>OX328016.1:15159592-15759592 GCA_946811545.1 Netelia fuscicornis | reverse complement strand
TCAGAAGACGGCGCGTGGACGGATCGGCGCTCGGAGACGGGGCGTGGACCGATCGGGGCTCAGGAGAGGGCGCGTGGACCGATCGACGCTCGGAGACGGCGCGTGGAACGATCGGGGCTCAGGAGACGACGCGTGGACCGATCGGGGCTCAGGAGACGGCGCGTAGCGCGATGGGTCTCCGAAACGACGCGTTAACCGAGCGGGGCTTACGAGACGATGCGTGGACCGATCGGGGCTCGGAGACAGAGCGTGTACCGACTGGGGCTCAGGAGACCGCGCGTGAACCGATCGGGGCTCGGCGACTGCGCGTGGACGGATCGGGGCACGGAGACGGCGCGTAGAACGATCGGGGCTCAGGAGACGGCGCGTGAACCGATTGGGGCTTAGGAGACGTTGCGTGGACCGATCGGCGCTCGAAGACGGCGCGTGGACCGATCGGGGCTCAGGAGACTGCGCGTGGATGGATCGGAGCTTAGGGAACGGCGCGTTGATCGATCGGGGCTCAGGAGACGGCGCGTGGGCCGAGCATGGCTCAGGAGGCCGCGCGTGGACCGACTGGGGCTCAGGAGGTTGCGCGTGGACCAATTGGGGTTCGGCGACGGGGCGTGGACCGATCGGGGCTCGGAGATGCCGCGTTAACCGATCGGGGCTTAGGAGACGATGCGAGGAGGCATCTGGGTTTACAAGACGACGTGTGGATCGATCGGGGCTCGGAGACGGCGCGTGAACCGACCGGGGCTCAGGAGACGGCGCGTGGACCGATCGGGGCTCGGAGACGGCACGTTAACCGATCGGGGCTTAGGAGACGATGCGTGGACCGATCGGGCTCGGAACCGGCGCGTGAACCGATCGGGGTTCAGGAGACGGCGCGTGGATCGATTGGGGCTTGGATACGGCGCAAGCCGCGACCGGGGCTCAGGAGGCCGCGCGTGGACCGATCATGGCTCGGCGACGGCGCGTGGACCGACCGGGGCTCGGAGACGGCGCGTGGAATGGTCGGGGCTCAGGAGACGGCGCGTGAACCGATCGGCGCTCGGAGACGGCACGTGGACTGATCGGGGCTTAGGAGACGGCGCGTGGAACGATCGGAGCTCAGGGGACGGCGCGTTAACCTATTGGGGCTTAGGAGACGATGCGTGGACCGATCGGGGCTCGAAGACGGCGGGTGGACCGATCGGGGCTCGAAGACAGCGCGTGGACCGACTGGGGCTCAGGCGATTGCGCGTGGACCAATTGGGGTTCGGCGACGGCGCGTGGATCGATCGGGGCTTAGGAGACGGCGCGTGCACCGATCGGGGCCCGGAGACGGGTCGTGGACAGATTGGGGCTTAGCAGACGGCGCGTGGACCGATCGTGGATGGGAGACGTCACGTCCACCAATCGGGGCTTAGGAGACGACGCGGAGACCGATCGGGGCCCAGGAGACGGCGCGTGGACCGATCGGGGCTCAGGAAACGGCGCGTGGACCGACTGGGGCTCAGGCGATTGCGCGTGGACGAATTGGGGTTCGGCGACGGCGTGTGGACCGATCGGGGCTTAGGAGAGGACCCGTCGACCGATCGGAGCTCAGGAGACGGCGCGTGGACGGATCGGTCTCAGGAGACGGCGCGTGAACCGATCGGCACTCGGAGACGGGGCGTGGACCGATCGGGGGTTAGGAGATGGCGCGTGCACCGATCGGGGCCCGGAGACGTGTCGTGGACAGATTGGGGCTTAGGAGACGGCGCGTGGACCGATCGGGGCTCACGAGACGGCGCGTGGACCGTTCGGGGCTCAGGAGACGGTGCGCAGACCGATCGGGGCGCAGGAGGCGGCGCGTGGACCGATTGGGGCGCAGGAGGCGGTGCGTGGACCGATTGGGGCTTAGGAGACGGCGCGTGGACCGATCGGGGCTTAGGAGACAACGCGTGGACCGATGGGGGCTCGGAGACGGCGCGTGGACCGACTGGGGCTCAGGAGACGGTGCGTGAACCGTTCGGGGCTCGGAGACGGCGCGTGGACCGATCGGGGCTCGGAGACGACGCGTAGACCGATCGGTGCTCGGAGACAGCGCGTGGACCGACTGGGGCTCGGAGACGGCGCGTAGACCGATCGGGGCTTAGGAGACGACGCGTGGACCGATCGGGGCTCAGGAGACGGCGCGTGGACCGATCGGGGCTCAGGAGACGGCGCGTGCACCGATCGGGGCCCGGAGACGGGTCGTGGACAGATTGGGGCTTTGCAGACGGCGCGTGGACCGATCGTGGCTGGGAGACGGCAGGTCCACCAATCGGGGCTTAGGAGACGACGCGTAGACCGATCGGGGCCCAGGAGACGGCGCGTGGACCGATTGGGGCTCAGGAAACGGCGCGTGGACCGACTGGGGCTCAGGCGGTTGCGCGTGGACCAATTGGGGTTCCGCGACGGCGCGTAGACCGATCGGGGCTCGGAGACGGCGCGTTAACCGATCGCGGCTTAGGAGACGATGCGAGGAGGCATCTGGGTTTACAAGACGACGCGTGGATCGATCGGGGCTCGGAGACAGCGCGTGAACCGACCGGGGCTCAGGAGACGGCGCGTGGACCGGTCGAGGCTCGGAGACGGCACGTGGACCGATCGGGGCTTAGGAGAAGGCGCGTGGACCGATCGGGGCTCAGGAGACAGCGCGTGGACCGATCGGGGCTCAGGAGGCAGCGCGTGGATCGATCGGGGCTCGGTGACGGCGCGTGGAACGATCGGGTCTCAGGAGACGGCGCGTGAAATGATCGGCGCTCGGAGACGCCGCGTGGACCGATTGGGGCTTAGGAGACAGCGCGTGGACCGATCGGGGCTCAGGAAGCGGCGCCTTGACCGATCGTGGCTCGAAGACGGCGCGTGGAGGCATCTGGGCATACAAGACGACGCAGGGACCGAGCGGGGCTCAGGTGACGGTGCGAGGAGCGATCGGGGCTCAGGAGAAGACGCGTCAATTGATCGGGGCTCAGAAATCGGCGCGTGGACCGATCGGGGCTCAGGAGGCCGCGCGTGGACCGATCATAGCTCGGCGACGGCGCGTGGACGGATCGGGGCTCGGAGCGGCGCGTAGAACGATCGCGGCTCGGCGACGGCGCGTGGACCGATCGGGGCTCAGGAGGCTGCGCGTGGATCGATTGGGGCTCAGGAGACGGCGCGTGGACCGCTCGGGGCTCGAAGACGGCGCGTGGAACGTTCAGGGCTCAGGAGACGTCAAGTGAAATGATCGGCGCTCGGAGACGGCGCGTGGACCGATCGGCGCTCGGAGACGGCGCGTGGACCGATCGGGGCTTAGTAGAAGGCGCTTGGTCCGATCGGGGCTTAGGAGACGACGCGTGGACCGATCGGAGCTCGGAGACGGCGCGTGGACCGATCGGGGATGAGGAGAAGGCGCGTGGACCGATCGGCGCTCGGCGACTGCGAGTGGATGGATCGGGGCTCAGGAGACAGCGCGTGGACCGATCGAGGCTCAGGAAGCGGCGCCTGCACCGATCGTGGCTCGGAGACGGCGCGTGGAGGCATCGGGGCTTCGAAGACGACGCATGGACCAATCGGGGCTCGGAAACGGCGCCTGGACCGTTCGGAGCTCGAAGACGGCGCGTGGAGCGGTCGGGGCTCAGGAGAAAACGCGTGGATCGATCGGGGCTCAGGAGACGACGCGTCGACGGATCGGGGCTTAGGAGACGACGCGTGGACCGATCGGGACTTAGGAGCCGACGCGTGGACCGATCCGGGCTCAGGAGACGGCGCGTGGACCGATCGGGGCTCGAGGAAGGCGCGTGAAACGATCGGGGCTTAGGAGACGGCGCGTGGACCGATCGGGTCTCAGGAGACGGCGCGCGGACCGACCGGGGCTCAGGGGCCTCGCGTGGACCGATCATGGCTCGGCGACGGCGCGTGGATGGACCGGGGCTCGGAGACGACGCGTGGACCGATTGGGGGTCGGAGACGGCGCGTTAACCGATCGGGTTTAGGAGACGACGCGTGGACGGACCGTGGCTTAGAATGCGTCACGCGGACCGATCGGGGCTCGGATACGGCGTGTGGACGTATCGGGGCTCAGGAGACGATGCGTGAACCGATCGGGGCTCAGGAGACGCCGCGTGGACCGATCGGGGCTCGGAGACGGCGCGTGGAACGATCGGGGCTCAGGAGACGGCGCGTGAAATGATCGGCGCTCTGAGACGGCGCGTGGACCGATTGTGGCTTACGAGACGGCACGTGGATCGATCGGGGCTCAGGAAGCGGCGCCTGGACCTATCGTGGCTCGGAGACAGCGCGTGGAGGCATCGGGGCTAAGAACACGACGTATGGACCGAGCGGGGCTCAGGAGACGGCGCGAGGAGCGATCGGGGCTCAGGAGAAGACGCATCAATTGATCGGGGCTCAGGAGACGACGCGGCGACGGATCGGGGCTTAGGAGACGACGCGTGGACGGATCGGGGCTCGGAGACGGTACGAGGACCGACCGGAGCTCAGGAGATTCGCGTGGATCGATCAGGACTCCGGAGGCGGCGCATGGACCGATTGGGGAGCATGCGATGGTGCGTGGACCGATCGGGGCTCGGAGACGGCGCACGGACCGATCGGGGCTTAGGAGACGACGCGTCGACCGATTGGGGCTCAGGAGGCCGCGCGTGGACCGATCGGGGTGTAGGAGACGACGCGTGTACCTATCGGGGCTCAGGAGACAGCGCGTGGACCGATCGGGGCTCGGCGACTGCGCGTCGACGTATCGGGGCTCAGGAGACGGCGCGTGGACCGATTGGAGCTTATGAGACGGCGAGTGGACCGATTGGGGCTCGGATACGGCGCGTGAACCGATCGGGGCTTAGGAGACGACGCGTGGACCGATCGGGGCTCAGGTGACGGCGCGTGGAACGATCGGAGGACAGGAGACGGCGCGTGAACCGATCGGCGCTCGGAGACGGCGCGTGGATCGATCGGGGCTTAGGAGAAGGCGCGTGGACCGATCGGGGCTAAGGAGATGGCGCGTCGACCGACCGGAGCTCAGGAGATTCGCGTGGATTGATCGGGGCTCCGGAGGCGGGCGTGGACCGATTGGGGCTTAGGAAACGACGCGTGGACTGATCGGGGCTCAGGAGAAGACGCGTCAATTGATCGGGGCTCAGGAGACGACGCGTCGACTAATCGGGGCTTAGGAGACGACGCGTGGACCGATCGGGGCTAAGGAGATGGCGCGTCGACCGACCGGAGCTCAGGAGATTCGCGTGGATTGATCGGGGCTCCGGAGGCGGGCGTGGACCGATTGGGGCTTAGGAGACGACGCGTGGACTGATCGGGACTCAGGAGACGGCGCGTGGCCCGATTGGGGCTCGGATACGGCGCGTGAACCGACCGGGGCTCAGGAGGCCGCGCGGGAACCGATCGCGGCTCGGCGACGGCGCGTGGACCGATCGGCGCTCAGGAGGCCGCGCGTGGAGCGATCATGGCTCGGCGACAGCGCGTAGACCGATCGGGGCTCGGAGACGACGCGTGGACTGATCGGGGCTCGAAGACAGCGCGTGGACCGACTGGGGCTCAGGCCGTTGCGCGTGGACCAATTGGGGCTCCGGAGGCGGTGCGTGGACCGATTGTGGAGCAGAAGATGGTGCGTGGACCGATCGGGGCTCGGAGACGGCGCGTGGACCGATCGGAGCTTAGAGGACGACGCCTAGACCGATTGGGGCTCAGCAGACAGCGCGTGGACCGATCGGGGCTCAGGAGGCGGCGCGTGGATCGATCGGGGCTCGGAGACGCCGCGTGGACCGATTGGGGCTTAGGAGACGGCGCGAGGTCCGATCGGGGCGCAGGAAGCGGCGCCTGGACCGATCGTGGCTCGGAGACGGCGCGTGGACCGATCGGAGCTCAGGAGGCCGCGCGTGGACCGATCGTGGCTCGGCGACGGCGCGTGGACCGATCGGGGCTCGGAGACGACGCGTGGACCGATCGGGGCTCGGAGACAGCGCGTCGACCGACTGGGGCTCAGGCGGTTGCGCGTGGACCGATCGGGGCTTAGGAGCCTCGCACGGATCGATCGAGGCCCCGGAGGCGCCGCGTGGACCCATGGGGAACAGGAGACAGTGCGTGGACCGATCGGGGCTCGGAGACGGCGCGTGGACCGATCGGGGCTTAGGAGACGACGCGTGGACCGATCGGGGTGTAGGCGATGACGCGTGTACCTATCGGGGCTCAGGAGACAGCGCGTGGACCGATCAGGGCTCGGCGACTGCGTGTGGACGTATCGGGGCTCAGGAGACATCGCGTGGACCGATCGGGGCTCGGGGACGGCGCGTCAACCGATCGGGGCTTAGGAGACGATGCGTGGGCCGATCGCGGCTCGGAGATGGCGCGAGAACCGACCGGGGCGCAGGAGGTCGCGCGTGGACCGATCGAGGCTCGGCGACGGCGTGTGGGCCCATCGGGGCTCGGAGACGACGCGTGTGCGCATCGGGGCTTGGTGACGGCGCGTTTACCGATCGGGGCTCGAAAACGGCGTGTGGACCGTCCGGGGCTTAGGAGACGATGCGTGGACCGATCGAGGCTCAGAAGACGGCGCGTGGACGGATCGGCGTTCGGAGACGGGGCGTGGACCGATCGGGGCTCAGGAGAGGGCGTGTGGACCGATCGACGCTCGGAGACGGCGCGTGGAACGATCGGGGCTCAGGAGACGACGCGTGGACCGATCGGGTCTCAGGAGGCCGCGCGTGGACAGATCATGACTCGGCGACGGCGCGTGGACCGATCGGGGCTCGGAGACGACGCGTGGACCGATCGGGGCTCGGCGACTGCGCGTGGACGTATCGGGGCTCAGGAGACGGCGCGTGGACCGATCGGGGCTCATAGACGGCACGTCAACCGATCGGGGCTTAGGAGACGATGCGTGGGCCGATCGCGGCTCGGAGATGCCGCGAGAACCGACCGGGGCGCAGGAGGTCGCGCGTGGACCGATCGAGGCTCGGCGACGGCGTGTGGGCCCATCGGGGCTCAGGAGACGACGCGTGGACCGATCGGGTCTCAGGAGGCCGCGCGTGGACAGATCATGACTCGGCGACGGCGCGTGGACCGATCGGGGCTCGGAGACGACGCGTGGACCGATCGGGGCTCGGCGACTGCGCGTGGACGTATCGGGGCTCAGGAGACGGCGCGTGGACCGATCGGGGCTCGTAGACGGCACGTCAACCGATCGGGGCTTAGGAGACGATGCGTGGGCCGATCGCGGCTCGGAGATGCCGCGAGAACCGACCGGGGCGCAGGAGGTCGCGCGTGGACCGATCGAGGCTCGGCGACGGCGTGTGGGCCCATCGGGGCTCGGAGACGACGCGTGTACGCATCGGGGCTTGGTGACGACGCGTTTACCGATCGGGGCTCGAAAACGGCGTGTGGACCGTCCGGGGCTTAGGAGACGATGCGTGGACCGATCGAGGCTCAGAAGACGGCGCGTGGACGGATCGGCGCTCGGAGACGGGGCGTGGACCGATCGGGGCTCAGGAGAGGGCGTGTGGACCGATCGACGCTCGGAGACGGCGCGTGGAACGATCGGGGCTCAGGAGACGACGCGTGGACCGATCGGGGCTCAGGAGACGGCGCGTAGACCGATGGGGCTCCGAAACGACGCGTTAACCGAGCGGGGCTTACGAGACGATGCGTGGACCGATCGGGGCTCGGAGACAGAGCGTGTACCGACTGGGGCTCAGGAGACCGCGCGTGAACCGATCGGGGCTCGGCGACAGGCGTGGACGGATCGGGGCTCGGAGACGGCGCGTAGAACGATCGGGGCTCAGGAGACGGCGCGTGAACCGATTGGGGCTTAGGAGACGTTGCGTGGACCGATCGGCGCTCGAAGACGGCGCGTGGACCGATCGGGGCTCAGGAGACTGCGCGTGGATGGATCGGAGCTTAGGGAACGGCGCGTTGACCGATCGGGGCTCAGGAGACGGCGCGTGGACCGAGCATGGCTCAGGAGGCCGCGCGTGGACCGACTGGAGCTCAGGCGATTGCGCGTGGACGAATTGGGGTTCCGCGACGGCGCGTGGACCGATCGGGGCTCGGAGACGGCGCGTTAACCGATCGCGGCTTAGAAGACGATGCGTGAACTGATCGGGGCTCGGAGACGGCGCGTTAACCGATAGGAACTTAGGAGACGATGAGTGGACCGATCGGGCTCGGAGACGGCGCGTGGACCGACCGGGGCTCAGGAGGATACGCGTGGACCGATCGGGGCTCGGGGACGGCGCGTGGACCGATCGGGGCACAGGAGACGGCGCGTGGACCGATCGGGGCTCAGGAAACGGCGCGTGGACCGACTGGGCCTCAGGCGGTTGCGCGTGGACCAATTGGGGTTCCGCGACGGCGCGTGGACCGATCGGGGCTCGGAGACGGCGCGTTAACCGATCGCGGCTTAGAAGACGATGCGAGGAGGCATCTGGGTTTACAAGACGACGCGTGGATCGATCGGGGCTCGGAGACGGCGCGTGAACCGACCGGGGCTCAGGAGACGGCACGTGGACCGATCGGGGCTCGGAGACGGCACGTTAACCGATCGGGGCTTAGGAGACGACGCGTTGACCGATCGGGGCTCAGGAGAAGGGGTGTGGACCGATCGGGGCTCAGGAGACGGCGCGTGGACCGATCGGGGCTCGGCGATGGCGCGTGGATCGATCGGGGCTCGGAGACGACGCGTGTACGGATCGAGGCTTGGAGACGGCGCATGGACCGACCGGAGCTCGGACACGGCCCGTGGACGGATCGGGGCTTAGGAGACGGCGCGAGGACTAATTGAGGCTCAGGAGACGACGCGTGGATCGATCGGGGCTCGGAAACGACGCGTTAGCCGAGCGGGGCTTAGGAGACGACGCGTGGACCGATCGGGGCTCAGGAGACGGCGCGTGAAGTTATCAGCGCTCAGAGACGGCGCGTGGACCGATCAGGGCTTAGGATACGGCGCGTGGACCGATCGGTGCTCAGGAAGCGGCGCCTGGACCGATCGTGGCTCGGAGACGACGCGTGGAGGCATCGGGGCTAAGAAGACGACGCATGGACCGATCGGGGCTCAGGAAACGGCGTGTGGACCGATCAGAGCTCGGAGACGACGCGTGGACCGATCGGGGCTTAGGAGACTACGCGTGTACCTATCGGGGCTCATGAGACAGCGCGTGGACCGATGGGGGCTCAGGAGGCGGCGCGTGGATCGATCGGGGCTCGGAGACGGCGCGTGGAACGATCGGGTCTCAGGAGACGGCGCGTGAAATGTTCGGCGCTCGGAGACGCCGCGTGGACCGATCGGTGCTCGGAGACGGCGTGTGGACGTATCGGGGCTCAGGAGACGATGCGTGAACCGATCGGGGCTCAGGAGACGCCGCATGGACCGATCGGGGCTCGGAGACGGCGCGTGGAACGATCGGGGCTCAGGAGACGGCGCGTGAAATGATCGGCGCTCTGAGACGGCGCGTGGACCGATTGTGGCTTACGAGACGGCGCGTGGATCGATCGGGCCTCAGGAAGCGGCGCCTGGACCTATCGTGGCTCGGAGACGGCGCGTGGAGGCATCGGGGCTACGAACACGACGCATGTACCGAGCGGGGCTCAAGAGACGGCGCGAGGAGCGATCGGGGCTCAGGAGAAGACGCGTCAATTGATCGGGGCTCAGGAGACGACGCGGCGACGTATCGGGGCTTAGGAGACGACGCGTGGACCGATCGGGGCTCGGAGACGGTACGAGGACCGACCGGAGCTCAGGAGATTCGCGTGGATCGATCAGGGCTCCGGAGGCGGCGCATGGACCGATTGGGGAGCATGCGATGGTGCGTGGACCGATCGGGGCTCGGAGACTGCGCGTCGACGTATCGGGGCTCAGGAGACGGCGCGTGGACCGATTGGAGCTTAGGAGACGGCGCGTGGACCGATTGGCGCTCGGATACGGCGCGTGAACCGATCGGGGCTTAGGAGACGACGCGTGGACCGATCGGGGCTCAGGAGACGGCGCGTGGACCGATCGGGGCTTCGGAGACGGTACGTGGACCGATCGGGGTTCGGAGACGGTACGAGGACCGACCGGAGCTCAGGAGATTCGCGTGGATCGATCAGGGCTCCGGAGGCGGCGCATGGACCGATTGGGGAGCATGCGATGGTGCGTGGACCGATCGGGGCTCGGAGACGATGCGTGGACCGATCGGGGCTCGGAGACGGCGCGTGGACCGACCGGGGCTAAGGAGGCCGCGCGTGGACCTATCGAGTCTTAGGAGCCGACGCGTGGACCGATCGGGGCTGAGGAGACGGCGCGTGAAGTTATCAGCGCTCAGAGACGGCGCGTGGACCGATCAGGGCTTAGGATACGGCGCGTGGACCGATCGGTGCTCAGGAAGCGGCGCCTGGACCGATCGTGGCTCGGAGACGACGCGTGGAGGCATCGGGGCTAAGAAGACGACGCATGGACCGATCGGGGCTCAGGAAACGGCGTGTGGACCGATCAGAGCTCGGAGACGACGCGTGGACCGATCGGGGCTTAGGAGACTACGCGTGTACCTATCGGGGCTCATGAGACAGCGCGTGGACCGATGGGGGCTCAGGAGGCGGCGCGTGGATCGATCGGGGCTCGGAGACGGCGCGTGGAACGATCGGGTCTCAGGAGACGGCGCGTGAAATGTTCGGCGCTCGGAGACGCCGCGTGGACCGATCGGTGCTCGGAGACGGCGTGTGGACGTATCGGGGCTCAGGAGACGATGCGTGAACCGATCGGGGCTCAGGAGACGCCGCATGGACCGATCGGGGCTCGGAGACGGCGCGTGGAACGATCGGGGCTCAGGAGACGGCGCGTGAAATGATCGGCGCTCTGAGACGGCGCGTGGACCGATTGTGGCTTACGAGACGGCGCGTGGATCGATCGGGCCTCAGGAAGCGGCGCCTGGACCTATCGTGGCTCGGAGACGGCGCGTGGAGGCATCGGGGCTACGAACACGACGCATGTACCGAGCGGGGCTCAAGAGACGGCGCGAGGAGCGATCGGGGCTCAGGAGAAGACGCGTCAATTGATCGGGGCTCAGGAGACGACGCGGCGACGTATCGGGGCTTAGGAGACGACGCGTGGACCGATCGGGGCTCGGAGACGGTACGAGGACCGACCGGAGCTCAGGAGATTCGCGTGGATCGATCAGGGCTCCGGAGGCGGCGCATGGACCGATTGGGGAGCATGCGATGGTGCGTGGACCGATCGGGGCTCGGAGACTGCGCGTCGACGTATCGGGGCTCAGGAGACGGCGCGTGGACCGATTGGAGCTTAGGAGACGGCGCGTGGACCGATTGGCGCTCGAATACGGCGCGTGAACCGATCGGGGCTTAGGAGACGACGCGTGGACCGATCGGGGCTCAGGAGACGGCGCGTGGACCGATCGGGGCTTCGGAGACGGTACGTGGACCGATCGGGGTTCGGAGACGGTACGAGGACCGACCGGAGCTCAGGAGATTCGCGTGGATCGATCAGGGCTCCGGAGGCGGCGCATGGACCGATTGGGGAGCATGCGATGGTGCGTGGACCGATCGGGGCTCGGAGACGATGCGTGGACCGATCGGGGCTCGGAGACGGCGCGTGGACCGACCGGGGCTAAGGAGGCCGCGCGTGGACCTATCGAGTCTTAGGAGCCGACGCGTGGACCGATCGGGGCTGAGGAGACGGCGCGTGGACCGAACGGGGCTCGGAGACGGCGCGTGGAACGATCGGAGCACAGGAGACGGCGCGTGAACCGATCGGCGCTAGGAGACGGCGCGTGGATCGATCGGGGCTTAGGAGAAGGCGCGTGGACCGATCGGGGCTTAGGAGACGATTCGTGGACCGATCGGGTCAAGGAGACGGCGCGTGGACCGACCGGGGCTAAGCAGGCCGCGCGTGGACCGATAGAGGCTTAGGAGCCGACGCGTGGACCGATCGGGGCTGAGGAGACGGCGCGTGGACCGATCGGGGCTCGGAGACGGCGCGTGGAACGATCGGAGCACAGGAGACGGCGCGTGAACCGATCGGGGCTCAGGAGACGGCGCGAGGAGCGATCGGGGCTCAGGAGAAGACGCGCCAATTGATCGGGGCTCAGAAATCGGCGCGTGGAGCGATCGGGGCTCAGGGGACGACGCGTGGATCGATCGGGGCTCAGGAAACGACTCGTCGACCGATCGGGTCTCAGGAGACTGCGCGCGTACCGACCGGGACTCAGGAGTCTCGCGTGGACCGATCACTGCTCGGCGACGGCGCGTGGACGGATCGGGGCTCGGAGACGACGCGTGGACCGATGGGGGCTCGGATACGGCGTGTGAACCAGCCGGGGCTCAGGAGGTCGCGCGTGGACCGATCGCGGCTCGGTGACGGCGCGTGGACCAATCGGGGCTCAGGAGGCCGCGCGTGGACCGATCATGGCTCGGCGACGGCGCGTGAACCGATCGGTGCTCGGAGACGACGCGTGGACCGATGGGGGCGCGGATACGGCGCGTGAACCAACCGGGGCTCAGGAGGTCGCGTGTGGACCGATCGCGGCTCGGTGACGGCGCGTGGACCAATCGGGGCTCAGGAGGCCGCGCGTGGACCGATCGCGGCTCGGCGACGGCGCGTGAACCGACCGGGGCTCAGGAGACGACGCGTCGACCGGTCGGGGCTTAGGAGACGAAGCCTGGACCGATCGGTGTTTAGGAGGCGGCGCGTGGAACGATCGGGGCTCAGAAGACGGCGCGTGAGCCGATCGGCGCTCGGAGACGGCGCGTGGACCGATCGAGGCTTAGGAGACGACGCGTGGATCGAGCGGGGCTTGGAGATGGCGAGTGGATGGACCGTGGCTTAGAATGCGGCACGCGGACCGATCGGGGCTCGGAGAAGGCGTGTGGACCGATCGGGGATCAGGAAACGGCACGTGGAGCGATCGGGGCTGAGGAGGCGGCGCGTGGATCGATCGGGGCTCAGGAGGCGACGCGTCGACGGATCGGGGCTTAGGAGACGACGCGTGGACCGATCGAGTATTAGGGGATGACGCGTGGACCGATCGGTGCTCGGAGACGGCGCGAGGATCGATCGGGGCTTAGGAGGCGGCGCGTGGACCGATTCGGGCTTAGGAGACGGCGCGATGACCGATCGGGGCTCAGGAAGCGACGCCTAGACCGATCGTGGCTCGGAGACGGCGCGTGGAGGCATCGTGGCTAAGAAGACGACGCAGGGACCGATCGGGGCTCGGAGACAGCGCGTGGACCGACTGGGGCTCAGGCGGTTGCGCGTGGACCAATTGGGGTTCGGCGACGGCGCGTGGACCGATCGGGGCTCGGAGACGGCGCGTTAACCGATTGGCGCTTAGGAGACGATGCGTGGTCCGATCGGGGCTCAGGAGCCTCGCGTGGATCGATCGGTGCTCCGGAGGCGCCGCGTTGACCCATGGGGATCAGGAGACAGTGCGTGGACCGATCGGGGCTCGGAGACGGCACGTGGACCGATCGGGGCTTAGGAGCCTCGGGTGGATCGATCGGGGTGTAGGCGACGACGCGTGTACCTATCGGGGCTCAGGAGACAGCGCGTGGACCGATCAAAGCTCGGCGACTGCGCGTGGACGGATCGGGGCTCAGGAGAAGGCGCGTGGACCGATCGGGGCTCGGGGACGGCGCGTTAACCGATTGGGGCTTAGGAGACTATGCGTAGACCGATCGGGGCTCAGGAGACGGCGCGTGGACCGATCGGGGCTCAGGAGACGGCGCGTGGACCGATTGGGGCTCGGATACGGCGCGTGAACGAATCGGGGCTCAGGAGGCCGCGCGTGCACCGACCGCGGCTCGGCGACGGCGCGTGGACCGATCGGGGCTTAGGAGACTCGCGTGGACCGATTGGGACTCAGGCGGTTGCGCGTGGATCAATTGGGGTTCGGCGACGGCGCGTGGACCGATCGCGGCGCGGAGACGGCGCGTTAACCGATCGGGGCATAGGAGACGATGCGTGGACCGATCGGGGCTCGGAGACGGCGAGTGGACCCATCGGGGCTCGGAGACGACGCGTGTACGGATCGGGGCTTGATGACGGCGGCTTTACCGATCGCGGCTCGAAGACGGCCCGTGGACAGATCGGGGCTTAGGAGACGGCGCGTGGACCGATCGGGCTCAGGAGACGGCGCGTGGACCGGTCGGGGCTCGAAGACGGCGCGTGGACCGATCGGGGCTCGGAGACGACGCGTGGACCGATCGGGGCTCAGGAGACGGCGCGTGGACCGATCGGGGCTCAGGAGGCCGCGCGTGGACCGATCATAGCTCGGCGACGGCGCGTGGACCGATGGGGCTCAGGAGCCGCGCGTGGACCGATCATGGCTCGGTGACGGCGCGTGGACCGATGGGGCTCAGGAGCCGCGCGTGGACCGATCATGGCTCGGTGACGGCGCGTGGACCGATGGGGCTCACGAGCCGCGCGTGGACCGATCATGGCTCGGTGACGGCGCGTGGACCGATGGGGCTCACGAGCCGCGCGTGGACCGATCATGGCTCGGTGACGGCGCGTGGAGCGATCGGGGCTTAGGTGACGATGCGTGGACCGATTGGGGCTCAGGAAGCAGCGCCTGGACCGATTGTGGCTCGGAGACGGCGCGTGGACCGATCGGGGCTCGGAGACGACGCGTGGACCGATCGAGGCTCGGAGACGGCCCGTGGACAGATCGCGGCTTAGGAGACGGCGCGTGGACCGATCGGGGCTCAGGAGACGGCGCGTGGACCGGTCGGGGCTTAGGAGACGACGCCTGGACCGATCGGGGCTCGGAGACGGCGCGTGGACCGATCGGGGCTTAGGAGACATCGCGTGGACCGATGGGGGCTCGGAGACGGCGCGTGGACCGACTGGGGCTCAGGAGACTCGCGTGGATCGATCGGGGCTCCGGAGACGCCGCGTGGAGCGATGGGGATCAGGAGACGGTGCGCGGACCGATCGGGGCTCGGAGACGGCGCGTGGACCGATCGGGGCTTAGGAGACGACGCGTGGACCGATCGGGGCGTAGGACACGACGAGTGTACCTATCGGGGCTCACGAGACAGCGTGTAGACCGATTGGGGCTCAGGAGACGGCGCGTGGACCGATCGGGGCTCGGAGACGGCGCGTGGAACGATCGGGGCTTAGGAGGCCGCGCGTGGACCGATCGGGACTCAGGAGACGGCGTGTGGACCGATCGGTGCTCAGGAAGCGGCGCGTGGACCGATTGGGGCTTAGGAGACGGCGCGTGGGTCGATCGGGGTTCAGGAAGCGGCGCCTGGACCGATCGTGGCTCGGAGACGGCGCGTGGAGGCATCGGGGCTAAAAAGACGACATATGGACCGAGCGGGGCTCAGGAGACGGCGCGAGGAGCGATCGGGGCTCAGTAGAAGACGCGTCGACGGATCGGGGCTTAGGAGACGACGCGTGGACCGATCGGCGCGCGGAGACGGCACGTGGAGCGATCGGGGCTGAGGAGGCGGCGCGTGGATCGATCGGGGCTCAGGAGGCGACGCGTCGACGGATCGGGGCTTAGGAGACGACGCGTGGACCGATCGGGTATTAGGGGACGACGCGTGGACTGATCGGTGCTCGGAGACGGCGCGAGGATGGACCGTGGCTTAGAATGCGGCATGCGGACCGATCGGGACTCGGAGACGGCACGTTAACCGATCGGGGCTTAGGAGACGATGCGTGGACCGATCGCGGCTCGGAGACGGCGCGTGAACCGACCGGAGCTCAGGAGACGGCGCGTGAACCGATCGGCGCTCGGAGACGGCGCGTGGACGGATAGGGGCTTAGGAGACGGCGCGTGGACCGATCGGGGCTCGGAGACGGGGTGTGGAATGATCGGGACTCACGAGACGGCGCGTGAAATGATCGGCGCTCTGAGACGGCTCGTAGACCGATTGGGGCTTACGCGACGGCGCGTGGACCGATCGGGGCTCAGGAAGCGGCGCCTGGACCGATCGTGGCTCGAAGACGGCGCGTGGAGGCATCGGGGCTAAGAAGACGACGCATGGATCGAGCGGGGCTCAGCAGACGGCGCGAGGGGCGATCGGGGCTTGGAGACGGCGCGTGGAGGCATCGGGGCTTTGAAGACGACGCGTGGACCGAACGGTGCTCAGATAACGGCGCGTGGACCGATCGGTGCTCGGAGACGATGCGTGGACCGATCGGGGCTCAGGTAACGGCGTGTGGAGCGGTTGGGGCTCAGGATACGACGCGTGGATCGATCCAGGCTCAGAAGACGACGCGTCGACCGATCGGGGCTCAGGAGACGGCGAGTGGATCGATCGGGGCTCGGAGACGCCGCGTGGAACGATGGGGGCTCAGGAGACGGCGCTTGAACTAATCGGCGCTCAGAGACGGCCCGTGGACCGATCGGGGCTTAGGATACGGCGCGTGGACTGATCGGAGCTCAGGAAGCGGCGCCTGGACCGATCGTGGCTCGGAGACGGCGCGTGGAGGCATCGGGGCTAAGAAGACGACGCATGGACCGATCGACGCTCAGGAAACGGCGTATGGACCGATCGGGGCTCCGCGACGGCGCGTGGACCGATCGAGGCTCGGAGACGACGCGTGTACGGATCGGGGATTCGGCGATGACGCGTGGACCGATCCGGGCTCAGGAGACGGCGCGTGGACCCATCGGGGCTCGGAGACGGCGTGTGGACCGATCGGGGCGTAGGAGACGACGCGTGGACCGATCGGGGTTTAGGAGAGGACGCGTCGACAGATCGGGGCACAGGAGACGGCGCGTGGACCGATCGGGGCTTAGGAGACGACGCGTGGACCGATAGTGGCTCGGAGACCGCGCGAGGAGGCATCTGGGCTTAGAAGACGACGCGTGGATCGATCGGGGCTCGGAGACGGCGCGTGAACCGACCGGGGCTCAGGAGGCCGCGCGTGGACCGGTCGGGGCTCGGCGACTGCGTGTGTACGGATCAGGGATTCCGGGACGACGCGTGGACCGATCCGGGCTCAGGAGACGGCGCGTAGACCGATCATGGCTCGGAGACGGGGCGTGGGACGATCGGGGCTCGGAGCCGGTGCGTTAACCGATCGGGGCTTAGGAGACGATGCGTCGACCGATCGCGGCTCGGCGACGGCGCGTGGACCGATCGGGGCTCAGGAGGCTGCGCGTGGATCGATTGGGGCTCAGGAGACGGCGCGTGGAACGCTCGGGGCTCGAAGACGGCGCGTGGAACGATCAGGGCTCAGGAGACGTCACGTGAAATGATCGGCGCTCGGAGACGGCGCGTGGACCGATCGGGGCTCAGGAGAAGGCGCGTGGACCGATCGGGGCTTAGGAGGGGACCCGTCGACCGATCGGGGCTCAGGAGACGACGCGTGGACCGGTCGGTGCTCAGGAAGCGGCGCCTGGACCGATCGGGGCTCCGAGACGACGCGTTAACCGAGCGGGGCTTAGGAGACTATGCGGGGACCGATCGGCGCTCGGAGACGGCGCGTGGACCGATCGGGGCTTAGCAGAAGGCGCTTGGACCGATCGGGGCTTAGCTGAAGGCGCTTGGACCGATCCGGGCTCGGAGACGGCGCGTGGAATGATCGGGGCTCAGGAGACGGCGCGTGAACCGATCGGCGCTCGGAGACAGCGCGTGGACCGATCGGGGCTTAGGAGACGGCGCACGGACCGATCGTGGATCGGCGACGGCGCGTGGACCGATCGGGGCTCAGGAGACCGCGCGTGGACCGACCGGGGCTCAGGAAACGGCGCGTGGACCGACCGCGGCTCAGGAGGCCACGCCTGGACCGATCGGGGCTCGGCGACGGCGCGTGGACCGATCTAGTCTCGCAGACGACGCGTCGACCGATCGGGGCTCAGGAGACCGCGCGTGGACCGACCGGGGCTCAGGAAACGGCGCGTGGACCGACCGCGGCTCAGGAGGCCACGCCTGGACCGATCGGGGCTCGGCGACGGCGAGTGGGCCGATCTAGTCTCGGAGACGGCACGTGGACCGATCAGGGCTTAGGACACGACGCGTTGACCGATCGGGACTCAGGAGGCGGCGCGTGGACCGATCGGGGCTGGGAGACGGCACGTGGACCAATGGGGGCTTAGGAGACGACGCGTGGACCGATCGGGGTGTAGGCGACGACGCGTGTACCTATCGGGGCTCAGGAGACAGCGCGTGGACCGACTGGGGCTAAGGCGGTTTCGCGTGGACCAATTGGGGTTCGGCGACGGCGCGTGGACCGATTGGGGCTTAGGAGACGGCGCGTGCACCGATCGGGGCGCGGAGACGGGTCGTGGACCGATCGGGGCTAAGGCGGTTTCGCGTGGACCAATTGGGGTTCGGCAACGGCGCGTGGACCGATCGGGGCTAAGGAGACGGCGCGTGCACCGATCGGGGCCCGGAGACGGGTCGTGGACCGATCGGGGCTCAGGAGACGGCGCGTGGACCGATTGGGGCTCGGATACGGCGCGTGAACCAATCGGGGCTCAGGAGGCCGCGCGTGGACCGATCGCGGCTCGGCGACGGCGCGTGGACCGATCGGGGCTCAGGAGGCCGCGCGTGGACCGATCATGGCTCGGCGACGGCGCGTGGACCGATCGGGGCTCGGAGACGATGCGTGGACCGATCGAGGTTCGGCGACAGCGCGCGAACCGACTGGGTCTCAGGCGGTTGCGCGTGGACCAATTGGGGTTCGGCGACGGCGCGTGGACCGATCCGGGCTCAGGAGACGGCGCGTGAACCGATCGGGGCTCGGAGACGGCGCGTGGAGCGATCGGGGCTCAGGAGACGGCGCGTGAACCGATCGGCGCACGGAGACGGCGCGTGGACCGATCGGGGCTCAGGAGGATACGCCTGGACCGATCGGGGTTCGGCGACGGCGCGTGGACCGATCGGGGCTCAGGAGACGGTGCGTGGACCGATTGGGGCTCGGATACGGCGCGTGAACCAACCGGGGCTCAGGAGGCCGCGCGTGGACCGATCGCGGCTCGTGCGACGGCGCGTGCACCGATCGGCGCTCGGAGACGGCGCTGACCGATCGTGGCTTAGAAGAAGGCGCGTGAAACGATCGGGGCTCGGAGACGGCGCGTGGAACGATCGGAGCTCGGACACGGCCCGTGGACGGATCGGGGCTTAGGAGACGGCGCGAGGACTAATTGAGGCTCAGGAGACGACGCGTGGATCGATCGCGGCTCGGAAACGACGCGTTAGCCGAGCGGGGCTTAGGAGACGACGCGTGGACCGATCGGGGCTCAGGAGACGGCGCGTGAAGTTATCAGCGCTCAGAGACGGCGCGTGGAACGATCAGGGCTTAGGATACGGCGCGTGGACCGATCGGTGCTCAGGAAGCGGCGCCTGGACCGATCGTGGCTCGGAGACGACGCGTGGAGGCATCGGGGCTAAGAAGACGACGCATGGACCGATCGGGGCTCAGGAAACGGCGTGTGGACCGATCAGAGCTCGGAGACGACGCGTGGACCGATCGGGGCTTAGGAGACTACGCGTGTACCTATCGGGGCTCAGGAGACAGCGCGTGGACCGATGGGGGCTCAGGAGGCGGCGCGTGGATCGATCGGGGCTCGGAGACGGCGCGTGGAACGATCGGGTCTCAGGAGACGGCGCGTGAAATCATCGGCGCTCGGAGACGCCGCGTGGACCGATCGGTGCTCGGAGACGGCGTGTGGACGTATCGGGGCTCAGCAGACGATGCGTGAACCGATCGGGGCTCAGGAGACGCCGCATGGACCGATCGGGGCTCGGAGACGGGTCGTGGACCGATCGGGGCTCAGGAGACGGCGCGTGGACCGATTGGGGCTCGGATACGGCGCGTGGACCGATTGTGGCTTACGAGACGGCGCGTGGATCGATCGGGGCTCAGGAAGCGGCGCCTGGACCTATCGTGGCTCGGAGACGGCGCGTGGAGGCATCGGGGCTACGAACCCGACGCATGTACCGACCGGGGCTCAAGAGACGGCGCGAGGAGCGATCGGGGCTCAGGAGAAGACGCGTCAATTGATCGGGGCTCAGGAGACGACGCGGCGACGTATCGGGGCTTAGGAGACGACGCGTGGACCGATCGGGGCTCGGAGACGGTACGAGGACCGACCGGAGCTCAGGAGATTCGCGTGGATCGATCAGGGCTCCGGAGGCGGCGCATGGACCGATTGGGGAGCATGCGATGGTGCGTGGACCGATCGGGGCTCGGAGACTGCGCGTCGACGTATCGGGGCTCAGGAGACGGCGCGTGGACCGATTGGAGCTTAGGAGACGGCGTGTGGACCGATTGGCGCTCGGATACGGCGCGTGAACCGATCGGGGCTTAGGAGACGACGCGTGGACCGATGGGGGCTCGGATACGGCGAGTGAACCAACCGGGGCTCAGGAGGTCGCGCGTGGACCGATCGCGGCTCGGTGACGGCGCGTGGACCAATCGGGGCTCAGGAGGCCGCGCGTGGACCGATCGCGGCTCGGCGACGCCGCTTGGACCGATCGGGGCTCAGGAAACGACTCGTCGACCGATCGGGGCTCAGGAGACGGCGCGCGTACCGACCGGGACTCAGGAGTCTCGCGTGGACCGATCACTGCTCGGCGACGGCGCGTGGACGGATCGGGGCTCGGAGACGACGCGTGGACCGATGGGGGCTCGGATAGGGCGCGTGAACCAACCGGGGCTCAGGAGGTCGCGCGTGGACCGATCGCGGCTCGGTGACGGCGCGTGGACCAATCGGGGCTCAGGAGGCCGCGCGTGGACCGATCGCGGCTCGGCGACGGCGCGTGAACCGACCGGGGCTCAGGAGACGACGCGTCGACCGGTCGGGGCTTAGGAGACGAAGCCTGGACCGATCGGTGTTTAGGAGGCGGCGCGTGGAACGATCGGGGCTCAGAAGACGGCGCGTGAGCCGATCGGCGCTCGGAGACGGCGCGTGGACCGATCGAGGCTTAGGAGACGACGCGTGGATCGAGCGGGGCTTGGAGATGGCGAGTGGATGGACCGTGGCTTAGAATGCGGCACGCGGACCGATCGGGGCTCGGAGAAGGCGTGTGGACCGATCGGGGATCAGGAAACGGCACGTGGAGCGATCGGGGCTGAGGAGGCGGCGCGTGGATCGATCGGGGCTCAGGAGGCGACGCGTCGACGGATCGGGGCTTAGGAGACGACGCGTGGACCGATCGAGTATTAGGGGACGACGCGTGGACCGATCGGTGCTCGGAGACGGCGCGAGGATCGATCGGGGCTTAGGAGGCGGCGCGTGGACCGATTCGGGCTTAGGAGACGGCGCGATGACCGATCGGGGCTCAGGAAGCGACGCCTAGACCGATCGTGGCTCGGAGACGGCGCGTGGAGGCATCGTGGCTAAGAAGACGACGCAGGGACCGATCGGGGCTCGGAGACAGCGCGTGGACCGACTGGGGCTCAGGCGGTTGCGCGTGGACCAATTGGGGTTCGGCGACGGCGCGTGGACCGATCGGGGCTCGGAGACGGCGCGTTAACCGATTGGCGCTTAGGAGACGATGCGTGGTCCGATCGGGGCTCAGGAGCCTCGCGTGGATCGATCGGTGCTCCGGAGGCGCCGCGTTGACCCATGGGGATCAGGAGACAGTGCGTGGATCGATTGGGGCTCGGAAACGGCGCGTTAACCGATTGGGGCTTAGGAGACGATGCGTGGTCCGATCGGGGCTCAGGAGCCTCGCGTGGATCGAACGGGGCTCCGGAGGCGCCGCGTTGACCCAAGGGGATCAGGAGACAGTGCGTGGACCGATCGGGGCTCGGAGACGGCACGTGGACCGATCGGGGCTTAGGAGCCTCGCGTGGATCGATCGGGGTGTAAGCGACGACGCGTGTACCTATCGGGGCTCAGGAGACAGCGCGTGGACCGATCAGAGCTCGGCGACTGCGCGTGGACGGATCGGGGCTCAGGAGGAGGCGCGTGGACCGATCGGGGCTCGGGGACGGCGCGTTAACCGATTGGGGCTTAGGTGACTATGCGTAGACCGATCGGGGCTCAGGAGACGGCGCGTGGACCGATCGGGGCACAGGAGACGGCGCGTGGACCGATTGGGGCTCGGATACGGCGCGTGAACGAATCGGGGCTCAGGAGGCCGCGCGTGCACCGGCCGCGGCTCGGCGACGGCGCGTGGACCGATCGGGGCTTAGGAGACTCGCGTGGACCGATTGGGACTCAGGCGGTTGCGCGTGGATCAATTGGGGTTCGGCGACGGCGCGTGGACCGATCGCGGCGCGGAGACGGCGCGTTAACCGATCGGGGCATAGGAGACGATGCGTGGACCAATCGGGGCTCGGAGACGGCGAGTGGACCCATCGGGGCTCGGAGACGACGCGTGTACGGATCGGGGCTTGATGACGGCGGCTTTACCGATCGCGGCTCGAAGACGGCCCGTGGACAGATCGGGGCTTAGGAGACGGCGCGTGGACCGATCGGGGCTCAGAAGACGGCGCGTGGACCGGTCGGGGCTTAGGAGACCATGCGGGGACCGATCGGGGCTCGAAGACGGCGCGTGGACCGATCGGGGCTCGGAGACGACGCGTGGACCGATCGGGGCTCAGGAGACGGCGCGTGGACCGATCGGGGCTCAGGAGGCCGCGCGTGGACCGATCATATCTCGGCGACGGCGCGTGGACCGATGGGGCTCAGGAGCCGCGCGTGGACCGATCATGGCTCGGTGACGGCGCGTGGACCGATGGGGCTCAGGAGCCGCACGTGGACCGATCATGGCCCGGTGACGGCGCGTGGACCGATGGGGCTCACGAGCCGCGCGTGGACCGATCATGGCTCGGTGACGGCGCGTGGAGCGATCGGGGCTCGGAGACGACGCGTGGACCGATCGGGGCTCAGGAGACGGCGCGTGGACCGATCGGGGCTCAGGAGGCCGCGCGTGGACCGATCATAGCTCGGCGACGGCGCGTGGACCGATGGGGCTCAGGAGCCGCGCGTGGACCGATCATGGCTCGGTGACGGCGCGTGGACCGATGGGGCTCAGGAGCCGCGCGTGGACCGATCATGGCTCGGTGACGGCGCGTGGACCGATCGGGGCTTAGGTGACGATGCGTGGACCGATTGGGGCTCAGGAAGCAGCGCCTGGACCGATGGTGGCTCGGAGACGGCGCGAGGAGGCATCTGGGCTTCGAAGACGACGCGTGGATCGATCGGGGCTCGGAGACGGCGCGTGAACCGACCGGGGCTCAGGAGGCCGCGCGTCGACCGATCGAGGCTCAGGAGGCCATGCCTGGACCGATCGGGGCTCCGCGACGGCGCGTGGACCGATCGAGGCTCGGAGACGACGCGTGTACGGATCGGGGATTCGGCGACGACGCGTGGACCGATCCGGGCTCAGGAGACAGCGCGTGGACGGATCGGGGCTCGGAGACGGCGCGTGGATCGATCGGGGCTCAGGAGACGGCGCGTGAACCGATCGGCGCTCGGAGACGGCGCGTGGACGGATAGGGGCTTAGGAGACGGCGCGTGGACCGATCGGGGCTCGGAGACGGGGTGTGGAATGATCGGGGCTCACGAGACGGCGCGTGAAATGATCGGCGCTCTGAGACGGCTCGTAGACCGATTGGGGCTTACGCGACGGCGCGTGGACCGATCGGGGCTCAGGAAGCGGCGCCTGGACCGATCGTGGCTCGAAGACGGCGCGTGGAGGCATCGGGGCTAAGAAGACGACGCATGGATCGAGCGGGGCTCAGCAGACGGCGCGAGGGGCGATCGGGGCTTGGAGACGGCGCGTGGAGGCATCGGGGCTTTGAAGACGACGCGTGGACCGAACGGTGCTCAGATAACGGCGCGTGGACCGATCGGTGCTCGGAGACGATGCGTGGACCGATCGGGGCTCAGGTAACGGCGTGTGGAGCGGTTGGGGCTCAGGATACGACGCGTGGATCGATCCAGGCTCAGAAGACGACGCGTCGACCGATCGGGGCTCAGGAGACGGCGAGTGGATCGATCGGGGCTCGGAGACGCCGCGTGGAACGATGGGGGCTCAGGAGACGGCGCTTGAACTAATCGGCGCTCAGAGACGGCCCGTGGACCGATCGGGGCTTAGGATACGGCGCGTGGACCGATCGGAGCTCAGGAAGCGGCGCCTGGACCGATCGTGGCTCGGAGACGGCGCGTGGAGGCATCGGGGCTAAGAAGACGAAGCATGGACCGATCGACGCTCAGGAAACGGCGTATGGACCGATCGGGGCTCCGCGACGGCGCGTGGACCGATCGAGGCTCGGAGACGACGCGTGTACGGATCGGGGATTCGGCGATGACGCGTGGACCGATCCGGGCTCAGGAGACGGCGCGTGGACCCATCGGGGCTCGGAGACGGCGTGTGGACCGATCGGGGCTTAGGAGACGACGCGTGGACCGATCGGGGTTTAGGAGAGGACGCGTCGACAGATCGGGGCACAGGAGACGGCGCGTGGACCGATCGGGGCTTAGGAGACGACGCGTGGACCGATAGTGGCTCGGAGACCGCGCGAGGAGGCATCTGGGCTTAGAAGACGACGCGTGGATCGATCGGGGCTCGGAGACGGCGCGTGAACCGACCGGGGCTCAGGAGGCCGCGCGTGGACCGGTCGGGGCTCGGCGACTGCGTGTGTACGGATCAGGGATTCCGGGACGACGCGTGGACCGATCCGGGCTCAGGAGACGGCGCGTAGACCGATCATGGCTCGGAGACGGGGCGTGGGACGATCAGGGCTCGGAGCCGGTGCGTTAACCGATCGGGGCTTAGGAGACGATGCGTCGACCGATCGCGGCTCGGCGACGGCGCGTGGACCGATCGGGGCTCAGGAGGCTGCGCGTGGATCGATTGGGGCTCAGGAGACGGCGCGTGGAACGCTCGGGGCTCGAAGACGGCGCGTGGAACGATCAGGGCTCAGGAGACGTCACGTGAAATGATCGGCGCTCGGAGACGGCGCGTGGACCGATCGGGGCTCAGGAGAAGGCGCGTGGACCGATCGGGGCTTAGGAGGGGACCCGTCGACCGATCGGGGCTCAGGAGACGACGCGTGGACCGGTCGGTGCTCAGAAAGCGGCGCCTGGACCGATCGGGGCTCCGAGACGACGCGTTAACCGAGCGGGGCTTAGGAGACTATGCGGGGACCGATCGGCGCTCGGAGACGGCGCGTGGACCGATCGGGGCTTAGCAGAAGGCGCTTGGACCGATCGGGGCTTAGCTGAAGGCGCTTGGACCGATCCGGGCTCGGAGACGGCGCGTGGAATGATCGGGGCTCAGGAGACGGCGCGTGAACCGATCGGCGCTCGGAGACAGCGCGTGGACCGATCGGGGCTTAGGAGACGGCGCACGGACCGATCGTGGATCGGCGACGGCGCGTGGACCGATCGGGGCTCAGGAGACCGCGCGTGGACCGACCGGGGCTCAGGAAACGGCGCGTGGACCGACCGCGGCTCAGGAGGCCAGGCCTGGACCGATCGGGGCTCGGCGACGGCGCGTGGACCGATCTAGTCTCGCAGACGACGCGTCGACCGATCGGGGCTCAGGAGACCGCGCGTGGACCGACCGGGGCTCAGGAAACGGCGCGTGGACCGACCGCGGCTCAGGAGGCAACGCCTGGACCGATCGGGGCTCGGCGACGGCGAGTGGGCCGATCTAGTCTCGGAGACGGCACGTGGACCGATCAGGGCTTAGGACACGACGCGTTGACCGATCGGGACTCAGGAGGCGGCGCGTGGACCGATCGTGGCTCGGAGACGGCGCGTGGAGGCATCGGGGCTTAGAAGACGACGCATGGACCGATCAGGTCTCAGGAAACGGCGCGTGGACCGATTGGAGCTCGGAGACGACGCGTGGACCGACTGGGGCTCAGGCGGTTGCGCGTGGACCAATTGGGGTTCGGCGACGGCGCGTGGACCGATCGCGGATCGGAGACGGCGCGTTAACCGATCGGGGCTTAGGAGACGATGCGTGAACCGATCGAGGCTCGGAGACGGCCCGTGGACAGATCGGGGCTTAGGAGACGGCGCGTGGACCGATCGGGGCTCAGGAGACGGCGCGTGGACCGGTCGGGGCTTAGGAGACGACGCCTGGACCGATCGGGGCTCGGAGACGGCGCGTGGACCGATCGGGGCTTAGGAGACATCGCGTGGACCGATGGGGGCTCGGAGACGGCGCGTGGACCGACTGGGGCTCAGGAGACTCGCGTGGATCGATCGGGGCTCCGGAGACGCCGCGTGGAGCGATGGGGATCAGGAGACGGTGCGCGGACCGATCGGGGCTCGGAGACGGCGCGTGGACCGATCGGGGCTTAGGAGACGACGCGTGGACCGATCGGGGCGTAGGACACGACGAGTGTACCTATCGGGGCTCACGAGACAGCGTGTAGACCGATTGGGGCTCAGGAGACGGCGCGTGGACCGATCGGGGCTCGGAGACGGCGCGTGGAACGATCGGGCCTTAGGAGGCCGCGCGTGGACCGATCGGGACTGAGGAGACGGCGTGTGGACCGATCGGGGCTCAGGAAGCGGCGCGTGGACCGATTGGGGCTTAGGAGACGGCGCGTGGGTCGATCGGGGTTCAGGAAGCGGCGCCTGGACCAATCGTGGCTCGGAGACGGCGCGTGGAGGCATCGGCGCTAAAAAGACGACATATGGACCGAGCGGGGCTCAGGAGACGACGCCTGGACCGATCGGGGCTTAGGAGGCGGCGTGTGGAACGATCGGGGCTCAGGAGACGGCGCGTGCACCGATCGGCGCTCGGAGACGGCGCGTGGAGCGGTCGGGGCTGAGGAGACGACGCGTGGATCGATCGGGGCTCAGGAGACGACGCGTCGACCGATCGGGGCTGAGGAGACGACGCGTGGACCGATCGGGGCTCGTGCGACGGCGCGTGCACCGATCGGCGCACGGAGACGGCGCGTGGACCGATCGGGGCTCAGGAGGATACGCCTGGACCGATCGGGGTTCGGCGACGGCGCGTGGACCGATCGGGGCTCGTGCGACGGCGCGTGCACCGATCGGCGCTCGGAGACGGCGCGTGGACGTATCGGGGCTCAGGAGACGGCGCGTGGACCGATCGGGGCTCGGGGACGGCGCGTTAACCGATTGGGGCTTAGGAGACCATGCGTGGACCGATCGGGGCTCGAAGACGGCGCGTGGACCGATCGGGTCTCAGGAGGCCGCGCGTGGACAGATCATGACTCGGCGACGGCGCGTGGACCGATCGGGGCTCGGAGACGACGCGTGGACCGATCGGGGCTCGGAGACAGCGCGTGGACCGACTGGGGCTCAGGCGGTTTCGCGTGGACCAATTGGGGTTCGGCGACGGCGCGTGGACCGATCGGGGCTTAGGAGACGGCGCGTGCACCGATCGGGGCCCGGAGACGGGTCGTGGACAGATTGGGGATTAGGAGACGGCGCGTGGACCGATCGGGGCTGGGAGACGGCACGTGGACCAATGGGGGCTTAGGAGACGACGCGTGGACCGATCGGGGTGTAGGCGACGACGCGTGTACCTATCGGGGCTCAGGAGACAGCGCGTGGACCGACTGGGGCTAAGGCGGTTTCGCGTGGACCAATTGGGGTTCGGCGACGGCGCGTGGACCGATTGGGGCTTAGGAGACGGCGCGTGCACCGATCGGGGCGCGGAGACGGGTCGTGGACCGATCGGGGCTAAGGCGGTTTCGCGTGGACCAATTGGGGTTCGGCGACGGCGCGTGGACCGATCGGGGCTAAGGAGACGGCGCGTGCACCGATCGGGGCCCGGAGACGGGTCGTGGACCGATCGGGGCTCAGGAGACGGCGCGTGGACCGATTGGGGCTCGGATACGGCGCGTGAACCAATCGGGGCTCAGGAGGCCGCGCGTGGACCGATCGCGGCTCGGCGACGGCGCGTGGACCGATCGGGGCTCAGGAGGCCGCGCGTGGACCGATCATGGCTCGGCGACGGCGCGTGGACCGATCGGGGCTCGGAGACGATGCGTGGACCGATCGAGGTTCGGCGACAGCGCGTGAACCGACTGGGTCTCAGGCGGTTGCGCGTGGACCAATTGGGGTTCGGCGACGGCGCGTGGACCGATCCGGGCTCAGGAGACGGCGCGTGAACCGATCGGGGCTCGGAGACGGCGCGTGGAGCGATCGGGGCTCAGGAGACGGCGCGTGAACCGATCGGCGCACGGAGACGGCGCGTGGACCGATCGGGGCTCAGGAGGATACGCCTGGACCGATCGGGGTTCGGCGACGGCGCGTGGACCGATCGGGGCTCAGGAGACGGTGCGTGGACCGATTGGGGCTCGGATACGGCGCGTGAACCAACCGGGGCTCAGGAGGCCGCGCGTGGACCGATCGCGGCTCGTGCGACGGCGCGTGCACCGATCGGCGCTCGGAGACGGCGCTGACCGATCGTGGCTTAGAAGAAGGCGCGTGGAACGATCGGGGCTCGGAGACGGCGCGTGGAACGATCGGGGCTCCGAGTCGGCGCGTTAACCGATCGGGGCTTAGGAGACGATGCGTGGACCGATCGGGGCTCGGAGACGGCGCGTGGACCGACCGGGGCTCAGGAGGATACGCCTGGACCGATCGGGGCTCGGCGACGGCGCGTGGCCCGATCGAGGCTCGGAGACGACGCGTGGAGGCATCGGGGCTTTGAAGACGACGCGTGGAACGAACGGTGCTCAGAAAACGCCGCGTGGACCGATGGGGGCTCGGAGACGCCGCTTGGACCGATCGGGGCTTAGGAGACGGCGCGTGGACCGATTGGGGCTTAGGAGACGGCGCATGGACCGATCGGGGCTCAGGAAGCGGCGTCTGGACCGATCGGGGCTCAGGAAGCGGCGGCTAGACCGATCGTGGCTCGGAGGCGGCGCGTGGAGGCATCGGGGCTAAGAAGACGACGCATGGACCGAGCGTGGCTCAGGAGACGGCGCGAGGAGCGATCGGGGCTCAGGAGAAGACGCGTCAATTGATCGGGGCTCAGAAATCGGCGCGTGGAGCGATCGGGGCTCAGGGGACGACGCGTGGATCGATCGGGGCTCAGGAAACGACTCGTCGACCGATCGGGTCTCAGGAGACGGCGCGCGTACCGACCGGGACTCAGGAGTCTCGCGTGGACCGATCACTGCTCGGCGACGGCGCGTGGACGGATCGGGGCTCGGAGACGACGCGTGGACCGATGGGGGCTCGGATACGGCGCGTGAACCAACCGGGGCTCAGGAGGTCGCGCGTGGACCGATCGCGGCTCGGTGACGGCGCGTGGACCAATCGGGGCTCAGGAGGCCGCGCGTGGACCGATCGCGGCTCGGCGACTCCGCTTGGACCGATCGGGGCTCAGGAAACGACTCGTCGACCGATCGGGGCTCAGGAGACGGCGCACGTACCGACCGGGACTCAGGAGTCTCGCGTGGACCGATCACTGCTCGGCGACGGCGCGTGGACGGATCGGGGCTCGGAGACGACGCGTGGACCGATGGGGGCTCGGATACGGCGCGTGAACCAACCGGGGCTCAGGAGGTCGCGCGTGGACCGATCGGGGCCAGGAGGCCGCGCGTGGACCGATCATGGCTCGGCGACGGCGCGTGGACCGATCGGTGCTCGGAGACGACGCGTGGACCGATGGGGGCTCGGATACGGCGCGTGAACCAACCGGGGCTCAGGAGGTCGCGCGTGGACCGATCGCGGCTCGGTGACGGCGCGTGGACCAATCGGGGCTCAGGAGGCCGCGCGTGGACCGATCGAGGCTCGGCGACGGCGCGTGAACCGACCGGGGCTCAGGAGACGACGCGGCGACCGGTCGGGGCTCGGAGACGCCGCGTGGAACGATGGGGGCTCAGGAGACGGCGCTTGAACTAATCGACGCTCAGAGACGGCCCGTGGACCGATCGGGGCTTAGGATACGGCGCGTGGACCGATCGGAGCTCAGGAAGCGGCGCCTGGACCGATCGTGGCTCGGAGACGGCGCGTGGAGGCATCGGGGCTAAGGAGACGACGCATGGACCGATCGGCGCTCAGGAAACGGCGTATGGACCGATCGGGGCTCCGCGACGGCGCGTGGACCGATCGAGGCTCGGAGACGACGCGTGAACCGACCGGGGCTCAGGAGGCCGCGCGTGGACCGGTCGGGGCTCGGCGACTGCGCGTGGACCGATCGGGGCTCAGGAGGCTGCGCGTGGATCGATTGGGGCTCTGGAGACGGCGCGTGGAACGCTCGGGGCTCGAAGACGGCGCGTGGAACGATCAGGGCTCAGGAGACGTCACGTGAAATGATCGGCGCTCGGAGACGGCGCGTGGACCGATCGGGGCTCAGGAGAAGGCGCGTGGACCGATCGGGGCTTAGGAGGGGACCCGTCGACCGATCGGGGCTCAGGAGACGACGCGTGGACCGGTCGGTGCTCAGGAAGCGGCGCCTGGACCGATCGGGGCTCCGAGACGACGCGTTAACCGAGCGGGGCTTAGGAGACTATGCGGGGACCGATCGGCGCTCGGAGACGGCGCGTGGACCGATCGGGGCTTAGCAGAAGGCGCTTGGACCGATCGGGGCTTAGCAGAAGGCGCTTGGACCGATCCGGGCTCGGAGACGGCGCGTGGAATGATCGGGGCTCAGGAGACGGCGCGTGAACCGATCGGCGCTCGGAGACAGGGCGTGGACCGATCGGGGCTTAGGAGACGGCGCACGGACCGATCGTGGATCGGCGACGGCGCGTGGACCGATCCGGGCTCAGGAGACGGCGCGTGAACCGATCGGGGCTCGGAGACGGCGCGTGGAGCGATCGGGGCTCAGGAGACGGCGCGTGAACCGATCGGCGCACGGAGACGGCGCGTGGACCGATCGGGGCTCAGGAGGATACGCCTGGACCGATCGGGGTTCGGCGACGGCGCGTGGACCGATCGGGGCTCAGGAGACGGTGCGTGGACCGATTGGGGCTCGGATACGGCGCGTGAACCAACCGGGGCTCAGGAGGCCGCGCGTGGACCGATCGCGGCTCGTGCGACGGCGCGTGCACCGATCGGCGCTCGGAGACGGCGCTGACCGATCGTGGCTTAGAAGAAGGCGCGTGGAACGATCGGGGCTCGGAGACGGCGCGTGGAACGATCGGAGCTCGGACACGGCCCGTGGACGGATCGGGGCTTAGGAGACGGCGCGAGGACTAATTGAGGCTCAGGAGACGACGCGTGGATCGATCGCGGCTCGGAAACGACGCGTTAGCCGAGCGGGGCTTAGGAGACGACGCGTGGACCGATCGGGGCTCAGGAGACGGCGCGTGAAGTTATCAGCGCTCAGAGACGGCGCGTGGAACGATCAGGGCTTAGGATACGGCGCGTGGACCGATCGGTGCTCAGGAAGCGGCGCCTGGACCGATCGTGGCTCGGAGACGACGCGTGGAGGCATCGGGGCTAAGAAGACGACGCATGGACCGATCGGGGCTCAGGAAACGGCGTGTGGACCGATCAGAGCTCGGAGACGACGCGTGGACCGATCGGGGCTTAGGAGACTACGCGTGTACCTATCGGGGCTCGGAGACGACGCGTGGACCGATGGGGGCTCGGATACGGCGAGTGAACCAACCGGGGCTCAGGAGGTCGCGCGTGGACCGATCGCGGCTCGGTGACGGCGCGTGGACCAATCGGGGCTCAGGAGGCCGCGCGTGGACCGATCGCGGCTCGGCGACGCCGCTTGGACCGATCGGGGCTCAGGAAACGACTCGTCGACCGATCGGGGCTCAGGAGACGGCGCGCGTACCGACCGGGACTCAGGAGTCTCGCGTGGACCGATCACTGCTCGGCGACGGCGCGTGGACGGATCGGGGCTCGGAGACGACGCGTGGACCGATGGGGGCTCGGATAGGGCGCGTGAACCAACCGGGGCTCAGGAGGTCGCGCGTGGACCGATCGCGGCTCGGTGACGGCGCGTGGACCAATCGGGGCTCAGGAGGCCGCGCGTGGACCGATCGCGGCTCGGCGACGGCGCGTGAACCGACCGGGGCTCAGGAGACGACGCGTCGACCGGTCGGGGCTTAGGAGACGAAGCCTGGACCGATCGGTGTTTAGGAGGCGGCGCGTGGAACGATCGGGGCTCAGAAGACGGCGCGTGAGCCGATCGGCGCTCGGAGACGGCGCGTGGACCGATCGAGGCTTAGGAGACGACGCGTGGATCGAGCGGGGCTTGGAGATGGCGAGTGGATGGACCGTGGCTTAGAATGCGGCACGCGGACCGATCGGGGCTCGGAGAAGGCGTGTGGACCGATCGGGGATCAGGAAACGGCACGTGGAGCGATCGGGGCTGAGGAGGCGGCGCGTGGATCGATCGGGGCTCAGGAGGCGACGCGTCGACGGATCGGGGCTTAGGAGACGACGCGTGGACCGATCGAGTATTAGGGGACGACGCGTGGACCGATCGGTGCTCGGAGACGGCGCGAGGATCGATCGGGGCTTAGGAGGCGGCGCGTGGACCGATTCGGGCTTAGGAGACGGCGCGATGACCGATCGGGGCTCAGGAAGCGACGCCTAGACCGATCGTGGCTCGGAGACGGCGCGTGGAGGCATCGTGGCTAAGAAGACGACGCAGGGACCGATCGGGGCTCGGAGACAGCGCGTGGACCGACTGGGGCTCAGGCGGTTGCGCGTGGACCAATTGGGGTTCGGCGACGACGCGTGGACCGATCGGGGCTCAGGAGACGGCGCGTGGACCGATCGGGGCTCAGGAGGCCGCGCGTGGACCGATCATAGCTCGGCGACGGCGCGTGGACCGATGGGGCTCAGGAGCCGCGCGTGGACCGATCATGGCTCGGTGACGGCGCGTGGACCGATGGGGCTCAGGAGCCGCGCGTGGACCGATCATGGCTCGGTGACGGCGCGTGGACCGATCGGGGCTTAGGTGACGATGCGTGGACCGATTGGGGCTCAGGAAGCAGCGCCTGGACCGATGGTGGCTCGGAGACGGCGCGAGGAGGCATCTGGGCTTCGAAGACGACGCGTGGATCGAGCGGGGCTCGGAGACGGCGCGTGAACCGACCGGGGCTCAGGAGGCCGCGCGTCGACCGATCGAGGCTCAGGAGGCCACGCCTGGACCGATCGGGGCTCCGCGACGGCGCGTGGACCGATCGAGGCTCGGAGACGACGCGTGTACGGATCGGGGATTCGGCGACGACGCGTGGACCGATCCGGGCTCAGGAGACAGCGCGTGGACGGATCGGGGCTCGGAGACGGCGCGTGGATCGATCGGGGCTCAGGAGACGGCGCGTGAACCGATCGGCGCTCGGAGACGGCGCGTGGACGGATAGGGGCTTAGGAGACGGCGCGTGGACCGATCGGGGCTCGGAGACGGGGTGTGGAATGATCGGGGCTCACGAGACGGCGCGTGAAATGATCGGCGCTCTGAGACGGCTCGTAGACCGATTGGGGCTTACGCGACGGCGCGTGGACCGATCGGGGCTCAGGAAGCGGCGCCTGGACCGATCGTGGCTCGAAGACGGCGCGTGGAGGCATCGGGGCTAAGAAGACGACGCATGGATCGAGCGGGGCTCAGCAGACGGCGCGAGGGGCGATCGGGGCTTGGAGACGGCGCGTGGAGGCATCGGGGCTTTGAAGACGACGCGTGGACCGAACGGTGCTCAGATAACGGCGCGTGGACCGATCGGTGCTCGGAGACGATGCGTGGACCGATCGGGGCTCAGGTAACGGCGTGTGGAGCGGTTGGGGCTCAGGATACGACGCGTGGATCGATCCAGGCTCAGAAGACGACGCGTCGACCGATCGGGGCTCAGGAGACGGCGAGTGGATCGATCGGGGCTCAGGAGGCCGCGCGTGGACCGGTCGGGGCTCGGCGACTGCGCGTGGACCGATCGGGGCTCAGGAGGCTGCGCGTGGATCGATTGGGGCTCTGGAGACGGCGCGTGGAACGCTCGGGGCTCGAAGACGGCGCGTGGAACGATCAGGGCTCAGGAGACGTCACGTGAAATGATCGGCGCTCGGAGACGGCGCGTGGACCGATCGGGGCTCAGGAGAAGGCGCGTGGACCGATCGGGGCTTAGGAGGGGACCCGTCGACCGATCGGGGCTCAGGAGACGACGCGTGGACCGGTCGGTGCTCAGGAAGCGGCGCCTGGACCGATCGGGGCTCCGAGACGACGCGTTAACCGAGCGGGGCTTAGGAGACTATGCGGGGACCGATCGGCGCTCGGAGACGGCGCGTGGACCGATCGGGGCTTAGCAGAAGGCGCTTGGACCGATCGGGGCTTAGCAGAAGGCGCTTGGACCGATCCGGGCTCGGAGACGGCGCGTGGAATGATCGGGGCTCAGGAGACGGCGCGTGAACCGATCGGCGCTCGGAGACAGGGCGTGGACCGATCGGGGCTTAGGAGACGGCGCACGGACCGATCGTGGATCGGCGACGGCGCGTGGACCGATCCGGGCTCAGGAGACGGCGCGTGAACCGATCGGGGCTCGGAGACGGCGCGTGGAGCGATCGGGGCTCAGGAGACGGCGCGTGAACCGATCGGCGCACGGAGACGGCGCGTGGACCGATCGGGGCTCAGGAGGATACGCCTGGACCGATCGGGGTTCGGCGACGGCGCGTGGACCGATCGGGGCTCAGGAGACGGTGCGTGGACCGATTGGGGCTCGGATACGGCGCGTGAACCAACCGGGGCTCAGGAGGCCGCGCGTGGACCGATCGCGGCTCGTGCGACGGCGCGTGCACCGATCGGCGCTCGGAGACGGCGCTGACCGATCGTGGCTTAGAAGAAGGCGCGTGGAACGATCGGGGCTCGGAGACGGCGCGTGGAACGATCGGAGCTCGGACACGGCCCGTGGACGGATCGGGGCTTAGGAGACGGCGCGAGGACTAATTGAGGCTCAGGAGACGACGCGTGGATCGATCGCGGCTCGGAAACGACGCGTTAGCCGAGCGGGGCTTAGGAGACGACGCGTGGACCGATCGGGGCTCAGGAGACGGCGCGTGAAGTTATCAGCGCTCAGAGACGGCGCGTGGAACGATCAGGGCTTAGGATACGGCGCGTGGACCGATCGGTGCTCAGGAAGCGGCGCCTGGACCGATCGTGGCTCGGAGACGACGCGTGGAGGCATCGGGGCTAAGAAGACGACGCATGGACCGATCGGGGCTCAGGAAACGGCGTGTGGACCGATCAGAGCTCGGAGACGACGCGTGGACCGATCGGGGCTTAGGAGACTACGCGTGTACCTATCGGGGCTCGGAGACGACGCGTGGACCGATGGGGGCTCGGATACGGCGAGTGAACCAACCGGGGCTCAGGAGGTCGCGCGTGGACCGATCGCGGCTCGGTGACGGCGCGTGGACCAATCGGGGCTCAGGAGGCCGCGCGTGGACCGATCGCGGCTCGGCGACGCCGCTTGGACCGATCGGGGCTCAGGAAACGACTCGTCGACCGATCGGGGCTCAGGAGACGGCGCGCGTACCGACCGGGACTCAGGAGTCTCGCGTGGACCGATCACTGCTCGGCGACGGCGCGTGGACGGATCGGGGCTCGGAGACGACGCGTGGACCGATGGGGGCTCGGATAGGGCGCGTGAACCAACCGGGGCTCAGGAGGTCGCGCGTGGACCGATCGCGGCTCGGTGACGGCGCGTGGACCAATCGGGGCTCAGGAGGCCGCGCGTGGACCGATCGCGGCTCGGCGACGGCGCGTGAACCGACCGGGGCTCAGGAGACGACGCGTCGACCGGTCGGGGCTTAGGAGACGAAGCCTGGACCGATCGGTGTTTAGGAGGCGGCGCGTGGAACGATCGGGGCTCAGAAGACGGCGCGTGAGCCGATCGGCGCTCGGAGACGGCGCGTGGACCGATCGAGGCTTAGGAGACGACGCGTGGATCGAGCGGGGCTTGGAGATGGCGAGTGGATGGACCGTGGCTTAGAATGCGGCACGCGGACCGATCGGGGCTCGGAGAAGGCGTGTGGACCGATCGGGGATCAGGAAACGGCACGTGGAGCGATCGGGGCTGAGGAGGCGGCGCGTGGATCGATCGGGGCTCAGGAGGCGACGCGTCGACGGATCGGGGCTTAGGAGACGACGCGTGGACCGATCGAGTATTAGGGGACGACGCGTGGACCGATCGGTGCTCGGAGACGGCGCGAGGATCGATCGGGGCTTAGGAGGCGGCGCGTGGACCGATTCGGGCTTAGGAGACGGCGCGATGACCGATCGGGGCTCAGGAAGCGACGCCTAGACCGATCGTGGCTCGGAGACGGCGCGTGGAGGCATCGTGGCTAAGAAGACGACGCAGGGACCGATCGGGGCTCGGAGACAGCGCGTGGACCGACTGGGGCTCAGGCGGTTGCGCGTGGACCAATTGGGGTTCGGCGACGACGCGTGGACCGATCGGGGCTCAGGAGACGGCGCGTGGACCGATCGGGGCTCAGGAGGCCGCGCGTGGACCGATCATAGCTCGGCGACGGCGCGTGGACCGATGGGGCTCAGGAGCCGCGCGTGGACCGATCATGGCTCGGTGACGGCGCGTGGACCGATGGGGCTCAGGAGCCGCGCGTGGACCGATCATGGCTCGGTGACGGCGCGTGGACCGATCGGGGCTTAGGTGACGATGCGTGGACCGATTGGGGCTCAGGAAGCAGCGCCTGGACCGATGGTGGCTCGGAGACGGCGCGAGGAGGCATCTGGGCTTCGAAGACGACGCGTGGATCGAGCGGGGCTCGGAGACGGCGCGTGAACCGACCGGGGCTCAGGAGGCCGCGCGTCGACCGATCGAGGCTCAGGAGGCCACGCCTGGACCGATCGGGGCTCCGCGACGGCGCGTGGACCGATCGAGGCTCGGAGACGACGCGTGTACGGATCGGGGATTCGGCGACGACGCGTGGACCGATCCGGGCTCAGGAGACAGCGCGTGGACGGATCGGGGCTCGGAGACGGCGCGTGGATCGATCGGGGCTCAGGAGACGGCGCGTGAACCGATCGGCGCTCGGAGACGGCGCGTGGACGGATAGGGGCTTAGGAGACGGCGCGTGGACCGATCGGGGCTCGGAGACGGGGTGTGGAATGATCGGGGCTCACGAGACGGCGCGTGAAATGATCGGCGCTCTGAGACGGCTCGTAGACCGATTGGGGCTTACGCGACGGCGCGTGGACCGATCGGGGCTCAGGAAGCGGCGCCTGGACCGATCGTGGCTCGAAGACGGCGCGTGGAGGCATCGGGGCTAAGAAGACGACGCATGGATCGAGCGGGGCTCAGCAGACGGCGCGAGGGGCGATCGGGGCTTGGAGACGGCGCGTGGAGGCATCGGGGCTTTGAAGACGACGCGTGGACCGAACGGTGCTCAGATAACGGCGCGTGGACCGATCGGTGCTCGGAGACGATGCGTGGACCGATCGGGGCTCAGGTAACGGCGTGTGGAGCGGTTGGGGCTCAGGATACGACGCGTGGATCGATCCAGGCTCAGAAGACGACGCGTCGACCGATCGGGGCTCAGGAGACGGCGAGTGGATCGATCGGGGCTCGGAGACGCCGCGTGGAACGATGGGGGCTCAGGAGACGGCGCTTGAACTAATCGGCGCTCAGAGACGGCCCGTGGACCGATCGGGGCTTAGGATACGGCGCGTGGACCGATCGGAGCTCAGGAAGCGGCGCCTGGACCGATCGTGGCTCGGAGACGGCGCGTGGAGGCATCGGGGCTAAGAAGACGACGCATGGACCGATCGACGCTCAGGAAACGGCGTATGGACCGATCGGGGCTCCGCGACGGCGCGTGGACCGATCGAGGCTCGGAGACGACGCGTGTACGGATCGGGGATTCGGCGATGACGCGTGGACCGATCCGGGCTCAGGAGACGGCGCGTGGACCCATCGGGGCTCGGAGACGGCGTGTGGACCGATCGGGGCTTAGGAGACGACGCGTGGACCGATCGGGGTTTAGGAGAGGACGCGTCGACAGATCGGGGCACAGGAGACGGCGCGTGGACCGATCGGGGCTTAGGAGACGACGCGTGGACCGATAGTGGCTCGGAGACCGCGCGAGCAGGCATCTGGGCTTAGAAGACGACGCGTGGATCGATCGGGGCTCGGAGACGGCGCGTGAACCGACCGGGGCTCAGGAGGCCGCGCGTGGACCGGTCGGGGCTCGGCGACTGCGTGTGTACGGATCAGGGATTCCGGGACGACGCGTGGACCGATCCGGGCTCAGGAGACGGCGCGTAGACCGATCATGGCTCGGAGACGGGGCGTGGGACGATCGGGGCTCGGAGCCGGTGCGTTAACCGATCGGGGCTTAGGAGACGATGCGTCGACCGATCGCGGCTCGGCGACGGCGCGTGGACCGATCGGGGCTCAGGAGGCTGCGCGTGGATCGATTGGGGCTCAGGAGACGGCGCGTGGAACGCTCGGGGCTCGAAGACGGCGCGTGGACCGGTCGGTGCTCAGGAAGCGGCGCCTGGACCGATCGGGGCTCCGAGACGACGCGTTAACCGAGCGGGGCTTAGGAGACTATGCGGGGACCGATCGGCGCTCGGAGACGGCGCGTGGACCGATCGGGGCTTAGCAGAAGGCGCTTGGACCGATCGGGGCTTAGCTGAAGGCGCTTGGACCGATCCGGGCTCGGAGACGGCGCGTGGAATGATCGGGGCTCAGGAGACGGCGCGTGAACCGATCGGCGCTCGGAGACAGCGCGTGGACCGATCGGGGCTTAGGAGACGGCGCACGGACCGATCGTGGATCGGCGACGGCGCGTGGACCGATCGGGGCTCAGGAGACCGCGCGTGGACCGACCGGGGCTCAGGAAACGGCGCGTGGACCGACCGCGGCTCAGGAGGCCACGCCTGGACCGATCGGGGCTCGGCGACGGCGCGTGGACCGATCTAGTCTCGCAGACGACGCGTCGACCGATCGGGGCTCAGGAGACCGCGCGTGGACCGACCGGGGCTCAGGAAACGGCGCGTGGACCGACCGCGGCTCAGGAGGCAACGCCTGGACCGATCGGGGCTCGGCGACGGCGAGTGGGCCGATCTAGTCTCGGAGACGGCACGTGGACCGATCAGGGCTTAGGACACGACGCGTTGACCGATCGGGACTCAGGAGGCGGCGCGTGGACCGATCGTGGCTCGGAGACGGCGCGTGGAGGCATCGGGGCTTAGAAGACGACGCATGGACCGATCAGGTCTCAGGAAACGGCGCGTGGACCGATTGGAGCTCGGAGACGACGCGTGGACCGACTGGGGCTCAGGCGGTTGCGCGTGGACCAATTGGGGTTCGGCGACGGCGCGTGGACCGATCGCGGATCGGAGACGGCGCGTTAACCGATCGGGGCTTAGGAGACGATGCGTGAACCGATCGAGGCTCGGAGACGGCCCGTGGACAGATCGGGGCTTAGGAGACGGCGCGTGGACCGATCGGGGCTCAGGAGACGGCGCGTGGACCGGTCGGGGCTTAGGAGACGACGCCTGGACCGATCGGGGCTCGGAGACGGCGCGTGGACCGATCGGGGCTTAGGAGACATCGCGTGGACCGATGGGGGCTCGGAGACGGCGCGTGGACCGACTGGGGCTCAGGAGACTCGCGTGGATCGATCGGGGCTCCGGAGACGCCGCGTGGAGCGATGGGGATCAGGAGACGGTGCGCGGACCGATCGGGGCTCGGAGACGGCGCGTGGACCGATCGGGGCTTAGGAGACGACGCGTGGACCGATCGGGGCGTAGGACACGACGAGTGTACCTATCGGGGCTCACGAGACAGCGTGTAGACCGATTGGGGCTCAGGAGACGGCGCGTGGACCGATCGGGGCTCGGAGACGGCGCGTGGAACGATCGGGGCTTAGGAGGCCGCGCGTGGACCGATCGGGACTCAGGAGACGGCGTGTGGACCGATCGGGGCTCAGGAAGCGGCGCGTGGACCGATTGGGGCTTAGGAGACGGCGCGTGGGTCGATCGGGGTTCAGGAAGTGGCGCCTGGACCAATCGTGGCTCGGAGACGGCGCGTGGAGGCATCGGGGCTAAAAAGACGACATATGGACCGAGCGGGGCTCAGGAGACGACGCCTGGACCGATCGGGGCTTAGGAGGCGGCGTGTGGAACGATCGGGGCTCAGGAGACGGCGCGTGCACCGATCGGCGCTCGGAGACGGCGCGTGGAGCGGTCGGGGCTGAGGAGACGACGCGTGGATCGATCGGGGCTCAGGAGACGACGCGTCGACCGATCGGGGCTGAGGAGACGACGCGTGGACCGATCGGGGCTCGGAGACGGCGCGTGGACCGACTGGGGCTCAGGCGGTTTCGCGTGGACCAATTGGGGTTCGGCGACGGCGCGTGGACCGATCGGGGCTCGGGGACGGCGCGTTAACCGATTGGGGCTTAGGAGACCATGCGTGGACCGATCGGGGCTCGAAGACGGCGCGTGGACCGATCGGGTCTCAGGAGGCCGCGCGTGGACAGATCATGACTCGGCGACGGCGCGTGGACCGATCGGGGCTCGGAGACGACGCGTGGACCGATCGGGGCTCGGAGACAGCGCGTGGACCGACTGGGGCTCAGGCGGTTTCGCGTGGACCAATTGGGGTTCGGCGACGGCGCGTGGACCGATCTAGTCTCGCAGACGACGCGTCGACCGATCGGGGCTCAGGAGACCGCGCGTGGACCGACCGGGGCTCAGGAAACGGCGCGTGGACCGACCGCGGCTCAGGAGGCAACGCCTGGACCGATCGGGGCTCGGCGACGGCGAGTGGGCCGATCTAGTCTCGGAGACGGCACGTGGACCGATCAGGGCTTAGGACACGACGCGTTGACCGATCGGGACTCAGGAGGCGGCGCGTGGACCGATCGTGGCTCGGAGACGGCGCGTGGAGGCATCGGGGCTTAGAAGACGACGCATGGACCGATCAGGTCTCAGGAAACGGCGCGTGGACCGATTGGAGCTCGGAGACGACGCGTGGACCGACTGGGGCTCAGGCGGTTGCGCGTGGACCAATTGGGGTTCGGCGACGGCGCGTGGACCGATCGCGGATCGGAGACGGCGCGTTAACCGATCGGGGCTTAGGAGACGATGCGTGAACCGATCGAGGCTCGGAGACGGCCCGTGGACAGATCGGGGCTTAGGAGACGGCGCGTGGACCGATCGGGGCTCAGGAGACGGCGCGTGGACCGGTCGGGGCTTAGGAGACGACGCCTGGACCGATCGGGGCTCGGAGACGGCGCGTGGACCGATCGGGGCTTAGGAGACATCGCGTGGACCGATGGGGGCTCGGAGACGGCGCGTGGACCGACTGGGGCTCAGGAGACTCGCGTGGATCGATCGGGGCTCCGGAGACGCCGCGTGGAGCGATGGGGATCAGGAGACGGTGCGCGGACCGATCGGGGCTCGGAGACGGCGCGTGGACCGATCGGGGCTTAGGAGACGACGCGTGGACCGATCGGGGCGTAGGACACGACGAGTGTACCTATCGGGGCTCACGAGACAGCGTGTAGACCGATTGGGGCTCAGGAGACGGCGCGTGGACCGATCGGGGCTCGGAGACGGCGCGTGGAACGATCGGGGCTTAGGAGGCCGCGCGTGGACCGATCGGGACTCAGGAGACGGCGTGTGGACCGATCGGGGCTCAGGAAGCGGCGCGTGGACCGATTGGGGCTTAGGAGACGGCGCGTGGGTCGATCGGGGTTCAGGAAGCGGCGCCTGGACCAATCGTGGCTCGGAGACGGCGCGTGGAGGCATCGGGGCTAAAAAGACGACATATGGACCGAGCGGGGCTCAGGAGACGACGCCTGGACCGATCGGGGCTTAGGAGGCGGCGTGTGGAACGATCGGGGCTCAGGAGACGGCGCGTGCACCGATCGGCGCTCGGAGACGGCGCGTGGAGCGGTCGGGGCTGAGGAGACGACGCGTGGATCGATCGGGGCTCAGGAGACGACGCGTCGACCGATCGGGGCTGAGGAGACGACGCGTGGACCGATCGGGGCTCGGAGACGGCGCGTGGACCGACTGGGGCTCAGGCGGTTTCGCGTGGACCAATTGGGGTTCGGCGACGGCGCGTGGACCGATCGGGGCTCGGGGACGGCGCGTTAACCGATTGGGGCTTAGGAGACCATGCGTGGACCGATCGGGGCTCGAAGACGGCGCGTGGACCGATCGGGTCTCAGGAGGCCGCGCGTGGACAGATCATGACTCGGCGACGGCGCGTGGACCGATCGGGGCTCGGAGACGACGCGTGGACCGATCGGGGCTCGGAGACAGCGCGTGGACCGACTGGGGCTCAGGCGGTTTCGCGTGGACCAATTGGGGTTCGGCGACGGCGCGTGGACCGATCGGGGCTTAGGAGACGGCGCGTGAACCGATCGGGGCTCGGAGACGGCGCGTGGAGCGATCGGGGCTCAGGAGACGGCGCGTGAACCGATCGGCGCACGGAGACGGCGCGTGGACCGATCGGGGCTCAGGAGGATACGCCTGGACCGATCGGGGTTCGGCGACGGCGCGTGGACCGATCGGGGCTCGTGCGACGGCGCGTGCACCGATCGGCGCTCAGAGACGGCGCGTGGACGTATCGGGGCTCAGGAGACGGCGCGTGGACCGATCGGGGCTCGGGGACGGCGCGTTAACCGATTGGGGCTTAGGAGACCATGCGTGGACCGATCGGGGCTCGAAGACGGCGCGTGGACCGATCGGGTCTCAGGAGGCCGCGCGTGGACAGATCATCACTCGGCGACGGCGCGTGGACCGATCGGGGCTCGGAGACGACGCGTGGACCGATCGGGGCTCGGAGACAGCGCGTGGACCGACTGGGGCTCAGGCGGTTTCGCGTGGACCAATTGGGGTTCGGCGACGGAGCGTGGACCGATCGGGGCTTAGGAGACGGCGCGTGCACCGATCGGGGCCCGGAGACGGGTCGTGGACAGATTGGGGATTAGGAGACGGCGCGTGGACCGATCGGGGCTGGGAGACGGCACGTGGACCAATGGGGGCTTAGGAGACGACGCGTGGACCGATCGGGGTGTAGGCGACGACGCGTGTACCTATCGGGGCTCAGGAGACAGCGCGTGGACCGACTGGGGCTAAGGCGGTTTCGCGTGGACCAATTGGGGTTCGGCGACGGCGCGTGGACCGATTGGGGCTTAGGAGACGGCGCGTGCACCGATCGGGGCGCGGAGACGGGTCGTGGACCGATCGGGGCTAAGGCGGTTTCGCGTGGACCAATTGGGGTTCGGCGACGGCGCGTGGACCGATCGGGGCTAAGGAGACGGCGCGTGCACCGATCGGGGCCCGGAGACGGGTCGTGGACCGATCGGGGCTCAGGAGACGGCGCGTGGACCGATTGGGGCTCGGATACGGCGCGTGAACCAATCGGGGCTCAGGAGGCCGCGCGTGGACCGATCGCGGCTCGGCGACGGCGCGTGGACCGATCGGGGCTCAGGAGGCCGCGCGTGGACCGATCATGGCTCGGCGACGGCGCGTGGACCGATCGGGGCTCGGAGACGATGCGTGGACCGATCGAGGTTCGGCGACAGCGCGTGAACCGACTGGGTCTCAGGCGGTTGCGCGTGGACCAATTGGGGTTCGGCGACGGCGCGTGGACCGATCCGGGCTCAGGAGACGGCGCGTGAACCGATCGGGGCTCGGAGACGGCGCGTGGAGCGATCGGGGCTCAGGAGACGGCGCGTGAACCGATCGGCGCACGGAGACGGCGCGTGGACCGATCGTGGCTCAGGAGGATACGCCTGGACCGATCGGGGTTCGGCGACGGCGCGTGGACCGATCGGGGCTCAGGAGACGGTGCGTGGACCGATTGGGGCTCGGATACGGCGCGTGAACCCACCGGGGCTCAGGAGGCCGCGCGTGGACCGATCGCGGCTCGTGCGACGGCGCGTGCACCGATCGGCGCTCGGAGACGGCGCTGACCGATCGTGGCTTAGAAGAAGGCGCGTGGAACGATTGGGGCTCGGAGATGGCGCGTGGAACGATCGGGGCTCCGAGTCGGCGCGTTAACCGATCGGGGCTTTGAAGACGACGCGTGGACCGAACGGTGCTCAGAAAACGCCGCGTGGACCGATGGGGGCTCGGAGACGCCGCTTGGACCGATCGGGGCTTAGGAGACGGCGCGTGGACCGATTGGGGCTTAGGAGACGGCGCATGGACCGATCGGGGCTCAGGAAGCGGCGTCTGGACCGATCGGGGCTCAGGAAGCGGCGGCTAGACCGATCGTGGCTCGGAGGCGGCGCGTGGAGGCATCGGGGCTAAGAAGACGACGCATGGACCGAGCGTGGCTCAGGAGACGGCGCGAGGAGCGATCGGGGCTCAGGAGAAGACGCGTCAATTGATCGGGGCTCAGAAATCGGCGCGTGGAGCGATCGGGGCTCAGGGGACGACGCGTGGATCGATCGGGGCTCAGGAAACGACTCGTCGACCGATCGGGTCTCAGGAGACGGCGCGCGTACCGACCGGGACTCAGGAGTCTCGCGTGGACCGATCACTGCTCGGCGACGGCGCGTGGACGGATCGGGGCTCGGAGACGACGCGTGGACCGATGGGGGCTCGGATACGGCGCGTGAACCAACCGGGGCTCAGGAGGTCGCGCGTGGACCGATCGCGGCTCGGTGACGGCGCGTGGACCAATCGGGGCTCAGGAGGCCGCGCGTGGACCGATCGCGGCTCGGCGACTCCGCTTGGACCGATCGGGGCTCAGGAAACGACTCGTCGACCGATCGGGGCTCAGGAGACGGCGCGCGTACCGACCGGGACTCAGGAGTCTCGCGTGGACCGATCACTGCTCGGCGACGGCGCGTGGACGGATCGGGGCTCGGAGACGACGCGTGGACCGATGGGGGCTCGGATACGGCGCGTGAACCAACCGGGGCTCAGGAGGTCGCGCGTGGACCGATCGCGGCTCGGTGACGGCGCGTGGACCAATCGGGGCTCAGGAGGCCGCGCGTGGACCGATCGCGGCTCGGCGACGGCGCGTGAACCGACCGGGGCTCAGGAGACGACGCGGCGACCGGTCGGGGCTCGGAGACGCCGCGTGGAACGATGGGGGCTCAGGAGACGGCGCTTGAACTAATCGACGCTCAGAGACGGCCCGTGGACCGATCGGGGCTTAGGATACGGCGCGTGGACCGATCGGAGCTCAGGAAGCGGCGCCTGGACCGATCGTGGCTCGGAGACGGCGCGTGGAGGCATCGGGGCTAAGGAGACGACGCATGGACCGATCGGCGCTCAGGAAACGGCGTATGGACCGATCGGGGCTCCGCGACGGCGCGTGGACCGATCGAGGCTCGGAGACGACGCGTGAACCGACCGGGGCTCAGGAGGCCGCGCGTGGACCGGTCGGGGCTCGGCGACTGCGCGTGGACCGATCGGGGCTCAGGAGGCTGCGCGTGGATCGATTGGGGCTCTGGAGACGGCGCGTGGAACGCTCGGGGCTCGAAGACGGCGCGTGGAACGATCAGGGCTCAGGAGACGTCACGTGAAATGATCGGCGCTCGGAGACGGCGCGTGGACCGATCGGGGCTCAGGAGAAGGCGCGTGGACCGATCGGGGCTTAGGAGGGGACCCGTCGACCGATCGGGGCTCAGGAGACGACGCGTGGACCGGTCGGTGCTCAGGAAGCGGCGCCTGGACCGATCGGGGCTCCGAGACGACGCGTTAACCGAGCGGGGCTTAGGAGACTATGCGGGGACCGATCGGCGCTCGGAGACGGCGCGTGGACCGATCGGGGCTTAGCAGAAGGCGCTTGGACCGATCGGGGCTTAGCAGAAGGCGCTTGGACCGATCCGGGCTCGGAGACGGCGCGTGGAATGATCGGGGCTCAGGAGACGGCGCGTGAACCGATCGGCGCTCGGAGACAGGGCGTGGACCGATCGGGGCTTAGGAGACGGCGCACGGACCGATCGTGGATCGGCGACGGCGCGTGGACCGATCGGGGCTCAGGAGACCGCACGTGGACCGACCGGGGCTCAGGAAACGGCGCGTGGACCGACCGCGGCTCAGGAGGCCACGCCTGGACCGATCGGGGCTCGGCGACGGCGCGTGGATCGATCTAGTCTCGCAGATGACGCGTCGACCGATCGGGGCTCAGGAGACCGCGCGTGGACCGACCGGGGCTCAGGAAACGGCGCGTGGACCGACCGCGGCTCAGGAGGCCACGCCTGGACCGATCGGGGCTCGGCGACGGCGAGTGGGTCGATCTAGTCTCGGAGACGGCACGTGGACCGATCAGGGCTTAGGACACGACGCGTTGACCGATCGGGACTCAGGAGGCGGCGCGTGGACCGATCGGGGCTGGGAGACGGCACGTGGACCAATGGGGGCTTAGGAGACGACGCGTGGACCGATCGGGGTGTAGGCGACGACGCGTGTACCTATCGGGGCTCAGGAGACAGCGCGTGGACCGACTGGGGCTAAGGCGGTTTCGCGTGGACCAATTGGGGTTCGGCGACGGCGCGTGGACCGATTGGGGCTTAGGAGACGGCGCGTGCACCGATCGGGGCGCGGAGACGGGTCGTGGACCGATCGGGGCTAAGGCGGTTTCGCGTGGACCAATTGGGGTTCGGCAACGGCGCGTGGACCGATCGGGGCTAAGGAGACGGCGCGTGCACCGATCGGGGCCCGGAGACGGGTCGTGGACCGATCGGGGCTCAGGAGACGGCGCGTGGACCGATTGGGGCTCGGATACGGCGCGTCAACCAATCGGGGCTCAGGAGGCCGCGCGTGGACCGATCGCGGCTCGGCGACGGCGCGTGGACCGATCGGGGCTCAGGAGGCCGCGCGTGGACCGATCATGGCTCGGCGACGGCGCGTGGACCGATCGGGGCTCGGAGACGATGCGTGGACCGATCGAGGTTCGGCGACAGCGCGTGAACCGACTGGGTCTCAGGCGGTTGCGGGTGGACCAATTGGGGTTCGGCGACGGCGCGTGGACCGATCCGGGCTCAGGAGACGGCGCGTGAACCGATCGGGGCTCGGAGACGGCGCGTGGAGCGATCGGGGCTCAGGAGATGGCGCGTGAACCGATCGGCGCACGGAGACGGCGCGTGGACCGATCGGGGCTCAGGAGGATACGCCTGGACCGATCGGGGTTCGGCGACGGCGCGTGGACCGATCGGGGCTCAGGAGACGGTGCGTGGACCGATTGGGGCTCGGATACGGCGCGTGAACCAACCGGGGCTCAGGAGGCCGCGCGTGGACCGATCGCGGCTCGTGCGACGGCGCGTGCACCGATCGGCGCTCGGAGACGGCGCTGACCGATCGTGGCTTAGAAGAAGGCGCGTGGAACGATCGGGGCTCGGAGACGGCGCGTGGAACGATCGGGGCTCCGAGTCGGCGCGTTAACCGATCGGGGCTTAGGAGACGATGCGTGGACCGATCGGGGCTCGGAGACGGCGCGTGGACCGACCGGGGCTCAGGAGGATACGCCTGGACCGATCGGGGCTCGGCGACGGCGCGTGGACCGATCGAGGCTCGGAGACGACGCGTGGAGGCATCGGGGCTTTGAAGACGATGCGTGGACCGAACGGTGCTCAGAAAACGCCGCGTGGACCGATGGGGGCTCGGAGACGCCGCTTGGACCGATCGGGGCTTAGGAGACGGCGCGTGGACCGATTGGGGCTTAGGAGACGGCGCATGGACCGATCGGGGCTCAGGAAGCGGCGTCTGGACCGATCGGGGCTCAGGAAGCGGCGGCTAGACCGATCGTGGCTCGGAGGCGGCGCGTGGAGGCATCGGGGCTAAGAAGACGACGCATGGACCGAGCGTGGCTCAGGAGACGGCGCGAGGAGCGATCGGGGCTCAGGAGAAGACGCGTCAATTGATCGGGGCTCAGAAATCGGCGCGTGGAGCGATCGGGGCTCAGGGGACGACGCGTGGATCGATCGGGGCTCAGGAAACGACTCGTCGACCGATCGGGTCTCAGGAGACGGCGCGCGTACCGACCGGGACTCAGGAGTCTCGCGTGGACCGATCACTGCTCGGCGACGGCGCGTGGACGGATCGGGGCTCGGAGACGACGCGTGGACCGATGGGGGCTCGGATACGGCGCGTGAACCAACCGGGGCTCAGGAGGTCGCGCGTGGACCGATCGCGGCTCGGTGACGGCGCGTGGACCAATCGGGGCTCAGGAGGCCGCGCGTGGACCGATCGCGGCTCGGCGACGCCGCTTGGACCGATCGGGGCTCAGGAAACGACTCGTCGACCGATCGGGGCTCAGGAGACGGCGCGCGTACCGACCGGGACTCAGGAGTCTCGCGTGGACCGATCACTGCTCGGCGACGGCGCGTGGACGGATCGGGGCTCGGAGACGACGCGTGGACCGATGGGGGCTCGGATACGGCGCGTGAACCAACCGGGGCTCAGGAGGTCGCGCGTGGACCGATCGGGGCTCAGGAGGCCGCGCGTGGACCGATCATGGCTCGGCGACGGCGCGTGGACCGATCGGTGCTCGGAGACGACGCGTGGACCGATGGGGGCTCGGATACGGCGCGTGAACCAACCGGGGCTCAGGAGGTCGCGCGTGGACCGATCGCGGCTCGGTGACGGCGCGTGGACCAATCCGGGCTCAGGAGGCCGCGCGTGGACCGATCGCGGCTCGGCGACGGCGCGTGAACCGACCGGGGCTCAGGAGACGACGCGGCGACCGGTCGGGGCTCGGAGACGCCGCGTGGAACGATGGGGGCTCAGGAGACGGCGCTTGAACTAATCGACGCTCAGAGACGGCCCGTGGACCGATCGGGGCTTAGGATACGGCGCGTGGACCGATCGGAGCTCAGGAAGCGGCGCCTGGACCGATCGTGGCTCGGAGACGGCGCGTGGAGGCATCGGGGCTTAGGAGACGACGCATGGACCGATCGGCGCTCAGGAAACGGCGTATGGACCGATCGGGGCTCCGCGACGGCGCGTGGACCGATCGAGGCTCGGAGACGACGCGTGAACCGACCGGGGCTCAGGAGGCCGCGCGTGGACCGGTCGGGGCTCGGCGACTGCGCGTGGACCGATCGGGGCTCAGGAGGCTGCGCGTGGATCGATTGGGGCTCTGGAGACGGCGCGTGGAACGCTCGGGGCTCGAAGACGGCGCGTGGAACGATCAGGGCTCAGGAGACGTCACGTGAAATGATCGGCGCTCGGAGACGGCGCGTGGACCGATCGGGGCTCAGGAGAAGGCGCGTGGACCGATCGGGGCTTAGGAGGGGACCCGTCGACCGATCGGGGCTCAGGAGACGACGCGTGGACCGGTCGGTGCTCAGGAAGCGGCGCCTGGACCGATCGGGGCTCCGAGACGACGCGTTAACCGAGCGGGGCTTAGGAGACTATGCGGGGACCGATCGGCGCTCGGAGACGGCGCGTGGACCAATCGGGGCTTAGCAGAAGGCGCTTGGACCGATCCGGGCTCGGAGACGGCGCGTGGAATGATCGGGGCTCAGGAGACGGCGCGTGAACCGATCGGCGCTCGGAGACAGCGCGTGGACCGATCGGGGCTTAGGAGACGGCGCACGGACCGATCGTGGATCGGCGACGGCGCGTGGACCGATCGGGGCTCAGGAGACCGCGCGTGGACCGACCGGGGCTCAGGAAACGGCGCGTGGACCGACCGCGGCTCAGGAGGCCACGCCTGGACCGATCGGGGCTCGGCGACGGCGCGTGGATCGATCTAGTCTCGCAGACGACGCGTCGACCGATCGGGGCTCAGGAGACCGCGCGTGGACCGACCGGGGCTCAGGAAACGGCGCGTGGACCGACCGCGGCTCAGGAGGCCACGCCTGGACCGATCGGGGCTCGGCGACGGCGAGTGGGCCGATCTAGTCTCGGAGACGGCACGTGGACCGATCAGGGCTTAGGACACGACGCGTTGACCGATCGGGACTCAGGAGGCGGCGCGTGGACCGATCGTGGCTCGGAGACGGCGCGTGGAGGCATCGGGGCTTAGAAGACGACGCATGGACCGATCAGGTCTCAGGAAACGGCGCGTGGACCGATTGGAGCTCGGAGACGACGCGTGGACCGACTGGGGCTCAGGCGGTTGCGCGTGGACCAATTGGGGTTCGGCGACGGCGCGTGGACCGATCGCGGATCGGAGACGGCGCGTTAACCGATCGGGGCTTAGGAGACGATGCGTGAACCGATCGAGGCTCGGAGACGGCCCGTGGACAGATCGGGGCTTAGGAGACGGCGCGTGGACCGATCGGGGCTCAGGAGACGGCGCGTGGACCGGTCGGGGCTTAGGAGACGACGCCTGGACCGATCGGGGCTCGGAGACGGCGCGTGGACCGATCGGGGCTTAGGAGACATCGCGTGGACCGATGGGGGCTCGGAGACGGCGCGTGGACCGACTGGGGCTCAGGAGACTCGCGTGGATCGATCGGGGCTCCGGAGACGCCGCGTGGAGCGATGGGGATCAGGAGACGGTGCGCGGACCGATCGGGGCTCGGAGACGGCGCGTGGACCGATCGGGGCTTAGGAGACGGCGCGTGGAACGATCGGGGCTTAGGAGGCCGCGCGTGGACCGATCGGGTCTCAGGAGCCGGCGTGTGGACCGATCGGGGCTCAGGAAGCGGCGCGTGGACCGATTGGGGCTTAGGAGACGGCGCGTGGGTCGATCGGGGTTCAGGAAGCGGCGCCTGGACCGATCGTGGCTCGGAGACGGCGCGTGGAGGCATCGGGGCTAAAAAGACGACATATGTACCGAGCGGGGCTCAGGAGACGGCGCGAGGAGCGATCGGGGCTCAGGAGAAGACGCGTCAATTGATCGGGGCTCAGGAGACGACGCGTCGACGGATCGGGGGTTAGGAGACGACGCGTGAACCGATCGGGGCTCAGGAGACTCGCGTGGATCGATCGGGGCTCAGGAGGCGACGCTTGGACCCATCGCGGCTCGGAGACGGCGTGGGGACGTTATCAGGGCTTAGGAGACGACGCGTGGACCGATCGGGGCTCGGAGACGGCACGTGGACAGATCGGGGCTCGGCGACTGCGCGTGGACGTATCGGGGCTCAGGAGACGGCGCGTGGACCGATCGGGGCTCGGAGACAGCGCGTGGACCGATCGGGGCTCAGGAGACGGCGCGCGGACCGACCGGGGCTCAGGATCCTCGCCTGGACCGATCATGGCTCGGCGACTGCGCGTGGACCGATCGGTGCTCGGAGACGGCGCGTGGACCGATTGGGGCTCAGGAGGTGGCGCGTGGACCAGTTGGGGTTCGGCGACGGCGCGTGGACCGACCGGGGATTAGGAGACGACGCGTCGACCGACCGGGGCTCAGGAGACGACCCGTCGACCGATCGGGGCTTAGGAGACGACGGGTGGACCGATCGGGGCTTAGGAGGCGGCGCGTGGTCCGATCGGTGCTCGGAGACGGCGCGTGGACGGATCGGCGCTCGGAGACGGGGCGTGGATCAATCGGGGCTCAGGAGAGGGCGCGTGGACCGATCGGGTCTCAGGAGGCCGCGCGTGGAGAGATCATGACTCGGCGACGACGCGTGGACCGATCGGGGCTGGGAGACGGCACGTGGACCGATCGGGGCTCGGAGACAGCGCGTGGACCGACTGGGGCTCAGGCGGTTTCGCGTGGACCAATTGGGGTTCGGCGACGGCGCGTGGACCGATCGTGGCTCAGGAAGCGGCGCCTGGAGCGATCGTGGCCCGGAGACGGCGCGAGAAGGCATCTGGGCTTACAAGACGACGCGTGGATCGATCGGGGCTCGGAGACGGCGCAGGAACCGACCGGGGCTCAGGAGACGGCGCGTGGACCGATTGGAGCTCGGAGACGACGCGTGGACCGACTGGGGCTCAGGCGGTTGCGCGTGGACCAATTGGGGTTCGGCGACGGCGCGTGGACCGATCGCGGATCGGAGACGGCGCGTTAACCGATCGGGGCTTAGGAGACGATGCGTGAACCGATCGAGGCTCGGAGACGGCCCGTGGACAGATCGGGGCTTAGGAGACGGCGCGTGGACCGATCGGGGCTCAGGAGACGGCGCGTGGACCGGTCGGGGCTTAGGAGACGACGCCTGGACCGATCGGGGCTCGGAGACGGCGCGTGGACCGATCGGGGCTTAGGAGACATCGCGTGGACCGATGGGGGCTCGGAGACGGCGCGTGGACCGACTGGGGCTCAGGAGACTCGCGTGGATCGATCGGGGCTCCGGAGACGCCGCGTGGAGCGATGGGGATCAGGAGACGGTGCGCGGACCGATCGGGGCTCGGAGACGGCGCGTGGACCGATCGGGGCTTAGGAGACGGCGCGTGGAACGATCGGGGCTTAGGAGGCCGCGCGTGGACCGATCGGGTCTCAGGAGCCGGCGTGTGGACCGATCGGGGCTCAGGAAGCGGCGCGTGGACCGATTGGGGCTTAGGAGACGGCGCGTGGGTCGATCGGGGTTCAGGAAGCGGCGCCTGGACCGATCGTGGCTCGGAGACGGCGCGTGGAGGCATCGGGGCTAAAAAGACGACATATGGACCGAGCGGGGCTCAGGAGACGGCGCGAGGAGCGATCGGGGCTCAGGAGAAGACGCGTCAATTGATCGGGGCTCAGGAGACGACGCGTCGACGGATCGGGGGTTAGGAGACGACGCGTGAACCGATCGGGGCTCAGGAGACTCGCGTGGATCGATCGGGGCTCAGGAGGCGACGCTTGGACCCATCGCGGCTCGGAGACGGCGTGGGGACGTTATCAGGGCTTAGGAGACGACGCGTGGACCGATCGGGGCTCGGAGACGGCACGTGGACAGATCGGGGCTCGGCGACTGCGCGTGGACGTATCGGGGCTCAGGAGACGGCGCGTGGACCGATCGGGGCTCGGAGACAGCGCGTGGACCGATCGGGGCTCAGGAGACGGCGCGCGGACCGACCGGGGCTCAGGATCCTCGCCTGGACCGATCATGGCTCGGCGACTGCGCGTGGACCGATCGGTGCTCGGAGACGGCGCGTGGACCGATTGGGGCTCAGGAGGTGGCGCGTGGACCAGTTGGGGTTCGGCGACGGCGCGTGGACCGACCGGGGATTAGGAGACGACGCGTCGACCGACCGGGGCTCAGGAGACGACCCGTCGACCGATCGGGGCTTAGGAGACGACGGGTGGACCGATCGGGGCTTAGGAGGCGGCGCGTGGTCCGATCGGTGCTCGGAGACGGCGCGTGGACGGATCGGCGCTCGGAGACGGGGCGTGGATCAATCGGGGCTCAGGAGAGGGCGCGTGGACCGATCGGGTCTCAGGAGGCCGCGCGTGGAGAGATCATGACTCGGCGACGACGCGTGGACCGATCGGGGCTGGGAGACGGCACGTGGACCGATCGGGGCTCGGAGACAGCGCGTGGACCGACTGGGGCTCAGGCGGTTTCGCGTGGACCAATTGGGGTTCGGCGACGGCGCGTGGACCGATCGTGGCTCAGGAAGCGGCGCCTGGAGCGATCGTGGCCCGGAGACGGCGCGAGAAGGCATCTGGGCTTACAAGACGACGCGTGGATCGATCGGGGCTCGGAGACGGCGCAGGAACCGACCGGGGCTCAGGAGACGGCGCGTGGACTGATCGGGGCTCGGAGACGGTGCGTTAACCAAGCGGGGCTTAGGAGGCCGCGCGTGGACCGATCGAGGCTCGGCGACGGCGCGTGGACCGATCGGGACTCGGAGACGGCGTGTGAACGTATCGGGGCTTAGGAGACGATGCGTTGACCGATCGGGGCTCATGAGACGGCGCGTAGACCGATCGGGGCTCCGGCGGCGACGCGTGGACCGATCGGGGCCCAGGAAACGGCGCGTGGATCGATCGGTGCTCGAAGACGACGCGTGGACCGACCGGGGCTCAGGAGCCGATGCGTGGATCGATCGGGGCTCAGGAGGCGGCGCGTAGACCCATCGGGGCTCGGAGACGGCACGTGGACCGATCAGGGCTTAGGAGACGACGCGTGGACCGATCGGGGCTCAGGAGACGGCGCGTCCACCGATCGGGGCTCGAGGAAGGCGCGTGAAACGATCGGGGCTTAGGAGACGGCGCGTGGACCGATCGGGGCTCAGGAGACGGCGCGCGGACCGACCGGGGCTCAGGATCCTCGCCTGGACCGATCATGGCTCGGCGACTGCGCGTGGACCGATCGGTGCTCGGAGACGGCGCGTGGACCGATTGGGGCTCAGGAGGTGGCGCGTGGACCAGTTGGGGTTCGGCGACGGCGCGTGGACCGACCGGGGATTAGGAGACGACGCGTCGACCGACCGGGGCTCAGGAGACGACCCGTCGACCGATCGGGGCTTAGGAGACGACGGGTGGACCGATCGGGGCTTAGGAGGCGGCGCGTGGTCCGATCGGTGCTCGGAGACGGCGCGTGGACCGATCGGGGCTCGAGGACGGCGCGTGGAACGATCCGGGCTTAGGAGACGGCGCGTGGACCGATCGGGGTTCAGGAAACGACGCGTCGACCGATCGGGGACCAGGAGACGGCTCGCGGACCGACCGGGGCTCAGGAGCCTCGCGTTGGCCGATCATGGCTCGGCGACGGCGCGTGGACCGATCGGGGCTCGGAGACGCCGCGTGGACCGATGGGGGCTCGGATTCGGCGCGTGAACCAACCGGGGCTCAGGAGGCCGCGCGTGGATCGTTCATGGCTCGGCGACGGCGCGTGGACCGATCGGGGTTCGGATACGACGCGTGGACCGAACGGGGCGCCGGAGGCGCCTCGTGGACCCATGGGGATCAGGAGACAGTGCGTGGACCCATCGGGGCTCGGAGACGGCGCGTGGACTGATCGGGGCTTAGGAGACGACGCGTGGACCGTTCGGGGTGTAGGAGACGACGCGTGTACCTATCGGGGCTCAGGAGACAGCGCGTGGACCGATCGGGGCTCGGCGACTGCGCGTCGACGTATCGGGGCTCAGGAGACGTCACGTGAAATGATCGGCGCTCGGAGACGGCGCGTGGACCGATCGGGGCTCAGGAGAAGGCGCGTGGACCGATCGGGGCTTAGGAGAGGACGCGTCGACAGATCGGGGCACAGGAGACGGCGCGTGGACCGATCGGGGCTTAGGAGACGACGCGTGGACCGATAGTGGCTCGGAGACGGCGCGAGGAGGCATCTGGGCTTAGAAGACGACGCGTGGATCCATCGGTGCTCGGAGACGGCGCGTGAACCGATCGGGGCTCAGGAGGCCGCGCGTGGACCGGTCGGGGCTCGGCGACTGCGTGTGGACGTATCGGGGTTCAGGAGACGGCGCGTGGACCGATCGGCGCTCGGAGACGGCGCGTGTACGGATCAGGGATTCCGGGACGACGCGTGGACCGATCCGGGCTCAGGAGACGGCGCGTAGACCGATCATGGCTCGGAGACGGTGCGTGGGACGATCGGGGCTCAGGAGAAGGCGCGTGGACCGATCGGGGCTTAGGAGGGGACCCGTCGACCGATCGGGGCTCACGAGACGACGCGTGGACCGGTCGGTGCTCAGGAAGCGGCGCCTGGACCGATCGGGGCTCCGAGACGACGCGTTAACCGAGCGGGGCTTAGGAGACTATGCGGGGACCGATCGGCGCTCGGAGACGGCGCGTGGACCGATCGGCGCTCGGAGACAGCGCGTGGACCGACCGGGGCTCAGGAGAAGGCGCGTGGACCGGTCGGTGCTCAGGAAGCGGCGCCTGGACCGATCGTGGCTCGGAGACGGCGCGTGGAGGCATCGGGGCTAAGAAGACGACGCATGGACCGATCGGGGCTCAGGAAACGGCGTATGGACCGATCGGAGCTCGGACACGACGCGTGGACCGATCGGGGCTCAGGAGACGACGCGTGGACCGGTCGGTGCTCAGGAAGCGGCGCCTGGACCGATCGGGGCTCCGAGACGACGCGTTAACCGAGCGGGGCTTAGGAGACTATGCGGGGACCGATCAGCGCTCGGAGACGGCGCGTGGACCGATCGGGGCTGAGCAGAAGGCGCTTGGACCGATCGGGGCTTAGCAGAAGGCGCTTGGATGGATGGGGGCTTAGGAGTCGGCGCGTCGACCGATCGGAGCTCAGGAGGCGGTGCGTGGATCGATCGGGGCTCGGAGACAGCCCGTGGACCAACTGGGGCTCAGGAGACGACGCGTCGACCGATCGGGGCTTAGGAGACGACGCGTCGAACGATCGGGGCTTAGGAGACGACACGTGGACCGATCGGGGCTCGGAGATAGCGCGTGTACCGACTGGGGCTCAGGAGACCGCGCGTGAACCGATCGGGGCTCGGCGACTGCGCGTGGACGGATCGGGGCTCGGAGACGGTGCGTAGAACGATCGGGGCTCAGGAGACGGCGCGTTAAACGATTGGGGTTTAGGAGACGTTGCGTGGACCGATCGGCGCTCGAAGCCGGCGCGTGGACCGATCGGGGCTCGGACACAGTGCGTGGACCGACTGGGGCTCAGGCGGTTGCGCGTGGACCAATTGGGGTTCGGCGACGGCGCGTGGACCGATCGGGGCTCAGGAGGCGGCGCGTGGATCCATCGGGGCTCGGAGACGGCGCGTGGAACGATCGGGTCTCAGGAGACGGCGCGTGAAATCATCGGCGCCCGGAGACGCCGCATGGACGAATCGGGGCTTAGGAGACGACGCGTGGACCGATCGGGGCTCAGGAGGCCGCGCGTGGACCGATCATGGCTCGGCGACGGCGCGTAGACTGATCGGGGCTCGGAGACGACGCGTGGACCGATCGGGGCTCGGAGACATCGCGTGGACCGACTGGGGCTCAGGCGGTTGCGCGTGGACCGATCGGGGCTCAGGAAACGGCGCGTGGACCGACTGGGGCTCAGGCGATTGCGCGTGGACCAATTGGGGTTCGGCGACGGCGCGTGGATCGATCGGGGCTTAGGAGACGGCGCGTGCACCGATCGGGGCCCGGAGACGGGTCGTGGACAGATTGGGGCTTTGCAGACGGCGCGTGGACCGATCGGGGATTAGGAGACGACGCGTGGACCGATCGGGGTTTAGGAGAGGACGCGTCGACCGATCGGGGCTCAGGAGACGGCGCGTGGACCGATCGGGGCTTAGGAGACGACGCGTGGACCGATCGGGGCTCGGAGACGGCACGTGGACCGATCGGGGTTTAGGAGACTCACGTTGATCAATCCGGGCTCCGGAGGCGGCGCGTGGACCGATCGGGGCTTAGGAGACTACGCGTGTACCTATCGGGGCTCAGGAGACTGCGCGTGGACCGATTGGGGCTCGGAGAAGGCGCGTGGACCGATCGTGGCTCAGGAAGCGGCGCCTGGACCGATCGTGGGCCGGAGACGGCGCGAGAAGGCATCTGGGCTTACAAGACGACGCGTGGATCGATCGGCGCTCGGAGACGGCGCGTGGAACAATCGGGGCTGAGGAGAAGGCGCGTTGACCGATCGGGGCTTAGGAGACGGGCGTGGACCGATCGGGGCTCGGAGACGGAGCGTGGAATGATCGGGGCTTAGGAGACGGCGCGTGGACCGATCGGAGATCAGGAGACGACGCGTGGACCGATAGGCCTCTGGAAGCGGCGCACGGACCGATCGTGGCTCGGAGACGGCGCGTGGACCGATCGGGGCTTAGGAGACGACGCGTGGACCGACTGGGGCTCAGGCGGTTGCGCGTGGACCAATTGGGGTTCGGCGACGGCGCGTCGATCGATCGGGGCTTAGGAGACGGCGCGTGCATCGATCGGGGCCCGGAGACTGGTCGTGGACAGATGGGGGCTTAGGAGACGGCGAGTAGACCGATCGTGGCGGGGAGACGGCTCGTCCACCAATCGGGGCTTAGGAGACGACGCGTAGATCGATCGGGGCTCAGGAGACGGCGCGTGGACCGATCGGGGCTCAGGAAACGGCGCGTGGACCGACTGGGGCTCAGGCGGTTGCGCGTGGACCAATTGGGGTTCGGCGACGGCGCGTGGACCGATCGGGGCTCGGAGACGGCGCGTCGACCGCTTGGGGTTCGGAGACGGCGCCTGGACCGTCCGGGGTTAGGAGGCGATGCGTGGACCGATCGGGGCTCAGGAGACTGCACGTGGATGGATCGGAGCTTAGGGAACGACGCGTGGACCGATCGGGGCTTAGGAGACGGCGCGTGAATCGATCGGCGCGCGGAGACGGCACGTGGAACGATCGGGGCTTAGGAGACGGCGCGTGAATCTATCGGCGCGCGGAGACGGCACGTGGAACGATCGGGGCTTAGGAGACGGCGCGTGGACCGATCGTGGCTCGGAGACGGCGCGTGAACCGACCGGGGCTCAGGAGACGGCGCGTGGACCGATCGGGGCTCGGAGACGGCACGTTAACCGACCGGGGCTTAGGAGACGATGCGTGGACCGATCGGGCTCGGAGACGACGCGTGTACGGATCGGGGCTTGATGACGGCGGCTTTACCGATCGCGGCTCGGAGACGGCCCGTGGACAGATCGGGGCTTAGGAGACGGCGCGTGGACCGATCGGGGCTCAGGAGACGGCGCGTGGACCGGTCGGGGCTTAGGAGACGACGCCTGGAGCGATCGGGGCTTAGGAGGCGGCGTGTGGAACGATCGGCGCTCAGGAGACGGCGCGTGCACCGATCGGCGCTCGGAGACGGCGAGTGGAGCGGTCGGGGCTGAGGAGACAACGTGTGGATCGATCGGGGCTCAGGAGACGACGCGTCGACCGATCGGGGCTGAAGAGACGACGCGTGGACCGATCGGGGCTTAGGAGAAAACGCGTGGACCGATCGGGGCTGAAGAGACGACGCGTGGACCGATCGGGGCTTAGGAGAAAACGCGTGGACCGATCGGGGTTCAGGAAGCGGCGGCTGCACCGATCGTGGTTGGGAGACGGCGCAAGGAGGCATCTGGGCTTAGAAGACGACGCGTGGACCGATCGGGGCTCAGGAAACGGCGCGTGGACCGACCGCGGCTCAGGAGGCCACGCCTGGACCGATCGGGGCTCGGAGACGGCGTGTGGACCGATCGGGGATCAGGAGGCGGCGCGTGGATCGATCGGGGCTGAGGAGACGACGCGTCGATGGATCGGGTCTTAGGAGCCGACGCGTGGACCGATTGGGGCTCAGGAGACGGCGCGTGGATCGATCGGGGCTCGGAGACGGCGCGTGGAACGATCGGAGCACAGGAGACGGCGCGTGAACCGATCGGCGCTGGGAGACGGCGCGTGGATCAATCGGGGCTTAGGAGACGGCGCGTGGACCGATCGGGCTCAGAGCCGGCGCGTGAACCGATTGGGGCTCAGGAGGCGGTGCGTGGACCGATCGAGGCTCGGCGACGGCACGTGGACCGATCGGGGCTCGGAGACGACGCGTGTAAAGAACAGGGCTTGGTGACGGCGCGTTTACCGATAGCAGCTCGGAGACGGCCCGTGGACGGATCGCGGCTTAGGAGACGGCGCGTGGACCGATCGAGGCTCGGAGACGACGCGTGTGCGGATCGGGGATTCGAGGACGACGGGAGGACCGATCCGGGCTCAGGAGACGACGCGTCGTCCGATCGGGGCTCAGGATGCGGCACGCGCACCGATCGGGGCTCGGAGACGGCGCGTAAAACGATCGGAGCTTAGGAGACGGCGCGTGTACCTATCGGGGCTCACGAGACAGCGTGTGGGCCTATTGGGGCTCAGGTGACGACGCGTTTACGGATCGGGGATCAGGAGACGACGCGTGGAACGATCCGGGCTCAGGAGACGGAGCGTGGACCGATCGGGGCTTGGGGACGGCGCGTGGAACGATCGGGGTTCAGGAGACAGCGCGTGGACCGATCGAGGCTCGGAGACGACGCGTGTGCGGATCGGGGATTCGAGAACGACGGGTGGACCGATCCGGGCTCAGGAGACGACGCGTCGTCCGATCGGGGCTCAGGATGCGGCGCGTGGACCCATCGGGGCTCGGAGACGGCACGTGGACCGATCAAGGCTTAGGACACGACGCGTTGACCGATCGGGACTAAGGAGGCGGCGCGTGGACCGATCAAGGATCAGGAACCGGTCCGTGGAGCGATCGGGGCTTAGGAGATGGCACGTGGACTGATCGGGGCTCGGGAAGCGGCGCCTGAACCGATCGTGGCTCGGAGACGGCGCGTGGAGGCATCGGGGCTTAGAAGACGACGCATGGACCGATCAGGTCTCAGGAAACGGCGCGTGGACCGATTGGAGCTCGGAGACGACGCGTGGACCGACTGGGGCTCAGGCGGTTGCGCGTGGACCAATTGGGGTTCGGCGACGGCGCGTGGACCGATCGCGAATCGGAGACGGCGCGTTAACCGATCGGGGCTTAGGAGACGATGCATGAACCGATCGGGGCTCGGAGACGGCGAGTGGACCCATCGGGGCTCGGAGACGACGCGTGTACGGATCGGGGATTCGAGGACGACGGGTGGACCGATCCGAGCTCAGGAGACGACGCGTCGTCCGATCGGGGCTCAGGATGCGGCGCGTGGACCCATCGGGGCTCGGAGACGGCACGTGGACCGATCAAGGCTTAGGACACGACGCGTTGACCGATCGGGACTCAGGAGGCGGCGCGTGGACCGATCGGGGATCAGGAACCGGTCCGTGGAGCGATCGGGGCGTAGGAGATGGCACGTGGACTGATCGGGGCTCGGGAAGCGGCGCCTGAACCGATCGTGGCTCGGAGACGGCGCGTGGAGGCATCGGGGCTTAGAAGACGACGCATGGACCAATCAGGTCTCAGGAACGGCGCGTGGACAGGTCGGGGCTTAGGAGACGACGCCTGGACCGATCGGGGCTTAGGAGGCGGCGTGTGGAACGATCGGGGCTCAGGAGACGGCGCGTGCACCGATCGGCGCTCGGAGACGGCGCGTGGAGCGGTCGGGGCTGAGGAGACGACGCGTGGATCGATCGGGGCTCAGGAGACGACGCGTCGACCGATCGGGGCTGAGGAGACGACGCGTGGACCGATCGGGGCTCGGAGACGGCGCGAGGAGGCATCTGGGCTTCGAAGACGACGCGTGGATCGATCGGGGCTCGGAGACGGCGCGTGAACCGACCGGGGCTCAGGAGGCCGCGCGTGGACCGACCGAGGCTCCGCGACGGAGCGTGGACCGATCGAGGCTCGGAGACGACGCGTGTACGGATCGGGGCTTAGGAGACGATGCGTGAACCGATCGGGGCTCAGGAGACGCCGCGTGGACCGATCGGGGCTCGGAGACGGCGCGTGGAACGATCGGGGCTCAGGAGACGGCGCGTGAAATGATCGGCGCTCTGAGACGGCGCGTGGACCGATTGTGGCTTACGAGATGGCGCGTGGATCGATCGGGGCTCGAAGACGACGCGAGGACCGATCGGGGCTCGGAGACAGTGCGTGGACCGACTGGGGCTCAGGCGTTTGCGCGTGGACCAATTGGGGTTCGGCGACGGCGCGTTGACCGATCGGGGCTCGGAGACGGCGCGTTAACCGATTGGGGCTTAGGAGACGATGCGTGATCCGATCGGGGCTCAGGAGCCTCGCGTGGATCGATCGGGGCTCCGGAGGCGCCGCGTTGACCCATGGGGATCAGGAGACAGTGCGTGGACCGATCGGGGCTCGGAGACGGCGCGTTGACCGATCGGGGCTCGGGGACGGCGCGTTAACCGATTGGGGCTTAGGAGACCATGCGTTGACCGATCGGGGCTCGAAGACGGCGCGTGGACCGATCGGGTCTCAGGAGGCCGCGCGTGGACAGATCATGACTCGGCGACGGCGCGTGGACCGATCGGGGCTCGGAGACGACGCGTGGACCGATCGAGGTTCGGCGACAGCGCGTGAACCGACTGGGTCTCAGGCGGTTGCGCGTGGACCAATTGGGATTCGGCGACGGCGCGTGCACCGATCCGGGCTCAGGAGACGGCGCGTGAACCGATCGGGGCTCGGAGACAGCGCGTGGAGCGATCGGGGCTCAGGAGACGGCGCGTGAACCGATCGGCGCACGGAGACGGCGCGTGGACCGACTGGGGCTCAGGCGGTTACGCGTGGACCAATTGGGGTTCGGCGACGGCGCGTGGACCGATCGGGGCTTAGGAGACGGCGCGTGCACCGATCGGGGCCCGGAGACGGGTCGTGGACAGATTGGGGATTAGGAGACGGCGCGCGGACCGATCGGGGCCCGGAGACGGGTCGTGGACAGATTGGGGATTTGCAGACGGCGCGTGGACCGATCGTGGCTGGGAGACGACAGGTCCACCAATCGGGGCTTAGGAGACGACGCGTAGACCGATCGGGGCCCAGGAGACGGCGCGTGGACCGACTGGGGCTCAGGCGATTGCGCGTGGACCAATTGGGGTTCGGCGACGGCGCGTGGATCGATCGGGGCTTAGGAGACGGGGCGTGCACCGATCGGGGCCCGGAGACGGGTCGTGGACAGATTGGGGATTTGCAGACGGCGCGTGGACCGATCGTGGCTGGGAGACGACAGGTCCACCAATCGGGGCTTAGGAGACGACGCGTAGACCGATCGGGGCCCAGGAGACGGCGCGTGGACCGATCGGGGCTCAGGAAACGGCGCGTCGACCGACTGGGGCTCAGGCGATTGCGCGTGGACGAATTGGGGTTCGGCGACGGCGCGTGGATCGATCGGGGCTTAGGAGACGGCGCGTGCACCGATCGGGGCCCGGAGACGGGTCGTGGACAGATTGGGGATTTGCGGACGGCGCGTGGACCGATCGTGGCTGGGAGACGACAGGTCCACCAATCGGGGCTTAGGAGACGACGCGTAGACCGATCGAGGCCCAGGAGACGGCGGGTGGACCGACTGGGGCTCAGGCGGTTGCGCGTGGACCAATTGAGGTTCCGCGACGGCGCGTGGACCGATCGGGGCTCGGAGACGACGCGTGTACGGATCAGGGCTTGGTGACGGCGCGTTTACCGATAGCAGGTCGGAGACGGCCCGTGGACGGATCGCGGCTTAGGAGACGGCGCGTGGAACGATCGGGGCTCAGGAGACAGCGCGTGGACCGGTCGAGGCTCGGAGACGGCACGTGGACCGATCGGGGCTTAGGAGAAGGCGCGTGGACCGATCGGGGCTTAGGAGACGGCGCGTGGACCGATCGGGGCTTAGGAGACGATGCGTGAACAGATCGGGGCTCGGAGACGGCGCGTGCACAGATCGGGCTCAGGAGACGGCGCGTGGACCGATCGGGGCTTAAGAGACGACGCGTGGACCCATCGGGGCTGCGGAGACGGCGCCTGGACCGATCGTGGCTCGGAGACGGCGCGTGGAGGCATCCGGGCTAAGAAGACGACGCATGGACCGGGGTTCAGGAGACGGCGCGAGGAGCGATCGGGGCACAGGAGAAGACACGTCAATTGATCGGGGCTCAGGAGACGACGCGTCGACGAATCGGGGCTTAGGAGACGACGCGTCGACCGACCGGAGCTCAGGAGATTCGCGTGGATCGATTGGGGCTCCGTAGGCGGCGCGTGGACCGATTGGGGCTTAGGAGACGACGCGTGGACCGATCGGGGCTCAGGAGACAGCGCGTCGACCGATTGGGCGTCAGGAGACGGCGCGTCGATGGATCGGGGCTTGGGGAACGACGCGTTGACCGATCGGGGCTCAGGAGACGGCGCGTGGATCGATCGGGGCTCGGAGACGGCGCGTGGAACGATCGGGGCTGAGGAGACGGCGCGTGGAACCATCGGGGCTCAGGAGACGGCGCGTGGAGCGATCGGGGCTCAGGAGACGGCGTGTGAACCAATCGGCGCTCCGAGACGGCGCGTGGACCGATCGGGGCTCGGAGACGGCGCGTGGAACAATCGGGGCTCAGGTGACGGCGCGTGAACCGATCGGCGCTCGGCGACGGCGCGAGGACCGATCGGGGCTTAGCAGAAGGCGCTTGGACCGATCGGGGCTTAGGAGACGGCGCGTGGACCGATCGGGGCTTAGGAGACTACGCGTGTACCTATCGGGGCTCAGGAGACTGCGCGTGGACCGATTGGGCATCAGGAGACGGCGCGTCGATGGATCGGGGCTTGGGGAACGACGCGTGGACCGATCGGGGCTCAGGAGACGGCGCGTGGACCGATCGGGGCTCGGCGACTGCGTGTGGACGTATCGGGGTTCAGGAGACGGCGCGTGGACCGATCGTGGCTGGGAGACGGCAGGTCCACCAATCCGGGCTTAGGAGACGACGCGTAGACCGAGCATGGCTCCGGAGGCCGCGCGTGGACCGACTGGGGCTCAGGAGGTTTCGCGTGGACCAATTGGGGTTCGGTGACGGGGCGTGGACCGATCGGGGCTCGGAGACGGCGCGTTAACCGATCGGGGCTTAGGAGACGATGCGAGGAGGCATCTGGGTTTACAAGACGACGTGTGGATCGATCGGGGCTCGGAGACGGCGCGTTAACCGGTCGGGGCTTAGGAGACGATGCGAGGAGGCATCTGGGTTTACAAGAAGACGCGTGGATCGATCGGGGCTCGGAGACGGCGCGTGAACCGACCGGGGCTCAGGAGACGGCGCGTGGACCGATCGGGGCTCGGAGACGGCGCGTGGAATGATCGGGGCTCAGGAGACGGCGCTTGAACCGATCGGCGCTCGGAGACAGCGCGTGGACCGATCGGGGCTCAGGAGACGGCGCGTGAACCGATCGGAGATGAGGAGACGATGCGTGGACCGATAGGGCTCTGGAAACGGCGCACGGACCGATCGTGGATCGGCGACGACCTGTGGACCGATTGGGGCTCAGGAGGCCGCGCGTGGACCGATCATGGCTCGGCGACGGCGCGTGGATCGATCGGGGCTCGGAGACGGCGCGTGGAACGATCGGGGCTTAGGAGGCCGCGCCTGGACCGATCGTGGCTCGGAGACGGCGCGTGGAGGCATCGGGGCTAAAAAGACGACATATGGACCGAGCGGGGCTCAGGAGACGGCGCGAGGAGCGATCGGGGCTCAGGAGAAGACGCGTCAATTGATCGGGGCTCAGGAGACGACGCGTCGACGGATTGGGGCTTAGGAGACGACGCGTGAACCGATCGGGGCTTAGGAGACGACGCGTGGAACGATCGGGCTCGGAGCCGGCGCGGGAACCGATCGGGGTTCAGGAGACGGCGCGTGGATCGATTGGGGCTTGGATACGGCGCAAGCCGCGACCGGGGCTCAGGAGGCCGCGCGTGGACCGATCATGGCTCGGCGACGGCGCGTGGACCGACCGGGGCTCGGAGACGGCGCGTGGAATGATCGGGGCTCAGGAGACGGCGCGTGAACCGATCGGCGCTCGGAGACGGCACGTGGACCGATCGGGGCTTAGGAGACGGCGCGTAGACCAATAGGAGGTCAGGAGAGGACGCGTGAATCGATAGGGCTCTGGAAGCGGCGCACGAACCGATCGTGACTCGGAAGCCTCGCGTAGATCGATCGGGACTCCGGAGGCGCCGCGTGGACCGATGGGGATCAGGACACGGTGCGTGGACCGATCGGGGCTCGAAGACGGCGGGTCGACCGATCGGGGCTCGGAGACAGCGCGTGGACCGACTGGGGCTCAGGCGATTGCGCGTGGACCAATTGGGGTTCGGCGACGGCGCGTGGATCGATCGGGGCTTAGGAGACGGGGCGTGCACCGATCGGGGCCCGGAGACGGGTCGTGGACAGATTGGGGATTTGCAGACGGCGCGTGGACCGATCGTGGCTGGGAGACGACAGGTCCACCAATCGGGGCTTAGGAGACGACGCGTAGACCGATCGAGGCCCAGGAGACGGCGGGTGGACCGACTGGGGCTCAGGCGGTTGCGCGTGGACCAATTGAGGTTCCGCGACGGCGCGTGGACCGATCGGGGCTCGGAGACGACGCGTGTACGGATCAGGGCTTGGTGACGGCGCGTTTACCGATAGCAGGTCGGAGACGGCCCGTGGACGGATCGCGGCTTAGGAGACGGCGCGTGGAACGATCGGGGCTCAGGAGACAGCGCGTGGACCGGTCGAGGCTCGGAGACGGCACGTGGACCGATCGGGGCTTAGGAGAAGGCGCGTGGACCGATCGGGGCTTAGGAGACGGCGCGTGGACCGATCGGGGCTTAGGAGACGATGCGTGAACAGATCGGGGCTCGGAGACGGCGCGTGCACAGATCGGGCTCAGGAGACGGCGCGTGGTCCGATCGGGGCTTAAGAGACGACGCGTGGACCCATCGGGGCTGCGGAGACAGCGCCTGGACCGATCGTGGCTCGGAGACGGCGCGTGGAGGCATCCGGGCTAAGAAGACGACGCATGGACCGGGGTTCAGGAGACGGCGCGAGGAGCGATCGGGGCACAGGAGAAGACACGTCAATTGATCGGGGCTCAGGAGACGACGCGTCGACGAATCGGGGCTTAGGAGACGACGCGTCGACCGACCGGAGCTCAGGAGATTCGCGTGGATCGATTGGGGCTCCGTAGGCGGCGCGTGGACCGATTGGGGCTTAGGAGACGACGCGTGGACCGATCGGGGCTCAGGACACAGCGCGTCGACCGATTGGGCGTCAGGAGACGGCGCGTCGATGGATCGGGGCTTGGGGAACGACGCGTTGACCGATCGGGGCTCAGGAGACGGCGCGTGGATCGATCGGGGCTCGGAGACGGCGCGTGGAACGATCGGGGCTGAGGAGACGGCGCGTGGAACCATCGGGGCTCAGGAGACGGCGCGTGGAGCGATCGGGGCTCAGGAGACGGCGTGTGAACCAATCGGCGCTCCGAGACGGCGCGTGGACCGATCGGGGCTCGGAGACGGCGCGTGGAACAATCGGGGCTCAGGTGACGGCGCGTGAACCGATCGGCGCTCGGCGACGGCGCGAGGACCGATCGGGGCTTAGCAGAAGGCGCTTGGACCGATCGGGGCTTAGGAGACGGCGCGTGGACCGATCGGGGCTTAGGAGACTACGCGTGTACCTATCGGGGCTCAGGAGACTGCGCGTGGACCGATTGGGCATCAGGAGACGGCGCGTCGATGGATCGGGGCTTGGGGAACGACGCGTGGACCGATCGGGGCTCAGGAGACGGCGCGTGGACCGATCGGGGCTCGGCGACTGCGTGTGGACGTATCGGGGTTCAGGAGACGGCGCGTGGACCGATCGTGGCTGGGAGACGGCAGGTCCACCAATCCGGGCTTAGGAGACGACGCGTAGACCGAGCATGGCTCCGGAGGCCGCGCGTGGACCGACTGGGGCTCAGGAGGTTTCGCGTGGACCAATTGGGGTTCGGTGACGGGGCGTGGACCGATCGGGGCTCGGAGACGGCGCGTTAACCGATCGGGGCTTAGGAGACGATGCGAGGAGGCATCTGGGTTTACAAGACGACGTGTGGATCGATCGGGGCTCGGAGACGGCGCGTTAACCGGTCGGGGCTTAGGAGACGATGCGAGGAGGCATCTGGGTTTACAAGAAGACGCGTGGATCGATCGGGGCTCGGAGACGGCGCGTGAACCGACCGGGGCTCAGGAGACGGCGCGTGGACCGATCGGGGCTCGGAGACGGCGCGTGGAATGATCGGGGCTCAGGAGACGGCGCTTGAACCGATCGGCGCTCGGAGACAGCGCGTGGACCGATCGGGGCTCAGGAGACGGCGCGTGAACCGATCGGAGATGAGGAGACGATGCGTGGACCGATAGGGCTCTGGAAACGGCGCACGGACCGATCGTGGATCGGCGACGACCTGTGGACCGATTGGGGCTCAGGAGGCCGCGCGTGGACCGATCATGGCTCGGCGACGGCGCGTGGATCGATCGGGGCTCGGAGACGGCGCGTGGAACGATCGGGGCTTAGGAGGCCGCGCCTGGACCGATCGTGGCTCGGAGACGGCGCGTGGAGGCATCGGGGCTAAAAAGACGACATATGGACCGAGCGGGGCTCAGGAGACGGCGCGAGGAGCGATCGGGGCTCAGGAGAAGACGCGTCAATTGATCGGGGCTCAGGAGACGACGCGTCGACGGATCGGGGCTTAGGAGACGACGCGTGAACCGATCGGGGCTTAGGAGACGACGCGTGGAACGATCGGGGCTCAGGAGACGGCGCGCGGACCGACCGGGGCTCAGGAGACTCGCGTGGATCGATCGGGGCTCAGGAGGCGACGCGTGGACCCATCGAGGCTCGGAGCCGGCGTGTGGATGTATCGGGGCTTAGGAGACGACGCGTGGACTGATCGGGGCTCAGGAGAAGACGCTTGGACCGATCGGGGCTTAGGAGAGGACCCGTCGACCGATCAGGGCTCAGGAGACGGCGCGTGGACAGATCGGTCTCAGGAGACGGCGCGTGAACCGATCGGCACTCGGAGACGGGGCGTGGACCGATCGGGGGTTAGGAGACGACGCGTGGAACGACCGGGGCTCAGGAGACGGCGCGTGGACCGACCGGGGCTCAGGAGACTCGCGTGGATCGATCGGGGCTCAGGAGGCAACGCGGGGACCCATCGGGGCTCGGAGACGGCGTGTGGACGTTATCGGGGCTTAGGAGACGACGCGTGGACTGATCGGAGCTCAGGAGAAGACGCATGGACCGATCGGGGCTTAGGAGAGGACCCGTCGACCGATCGGGGCTCCGGAGACGACGCGTGGACCGATCGAGGTTTAGCAGAGGACGCGTCGACCGATCGGGGCTCAGGAGAGAGTGAGTGGACGGATCGGGACTCAGGAGACGGCGCGTGAACCGATCGGCGCTCGGAAACGGGGCGTGGACCGATTGGGGTTTAGCAGAGGACGCGTCGACCGATCGGAGCTCAGGAGACAGCGCGTGGACGGATCGAGTCTCAGGAGACGGCGCGTGAACCAATCGGTGCTCGGAGACGGGGCGTGGACTGATCGGGGCTTAGAATGCGTCACGCGGACCGATCGGGGCTCGGATACGGCGTGTGGACGTATCGGGGCTTAGGAGACGATGCGTGGACCGATCGGGGCTCAGCAGACGGCGCGTGGACCGATAGGGGCTTCGGAGACGGTACATGGATCGATCGAGGCTCGGAGACGGCGCGTGGACCGACTGGGGCTCAGGAGACGGCGGGTGAACCGGTCGGGTCTTAGGAGACGATCCGTGAACCGATCGGGGCTCGGAGACGGCGCGTGGACAGATCGGGGCTCGGCGACTGCGCGTGGACGTATCGGGGCTCAGGAGACGGCGCGTGGACCGATCGGGGCTCGGAGACGGCACGTTAAGCGATCGGGGCTTAGAAGACGATGCGTGGGCCGATCGCGGCTCGGAGATGGCGCGTGAACTGACCGGGGCGCAGGAGGTCGCCCGTGGACCGATCGAGGCTCGGCGACGGCGTGTGGACCCATCGGGGCTCGGAGACGACGCGTGTACGCATCGGGGCTTGGTGACGGCGCGTTATCGATCGGGGCTCGAAAACGGCGGGTGGACCGTCCGGGGCTTAGGAGACGATGCGTGGACCGATCGGGGCTCAGAAGACGGCGCGTGGACGGATCGGCGCTCGGAGACGGGGCGTGGACCGATCGGGGCTCGGAGACGGCGCGTGAACCGACCGGGGCTCAGGAGACGGCGCGTGGACCGATCGGGGCTCGGAGACGGCACGTTAACCGATCGGGGCTTAGGAGACGATGCGTGGACCGATCGGGCTCGGAACCGGCGCGTGAACCGATCGGGGTTCAGGAGACGGCGCGTGGATCGATTGGGGCTTGGATACGGCGCAAGCCGCGACCGGGGCTCAGGAGGCCGCGCGTGGACCGATCATGGCTCGGCGACGGCGCGTGGACCGACCGGGGCTCGGAGACGGCGCGTGGAATGATCGGGGCTCAGGAGACGGCGCGTGAACCGATCGGCGCTCGGAGACGGCACGTGGACTGATCGGGGCTTAGGAGACGGCGCGTGGAACGATCGGGGCTCAGGGGACGGCGCGTTAACCTATTGGGGCTTAGGAGACGATGCGTGGACCGATCGGGGCTCGAAGACGGCGGGTGGACCGATCGGGGCTCGAAGACAGCGCGTGGACCGACTGGGGCTCAGGCGATTGCGCGTGGACCAATTGGGGTTCGGCGACGGCGCGTGGATCGATCGGGGCTTAGGAGACGGCGCGTGCACCGATCGGGGCCCGGAGACGGGTCGTGGACAGATTGGGGCTTAGCAGACGGCGCGTGGACCGATCGTGGATGGGAGACGTCACGTCCACCAATCGGGGCTTAGGAGACGACGCGGAGACCGATCGGGGCCCAGGAGACGGCGCGTGGACCGATCGGGGCTCAGGAAACGGCGCGTGGACCGACTGGGGCTCAGGCGATTGCGCGTGGACGAATTGGGGTTCGGCGACGGCGTGTGGACCGATCGGGGCTTAGGAGAGGACCCGTCGACCGATCGGAGCTCAGGAGACGGCGCGTGGACGGATCGGTCTCAGGTGACGGCGCGTGAACCGATCGGCACTCGGAGACGGGGCGTGGACCGATCGGGGGTTAGGAGATGGCGCGTGCACCGATCGGGGCCCGGAGACGTGTCGTGGACAGATTGGGGCTTAGGAGACGGCGCGTGGACCGATCGGGGCTCACGAGACTGCGCGTGGACCGTTCGGGGCTCAGGAGACGGTGCGCAGACCGATCGGGGCGCAGGAGGCGGCGCGTGGACCGATTGGGGCGCAGGAGGCGGTGCGTGGACCGATTGGGGCTTAGGAGACGGCGCGTGGACCGATCGGGGCTTAGGAGACAACGCGTGGACCGATGGGGGCTCGGAGACGGCGCGTGGACCGACTGGGGCTCAGGAGACGGTGCGTGAACCGTTCGGGGCTCGGAGACGGCGCGTGGACCGATCGGGGCTCGGAGACGACGCGTAGACCGATCGGTGCTCGGAGACGGCGCGTGCACCGATCGGGGCCCGGAGACGGGTCGTGGACAGATTGGGGCTTTGCAGACGGCGCGTGGACCGATCGTGGCTGGGAGACGGCAGGTCCACCAATCGGGGCTTAGGAGACGACGCGTAGACCGATCGGGGCCCAGGAGACGGCGCGTGGACCGATTGGGGCTCAGGAAACGGCGCGTGGACCGACTGGGGCTCAGGCGGTTGCGCGTGGACCAATTGGGGTTCCGCGACGGCGCGTAGACCGATCGGGGCTCGGAGACGGCGCGTTAACCGATCGCGGCTTAGGAGACGATGCGAGGAGGCATCTGGGTTTACAAGACGACGCGTGGATCGATCGGGGCTCGGAGACAGCGCGTGAACCGACCGGGGCTCAGGAGACGGCGCGTGGACCGGTCGAGGCTCGGAGACGGCACGTGGACCGATCGGGGCTTAGGAGAAGGCGCGTGGACCGATCGGGGCTCAGGAGACAGCGCGTGGACCGATCGGGGCTCAGGAGGCAGCGCGTGGATCGATCGGGGCTCGGTGACGGCGCGTGGAACGATCGGGTCTCAGGAGACGGCGCGTGAAATGATCGGCGCTCGGAGACGCCGCGTGGACCGATTGGGGCTTAGGAGACAGCGCGTGGACCGATCGTGGCTCGAAGACGGCGCGTGGAGGCATCTGGGCTTACAAGACGACGCGTGGATCGATCGGGGCTCGGAGACGGCGCGTGAACCGACCGGGGATCGGAAGCGGCGTGTGGAACGATCGGGGCTTAGGAGACGGCGCGTGAACCGATCGGCGCTCGGAGACGGCGCGTGGACCGATCGGGGCTTAGGGGATGGCGCGTAGACCGATCGGGGCTCCGAAACGACGCGTTAACCGAGCGGGGCTTAGGAGACGATGCGTGGACCCATCGGGGCTCGGAGACAGCGCATGTACCGACTGGGGCTCAGGAGACCGTGCGTGAACCGATCGGGGCTCGGCGACTGCGCGTGGACGGATCGGGGCTCGGAGACGGCGCGTAGAACGATCGGGGCTCAGGATACGGCGCGTTAACCGATTGGGGCTTAGGAGACGATGCGTGGACCGATCGGGGCTCGAAGACGGCGGGTGGACCGATCGGGGCACGGAGACAGCGCGTGGACCGACTGGGGCTCAGGCGATTGCGCGTGGACCAATTGGGGTTCGGCGACGGCGCGTGGATCGATCGGGGCTTAGGAGACGGCGCGTGCACCGATCGGGGCCCGGAGACGGGTCGTGGAACGATCGGGGCTCAGGTGACGGCGCGTGAACCGATCCGCGCTCGGAGACGGCGCGTGGACCGATCGGGGCTTAGGAGAAGGCGCTTGGACCGATCGGGGCTTAGGAGACGGCGCGTGGGCCGATCGGAGCTCGGAGACGGCGCGTGGAACGATCGGGGCTTACGAGACGGCGCGTGGACCGATCGGGGCTCAGGAAGCGACGCCTAGACCGATCGTGGCTCGGATACGGCGCGTGGAGGCATCGGGGCTTCGAAGACGACGCATGGACCAATCGGGGCTCGGAAACGGCGCCTGGACCGTTCGGAGCTCGAAGACGGCGCGTGGAGCGGTCGGGGCTCAGGAGAAAACGCGTGGATCGATCGGGGCTCAGGAGACGACGCGTCGACGGATCGGGGCTTAGGAGACGACGCGTGGACCGATCGGGACTTAGGAGCCGACGCGTGGACCGATCCGGGCTCAGGAGACGGCGCGTGGACCGATCGGGGCTCGAGGAAGGCGCGTGAAACGATCGGGGCTTAGGAGACGGCGCGTGGACCGATCGGGTCTCAGGAGACGGCGCGCGGACCGACCGGGGCTCAGGGGCCTCGCGTGGACCGATCATGGCTCGGCGACGGCGCGTGGATGGATCGGGGCTCGGAGACGACGCGTGGACCGATTGGGGGTCGGAGACGGCGCGTTAACCGATCGGGTTTAGGAGACGACGCGTGGACGGACCGTGGCTTAGAATGCGTCACGCGGACCGATCGGGGCTCGGATACGGCGTGTGGACGTATCGGGGCTCAGGAGACGATGCGTGAACCGATCGGGGCTCAGGAGACGCCGCGTGGACCGATCGGGGCTCGGAGACGGCGCGTGGAACGATCGGGGCTCAGGAGACGGCGCGTGAAATGATCGGCGCTCTGAGACGGCGCGTGGACCGATTGTGGCTTACGAGACGGCACGTGGATCGATCGGGGCTCAGGAAGCGGCGCCTGGACCTATCGTGGCTCGGAGACAGCGCGTGGAGGCATCGGGGCTAAGAACACGACGTATGGACCGAGCGGGGCTCAGGAGACGGCGCGAGGAGCGATCGGGGCTCAGGAGAAGACGCATCAATTGATCGGGGCTCAGGAGACGACGCGGCGACGGATCGGGGCTTAGGAGACGACGCGTGGACGGATCGGGGCTCGGAGACGGTACGAGGACCGACCGGAGCTCAGGAGATTCGCGTGGATCGATCAGGACTCCGGAGGCGGCGCATGGACCGATTGGGGAGCATGCGATGGTGCGTGGACCGATCGGGGCTCGGAGACGGCGCACGGACCGATCGGGGCTTAGGAGACGACGCGTGGACCGATTGGGGCTCAGGAGGCCGCGCGTGGACCGATCGGGGTGTAGGAGACGACGCGTGTACCTATCGGGGCTCAGGAGACAGCGCGTGGACCGATCGGGGCTCGGCGACTGCGCGTCGACGTATCGGGGCTCAGGAGACGGCGCGTGGACCGATTGGAGCTTATGAGACGGCGAGTGGACCGATTGGGGCTCGGATACGGCGCGTGAACCGATCGGGGCTTAGGAGACGACGCGTGGACCGATCGGGGCTCAGGTGACGGCGCGTGCAACGATCGGAGGACAGGAGACGGCGCGTGAACCGATCGGCGCTCGGAGACGGCGCGTGGATCGATCGGGGCTTAGGAGAAGGCGCGTGGACCGATCGGGGCTAAGGAGATGGCGCGTCGACCGACCGGAGCTCAGGAGATTCGCGTGGATTGATCGGGGCTCCGGAGGCGGGCGTGGACCGATTGGGGCTTAGGAAACGACGCGTGGACTGATCGGGGCTCAGGAGAAGACGCGTCAATTGATCGGGGCTCAGGAGACGACGCGTCGACTAATCGGGGCTTAGGAGACGACGCGTGGACCGATCGGGGCTAAGGAGATGGCGCGTCGACCGACCGGAGCTCAGGAGATTCGCGTGGATTGATCGGGGCTCCGGAGGCGGGCGTGGACCGATTGGGGCTTAGGAGACGTCGCGTGGACTGATCGGGACTCAGGAGACGGCGCGTGGCCCGATTGGGGCTCGGATACGGCGCGTGAACCGACCGGGGCTCAGGAGGCCGCGCGGGAACCGATCGCGGCTCGGCGACGGCGCGTGGACCGATCGGCGCTCAGGAGGCCGCGCGTGGAGCGATCATGGCTCGGCGACAGCGCGTAGACCGATCGGGGCTCGGAGACGACACGTGGACTGATCGGGGCTCGAAGACAGCGCGTGGACCGACTGGGGCTCAGGCCGTTGCGCGTGGACCAATTGGGGCTCCGGAGGCGGTGCGTGGACCGATTGTGGAGCAGAAGATGGTGCGTGGACCGATCGGGGCTCGGAGACGGCGCGTGGACCGATCGGAGCTTAGAAGACGACGCCTAGACCGATTGGGGCTCAGCAGACAGCGCGTGGACCGATCGGGGCTCAGGAGGCGGCGCGTGGATCGATCGGGGCTCGGAGACGGCGCGTGGAACGATCGGGTCTCAGGAGACGGCGCGTGAAATGATCGGCGCTCGGAGACGCCGCGTGGACCGATTGGGGCTTAGGAGACGGCGCGTGGTCCGATCGGGGCGCAGGAAGCGGCGCCTGGACCGATCGTGGCTCGGAGACGGCGCGTGGACCGATCGGAGCTCAGGAGGCCGCGCGTGGACCGATCGTGGCTCGGCGACGGCGCGTGGACCGATCGGGGCTCGGAGACGACGCGTGGACCGATCGGGGCTCGGAGACAGCGCGTCGACCGACTGGGGCTCAGGCGGTTGCGCGTGGACCGATCGGGGCTTAGGAGCCTCGCACGGATCGATCGGGGCCCCGGAGGCGCCGCGTGGACCCATGGGGAACAGGAGACAGTGCGTGGACCGATCGGGGCTCGGAGACGGCGCGTGGACCGATCGGGGCTTAGGAGACGACGCGTGGACCGATCGGGGTGTAGGCGATGACGCGTGTACCTATCGGGGCTCAGGAGACAGCGCGTGGACCGATCAGGGCTCGGCGACTGCGTGTGGACGTATCGGGGCTCAGGAGACATCGCGTGGACCGATCGGGGCTCGGGGACGGCGCGTCAACCGATCGGGGCTTAGGAGACGATGCGTGGGCCGATCGCGGCTCGGAGATGGCGCGAGAACCGACCGGGGCGCAGGAGGTCGCGCGTGGACCGATCGAGGCTCGGCGACGGCGTGTGGGCCCATCGGGGCTCGGAGACGACGCGTGTGCGCATCGGGGCTTGGTGACGGCGCGTTTACCGATCGGGGCTCGAAAACGGCGTGTGGACCGTCCGGGGCTTAGGAGACGATGCGTGGACCGATCGAGGCTCAGAAGACGGCGCGTGGACGGATCGGCGCTCGGAGACGGGGCGTGGACCGATCGGGGCTCAGGAGAGGGCGTGTGGACCGATCGACGCTCGGAGACGGCGCGTGGAACGATCGGGGCTCAGGAGACGACGCGTGGACCGATCGGGTCTCAGGAGGCCGCGCGTGGACAGATCATGACTCGGCGACGGCGCGTGGACCGATCGGGGCTCGGAGACGACGCGTGGACCGATCGGGGCTCGGCGACTGCGCGTGGACGTATCGGGGCTCAGGAGACGGCGCGTGGACCGATCGGGGCTCGTAGACGGCACGTCAACCGATCGGGGCTTAGGAGACGATGCGTGGGCCGATCGCGGCTCGGAGATGCCGCGAGAACCGACCGGGGCGCAGGAGGTCGCGCGTGGACCGATCGAGGCTCGGCGACGGCGTGTGGGCCCATCGGGGCTCAGGAGACGACGCGTGGACCGATCGGGTCTCAGGAGGCCGCGCGTGGACAGATCATGACTCGGCGACGGCGCGTGGACCGATCGGGGCTCGGAGACGACGCGTGGACCGATCGGGGCTCGGCGACTGCGCGTGGACGTATCGGGGCTCAGGAGACGGCGCGTGGACCGATCGGGGCTCGTAGACGGCACGTCAACCGATCGGGGCTTAGGAGACGATGCGTGGGCCGATCGCGGCTCGGAGATGCCGCGAGAACCGACCGGGGCGCAGGAGGTCGCGCGTGGACCGATCGAGGCTCGGCGACGGCGTGTGGGCCCATCGGGGCTCGGAGACGACGCGTGTACGCATCGGGGCTTGGTGACGACGCGTTTACCGATCGGGGCTCGAAAACGGCGTGTGGACCGTCCGGGGCTTAGGAGACGATGCGTGGACCGATCGAGGCTCAGAAGACGGCGCGTGGACGGATCGGCGCTCGGAGACGGGGCGTGGACCGATCGGGGCTCAGGAGAGGGCGTGTGGACCGATCGACGCTCGGAGACGGCGCGTGGAACGATCGGGGCTCAGGAGACGGCGCGTAGACCGATGGGGCTCCGAAACGACGCGTTAACCGAGCGGGGCGTACGAGACGATGCGTGGACCGATCGGGGCTCGGAGACAGAGCGTGTACCGACTGGGGCTCAGGAGACCGCGCGTGAACCGATCGGGGCTCGGCGACAGGCGTGGACGGATCGGGGCTCGGAGACGGCGCGTAGAACGATCGGGGCTCAGGAGACGGCGCGTGAACCGATGGGGTCTCGGATACGGCACGTGAACCAACCGGGGCTCAGGAGGTCGCGCGTGGACCGATCGGGGCTCAGGAGGCCGCGCGTGGACCGATCATGGCTCGGCGACGGCGCGTGAACCGATCGGTGCTCGGAGACGACGCGTGGACCGATGGGGGCTCGGATACGGCGCGTGAACCAACCGGGGCTCAGGAGGTCGCGCGTGGACCGATCGCGGCTCGGTGACGGCGCGTGGACCAATCGGGGCTCAGGAGGCCGCGCGTGGACCGATCGCGGCTCGGCGACGGCGCGTGAACCGACCGGGGCTCAGGAGACGACGCGTCGACCGGTCGGGGCTTAGGAGACGAAGCCTGGACCGATCGGTGTTTAGGAGGCGGCGCGTGGAACGATCGGGGCTCAGAAGACGGCGCGTGAGCCGATCGGCGCTCGGAGACGGCGCGTGGACCGATCGAGGCTTAGGAGACGACGCGTGGATCGAGCGGGGCTTGGAGATGGCGAGTGGATGGACCGTGGCTTAGAATGCGGCACGCGGACCGATCGGGGCTCGGAGAAGGCGTGTGGACCGATCGGGGATCAGGAAACGGCACGTGGAGCGATCGGGGCTGAGGAGGCGGCGCGTGGATCGATCGGGGCTCAGGAGGCGACGCGTCGACGGATCGGGGCTTAGGAGACGACGCGTGGACCGATCGAGTATTAGGGGATGACGCGTGGACCGATCGGTGCTCGGAGACGGCGCGAGGATCGATCGGGGCTTAGGAGGCGGCGCGTGGACCGATTCGGGCTTAGGAGACGGCGCGATGACCGATCGGGGCTCAGGAAGCGACGCCTAGACCGATCGTGGCTCGGAGACGGCGCGTGGAGGCATCGTGGCTAAGAAGACGACGCAGGGACCGATCGGGGCTCGGAGACAGCGCGTGGACCGACTGGGGCTCAGGCGGTTGCGCGTGGACCAATTGGGGTTCGGCGACGGCGCGTGGACCGATCGGGGCTCGGAGACGGCGCGTTAACCGATTGGCGCTTAGGAGACGATGCGTGGTCCGATCGGGGCTCAGGAGCCTCGCGTGGATCGATCGGTGCTCCGGAGGCGCCGCGTTGACCCATGGGGATCAGGAGACAGTGCGTGGACCGATCGGGGCTCGGAGACGGCACGTGGACCGATCGGGGCTTAGGAGCCTCGGGTGGATCGATCGGGGTGTAGGCGACGACGCGTGTACCTATCGGGGCTCAGGAGACAGCGCGTGGACCGATCAAAGCTCGGCGACTGCGCGTGGACGGATCGGGGCTCAGGAGAAGGCGCGTGGACCGATCGGGGCTCGGGGACGGCGCGTTAACCGATTGGGGCTTAGGAGACTATGCGTAGACCGATCGGGGCTCAGGAGACGGCGCGTGGACCGATCGGGGCTCAGGAGACGGCGCGTGGACCGATTGGGGCTCGGATACGGCGCGTGAACGAATCGGGGCTCAGGAGGCCGCGCGTGCACCGACCGCGGCTCGGCGACGGCGCGTGGACCGATCAGGGCTTAGGAGACTCGCGTGGACCGATTGGGACTCAGGCGGTTGCGCGTGGATCAATTGGGGTTCGGCGACGGCGCGTGGACCGATCGCGGCGCGGAGACGGCGCGTTAACCGATCGGGGCATAGGAGACGATGCGTGGACCGATCGGGGCTCGGAGACGGCGAGTGGACCCATCGGGGCTCGGAGACGACGCGTGTACGGATCGGGGCTTGATGACGGCGGCTTTACCGATCGCGGCTCGAAGACGGCCCGTGGACAGATCGGGGCTTAGGAGACGGCGCGTGGACCGATCGGGCTCAGGAGACGGCGCGTGGACCGGTCGGGGCTCGAAGACGGCGCGTGGACCGATCGGGGCTCGGAGACGACGCGTGGACCGATCGGGGCTCAGGAGACGGCGCGTGGACCGATCGGGGCTCAGGAGGCCGCGCGTGGACCGATCATAGCTCGGCGACGGCGCGTGGACCGATGGGGCTCAGGAGCCGCGCGTGAACCGATCATGGCTCGGTGACGGCGCGTGGACCGATGGGGCTCAGGAGCCGCGCGTGGACCGATCATGGCTCGGTGACGGCGCGTGGACCGATGGGGCTCACGAGCCGCGCGTGGACCGATCATGGCTCGGTGACGGCGCGTGGAGCGATCGGGGCTTAGGTGACGATGCGTGGACCGATTGGGGCTCAGGAAGCAGCGCCTGCACCGATTGTGGCTCGGAGACGGCGCGTGGACCGATCGGGGCTCGGAGACGACGCGTGGACCGATCGGGGCTCAGGAGACGGCGCGTGGACCGATCGGGGCTCAGGAGGCCGCGCGTGGACCGATCATAGCTCGGCGACGGCGCGTGGACCGATGGGGCTCAGGAGCCGCGCGTGGACCGATCATGGCTCGGTGACGGCGCGTGGACCGATCGGGGCTTAGGTGACGATGCGTGGACCGATTGGGGCTTAGCAGAAGGCGCTTGGACCGATCGGGGCTTAGCAGAAGGCGCTTGGACCGATCCGGGCTCGGAGACGGCGCGTGGAATGATCGGGGCTCAGGAGACGGCGCGTGAACCGATCGGCGCTCGGAGACAACGCGTGGACCGATCGGGGCTTAGGAAACGGCGCGTGGACCGACCGCGGCTCAGGAGGCCACGCCTGGACCGATCGGGGCTCGGCGACGGCGCGTGGACCGATCTAGTCTCGCAGACGACGCGTCGACCGATCGGGGCTCAGGAGACCGCGCGTGGACCGACCGGGGCTCAGGAAACGGCGCGTGGACCGACCGCGGCTCAGGAGGCCACGCCTGGACCGATCGGGGCTCGGCGACGGCGAGTGGTCCGATCTAGTCTCGGAGACGGCACGTGGACCGATCAGGGCTTAGGACACGACGCGTTGACCGATCGGGACTCAGGAGGCGGCGCGTGGACCGATCGTGGCTCGGAGACGGCGCGTGGAGGCATCGGGGCTTAGAAGACGACGCATGGACCGATCAGGTCTCAGGAAACGGCGCGTGGACCGATTGGAGCTCAGGCGGTTGCGCGTGGACCAATTGGGGTACGGCGACGGCGCGTGGACCGATCGCGGATCGGAGACGGCGCGTTAACCGATCGGGGCTTAGGAGACGATGCGTGAACCGATCGAGGCTCGGAGACGGCCCGTGGACAGATCGCGGCTTAGGAGACGGCGCGTGGACCGATCGGGGCTCAGGAGACGGCGCGTGGACCGGTCGGGGCTTAGGAGACGACGCCTCGACCGATCGGGGCTCGGAGACGGCGCGTGGACCGATCGGGGCTTAGGAGACATCGCGTGGACCGATGGGGGCTCGGAGACGGCGCGTGGACCGACTGGGGCTCAGGAGACTCGCGTGGATCGATCGGGGCTCCGGAGACGCCGCGTGGAGCGATGGGGATCAGGAGACGGTGCGCGGACCGATCGGGGCTCGGAGACGGCGCGTGGACCGATCGGGGCTTAGGAGACGACGCGTGGACCGATCGGGGCGTAGGACACGACGAGTGTACCTATCGGGGCTCACGAGACAGCGTGTAGACCGATTGGGGCTCAGGAGACGGCGCGTGGACCGATCGGGGCTCGGAGACGGCGCGTGGAACGATCGGGGCTTAGGAGGCCGCGCGTGGACCGATCGGGACTCAGGAGACGGCGTGTGGACCGATCGGTGCTCAGGAAGCGGCGCGTGGACCGATTGGGGCTTAGGAGACGGCGCGTGGGTCGATCGGGGTTCAGGAAGCGGCGCCTGGACCGATCGTGGCTCGGAGACGGCGCGTGGAGGCATCGGGGCTAAAAAGACGACATATGGACCGAGCGGGGCTCAGGAGACGGCGCGAGGAGCGATCGGGGCTCAGTAGAAGACGCGTCGACGGATCGGGGCTTAGGAGACGACGCGTGGACCGATCGGCGCGCGGAGACGGCACGTGGAGCGATCGGGGCTGAGGAGGCGGCGCGTGGATCGATCGGGGCTCAGGAGGCGACGCGTCGACGGATCGGGGCTTAGGAGACGACGCGTGGACCGATCGGGTATTAGGGGACGACGCGTGGACTGATCGGTGCTCGGAGACGGCGCGAGGATGGACCGTGGCTTAGAATGCGGCATGCGGACCGATCGGGACTCGGAGACGGCACGTTAACCGATCGGGGCTTAGGAGACGATGCGTGGACCGATCGCGGCTCGGAGATGGCGCGTGAACCGACCGGAGCTCAGGAGACGGCGCGTGCACCGATCGGGGCCCAGAGACGGGTCGTGGACAGATTAGGGCTTAGGAGACGGCGCGTGGACCGATCGTGGCTGGGAGACGGCACGTCCACCAATCGGGGCTCAGGAGACTGCGCGTGGATGGATCGGAGCTTAGGGAACGACGCGTGGACCGATCGGGGCTCAGGAAACGGCGCGTGAACCGACCATGGCTCAGGAGGCCGCGCGTGGACCGACTGGGGCTCAGGAGGTTGCGCGTGGACCAATTGGGGTTCGGCGACGGGGCGTGGACCGATCGGGGCTTAGGAGACTCGCGTGGACCGATTGGGACTCAGGCGGTTGCGCGTGGATCAATTGGGGTTCGGCGACGGCGCGTGGACCGATCGCGGCTCGGAGACGGCGCGTGGAGCGATCGGGGCTCAGGAGACGATGCGTGGACCGATCGGGGCTCGGAGACGGCGAGTGGACCCATCGGGGCTCAGGAGGATACGCCTGGACCGATCGGGGTTCGGCGACGGCGCGTGGACCGATCGGGGCTCAGGAGACGGTGCGTGGACCGATTGGGGCTCGGATACGGCGCGTGAACCAACCGGGGCTCAGGAGGCCGCGCGTGGACCGATCGCGGCTCGTGCGACGGCGCGTGCACCGATCGGCGCTCGGAGACGGCGCTGACCGATCGTGGCTTAGAAGAAGGCGCGTGGAACGATCGGGGCTCGGAGACGGCGCGTGGAACGATCGGAGCTCGGACACGGCCCGTGGACGGATCGGGGCTTAGGAGACGGCGCGAGGACTAATTGAGGCTCAGGAGACGACGCGTGGATCGATCGCGGCTCGGAAACGACGCGTTAGCCGAGCGGGGCTTAGGAGACGACGCGTGGACCGATCGGGGCTCAGGAGACGGCGCGTGAAGTTATCAGCGCTCAGAGACGGCGCGTGGAACGATCAGGGCTTAGGATACGGCGCGTGGACCGATCGGTGCTCAGGAAGCGGCGCCTGGACCGATCGTGGCTCGGAGACGACGCGTGGAGGCATCGGGGCTAAGAAGACGACGCATGGACCGATCGGGGCTCAGGAAACGGCGTGTGGACCGATCAGAGCTCGGAGACGACGCGTGGACCGATCGGGGCTTAGGAGACTACGCGTGTACCTATCGGGGCTCAGGAGACAGCGCGTGGACCGATGGGGGCTCAGGAGGCGGCGCGTGGATCGATCGGGGCTCGGAGACGGCGCGTGGAACGATCGGGTCTCAGGAGACGGCGCGTGAAATCATCGGCGCTCGGAGACGCCGCGTGGACCGATCGGTGCTCGGAGACGGCGTGTGGACGTATCGGGGCTCAGCAGACGATGCGTGAACCGATCGGGGCTCAGGAGACGCCGCATGGACCGATCGGGGCTCGGAGACGGGTCGTGGACCGATCGGCGCTCGGAGACGGCGCGTGGACCGATCGGGGCTCAGGAGAAGGCGCGTGGACCGATCGGGGCTTAGGAGGGGACCCGTCGACCGATCGGGGCTCAGGAGACGACGCGTGGACCGGTCGGTGCTCAGGAAGCGGCGCCTGGACCGATCGGGGCTCCGAGACGACGCGTTAACCGAGCGGGGCTTAGGAGACTATGCGGGGACCGATCGGCGCTCGGAGACGGCGCGTGGACCGATCGGGGCTTAGCAGAAGGCGCTTGGACCGATCGGGGCTTAGCTGAAGGCGCTTGGACCGATCCGGGCTCGGAGACGGCGCGTGGAATGATCGGGGCTCAGGAGACGGCGCGTGAACCGATCGGCGCTCGGAGACAGCGCGTGGACCGATCGGGGCTTAGGAGACGGCGCACGGACCGATCGTGGATCGGCGACGGCGCGTGGACCGATCGGGGCTCAGGAGACCGCGCGTGGACCGACCGGGGCTCAGGAAACGGCGCGTGGACCGACCGCGGCTCAGGAGGCCACGCCTGGACCGATCGGGGCTCGGCGACGGCGCGTGGACCGATCTAGTCTCGCAGACGACGCGTCGACCGATCGGGGCTCAGGAGACCGCGCGTGGACCGACCGGGGCTCAGGAAACGGCGCGTGGACCGACCGCGGCTCAGGAGGCCACGCCTGGACCGATCGGGGCTCGGCGACGGCGAGTGGGCCGATCTAGTCTCGGAGACGGCACGTGGACCGATCAGGGCTTAGGACACGACGCGTTGACCGATCGGGACTCAGGAGGCGGCGCGTGGACCGATCGGGGCTGGGAGACGGCACGTGGACCAATGGGGGCTTAGGAGACGACGCGTGGACCGATCGGGGTGTAGGCGACGACGCGTGTACCTATCGGGGCTCAGGAGACAGCGCGTGGACCGACTGGGGCTAAGGCGGTTTCGCGTGGACCAATTGGGGTTCGGCGACGGCGCGTGGACCGATTGGGGCTTAGGAGACGGCGCGTGCACCGATCGGGGCGCGGAGACGGGTCGTGGACCGATCGGGGCTAAGGCGGTTTCGCGTGGACCAATTGGGGTTCGGCAACGGCGCGTGGACCGATCGGGGCTAAGGAGACGGCGCGTGCACCGATCGGGGCCCGGAGACGGGTCGTGGACCGATCGGGGCTCAGGAGACGTTGCGTGGACCGATTGGGGCTCGGATACGGCGCGTGAACCAATCGGGGCTCAGGAGGCCGCGCGTGGACCGATCGCGGCTCGGCGACGGCGCGTGGACCGATCGGGGCTCAGGAGGCCGCGCGTGGACCGATCATGGCTCGGCGACGGCGCGTGGACCGATCGGGGCTCGGAGACGATGCGTGGACCGATCGAGGTTCGGCGACAGCGCGCGAACCGACTGGGTCTCAGGCGGTTGCGCGTGGACCAATTGGGGTTCGGCGACGGCGCGTGGACCGATCCGGGCTCAGGAGACGGCGCGTGAACCGATCGGGGCTCGGAGACGGCGCGTGGAGCGATCGGGGCTCAGGAGACGGCGCGTGAACCGATCGGCGCACGGAGACGGCGCGTGGACCGATCGGGGCTCAGGAGGATACGCCTGGACCGATCGGGGTTCGGCGACGGCGCGTGGACCGATCGGGGCTCAGGAGACGGTGCGTTGACCGATTGGGGCTCGGATACGGCGCGTGAACCAACCGGGGCTCAGGAGGCCGCGCGTGGACCGATCGCGGCTCGTGCGACGGCGCGTGCACCGATCGGCGCTCGGAGACGGCGCTGACCGATCGTGGCTTAGAAGAAGGCGCGTGGAACGATCGGGGCTCGGAGACGGCGCGTGGAACGATCGGAGCTCGGACACGGCCCGTGGACGGATCGGGGCTTAGGAGACGGCGCGAGGACTAATTGAGGCTCAGGAGACGACGCGTGGATCGATCGCGGCTCGGAAACGACGCGTTAGCCGAGCGGGGCTTAGGAGACGACGCGTGGACCGATCGGGGCTCAGGAGACGGCGCGTGAAGTTATCAGCGCTCAGAGACGGCGCGTGGAACGATCAGGGCTTAGGATACGGCGCGTGGACCGATCGGTGCTCAGGAAGCGGCGCCTGGACCGATCGTGGCTCGGAGACGACGCGTGGAGGCATCGGGGCTAAGAAGACGACGCATGGACCGATCGGGGCTCAGGAGACGGCGCGCGTACCGACCGGGACTCAGGAGTCTCGCGTGGACCGATCACTGCTCGGCGACGGCGCGTGGACGGATCGGGGCTCGGAGACGACGCGTGGACCGATGGGGGCTCGGATAGGGCGCGTGAACCAACCGGGGCTCAGGAGGTCGCGCGTGGACCGATCGCGGCTCGGTGACGGCGCGTGGACCAATCGGGGCTCAGGAGGCCGCGCGTGGACCGATCGCGGCTCGGCGACGGCGCGTGAACCGACCGGGGCTCAGGAGACGACGCGTCGACCGGTCGGGGCTTAGGAGACGAAGCCTGGACCGATCGGTGTTTAGGAGGCGGCGCGTGGAACGATCGGGGCTCAGAAGACGGCGCGTGAGCCGATCGGCGCTCGGAGACGGCGCGTGGACCGATCGAGGCTTAGGAGACGACGCGTGGATCGAGCGGGGCTTGGAGATGGCGAGTGGATGGACCGTGGCTTAGAATGCGGCACGCGGACCGATCGGGGCTCGGAGAAGGCGTGTGGACCGATCGGGGATCAGGAAACGGCACGTGGAGCGATCGGGGCTGAGGAGACGACGCGTGGACCGATCGAGTATTAGGGGACGACGCGTGGACCGATCGGTGCTCGGAGACGGCGCGAGGATCGATCGGGGCTTAGGAGGCGGCGCGTGGACCGATTCGGGCTTAGGAGACGGCGCGATGACCGATCGGGGCTCAGGAAGCGACGCCTAGACCGATCGTGGCTCGGAGACGGCGCGTGGAGGCATCGTGGCTAAGAAGACGACGCAGGGACCGATCGGGGCTCGGAGACAGCGCGTGGACCGACTGGGGCTCAGGCGGTTGCGCGTGGACCAATTGGGGTTCGGCGACGACGCGTGGACCGATCGGGGCTCAGGAGACGGCGCGTGGACCGATCGGGGCTCAGGAGGCCGCGCGTGGACCGATCATAGCTCGGCGACGGCGCGTGGACCGATGGGGCTCAGGAGCCGCGCGTGGACCGATCATGGCTCGGTGACGGCGCGTGGACCGATGGGGCTCAGGAGCCGCGCGTGGACCGATCATGGCTCGGTGACGGCGCGTGGACCGATCGGGGCTTAGGTGACGATGCGTGGACCGATTGGGGCTCAGGAAGCAGCGCCTGGACCGATGGTGGCTCGGAGACGGCGCGAGGAGGCATCTGGGCTTCGAAGACGACGCGTGGATCGATCGGGGCTCGGAGACGGCGCGTGAACCGACCGGGGCTCAGGAGGCCGCGCGTCGACCGATCGAGGCTCAGGAGGCCACGCCTGGACCGATCGGGGCTCCGCGACGGCGCGTGGACCGATCGAGGCTCGGAGACGACGCGTGTACGGATCGGGGATTCGGCGACGACGCGTGGACCGATCCGGGCTCAGGAGACAGCGCGTGGACGGATCGGGGCTCGGAGACGGCGCGTGGATCGATCGGGGCTCAGGAGACGGCGCGTGAACCGATCGGCGCTCGGAGACGGCGCGTGGACGGATAGGGGCTTAGGAGACGGCGCGTGGACCGATCGGGGCTCGGAGACGGGGTGTGGAATGATCGGGGCTCACGAGACGGCGCGTGAAATGATCGGCGCTCTGAGACGGCTCGTAGACCGATTGGGGCTTACGCGACGGCGCGTGGACCGATCGGGGCTCAGGAAGCGGCGCCTGGACCGATCGTGGCTCGAAGACGGCGCGTGGAGGCATCGGGGCTAAGAAGACGACGCATGGATCGAGCGGGGCTCAGCAGACGGCGCGAGGGGCGATCGGGGCTTGGAGACGGCGCGTGGAGGCATCGGGGCTTTGAAGACGACGCGTGGACCGAACGGTGCTCAGATAACGGCGCGTGGACCGATCGGTGCTCGGAGACGATGCGTGGACCGATCGGGGCTCAGGTAACGGCGTGTGGAGCGGTTGGGGCTCAGGATACGACGCGTGGATCGATCCAGGCTCAGAAGACGACGCGTCGACCGATCGGGGCTCAGGAGACGGCGAGTGGATCGATCGGGGCTCGGAGACGCCGCGTGGAACGATGGGGGCTCAGGAGACGGCGCTTGAACTAATCGGCGCTCAGAGACGGCCCGTGGACCGATCGGGGCTTAGGATACGGCGCGTGGACCGATCGGAGCTCAGGAAGCGGCGCCTGGACCGATCGTGGCTCGGAGACGGCGCGTGGAGGCATCGGGGCTAAGAAGACGACGCATGGACCGATCGACGCTCAGGAAACGGCGTATGGACCGATCGGGGCTCCGCGACGGCGCGTGGACCGATCGAGGCTCGGAGACGACGCGTGTACGGATCGGGGATTCGGCGATGACGCGTGGACCGATCCGGGCTCAGGAGACGGCGCGTGGACCCATCGGGGCTCGGAGACGGCGTGTGGACCGATCGGGGCTTAGGAGACGACGCGTGGACCGATCGGGGTTTAGGAGAGGACGCGTCGACAGATCGGGGCACAGGAGACGGCGCGTGGACCGATCGGGGCTTAGGAGACGACGCGTGGACCGATAGTGGCTCGGAGACCGCGCGAGGAGGCATCTGGGCTTAGAAGACGACGCGTGGATCGATCGGGGCTCGGAGACGGCGCGTGAACCGACCGGGGCTCAGGAGGCCGCGCGTGGACCGGTCGGGGCTCGGCGACTGCGTGTGGGCCGATCTAGTCTCGGAGACGGCACGTGGACCGATCAGGGCTTAGGACACGACGCGTTGACCGATCGGGACTCAGGAGGCGGCGCGTGGACCGATCGTGGCTCGGAGACGGCGCGTGGAGGCATCGGGGCTTAGAAGACGACGCATGGACCGATCAGGTCTCAGGAAACGGCGCGTGGACCGATTGGAGCTCGGAGACGACGCGTGGACCGACTGGGGCTCAGGCGGTTGCGCGTGGACCAATTGGGGTTCGGCGACGGCGCGTGGACCGATCGCGGATCGGAGACGGCGCGTTAACCGATCGGGGCTTAGGAGACGATGCGTGAACCGATCGAGGCTCGGAGACGGCCCGTGGACAGATCGGGGCTTAGGAGACGGCGCGTGGACCGATCGGGGCTCAGGAGACGGCGCGTGGACCGGTCGGGGCTTAGGAGACGACGCCTGGACCGATCGGGGCTCGGAGACGGCGCGTGGACCGATCGGGGCTTAGGAGACATCGCGTGGACCGATGGGGGCTCGGAGACGGCGCGTGGACCGACTGGGGCTCAGGAGACTCGCGTGGATCGATCGGGGCTCCGGAGACGCCGCGTGGAGCGATGGGGATCAGGAGACGGTGCGCGGACCGATCGGGGCTCGGAGACGGCGCGTGGACCGATCGGGGCTTAGGAGACGGCGCGTGGAACGATCGGGGCCTAGGAGGCCGCGCGTGGACCGATCGGGTCTCAGGAGCCGGCGTGTGGACCGATCGGGGCTCAGGAAGCGGCGCGTGGACCGATTGGGGCTTAGGAGACGGCGCGTGGGTCGATCGGGGTTCAGGAAGCGGCGCCTGGACCGATCGTGGCTCGGAGACGGCGCGTGGAGGCATCGGGGCTAAAAAGACGACATATGGACCGAGCGGGGCTCAGGAGACGGCGCGAGGAGCGATCGGGGCTCAGGAGAAGACGCGTCAATTGATCGGGGCTCAGGAGACGACGCGTCGACGGATCGGGGGTTAGGAGACGACGCGTGAACCGATCGGGGCTTAGGAGACGACGCGTGGAACGATCGGGGCTCACGAGACGGCGCGCGGACCGACCGGGGCTCAGGAGACTCGCGTGGATCGATCGGGGCTCAGGAGGCGACGCTTGGACCCATCGCGGCTCGGAGACGGCGTGGGGACGTTATCGGGGCTTAGGAGACGACGCGTGGACCGATCGGGGCTCGGAGACGGCACGTGGACAGATCGGGGCTCGGCGACTGCGCGTGGACGTATCGGGGCTCAGGAGACGGCGCGTGGACCGATCGGGGCTCGGAGACAGCGCGTGGACCGATCGGGGCTCAGGAGACGGCGCGCGGACCGACCGGGGCTCAGGATCCTCGCCTGGACCGATCATGGCTCGGCGACTGCGCGTGGACCGATCGGTGCTCGGAGACGGCGCGTGGACCGATTGGGGCTCAGGAGGTGGCGCGTGGACCAGTTGGGGTTCGGCGACGGCGCGTGGACCGACCGGGGATTAGGAGACGACGCGTCGACCGACCGGGGCTCAGGAGACGACCCGTCGACCGATCGGGGCTTAGGAGACGACGGGTGGACCGATCGGGGCTTAGGAGGCGGCGCGTGGTCCGATCGGTGCTCGGAGACGGCGCGTGGACGGATCGGCGCTCGGAGACGGGGCGTGGATCAATCGGGGCTCAGGAGAGGGCGCGTGGACCGATCGGGTCTCAGGAGGCCGCGCGTGGAGAGATCATGACTCGGCGACGACGCGTGGACCGATCGGGGCTGGGAGACGGCACGTGGACCGATCGGGGCTCGGAGACAGCGCGTGGACCGACTGGGGCTCAGGCGGTTTCGCGTGGACCAATTGGGGTTCGGCGACGGCGCGTGGACCGATCGTGGCTCAGGAAGCGGCGCCTGGAGCGATCGTGGCCCGGAGACGGCGCGAGAAGGCATCTGGGCTTACAAGACGACGCGTGGATCGATCGGGGCTCGGAGACGGCGCAGGAACCGACCGGGGCTCAGGAGACGGCGCGTGGACTGATCGGGGCTCGGAGACGGTGCGTTAACCAAGCGGGGCTTAGGAGGCCGCGCGTGGACCGATCGAGGCTCGGCGACGGCGCGTGGACCGATCGGGACTCGGAGACGGCGTGTGAACGTATCGGGGCTTAGGAGACGATGCGTTGACCGATCGGGGCTCATGAGACGGCGCGTAGACCGATCGGGGCTCCGGCGGCGACGCGTGGACCGATCGGGGCCCAGGAAACGGCGCGTGGATCGATCGGTGCTCGAAGACGACGCGTGGACCGACCGGGGCTCAGGAGCCGATGCGTGGATCGATCGGGGCTCAGGAGGCGGCGCGTAGACCCATCGGGGCTCGGAGACGGCACGTGGACCGATCAGGGCTTAGGAGACGACGCGTGGACCGATCGGGGCTCAGGAGACGGCGCGTCCACCGATCGGGGCTCGAGGAAGGCGCGTGAAACGATCGGGGCTTAGGAGACGGCGCGTGGACCGATCGGGGCTCAGGAGACGGCGCGCGGACCGACCGGGGCTCAGGATCCTCGCCTGGACCGATCATGGCTCGGCGACTGCGCGTGGACCGATCGGTGCTCGGAGACGGCGCGTGGACCGATTGGGGCTCAGGAGGTGGCGCGTGGACCAGTTGGGGTTCGGCGACGGCGCGTGGACCGACCGGGGATTAGGAGACGACGCGTCGACCGACCGGGGCTCAGGAGACGACCCGTCGACCGATCGGGGCTTAGGAGACGACGGGTGGACCGATCGGGGCTTAGGAGGCGGCGCGTGGTCCGATCGGTGCTCGGAGACGGCGCGTGGACCGATCGGGGCTCGAGGACGGCGCGTGGAACGATCCGGGCTTAGGAGACGGCGCGTGGACCGATCGGGGTTCAGGAAACGACGCGTCGACCGATCGGGGACCAGGAGACGGCTCGCGGACCGACCGGGGCTCAGGAGCCTCGCGTTGGCCGATCATGGCTCGGCGACGGCGTGTGGACCGATCGGGGCTCGGAGACGCCGCGTGGACCGATGGGGGCTCGGATTCGGCGCGTGAACCAACCGGGGCTCAGGAGGCCGCGCGTGGATCGTTCATGGCTCGGCGACGGCGCGTGGACCGATCGGGGTTCGGATACGACGCGTGGACCGATCGGGGCGCCGGAGGCGCCTCGTGGACCCATGGGGATCAGGAGACAGTGCGTGGACCCATCGGGGCTCGGAGACGGCGCGTGGACTGATCGGGGCTTAGGAGACGACGCGTGGACCGTTCGGGGTGTAGGAGACGACGCGTGTACCTATCGGGGCTCAGGAGACAGCGCGTGGACCGATCGGGGCTCGGCGACTGCGCGTCGACGTATCGGGGCTCAGGAGACGTCACGTGAAATGATCGGCGCTCGGAGACGGCGCGTGGACCGATCGGGGCTCAGGAGAAGGCGCGTGGACCGATCGGGGCTTAGGAGAGGACGCGTCGACAGATCGGGGCACAGGAGACGGCGCGTGGACCGATCGGGGCTTAGGAGACGACGCGTGGACCGATAGTGGCTCGGAGACGGCGCGAGGAGGCATCTGGGCTTAGAAGACGACGCGTGGATCCATCGGTGCTCGGAGACGGCGCGTGAACCGATCGGGGCTCAGGAGGCCGCGCGTGGACCGGTCGGGGCTCGGCGACTGCGTGTGGACGTATCGGGGTTCAGGAGACGGCGCGTGGACCGATCGGCGCTCGGAGACGGCGCGTGTACGGATCAGGGATTCCGGGACGACGCGTGGACCGATCCGGGCTCAGGAGACGGCGCGTAGACCGATCATGGCTCGGAGACGGTGCGTGGGACGATCGGGGCTCAGGAGAAGGCGCGTGGACCGATCGGGGCTTAGGAGGGGACCCGTCGACCGATCGGGGCTCACGAGACGACGCGTGGACCGGTCGGTGCTCAGGAAGCGGCGCCTGGACCGATCGGGGCTCCGAGACGACGCGTTAACCGAGCGGGGCTTAGGAGACTATGCGGGGACCGATCGGCGCTCGGAGACGGCGCGTGGACCGATCGGCGCTCGGAGACAGCGCGTGGACCGACCGGGGCTCAGGAGAAGGCGCGTGGACCGGTCGGTGCTCAGGAAGCGGCGCCTGGACCGATCGTGGCTCGGAGACGGCGCGTGGAGGCATCGGGGCTAAGAAGACGACGCATGGACCGATCGGGGCTCAGGAAACGGCGTATGGACCGATCGGAGCTCGGACACGACGCGTGGACCGATCGGGGCTCAGGATACGACGCGTGGACCGGTCGGTGCTCAGGAAGCGGCGCCTGGACCGATCGGGGCTCCGAGACGACGCGTTAACCGAGCGGGGCTTAGGAGACTATGCGGGGACCGATCAGCGCTCGGAGACGGCGCGTGGACCGATCGGGGCTGAGCAGAAGGCGCTTGGACCGATCGGGGCTTAGCAGAAGGCGCTTGGATGGATGGGGGCTTAGGAGTCGGCGCGTCGACCGATCGGAGCTCAGGAGGCGGTGCGTGGATCGATCGGGGCTCGGAGACAGCCCGTGGACCAACTGGGGCTCAGGAGACGACGCGTCGACCGATCGGGGCTTAGGAGACGACGCGTCGAACGATCGGGGCTTAGGAGACGACACGTGGACCGATCGGGGCTCGGAGATAGCGCGTGTACCGACTGGGGCTCAGGAGACCGCGCGTGAACCGATCGGGGCTCGGCGACTGCGCGTGGACGGATCGGGGCTCGGAGACGGTGCGTAGAACGATCGGGGCTCAGGAGACGGCGCGTTAAACGATTGGGGTTTAGGAGACGTTGCGTGGACCGATCGGCGCTCGAAGCCGGCGCGTGGACCGATCGGGGCTCGGACACAGTGCGTGGACCGACTGGGGCTCAGGCGGTTGCGCGTGGACCAATTGGGGTTCGGCGACGGCGCGTGGACCGATCGGGGCTCAGGAGGCGGCGCGTGGATCCATCGGGGCTCGGAGACGGCGCGTGGAACGATCGGGTCTCAGGAGACGGCGCGTGAAATCATCGGCGCCCGGAGACGCCGCATGGACGAATCGGGGCTTAGGAGACGACGCGTGGACCGATCGGGGCTCAGGAGGCCGCGCGTGGACCGATCATGGCTCGGCGACGGCGCGTAGACTGATCGGGGCTCGGAGACGACGCGTGGACCGATCGGGGCTCGGAGACATCGCGTGGACCGACTGGGGCTCAGGCGGTTGCGCGTGGACCGATCGGGGCTCAGGAAACGGCGCGTGGACCGACTGGGGCTCAGGCGATTGCGCGTGGACCAATTGGGGTTCGGCGACGGCGCGTGGATCGATCGGGGCTTAGGAGACGGCGCGTGCACCGATCGGGGCCCGGAGACGGGTCGTGGACAGATTGGGGCTTTGCAGACGGCGCGTGGACCGATCGGGGATTAGGAGACGACGCGTGGACCGATCGGGGTTTAGGAGAGGACGCGTCGACCGATCGGGGCTCAGGAGACGGCGCGTGGACCGATCGGGGCTTAGGAGACGACGCGTGGACCGATCGGGGCTCGGAGACGGCACGTGGACCGATCGGGGCTTAGGAGACTCACGTTGATCAATCCGGGCTCCGGAGGCGGCGCGTGGACCGATCGGGGCTTAGGAGACTACGCGTGTACCTATCGGGGCTCAGGAGACTGCGCGTGGACCGATTGGGGCTCGGAGAAGGCGCGTGGACCGATCGTGGCTCAGGAAGCGGCGCCTGGACCGATCGTGGGCCGGAGACGGCGCGAGAAGGCATCTGGGCTTACAAGACGACGCGTGGATCGATCGGCGCTCGGAGACGGCGCGTGGAACAATCGGGGCTGAGGAGAAGGCGCGTTGACCGATCGGGGCTTAGGAGACGGGCGTGGACCGATCGGGGCTCGGAGACGGAGCGTGGAATGATCGGGGCTTAGGAGACGGCGCGTGGACCGATCGGAGATCAGGAGACGACGCGTGGACCGATAGGCCTCTGGAAGCGGCGCACGGACCGATCGTGGCTCGGAGACGGCGCGTGGACCGATCGGGGCTTAGGAGACGACGCGTGGACCGACTGGGGCTCAGGCGGTTGCGCGTGGACCAATTGGGGTTCGGCGACGGCGCGTCGATCGATCGGGGCTTAGGAGACGGCGCGTGCATCGATCGGGGCCCGGAGACTGGTCGTGGACAGATGGGGGCTTAGGAGACGGCGAGTAGACCGATCGTGGCGGGGAGACGGCTCGTCCACCAATCGGGGCTTAGGAGACGACGCGTAGATCGATCGGGGCTCAGGAGACGGCGCGTGGACCGATCGGGGCTCAGGAAACGGCGCGTGGACCGACTGGGGCTCAGGCGGTTTCGCGTGGACCAATTGGGGTTCGGCGACGGCGCGTGGACCGATCGTGGCTCAGGAAGCGGCGCCTGGAGCGATCGTGGCCCGGAGACGGCGCGAGAAGGCATCTGGGCTTACAAGACGACGCGTGGATCGATCGGGGCTCGGAGACGGCGCAGGAACCGACCGGGGCTCAGGAGACGGCGCGTGGACTGATCGGGGCTCGGAGACGGTGCGTTAACCAAGCGGGGCTTAGGAGGCCGCGCGTGGACCGATCGAGGCTCGGCGACGGCGCGTGGACCGATCGGGACTCGGAGACGGCGTGTGAACGTATCGGGGCTTAGGAGACGATGCGTTGACCGATCGGGGCTCATGAGACGGCGCGTAGACCGATCGGGGCTCCGGCGGCGACGCGTGGACCGATCGGGGCCCAGGAAACGGCGCGTGGATCGATCGGTGCTCGAAGACGACGCGTGGACCGACCGGGGCTCAGGAGCCGATGCGTGGATCGATCGGGGCTCAGGAGGCGGCGCGTAGACCCATCGGGGCTCGGAGACGGCACGTGGACCGATCAGGGCTTAGGAGACGACGCGTGGACCGATCGGGGCTCAGGAGACGGCGCGTCCACCGATCGGGGCTCGAGGAAGGCGCGTGAAACGATCGGGGCTTAGGAGACGGCGCGTGGACCGATCGGGGCTCAGGAGACGGCGCGCGGACCGACCGGGGCTCAGGATCCTCGCCTGGACCGATCATGGCTCGGCGACTGCGCGTGGACCGATCGGTGCTCGGAGACGGCGCGTGGACCGATTGGGGCTCAGGAGGTGGCGCGTGGACCAGTTGGGGTTCGGCGACGGCGCGTGGACCGACCGGGGATTAGGAGACGACGCGTCGACCGACCGGGGCTCAGGAGACGACCCGTCGACCGATCGGGGCTTAGGAGACGACGGGTGGACCGATCGGGGCTTAGGAGGCGGCGCGTGGTCCGATCGGTGCTCGGAGACGGCGCGTGGACCGATCGGGGCTCGAGGACGGCGCGTGGAACGATCCGGGCTTAGGAGACGGCGCGTGGACCGATCGGGGTTCAGGAAACGACGCGTCGACCGATCGGGGACCAGGAGACGGCTCGCGGACCGACCGGGGCTCAGGAGCCTCGCGTTGGCCGATCATGGCTCGGCGACGGCGTGTGGACCGATCGGGGCTCGGAGACGCCGCGTGGACCGATGGGGGCTCGGATTCGGCGCGTGAACCAACCGGGGCTCAGGAGGCCGCGCGTGGATCGTTCATGGCTCGGCGACGGCGCGTGGACCGATCGGGGTTCGGATACGACGCGTGGACCGATCGGGGCGCCGGAGGCGCCTCGTGGACCCATGGGGATCAGGAGACAGTGCGTGGACCCATCGGGGCTCGGAGACGGCGCGTGGACTGATCGGGGCTTAGGAGACGACGCGTGGACCGTTCGGGGTGTAGGAGACGACGCGTGTACCTATCGGGGCTCAGGAGACAGCGCGTGGACCGATCGGGGCTCGGCGACTGCGCGTCGACGTATCGGGGCTCAGGAGACGTCACGTGAAATGATCGGCGCTCGGAGACGGCGCGTGGACCGATCGGGGCTCAGGAGAAGGCGCGTGGACCGATCGGGGCTTAGGAGAGGACGCGTCGACAGATCGGGGCACAGGAGACGGCGCGTGGACCGATCGGGGCTTAGGAGACGACGCGTGGACCGATAGTGGCTCGGAGACGGCGCGAGGAGGCATCTGGGCTTAGAAGACGACGCGTGGATCCATCGGTGCTCGGAGACGGCGCGTGAACCGATCGGGGCTCAGGAGGCCGCGCGTGGACCGGTCGGGGCTCGGCGACTGCGTGTGGACGTATCGGGGTTCAGGAGACGGCGCGTGGACCGATCGGCGCTCGGAGACGGCGCGTGTACGGATCAGGGATTCCGGGACGACGCGTGGACCGATCCGGGCTCAGGAGACGGCGCGTAGACCGATCATGGCTCGGAGACGGTGCGTGGGACGATCGGGGCTCAGGAGAAGGGGCGTGGACCGATCGGGGCTTAGGAGGGGACCCGTCGACCGATCGGGGCTCACGAGACGACGCGTGGACCGGTCGGTGCTCAGGAAGCGGCGCCTGGACCGATCGGGGCTCCGAGACGACGCGTTAACCGAGCGGGGCTTAGGAGACTATGCGGGGACCGATCGGCGCTCGGAGACGGCGCGTGGACCGATCGGCGCTCGGAGACAGCGCGTGGACCGACCGGGGCTCAGGAGAAGGCGCGTGGACCGGTCGGTGCTCAGGAAGCGGCGCCTGGACCGATCGTGGCTCGGAGACGGCGCGTGGAGGCATCGGGGCTAAGAAGACGACGCATGGACCGATCGGGGCTCAGGAAACGGCGTATGGACCGATCGGAGCTCGGACACGACGCGTGGACCGATCGGGGCTCAGGATACGACGCGTGGACCGGTCGGTGCTCAGGAAGCGGCGCCTGGACCGATCGGGGCTCCGAGACGACGCGTTAACCGAGCGGGGCTTAGGAGACTATGCGGGGACCGATCAGCGCTCGGAGACGGCGCGTGGACCGATCGGGGCTGAGCAGAAGGCGCTTGGACCGATCGGGGCTTAGCAGAAGGCGCTTGGATGGATGGGGGCTTAGGAGTCGGCGCGTCGACCGATCGGAGCTCAGGAGGCGGTGCGTGGATCGATCGGGGCTCGGAGACAGCCCGTGGACCAACTGGGGCTCAGGAGACGACGCGTCGACCGATCGGGGCTTAGGAGACGACGCGTCGAACGATCGGGGCTTAGGAGACGACACGTGGACCGATCGGGGCTCGGAGATAGCGCGTGTACCGACTGGGGCTCAGGAGACCGCGCGTGAACCGATCGGGGCTCGGCGACTGCGCGTGGACGGATCGGGGCTCGGAGACGGTGCGTAGAACGATCGGGGCTCAGGAGACGGCGCGTTAAACGATTGGGGTTTAGGAGACGTTGCGTGGACCGATCGGCGCTCGAAGCCGGCGCGTGGACCGATCGGGGCTCGGACACAGTGCGTGGACCGACTGGGGCTCAGGCGGTTGCGCGTGGACCAATTGGGGTTCGGCGACGGCGCGTGGACCGATCGGGGCTCAGGAGGCGGCGCGTGGATCCATCGGGGCTCGGAGACGGCGCGTGGAACGATCGGGTCTCAGGAGACGGCGCGTGAAATCATCGGCGCCCGGAGACGCCGCATGGACGAATCGGGGCTTAGGAGACGACGCGTGGACCGATCGGGGCTCAGGAGGCCGCGCGTGGACCGATCATGGCTCGGCGACGGCGCGTAGACTGATCGGGGCTCGGAGACGACGCGTGGACCGATCGGGGCTCGGAGACATCGCGTGGACCGACTGGGGCTCAGGCGGTTGCGCGTGGACCGATCGGGGCTCAGGAAACGGCGCGTGGACCGACTGGGGCTCAGGCGATTGCGCGTGGACCAATTGGGGTTCGGCGACGGCGCGTGGATCGATCGGGGCTTAGGAGACGGCGCGTGCACCGATCGGGGCCCGGAGACGGGTCGTGGACAGATTGGGGCTTTGCAGACGGCGCGTGGACCGATCGGGGATTAGGAGACGACGCGTGGACCGATCGGGGTTTAGGAGAGGACGCGTCGACCGATCGGGGCTCAGGAGACGGCGCGTGGACCGATCGGGACTTAGGAGACGACGCGTGGACCGATCGGGGCTCGGAGACGGCACGTGGACCGATCGGGGCTTAGGAGACTCACGTTGATCAATCCGGGCTCCGGAGGCGGCGCGTGGACCGATCGGGGCTTAGGAGACTACGCGTGTACCTATCGGGGCTCAGGAGACTGCGCGTGGACCGATTGGGGCTCGGAGAAGGCGCGTGGACCGATCGTGGCTCAGGAAGCGGCGCCTGGACCGATCGTGGGCCGGAGACGGCGCGAGAAGGCATCTGGGCTTACAAGACGACGCGTGGATCGATCGGCGCTCGGAGACGGCGCGTGGAACAATCGGGGCTGAGGAGAAGGCGCGTTGACCGATCGGGGCTTAGGAGACGGGCGTGGACCGATCGGGGCTCGGAGACGGAGCGTGGAATGATCGGGGCTTAGGAGACGGCGCGTGGACCGATCGGAGATCAGGAGACGACGCGTGGACCGATAGGCCTCTGGAAGCGGCGCACGGACCGATCGTGGCTCGGAGACGGCGCGTGGACCGATCGGGGCTTAGGAGACGACGCGTGGACCGACTGGGGCTCAGGCGGTTGCGCGTGGACCAATTGGGGTTCGGCGACGGCGCGTCGATCGATCGGGGCTTAGGAGACGGCGCGTGCATCGATCGGGGCCCGGAGACTGGTCGTGGACAGATGGGGGCTTAGGAGACGGCGAGTAGACCGATCGTGGCGGGGAGACGGCTCGTCCACCAATCGGGGCTTAGGAGACGACGCGTAGATCGATCGGGGCTCAGGAGACGGCGCGTGGACCGATCGGGGCTCAGGAAACGGCGCGTGGACCGACTGGGGCTCAGGCGGTTGCGCGTGGACCAATTGGGGTTCGGCGACGGCGCGTGGACCGATCGGGGCTCGGAGACGGCGCGTCGACCGCTTGGGGTTCGGAGACGGCGCCTGGACCGTCCGGGGTTAGGAGGCGATGCGTGGACCGATCGGGGCTCAGGAGACTGCACGTGGATGGATCGGAGCTTAGGGAACGACGCGTGGACCGATCGGGGCTTAGGAGACGGCGCGTGAATCGATCGGCGCGCGGAGACGGCACGTGGAACGATCGGGGCTTAGGAGACGGCGCGTGAATCTATCGGCGCGCGGAGACGGCACGTGGAACGATCGGGGCTTAGGAGACGGCGCGTGGACCGATCGTGGCTCGGAGACGGCGCGTGAACCGACCGGGGCTCAGGAGACGGCGCGTGGACCGATCGGGGCTCGGAGACGGCACGTTAACCGACCGGGGCTTAGGAGACGATGCGTGGACCGATCGGGCTCGGAGACGACGCGTGTACGGATCGGGGCTTGATGACGGCGGCTTTACCGATCGCGGCTCGGAGACGGCCAGTGGACAGATCGGGGCTTAGGAGACGGCGCGTGGACCGATCGGGGCTCAGGAGACGGCGCGTGGACCGGTCGGGGCTTAGGAGACGACGCCTGGAGCGATCGGGGCTTAGGAGGCGGCGTGTGGAACGATCGGGGCTCAGGAGACGACGCGTCGACCGATCGGGGCTGAGGAGACGACGCGTGGACCGATCGGGGCTCGGAGACGGCGCGAGGAGGCATCTGGGCTTCGAAGACGACGCGTGGATCGATCGGGGCTCGGAGACGGCGCGTGAACCGACCGGGGCTCAGGAGGCCGCGCGTGGACCGACCGAGGCTCCGCGACGGAGCGTGGACCGATCGAGGCTCGGAGACGACGCGTGTACGGATCGGGGCTTAGGAGACGATGCGTGAACCGATCGGGGCTCAGGAGCCTCGCGTGGATCGATCGGGGCTCCGGAGGCGCCGCGTTGACCCATGGGGATCAGGGGACAGTGCGTGGACCGATCGGGGCTCGGAGACGGCGCGTTGACCGATCGGGGCTCGGGGACGGCGCGTTAACCGATTGGGGCTTAGGAGACCATGCGTTGACCGATCGGGGCTCGAAGACGGCGCGTGGACCGATCGGGTCTCAGGAGGCCGCGCGTGGACAGATCATGACTCGGCGACGGCGCGTGGACCGATCGGGGCTCGGAGACGACGCGTGGACCGATCGAGGTTCGGCGACAGCGCGTGAACCGACTGGGTCTCAGGCGGTTGCGCGTGGACCAATTGGGATTCGGCGACGGCGCGTGCACCGATCCGGGCTCAGGAGACGGCGCGTGAACCGATCGGGGCTCGGAGACAGCGCGTGGAGCGATCGGGGCTCAGGAGACGGCGCGTGAACCGATCGGCGCACGGAGACGGCGCGTGGACCGACTGGGGCTCAGGCGGTTACGCGTGGACCAATTGGGGTTCGGCGACGGCGCGTGGACCGATCGGGGCTTAGGAGACGGCGCGTGCACCGATCGGGGCCCGGAGACGGGTCGTGGACAGATTGGGGATTAGGAGACGGCGCGCGGACCGATCGGGGCGCGGAGACGGGTCGTGGACCGATCGGGGCTAAGGCGGTTTCGCGTGGACCAATTGGGGTTCGGCGACGGCGCGTGGACCGATCGGGGCTAAGGAGACGGCGCGTGCACCGATCGGGGCCCGGAGACGGGTCGGGGACCGATCGGGGCTCAGGAGACGGCGCGTGGACCGATTGGGGCTCGGATACGGCGCGTGAACCAATCGGGGCTCAGGAGGCCGCGCGTGGACCGATCGCGGCTCGGCGACGGCGCGTGGACAGATCGGGGCTCAGGAGGCCGCGCGTGGACCGATCATGGCTCGGCGACGGCGCGTGAACCGATCGGGGCTCGGAGACGATGCGTGGACCGATCGAGGTTCGGCGACAGCGCGTGAACCGACTGGGTCTCAGTCGGTTGCGGGTGGACCAATTGGGGTTCGGCGACGGCGCGTGGAACGAGCGGGGCTCGCAGACGGCGCGTGGAACGATCGGGGCTCCGAGTCGGCGCGTTAACCGATCGGGGCTTAGGAGACGATGCGTGGACCGATCGGGGCTCGGAGACGGCGCGTGGACCGACCGGGGCTCAGGAGGATACGTCTGGACCGATCGGGGATCGGCGACGGCGCGTGGACCGATCGAGGCTCGGAGACGACGCGTGTACGGATCGAGGATTCGGGGACGACGCGTGGAACGATCCGGGCTCAGAAGACGGCGCGTGGACCGATCGGGGCTCGGAGACGGCGCGTGGAACGATCGGGGCTCAGGTGACGGCGCGTGAACCGATCCGCGCTCGGAGACGGCGCGTGGACCGATCGGGGCTTAGGAGAAGGCGCTTGGACCGATCGGGGCTTAGGAGACGGCGCGTGGGCCGATCGGAGCTCGGAGACGGCGCGTGGAATGATCCGGGCTCAGGAGACGGCGCGTGAACCGATCGGCACTCGGAGACGGCGCGTGGGCCGTGCAGGGCTTAGGAGACGACGCGTCGACCGATCGGGGCACAGGAGACGGCGCGTGAGCCGGTCGGGGCTTAGGAGACGACGCCTGGACCGATCGAGGTTTAGGGGGCGGCGTGTGGAACGATCGGGGCTCAGGAAACGGCCCGTGGAGCAATCGGGGCTCAGGAGACGGCCCGTGGACGGATCGGGGCTTAGGAGACGGCGCGTCGACCGATCGGGGCTCAGGATGCGGCGCGTGGACCCATCGGGACTCGGGACGGTCCGTGGAGCGATCGGGGCTTAGGAGACGGCGCGTGGACTGATCGGAGCTCGGGAAGCGGCGCCTGAACCGATCTGGCTCGGAGACGGCGCGTGGACCGATCGGGGCTCAGGAGACGGCGCGTGGACCGGTCGAGGCTCGGAGACGGCACGTGGACCGATCGGGGCTTAGGGGAAGGCGCGTGGACCGATCGGGGCTTAGGAGACGGCGCGTGGACCGATCGGAGCTCGGCGATGGCGCGGGAAACGATCGGGGCTCAGGAGACGGCGCGTGAACCGATCGGCGCTCGGAGACGGCGCGTGGACCGATCGGGGCTTAGGAGACGGCGCGTGGACCGATTGGGGCTTAGGAGACGGCGCGTGGACCGATCGGGGCTCAGGAAGCGACGCCTAGACCGATCGTGGCTCGGATACGGCGCGTGGAGGCATCGGGGCTAAGAAGACGACGCAGCGACCGAGCGGGGCTCAGGTGACGGCGCGAGGAGCGATCGGGGCTCAGGAGAAGACGCGTCAATTGATCGGGGCTCAGAAATCGACGCGTGGAGCAATCGGGGCTTAGGAGACGATGCGTGGACCGATCGGGGCTCGGAGACGGCGCGTGGACCGACCGGGGCTCAGGAGGATACGCCTGGACCGATCGGGGCTCGGCGACGGCGCGTGGACCGATCGAGGCTCGGAGACGACGCGTGTACGGATCGAGGATTCGGGGACGACGCGTGGAACGATCCGGGCTCAGAAGACGGCGCGTGGACCGATCGGGGCTCGGAGACGGCGCGTGGAATGATCGGGGCTCAGGTGACGGGGCGTGAACCGATCCGCGCTCGGAGACGGCACGTGGACCGATCGGGGCTTAGGAGAAGGCGCTTGGACCGATCGGGGCTTAGGAGACGGCGCGTGGGCCGATCGGAGCTCGGAGACGGCGCGTGGAACGATCGGGGCTCAGGAGACGGCGCGTGAACCTATCGGCGCTTGGAGACGGCGCGTGGGCCGTTCAGGGCTTAGGAGACGACGCGTGGATCGATCGGGGCTCAGGAAACGACGCGTCGACCGATCGGTGCTCAGGAGCCTCGCATGGGCCGATCATGGCTCGGCGACGGCGCGTGGACCTATCGGGGCTCGGAGACGATGCGTGGACCGATGGGGGCTCGGATACGGCGCGTGAAGCAACCGGGGCTCAGGAGGCCGCGCGTGGACCGATCATGGCTCGGCTACGGCGCGTGGACCGATCGGGGTTCGGATACGACGCGTGGACCGATCGGGGCTCGGAAACAGCGTGTGGACCAACCGGGGCTCAGACGGTTGCGCGTGGACCAATTGGGGTTCGGCGACGGCGCGTGGACCGATCCGGGCTCAGGAGACGGCGCGTGGACCGATCGGGGCTCGGAGACGGTGCGTGGAGCGATCGGGGCTCAGGAGACGGCGCGTGAACCGATCAGCGCACGGAGACGGCGCGTGGACCGATCGGGGCTCAGGAGGATACGCCTGGACCGATCGGGGCTCGGCGACGGCGCGTGGACCGATCGGGGCTCGGAGACGGCGCTGACCGATCGTGGCTTAGGAGAAGGCGCGTGGAACGATCGGGGCTCGGAGACGGCGCGTGGAACGATCGGGGCTCCGAGTCGGCGCGTTAACCGATCGGGGCTTAGGAGACGATGCGTGGACCGATCGGGGCTCGGAGACGGCGCGTGGAACGATCGGGGCTCAGGTGACGGCGCGTGAACCGATCCGCGCTCGGAGACGGCCCGAGGACCGATCGGGGCTTAGGAGAAGGCGCTTGGACCGATCGGGGCTTGGGAGACGGCGCGTGGAGGCATCGGGGCTTAGAAGACGACGTATGGACCGTTCGGGACTCAGGAAACGGCGCGCGGACCGATTGGAGCTCGGAGACAACGCGTGGACCGACTGGGGCTCAGGCGGTTGCGCGTGGACCAATTGGGGTTCGGCAACGGCGTGTGGACCGATCAGAGCTCGGAGACGACGCGTGGAACGATCGGGGCTTAGGAGACTACGCGTTGACCGATCGGGGCTCAGGTGACGGCGCGCGGACCGACCGGGGCTCAGGAGACGGCGCGTGAAATGATCGGCGCCCGGAGATGGCGCGTGGACCGATTGGGGCTTAAGAGACGACGGGTGGACCGATCGGGGCTTAGGATACGGCGCGTGGACCGATCGGGGTTCAGGAAGCGGCGCGTCGACCGATCGGGGCTTAGGGGACGGCGCGTGGACCGATCGGTGCTCGGAGACGATGCGTGGACCGATCGGGGCTCAGGAAAGGGCGTGTGGAGCGGTCGGGGCTCAGGAGACGACGCGTGGACCGATCGGGGCTCGGAAACGACGCGTTAACCGAGCGGGGCTTAGGAGACTACGCGTGGACCGATCGGGGCGTAGGAGACGACGCGTGTACGGATCGGGGCTTTGAAGACGACGCGTGGACCGATCGTAGCTCAAGAAACGGCGTGTGGAGCGATCGGGGCTCAGGAGACGACGCGTCGACCGATCAGGGCTCAGGTGATGGCGCGTGGACCGACCGGGGCTCAGGAGACAGCGCGTGAAATGATCGGCGCTCGGAGATGGCGCGTGGACCGATTGGGGCTTAAGAGACGACGGGTGGACCGATCGGGGCTTAGGAGACGGTACGTGAATCGATCGGGGCACAGGAGACGGCGCGTGAGCCGGTCGGGGCTCGGAGACGGCGCGTGGACCGACCGGGGCTCGGTGACGACGCGATTTCCGATCGGGGCTCGGAGACCACGCGTGGACCGACTGGGGCGCAGGCGGTTGTGCGTGGACCAATTGGGGTTCGGCGATGGCGCGTGGACCGATCGGGGCTCGGAGACGGCGCGTTAACCGATGGGGGCTTAGGAGACGACGCGTGGACCGATCGGGGCTTAGGAGACTACGCGTGTACCTATCGGGGCTCAGGAGACAGCGCGTCGACCGATCGGGGCTCAGGAGGCGGCGCGTGGATCGATCGGGGATCGGAGACGGCGCGTGGAACGATCGGGTCTCAGGAGACGGCGCGTGAAATGATCGGCGCTCGGAGACGCCGCGTGATCCGATTGGGGCTTAGGAGACGGCGCGTCGACCGATCGGGGCTTAGGGGACGGCGCGTGGACCGATCGGTGCTCGGAGACGATGCGTGGACCGATCGGGGCTCAGGAAAGGGCGTGTGGAGCGGTCAGGGCTCAGGAGACGACGCGTGGACCGATCGGGGCTCGGAAACGACGCGTTAACCGAGCGGGGCTTAGGAGACTACGCGTGGACCGATCGGGGCGTAGGAGACGACGCGTGGTCCGATTGGGATCAGGAGACGGTGCGTGGACCGATTGGGGCTCGGCGATGGCGCGTGGACCGATCAGGGCTCAGGAGACGGCGCGTGGACCGATCGGGGCTCGGAGACGGCGCGTGGAGCGATCGGGGCTCAGGAGACGGCGCGTGGACCGATCGGGGCTTAGGGGACGGCGCGTGGACCGATCGGGGCTCAGGAAGCGGCGCCTGGACCGATCGTGGCTCGGAGACGGCGCGTGGAGGCATCGGGGCTAAGAAGACGACGCATGGACCGATCGGGGCTAAGAAGACGGCGTGTGGACCGATCGGGGCTTAGGAGACGGCGCGTGGACCGATCATGGCTCGGCGACGGCGCGTGGACCGATCGGGGTTTGGATACGACGCGTGGACCGATCGGGGCTCGGAGACAGCGCGTGGATCAACCGGGGCTCAGGCGGTTGAGCGTGGACCAATTGGGGTTCGGCAACGGCGCGTGGACCGATCCGGGCTCAGGAGACGGCGCGTGGACCGATCGGGGCTCGGAGACGGCGCGTGGAGCGATCGGGGCTCAGGAGACGGCGCGTGGACCGATCGGGGCTTAGGGGACGGCGCGTGGACCGATCGGTGCTCGGAGACGATGCGTGGACCGATCGGGGCTCAGGAAAGGGCGTGTGGAGCGGTCGGGGCTCAGGAGACGATGCGTGGGTTGATCGGGGCTCAGAAGCCGACGCGACGACCGATCGGGGCTCAGGTGACGGCGCGTGGACCGACCGGGGCTCAGGAGGCGACGCGTAGACCCATCGGGGCTCGGAGACGGCGCGTGGAACGATCGGGGCTCAGGAGACGGCGCGTGGACCGATCGGGGCTCGGAGACGGAGCGTGGAGCGATCGGGGCTCAGGAGACGGCGCGTGAACTAATCGTCGCTCGGAGACGGCGCGTGGATCGATCGGGGCTGAGGAGAAGGCGCGTGGCCCGATCGGGGCTTAAGAGACGGCGCGTGGACCGATCGGACCTCGGAGATGGCGCGTGGAATGATCGGGGATTCGGCGATGACGCGTGGACCGATCCGGGCTCAGGAGAAGGCGCGTGGACCGATAGGGGCTTAGGAGACGACGCGTGGACCGATCGGGGCTCGGAAACGACGCGTTAACCGAGCGGGGCTTAGGAGACTACGCGTGGACCGATCGGGGCGTAGGAGACGACGCGTGGAACGATCGGGGCTCAGGAGACGGCGCGTAAAGTTATCGGCGATCGGAGACGGCACGTGGACCGATCGGGGCTTAGGAGACGACGCGTGGACCGATCGGGGCTTAGAAGACGACGCGTGGACCGATCGGGGCTCAGGAGACGGCGCGTGGACCGACCGGGGCTCAGGAGGCGACGCGTGGACCCATCGGGGCTCGGAGACGGCGTGTGGACCGATCGGGGCTTAGGTGACGATACGTGGACCGATCGGCCCTTGGAGACGGTGCGAGGAGGCGTCTGGGGTTAGAAGACGACGCGTGGACCGATCGGGGCTCAGGCAACGGCGCGTTAACCGATTGGGGCTTAGGAGACGATGCGTGGTCCGATCGGGGCTCAGGAGCCTCGCGTGAATCGATCGGGGCTCCGGAGGCGCCGCGTTGACCCATAGGGATCAGGAGACAATGCGTGGACCGATCGGGGCTCGGAGACGGCGCGTGGACCGATCGGGGCTCGGAGACAGCGCGTGGACCGACTGGGGCTCAGGCGGTTTCGCGTGGACCAATTGGGGTTCGGCGATGGCGCGTGAACCGATCGGGGCTCGGAGACGGCGCTTCGAATGATCGGGGCTCGGAGACGGCGCGTGGACCGATCGGGGCTTAGGAGAAGGCGCTTGGACCGATCGGGGCTTAGGAGACGGCGCGTGGGCCGATCGGAGCTCGGAGACGGCGCGTGGAACGATCGGGGCTCAGGAGACGGCGCGTGAACCGATCGGCGCTCGGAGACGGTGTGTGGACGGATCGGGGCTTAGGGGACGGCGCGTGGACCGATCGGTGCTCGGAGACGATGCGTGGCCCGATCGGGGCTCAGGAAAGGGCGTGTGGAGCGGTCGGGGCTCAGGAGACGACGCGTGGGTCGATCGGGGCTCAGAAGACGACGCGTCGACCGATCGGGGCTCAGGTGACGGCGCGCGGACCGACCGGGGCTCAGGAGACGGCGCGTGAAATGATTGGCGCTCGGAGAGGGCGCGTGGACCGATCGGGGCTCGGCGATGGCGCGTGGACCGATTGGGGCTCGGCGATGGCGCGTGGACCGATCAGCGCTCGGAGACGACGCGTGTACGGATCGAGGTTTGGAGAAGGCGCGTGAACCGATCGGAGCTCGGACACGGCCCGTGGACGGATCAGGGCTTAGGAGACGGCGCGTGGACTAATTGGGGCTCAGGAGACGACGCGTGGACCGATCGGGGCGCGGGAACGACGCGTTAACCGAGCAGGGCTTAGGAGACGGCGCGTGCACCGGTCGGGGCTTACGAGACGACGCGTCGACAGATCGGGGCTCAGGCGAAGGGGTGTGGACAGATCGGGGCTCAGGAGACGGCGCGTGGACCGATTGGGGCTTGGCGATGGCGAGTGGACCGATCGGGGCTCGGCGATGGCGCGTGGACCGATCAGGGCTCAGGAGGCCGCGCGAGGACCCTTCGGGGCTCGCAGAAGGCACGAGGACCGATCAGAGCTTAGGAGACGACGCGTGGACCGATCGGGGCTCGGAGACGGCGCGTGGACCGTTCGGGGCTCGGAGACAGCGCGTGGACCGACTGGGGCTCAGGCGGTTTCGCGTGGGCCAATTGGGGTTCGGCGATGGCGCGTGAACCGATCGGGGCTCGGAGACGGCGCTTCGAATGATCGGGGCTCGGAGACGGCGCGTGGACCGATCGGGGCTTAGGAGAAGGCGCTTGGACCGATCGGGGCTTAGGAGACGGCGCGTGGGCCGATCGGAGCTCGGAGACGGCGCGTGGAACGATCGGGGCTCAGGAGACGGCGCGTGAACCGATCGGCGCTCGGAGACGGTGTGTGGACCGATCGGGGCTCGGAGACAGCGCGTGGACCGACTGGGGCTCAGGCGGTTTCGCGTGGACCAATTGGGGTTCGGCGATGGCGCGTGAACCGATCGGGGCTCGGAGACGACGCGTGGACCGATCGGAGCTCGGACACGGCCCGTGGACGGATCGGGGCTTAGGAGACGGCGGATGGACTAATTGGGGCTCAGGAGACGACGCGTGGACCGATCGGGGCTCGGAAACGACGCGTTAACCGAGCGGGGCTTAGGAGACTACGCGTGGACCGATCGGGGCGTAGGAGACGACGCGTGGAACGATCGGGGCTCAGGAGACGGCGCGTAAAGTTATCGGCGATCGGAGACGGCGCGTGGACCGATCGGGGCTTAGGAGACGACGCGTGGACCGATCGGAGCTCGGAGAGGGCGCGTGGAACGATCGGGGCTCAGGAGACGGCGCGTGAACCGATCGGCGCTCGGAGACGGTGTGTGGACCGATCGGGGCTTAGGGGACGACGCGTGGACCGATCGGTGCTCGGAGACGATGCGTGGACCGATCGGGGCTCAGGAAAGGGCGTGTGGAGCGGTCGGGGCTCAGGAGACGACGCGTGGGTCGATCGGGGCTCAGAAGACGACGCGTCGACCGATCGGGGCTCAGGTGACGGCGCGCGGACCGACCGGGGCTCAGGAGACGGCGCGTGAAATGATTGGCGCTCGGAGAGGGCGCGTGGACCGATCGGGGCTCGGCGATGGCGCGTGGACCGATTGGGGCTCGGCGATAGCGCGTGGACCGATCAGCGCTCGGAGACGACGCGTGTACGGATCGAGGTTTGGAGAAGGCGCGTGAACCGATCGGAGCTCGGACACGGCCCGTGGACGGATCAGGGCTTAGGAGACGGCGCGTGGACTAATTGGGGCTCAGGAGACGACGCGTGGACCGATCGGGGCGCGGGAACGACGCGTTAACCGAGCAGGGCTTAGGAGACGGCGCGTGTACCGGTCGGGGCTTACGAGACGACGCGTCGACAGATCGGGGCTCAGGCGAAGGGGTGTGGACAGATCGGGGCTCAGGAGACGGCGCGTGGACCGATTGGGGATTGGCGATGGCGAGTGGACCGATCGGGGCTCGGCGATGGCGCGTGGACCGATCAGGGCTCAGGAGGCTGCGCGAGGACCCTTCGGGGCTCGCAGAAGGCACGAGGACCGATCAGGGCTTAGGAGACGACGCGTGGACCGATCGGGGCTCGGAGACGGCGCGTGGATGGACCGTGGCTTAGAATGCGGCACGCGGACCGATCGGGGCTCGGAGACGGCGCGTGGACCGATCGGGGCTCGGAGACGGCGCGTGGACAGATCGGGGCTCAGGACACCGCGCGTGGACCGATCGGGGCTCGGCGACTGCGCGTGGACGTATCGGGGCTCAGGAGACGGCGCGTGGACCGATCGCGGCTCAGAGATAGCGCGTGAACCGACCGGGGCTTAGGAGGCTGCGCGTGGACCCTTCGGGGCTCGCAGAAGGCACGAGGACCGATCAGGGCTTAGGAGACGACGCGTGGACCGATCGGGGCTCGGAGACGGCGCGTGGATGGACCGTGGCTTAGAATGCGGCACGCGGACCGATCGGGGCTCGGAGACGGCGCGTGGGCCGATCGGGGCTCGGAGACGGCGCGTGGACAGATCGGGGCTCAGGAGACCGCGCGTGGACCGATCGGGGCTCGGCGACGGCGCGTAGACCCATCGGGGCTCGGAGACGACGCGTGTACGGATCGGGGCTTGGTGACGGCGCGTTTACCGATCGCGGCTCGGAGACGGCCCATGGACAGATCGGGGCTTAGGAGACGGCGCGTGGGCCGAACGGGGCTCAGGAGACGGCGCGTGGACCGGTCGGGGCTTAGGAGACGACGCCTGGACAGATCGGGGCTTAGGAGGCGGCGTGTGGAACGATCGGTGCTCAGGAGACGGGGCGTGCACCAATCGGCGCTCGGAGACGGCGCGTGGAGCGATCGGGGCTCGGAGACGGCACGTGGAACGATCGGCGCTCAGGAGATGGTGCGTGGAGGCATGGGGGCTTAGAAGACGACGCATGGACCGAGCGAGGCTCAGGAGACGGCGCGAGGAGCGATCGGGGCTCAGGAGAAGTCGCGTCAATTGATCGGGGCTCAGGAGACGACGCGGCGACAGATCGGGGCTTAGGAGAGAACGCGTGGCCCGATTGGGGCTTAGGAGACGGCGTGTGGACCGATCGGGGCTTAGGAGACGGCACGTGAATCGATCGGTGCACAGGAGATGGCGGGTGAACCGGTCGGGTCTTAGGAGACGACGCGTCGACCGATCGGGGCTCAGGGGAAGGGGTGTGGACCGATCGGGGCTCAGAAGACGGCGCCTGGACCGACCGGGGCTCGGCGACTGCGCGTGGACGGATCGGGGCTCAGGAGACGGCGCGTAGACCGATCGGGGCTCGTAAATGACGCGACAACCGATCGGGGCTTAGGAGACGATGCGGGGATCGATCGGGGCTCGGCAACTGCGCGTGGACCGACTGGAGCTCAGGAGGTTGCTCGTGGACCAATTGGGGTTCGGGCGACGGCGCGTGGACCAATTGGGGTTCGGGCGACGGCGCATGGACCAATCGGGGCTCGGAAACGGCACCTGGACCGATCGGAGCTCGGAGACGACGGGTGGAGCGGTCGGGGCTCAGGAGAAGACGCGTGGATCGATCGGGGCTCAGGAGACGACGCGTCGACGGATCGGCGCTTAGGAGACGACGCGTGGACCGATCGGGGCTTAGGAGACAACGCATGGACCGATCGGGGCTCAGGAGACGGCGCGTGGACCGATCGGCGCTCGGAGACGGCGCGTGGATCGATCGGGGATCGGGGACGGCGCGTGGAACGATCGCGGCTCGGAGTCGACGCGTTAGCCGATCGGGGCTTAGGAGACGATGCGTGGACCGATCGGGGCTCGGAGACGGCGCGTGGACCGACCGGGGTTTAGGAGAAGGCGCTTGGACCGAACGGGGCTTAGGAGGCGGCGCGTGGACCGATCGGGGCTCGGAGACGACGCGTACACCGATCGGTGCTCGGAGACAGCGCGTGGACCGACTGGGGCTCGGAGACGGCGCGTGGACCGATCGGGGCTTAGGAGACGGCGCGTGCACCGATCGGGGCCCGGAGACGGGTCGTGGACAGATTGGGGCTTAGCAGACGGGGCGTGGACCGATCGTGGCTGGGAGACGGCACGTCCACCAATCGGGGCTTAGGAGACGACGCGTAGACCGATCGGGGCCCAGGAGACGGCGCGTGGACCGATCGGGGCTCAGGAAACGGCGCGTGGACCGACTGGGGCTCAGGCGATTGCGCGTGGACCAATTGGGGTTCGGCGACGGCGCGTGGATCGATCGGGGCTTAGGAAACGGCGCGTGCACCGATCAGGGCCCGGAGACGGGTCGTGGACAGATTGGGGTTTTGCAGACGGCGCGTGGACCGATCGTGGCTGGGAGACGGCAGGTCAACCAATCGGGGCTTAGGAGACGACGCGTAGACCGATCGGGGCCCAGGACGCCGCGCGTGGACCGACCGGGGCTCAGGAAACGGCGCGTGGACCGATTGGGGCTCGGATACGGCGCGTGAACCAATCGGGCCTCAGGAGGCCGCGCGTGGACCGATCGCGGCTCGGCGACGGCGCGTGGACCGATCGGGGCTCAGGAGGCCGCGCGTGGACCGATCATAGCTCGGCGACGGCGCGTGGACCGATCGGGGCTCGGAGCGGCGCGTAGAACGATCGCGGCTCGGCGACGGCGCGTGGACCGATCGGGGCTCAGGAGGCTGCGCGTGGATCGATTGGGGCTCAGGAGACGGCGCGTGGACCGCTCGGGGCTCGAAGACGGCGCGTGGAACGATCAGGGCTCAGGAGACGTCACGTGAAATGATTGGCGCTCGGAGACGGCGCGTGGACCGATCGGGGCTCAGGAGAAGGCAGGTGGACCGATCGGGGCTTAGGAGGGGACCCGTCGACCGATCGGGGCTCGGAGACGGCGCGTGAACCGACCGGGGCTCAGGAGACGGAGCGTGGACCGATCGGGGCTCGGAGACGGCACGATAACCGATCGGGGCTTAGGAGACGATGCGTGGACCGATCGGGCTCGGAGCCGGCGCGTGAACCGATCGGGGTTCAGGAGACGGCGCGTGGACCGATCGGGGCTCAGGAGACCCCGCGTGGGCCGATCGGGGCTCGGCGACTGCGCGTGGACGCATCGGGGCTCAGGAGACGGCGCGTGGCCGATCGGGGCTCGGAGACGGCACGTTAACCCATCGGGGCTTAGGAGACGATGCGTGGACCGATCGCGGCTCGGAGACGGCGGGTGGACCGATCGGGGCTCGGAGACAGCGTGTGGACCAACTGAGGCTCAGGCGATTGCGCGTGGACCAATTGGGGTTCGGCGACGGCGCGTGGATCGATCGGGGCTTAGGAGACGGCGCGTGCACCAATCGGGGCCCGGAGACGGGTCGTGGACAGATTGGGGCTTAGCAGACGGGGCGTGGACCGATCGTGGCTGGGAGACGGCACGTCCACCAATCGGGGCTTAGGAGACGACGCGTAGACCGATCGGGGCCCAGGAGACGGCGCGTGGACCGATCGGGGCTCAGGAAACGGCGCGTGGACCGACTGGGGCTCAGGCGATTGCGCGTGGACCAATTGGGGTTCGGCGACGGCGCGTGGATCGATCGGGGCTTAGGAAACGGCGCGTGCACCGATCAGGGCCCGGAGACGGGTCGTGGACAGATTGGGGTTTTGCAGACGGCGCGTGGACCGATCGTGGCTGGGAGACGGCAGGTCAACCAATCGGGGCTTAGGAGACGACGCGTAGACCGATCGGGGCCCAGGAGACGGCGCGTGGACCGATCGGGGCTCGGAGACGACGCGTGGACCGATGGGGGCTCGGATACGGCGCGTGAAGCAACCGGGGCTCAGGAGGCCGCGCGTGGACCGATCATGGCTCGGCGACGGCGCGTGGACCGATCGGGGGTCCGATACGACGCGTGGACCGATCGGGGCTCGGAAACAGCAGGTGGACCAACCGGGGCTCAGGCGGTTGCGCGTGGACCAATTGGGGTTCGGCGACGGCGCGTGGACCGATCCGGGCTCAGGAGCAGGCGCGTGGACCGATCGTGGCTGGGAGACGGCACGTCCACCAATCGGGGCTTAGGAGACGACGCGTAGACCGATCGGGGCCCAGGAGACGGCGCGTGGACCGATCGGGGCTCAGGAAACGGCGCGTGGACCGACTGGGGCTCAGGCGATTGCGCGTGGACCAATTGGGGTTCGGCGACGGCGCGTGGATCGATCGGGGCTTAGGAAACGGCGCGTGCACTGATCAGGGCCCGGAGACGGGTCGTGGACAGATTGGGGTTTTGCAGACGGCGCGTGGACCGATCGTGGCTGGGAGACGGCAGGTCAACCAATCGGGGCTTAGGAGACGACGCGTAGACCGATCGGGGCCCAGGAGACGGCGCGTGGACCGATCGGGGCTCGGAGACGACGCGTGGACCGATGGGGGCTCGGATACGGCGCGTGAAGCAACCGGCGCTCAGGAGGCCGCGCGTGGACCGATCATGGCTCGGCGACGGCGCGTGGACCGATCGGGGTTCCGATACGACGCGTGGACCGATCGGGGCTCGGAAACAGCAGGTGGACCAACCGGGGCTCAGGCGGTTGCGCGTGGACCAATTGGGGTTCGGCGACGGCGCGTGGACCGATCCGGGCTCAGGAGCAGGCGCGTGGACCGATCGGGGCTCGGAGACGGCGCGTGGAGCGATCGGGGCTCAGGAGACGGCGCGTGAACCGATCGGCGCACGGAGACGGCGCGTGGACCGATCGGGGCTCAGGAGGATACGCCTGGACCGATCGGGGTTCGGCGACGGCGCGTGGACCGATCGGGGCTCAGGAGACGGTGCGTGGACCGATTGGGGCTCGGATACGGCGCGTGAACCAACCGGGGCTCAGGAGGCCGCGCGTTAACCGATCGGGGCCTAGGAGACGATGCGTGGACCGATCGGGGCTCGGAGACGGCGCGTAGACCGACCGGGGCTCAGGAGGATACGCCTGGACCGATCGGGGCTCGGCGACGGCGCATGGACCGATCGAGGCTCGGAGACGACGCGTGTACGGATCGAGGATTCGGGGACGACGCGTGGAACGATCCGGGCTCAGGAGACGGCGCGTGGACCGATCGGGGCTCGGAGACGGCGCGTGGAACGATCGGGGCTCAGGAGACGGCGCGTGAACCGATCGGCGCTCGGAGACGGCGCGTGGGCCGTTCAGGGCTTAGGAGACGACGCGTCGACCGATCGGGGCTCAGGTGACGGCGCGCGCACCGACCGGGGCTCAGGAGACAGCGCGTGAAATGATCGGCGCTCAAAGATGGCGCGTGGACCGATTGGGGCTTAAGAGACGACGGGTGGACCGATCGGGGCTTAGGAGACGGCACGTGAATCGATCGGGGCACAGGAGACGGCGCGTGAGCCGGTCGGGGCTTAGGAGACGACGCCTGGACCGATCGAGGTTTAGGGGGCGGCGTGTGGAATGATCGGGGCTCAGGAAACGGCCCGTGGAGCAATCGGGGCCCAGGAGACGGCCCGTGGACGGATCGGGGCTTAGGAGACGGCGCGTCGACCGATCGGGGCTCAGGATGCGGCGCGTGGACCCATCGGGACTCGGAGACGGTCCGTGGAGCGATCGGGGCTTACGAGACGGCGCGTGGACTAATCGGAGCTCGGGAAGCGGCGCCTGAACCGATCTGGCTCGGAGACGGCGCGTGGAGGCATCGGGGCTTAGAAGACGACGTATGGACCGTTCGGGGCTCAGGATACGGCGCGTGGACCGATTGGAGCTGGGAGACAATGCGTGGACCAACTGGGGCTCAGGCGGTTTCGCGTGGACCAATTCGGGTTCGGCGACGGCGCGTGGACCGATCGCGGCTCGGAGACGGCGCGTGAACCGACCGGGGCTCAGGAGACGGCGCGTGGAACGATCGGGGCTCCCGAGTCGGCGCGTTAACCGATCGGGGCTTAGGAGACGATGCGTGGACCGATCGGGGCTCGGAGACGGCGCGTGGACCGACCGGGGCTCAGGAGGATACGCCTGGACCGATCGGGGCTCGGCGATGGCGCGTGGATCGATCGGGGCTCAGGCGGTTTCGCGTGGACCAATTGGGGTTCGGCGACGGCGCGTGGACCGATCGGGGCTTAGAAGGCCGCGTGTGGACCGATCGCGGCTCGGCGACGGCGCGTGGACCGATCGGGGCTCAGGAGGCCGCGCGTGGACCGACCGGGGCTCAGGAAACGGCGCGTGGACCGATTGGGGCTCGGATACGGCGCGTGAACCAATCGGGCCTCAGGAGGCCGCGCGTGGACCGATCGCGGCTCGGCGACGGCGCGTGGACCGATCGGGGCTCAGGAGGCCGCGCGTGGACCGATCATAGCTCGGCGACGGCGCGTGGACCGATCGGGGCTCGGAGCGGCGCGTAGAACGATCGCGGCTCGGCGACGGCGCGTGGACCGATCGGGGCTCAGGAGGCTGCGCGTGGATCGATTGGGGCTCAGGAGACGGCGCGTGGACCGCTCGGGGCTCGAAGATGGCGCGTGGAACGATCAGGGCTCAGGAGACGTCACGTGAAATGATCGGCGCTCGGAGACGGCGCGTGGACCGATCGGGGCTCAGGAGAAGGCAGGTGGACCGATCGGGGCTTTGGAGGGGACCCGTCGACCGATCGGGGCTCGGAGACGGCGCGTGAACCGACCGGGGCTCAGGAGACGGAGCGTGGACCGATCGGGGCTCGGAGACGGCACGATAACCGATCGGGGCTTAGGAGACGATGCGTGGACCGATCGGGCTCGGAGCCGGCGCGTGAACCGATCGGGGTTCAGGAGACGGCGCGTGGACCGATCGGGGCTCAGGAGACCCCGCGTGGGCCGATCGGGGCTCGGCGACTGCGCGTGGACGCATCGGGGCTCAGGAGACGGCGCGTGGCCGATCGGGGCTCGGAGACGGCACGTTAACCCATCGGGGCTTAGGAGACGATGCGTGGACCGATCGCGGCTCGGAGACGGCGCGTGGAGGTATCGGGGCTTAAAAGACGACGCATAGACCGATCGGGGCTCAGGAAACGTTGCGTGGACCGAACGGTGCTCGGAGACGACGCGTGGACCGATCGGGGCGGGGAGACGGCGCGTGGAACGATCGGAGCACAGAAGACGGCGCGTGAACCGATCGGCGCTCTGAGACGGCGCGTGGATCGATCGGGGCTTAGGAGAAGGCGCGTGGACCGATCGGGGCTTAGCAGACGATGCGTGGACCGATCGGGGCTCGGAGACGGCGCGTGAACCGACCGGGGCTAAGCAGGCCGCGCGTGGACCGATCGAGGCTTAGGAGCCGACGCGTGGACCGATCGCGGCTGAGGAGATGGCGCGTGGACCGATCGGGGCTCGGAGACGGCGCGTGGAACGATCGGAGCACAGGAGACGGCGCGTGAACCGAGCGGCGCTCGGAGACGGCGCGTGGATCGATCGGGGCTTAGGAGACGGTGCGTGGACCGATCGGGGCTCGGCGACTGCGCGTGGACGCATCGGCGCTCAGGAGACGGGGCGTGGCCGATCGGGGCTCGGAGACGGCACGTTAACCGATCGGGTCTTAGGAGCCGACGCGTGGACCGATCGCGGCTGAGGAGATGGCGCGTGGACCGATCGGGGCCCAGGAGACGGCGCGTGGACCGATCGGGGCTCGGAGACGGCGCGTTAACAGATCCGGGCTTAGGAGACGATGCGAGGAGTCATCTGGGTTTACAAGACGACGCGTGGATCGATCGGGGCTCGGAGACGGCGCGTGAACCGACCGGGGCTCAGGAGACGGCGCGTGGACCGATCGGGGCTCGGAGACGGCACGATAACCGATCGGGGCTTAGGAGACGATACGTGGACCGATCGGGCTCGGAGCCGGCGCGTGAACCGATCGGGGTTCAGGAGACGGCGCGTGGATCGATTGGGGCTTGGATACGGCGCAAGCCGCGACCGGGGCTCAGGAGGCCGCGCGTGGACCGATCATGGCTCGGCGACGGCGCGTGGACCGACCGAGGCTCGGAGACGGCGCGTGGAATGATCGGGGCTCAGGAGACGGCGCGTGAACCGATCGGCGCTCTTAGACGGCACGTGGACCGATCGGGGCTTAGGAGACGGCGCGTAGACCAATAGGAGATCAGGAGATGACGCGTGGACCGATAGGGCTCTGGAAGCGGCGCACGAACCGATCGTGGCTCGGAGACGGCGCGTGGAGGCATCGGGGCTTTGAAGACGACGCGTGGACCGAACGGTGCTCAGAAAACGGCGCCTGGAGCGATCGGGGCTCAGGAGACGACGCGTGGATCGATCGGGGCTCAGGAGACGACGCGTCGAACGATCGGGGCGTAGGAGACGACGCGTGTACCTATCGGGGCTCAGGAGACAGCGAGTGGACCGATTGGGACTCACGAGACGGCGCAGGGACCGATCGGGGCTCGGAGACGGCGCGTGGAACGATCGGGGCTCAGGAGACGGCGCGTTAACCGATTGGGGCTAAGGAGACGATGCGTGGACCGATCAAGGCTCGAAGACGGCGGGTGGACCGATCGGGGCTCGGAGACAGCGTGTGGACCGACTGAGGCTCAGGCGATTGCGCGTGGACCAATTGGGGTTCGGCGACGGCGCGTGGATCGATCGGGGCTTAGGAGACGGCGCGTGCACCGATCGGGGCCCGGAGACGGGTCGTGGACAGATTGGGGCTTAGCAGACGGGGCGTGGACCGATCGTGGCTGGGAGACGGCACGTCCACCAATCGGGGCTTAGGAGACGACGCGTAGACCGATCGGGGCCCAGGAGACGGCGCGTGGACCGATCGGGGCTCAGGAAACGGCGCGTGGACCGACTGGGGCTCAGGCGATTGCGCGTGGACCAATTGGGGTTCGGCGACGGCGCGTGGATCGATCGGGGCTTAGGAAACGGCGCGTGCACCGATCAGGGCCCGGAGACGGGTCGTGGACAGATTGGGGTTTTGCAGACGGCGCGTGGACCGATCGTGGCTGGGAGACGGCAGGTCAACCAATCGGGGCTTAGGAGACGACGCGTAGACCGATCGGGGCCCAGGAGACGGCGCGTGGACCGATCGGGGCTCGGAGACGACGCGTGGACCGATGGGGGCTCGGATACGGCGCGTGAAGCAACCGGGGCTCAGGAGGCCGCGCGTGGACCGATCATGGCTCGGCGACGGCGCGTGGACCGATCGGGGTTCCGATACGACGCGTGGACCGATCGGGGCTCGGAAACAGCACGTGGACCAACCGGGGCTCAGGCGGTTGCGCGTGGACCAATTGGGGTTCGGCGACGGCGCGTGGACCGATCCGGGCTCAGGAGCAGGCGCGTGGACCGATCGGGGCTCGGAGACGGCGCGTGGAGCGATCGGGGCTCAGGAGACGGCGCGTGAACCGATCGGCGCACGGAGACGGCGCGTGGACCGATCGGGGCTCAGGAGGATACGCCTGGACCGATCGGGGTTCGGCGACGGCGCGTGGACCGATCGGGGCTCAGGAGACGGTGCGTGGACCGATTGGGGCTCGGATACGGCGCGTGAACCAACCGGGGCTCAGGAGGCCGCGCGTTAACCGATCGGGGCTTAGGAGACGATGCGTGGACCGATCGGGGCTCGGAGACGGCTCGTAGACCGACCGCGGCTCAGGAGGATACGCCTGGACCGATCGGGGCTCGGCGACGGCGCGTGGACCGATCGAGGCTCGGAGACGACGCGTGTACGGATCGAGGATTCGGAGACGACGCGTGGAACGATCCGGGCTCAGGAGACGGCGCGTGGACCGATCGGGGCTCGGAGACGGCGCGTGGAACGATCGGGGCTCAGGAGACGGCGCGTGAACCGATCGGCGCTCGGAGACGGCGCGTGGGCCGTTCAGGGCTCAGGAGACGGCGCGCAGACCGACCGGGGCTCAGGCGACGGCGCGTGGACCGATCGGGGCTCGGAGACGACGCGTGAACCGATCGGGGCTCAGGAGACGGCACGTGGACTGATCGGTGCTCGGAGACGGCGCGTGGACGGACCGTAGCTTAGAATGCGTCACGCGGATCGATTGGGTCTCGGAGACGGCGTGTGGACGTATCGGGGGTTAAGAGACGATGCGTGGACCGATCGGGGCTCAGGAGATGGCGCGTGGACCGATCGGGGCTTCGGAGACGGTACGTGGACCGATCGAGGCTCGGAGACGGCGCGTGGTCCGACCGGGGCTCAGGAGGCCGCGCGTGGACCTATCGGGACGCGGCGACGGCGCGTGGACCGATCGAGGCTCGGAGACGACGCGTGTATGGATCGGGGATTAGGGGACGACGCGTGGAACGATCGGGGCTCAGGAGGCCGCGCGTGGCCCGATCGCGGCTCGGCGACGGCGCGTGGACCGATCGGGACTCGGAGACGGCGTGTGAACGTATCGGGGCTTAGGAGACGATGCGTTGACCGATCGGGGCTCATGAGACGGCGCGTAGACCGATCGGGGCTCGGAAACGGCGTGTGGACCGATCGGGGATCAGGAAACGGTGCGTGGAGCGATCGGGGCTCAGGAGGCGGCGCGTGGATCGATCGAGGCTCAGGAGACGACGCGTCGATGGATCGGGGCTTAGGAGCCGACGCGTGGACCGATCGGGGCTCGGAGACAGCGCGTGGACGGATTGGGGCTCGGATACGGCGCGTGAACCAATCGGGGCTCAGGAGGCCGCGCGTGGACCGATCGCGGCTCGGCGACGGCGCGTGGACCGATCGGGTCTCAGGAGGCCGCGCGTGGACAGATCATGACTCGGCGACGGCGCGTGGACCGATCGGGGCTCGGAGACGACGCGTGGACCGATCGGGGCTCGGAGACAGCGCGTGGACCGACTGGGGCTCAGGCGGTTTCGCGTGGACCAATTGGGGTTCGGCGACGGCCCGTGGACCGATCGGGGCTCGGGGACGGCGCGTGGACGGACCGTGACTTAGAATGCGTCACGCGGACCGATCGGGGCTCGGATACGGCGTGTGGACGTGTCGGGGCTAAGGAGACGATGCGTGAACCGATCGAGGCTCAGGAGACGGCGCGTGGACCTATCGGGGCTCGGAGACGGCCCGTGGGCAGATCGGGGCTTAGGAGACGGCGCGTGGTGGCATCGGGGCTAAGAAGACGACGCATGGACCGAGCGGGGCTCAGGAGACGGTGCGAGGAGCGATCGGGGATCAGGAGAAGGCGCGTCAATTGATCGGGGCTCAGGAGACAACGCGGCGACGGATCGGGGCTTAGGAGACGACGCGTGGACCGATTGGGGCTTAGGAGACGACGTGTGGACCGATCGGGGCTTAGGAGACGGCACGTGATTCGATCGGTGCACAGGAGACGGCGCGTGAACCGGTCGGGGTTTAGGAGACGACGCGTCGGCCGATCGGGGCTCAGGACAAGGGGTGTGGACCGTTCGTAGCTCAGGAGACGGCGCGTGGACCGGTCGGGGTTCGGCGATGGCGCGTGGACCGATCGGGACTCGGAGACGACGCGTGTACGGATCGACGCTTGGAGACGGCCCGTGGACCGATCGGAGCTCGGAGACGGCCCGTGGGCAGATCGGGGCTTAGGAGACGGCGCGGGGACTAATTGGGGCTTAGGAGAACATACGTGGACCGATCGGGGCTCGGAGACAGCGCGTTTACCGACTGGGGCTCGAGAGGTTTCGCTTGGACCAATTGGGGTTCGCCGCGGCGTGTGAACCGACCGGAGCTCAGTAGACCGCGCGTGGACCGATCGGGGCTCGGCGACTGCGCGTGGATGGATCGGGGCTCAGGAAACGGCGTATGGACTGATCGGAGCTCGGACACGACGCGTGGACCGATCGGGGCTCAGGAGTCGGCGCGAGGAGCGATCGGGCTCAGGAGAAGACGCGTCAATTGATCATGGCTCAGGAGACGACGCGTCGAAGGATCGGGGCTTAGGAGACGACGAGTGGACCGATCGGGGCTTAGGAGACGACGCGTGGACCGATCGGGGCTCAGGAGACGGCGCGTGGACCGACCGGGACTCAGGAGGCGACGCGTGGACCCATCGGGGCTCGGAGATGGCGTGTGGACCGATCGGGGCTTAGGAGACGACGCGTGGACCGATCGGGGTTTAGGAGAGGACGCGTCGACCGATCGGGGCACAGGAGACGGCGCGTGGACCGATCGGGGCTCAGGAGACGACGCGTGGACCGATCGTGGCTCGGAGACGGCGCGAGGAGGCATCAGGGCTTAGAAGACGACGCGTGGATCGATCGGGCTCGGAGACGGCGCGTGGACCGGTCGGGGCTCAGGAGGCCGCGCGTGGACCGGTCGGGGCTCGGCGACTGCGTGTGGACGTATCGAGGTTCAGGAGACGGCGCGTGGACCGATCGGGGCTCGGAGACGGCGCGTGTACGGATCAGGGATTCCGGGACGACGCGTGGACCGATCCGGGCTCAGGAGACGGCGCGTAGACCGATCATGGCTCGGAGACGGTGCGTGGGACGATCGGGGCTCGGAGCCGGTGCGTTAACCGATCGGGGCTTAGGAGACGATGCGTCGACCGATCGGGGCTCGGAGACGGCGCGTGGACCGACCGGGGCTCAGGAGACAGCGCGTGGACCGATTGGGGCTCAGGATACGGCGCGTGGACCGCTCGGGGCTCGGAGACGGCGCGTAGAACGATCGCGGCTCGGCGACAGCGCGTGGACCGATCGAGGCTCAGGAGGCTGCGCGTGGATCGATTGGGGCTCAGGAGACGGCGCGTGGAACGCTCGGGGCTCGAAGACGGCGCGTGGAACGATCAGGGCTCAGGAGACGTCACGTAAAATGATCGGCGCTCGGAGACGGCGTGTGGACCGATCGGGGCTCAGGAGAAGGCGCGTGGACCGATCGGGGCTTAGGAGGGGACCCGTCGACCGATCGGGGCTCAGGAGACGACGCGTGGATCGATCGGGGCTCGGAGACGCCGCGTGGAACGATCGGGGCTCTGGAGACGGCGCTTGAACTTATCGGCGCTCAGAGACGGCCCGCGGACCGATCGGGGCTTAGGATACGGCGCGCGGACCGATCGGGGATCCGACACGGCGTGTGTACCGATCGAGGCTCGGAGACGACGCGTTTACGGATCGGAGATCAGGAGACGACGCGTGGAACGATCCGGGCTCAGGATACGGAGCGTGGACCAATCGGGGCTTGGAGACGGCGTGTGGAACGATCGAGACTCGGGTGACAGCGCGTGAACCGATCGGCGCTCGGAGACGGCGCGTGGACCGATCGGGGCTCGGAGACGGCGCGTGGACCGACCCGGGCTCAGGAGGCCGCGCGTGGACCGATCGGGGCTCGGCGACGGCGCGTGGACCGATCGAGGCTCGGAGACGACGCGTGTACGGATCGGGGCTTTGAAGACGACGCGTGGACCGATCGTGGCTCAGGAAACGGCGTGTGGAGCGATCGGGGCTCAGGAGACGACGCGTGGACCGATTAGGGCTCAGGAGACGGCGCGCGGACCGACCGGGGCTCAGGAGACTCGCGTGGATCGATCGGGGCTCCGGAGGCGCCGCGTGGACCCATGGGGATCAGGAGACGGTGCGTGGACCGATCGTGGCTCGGAGACGGCGCGTGGACCGATCGGGGCTTAGGAGACGACGCGTGGACCGATCGGGGCTTAGGAGACGACGCGTGGATCGAGCGGGGCTCGGACACGGCGCGTGGATGGACCATGGCTTAGAATGCGGCACGCGGACCGATCGGGGCTCGGAGACGGCGTGTGGACCTATCGGGGATCAGGAAACGGTGCGTGGAGCGATCGGGGCTCAGGAGGCGGCGCGTGGATCGATCGGGGCTCAGGAGACGACGCGTCGATGGATCGGGGCTTAGGAGCCGACGCGTGGACCGATCGGGGCTCAGGAGACGGCGCGTCGACCGACCGGAGCTCAGGAGATTCGCGTGGATCGATCGGGGCTCCGTAGGCGGCGCGTGGACCGATTGGGGCTTAGGAGACGACGCGTGGACCGATCGGGACTCAGGAGACGGAGCGTGGCCCGATTGGGGCTCGGATACGGCGCGTGAACCGACTGGGGCTCAGGAGGCCGCGCGAGAACCGATCGCGGCTCGGCGACGGCGCGTGGACCGATCGGGGCTCAGGAGGGCGCGCGTGGACCGATCATGGCTCGGCGACGGCGCGTAGACCGATCGGGGCTCGGAGACGACGCGTGGACCGATCAGGGCTCGGAGACAGCGCGTGGACCGATTGGGGCTCGATACGGCGCGTGAACCAATCGGGGCTCAGGAGGCCGCGCGTGGACCGATCGCGGCTCGGCGACGGCGCGTGGACCGATCGGGTCTCAGGAGGCCGCGCGTGGACAGATCATGACTCGGCGACGGCGCGTGGACCGATCGGGGCTCGGAGACAGCGCGCGGACCGACTGGGACTCAGGTGGTTTCGCGTGGACCAATTGGGGTTCGGCGACGGCTCGTGGACCGATCGGGGCTTAGGAGACGGCGCGTGCACCGATCGGGGCCCGGAGACGGGTCGTGGACAGATTGGTGATTAGGAGACGGCGCGTGGACCGATCGGGGCTGGGAGACGGCACGTGGACCGATCGGTGCTCGGAGACGGCGCGTCCGATCCCCGATCGGACACGGCGTGTGGACCGATCGAGGCTCGGAGACGATGCGTTTACGGATCGGGGATCAGGAGACGACGCGTGGAACGATCCGGGCTCTGGAGACGGAGCGTGGACCGATCGGGGCTCGGAGACGGCGCGTGGAGGCATCGGGGCTTTGAAGACGACGCGTGGACCGAACGGTGCTCAGAAAACGGCGCGTGGACCGATCGGTGCTCGAAGACGATGCGTGGACCGATCGGGGCTCAGGAAACGGCGTGTGGAGCGGTTGGGGCTCAGGAGACGACGCGTGGATCGATCGGGGCTCAGAAGACGACGCGTCGACCGATCGGGGCTCAGGAGACGGCGCGTGGATCGATCGAGGCTCGGAGACGCCACGTCGAACGATCGGGGCTCAGGAGACGGCAATTGAACTTATCGGCGCTCGGAGACGGCGCGTGGACCGATCGGGGCTTAGGATACGGCGCATGGGCCGATCGGGGCTCAGGAAGCGGCGCCTGGACCGATCGTGGCTCGGAGACGGCGCGTGGAGGCATCGGGGCTAAGAAGACGACGCATGGACCGATCGGGGCTCAGGAAACGGCGTGTGGACCGATCGGAGCTCGGAGACGACGCGTGGACCGATCGGGGCTCAGGAGACGGCGCGTGGAACGATCGGGGCTCAGGAGACGGCGCGTGGAGCGATCGGGGCTCAGGACACGGCGCGTGAACCAATCGGCAATCCGAGACGGCGCGTGGACCGATCGGGGATGAGGAGAAGGCGCGTGGACCGATCAGGGCTTAGGAGACGGCGCGTGGACCGATCGGGGCTCGGAGACGGGGTATGGAACGATCGGGGCTCAGGTGACGGCGCGTGAACCGATCGGCACTCGGAGACGGCGCGTGGACCGATCGGGGCTTAGCAGAAGGCGCTTGGACCGATCGGGGCTTAGGAGACGGCGCGTGGACCGATCGGAGCTCGGAGACGGCGCGTGGAACGATCGGGGCTCAGGAGACGGCGCGTGAACCGATCGGCGCTCGGAGACGGCGCGTGGAACGATCGGGGCTCAGGAGACGGCGCGTGAACCGATCGGCGCTCGGAGACGGCGCGTGGAACGATCGGGGCTCAGGAGACGGCGCGTAGACCGGTCGGGGCGTAGGAGACTCACGTTGATCGATTGGGGCTCCGGAGGCGGCGCGTGGACCGATCGGGGCTTAGGAGACTACGCGTGTACCTATCGGGGCTCAGGAGACTGCGCGTGGATCGATCGGGGCTCGGATACGGCGCGTGGAACGATCGGGACTCAGGAGACAGCGCGTGAAATGATCGGCGCTCGGAGACGGCGCGTGGAGCGATTGGGGCTTAGGAGACGGCGCGTGGACCGATCGGGGCTCAGGAAGCGGCGCCTGGACCGATCGTGGCTCGGAGACGGCGCGTGGAGGCATCTGGGCTTACAAGACGACGTGTGGATCGATCGGGGCTCGGAGACGGCGCGTGAACCGACCAGGGCCCAGGATACGGCGCGTGGACCAGTCGGGACTTAGGAGACGACGCGAGGACCGATCGAGGCTCGGAGACGACGCGTGTGAGGATCGGGGATTCGAGGACGACGCGTGGACCGATCCGGGCTCAGGAGACGGCGCGTGGACCGATCAAGGATCGGAAGCGGCGCGTGGAACGATCGGGGCTTAGGAGACGGCGCGTGGACCGATCGGGGCTCGGAGACGGCGCGTGGAACGATCGGGGCTCAGGAGACGGCGCGTGAACCGATCGGCGCTCTCGAAGCGGCGTGTGGAGCGATCGGGGCTCAGGAGACGATGCGTGGACCGATCGGGGCTCAGGTGACGGCGCGCGAACCGACCGGGGCTCAGGAGACTCGTGTGGATCGATCGGGGCTCCGGAGGCGCCGCGTGGACCGATGGGGATCAGGAGACGGTGCATGAACCAACCGGGGCTCCGGAGACGGCTCGTGGACCGATCGGGGCTCGGAGACGACGCGTCGACCGATCGGGGCTCAGGAGGCTGCGCGTGGACCCTTCGGGGCTCGCAGAAGGCACGAGGACCGATCAGGGCTTAGGAGACGACGCGTGGACCGATCGGGGCTCGGAGACGGCGCGTGGACCGATCGGGGCGTAGGAGACGACGCGTGTACCTATCGGGGCTCAGGAGACAGCGAGTGGACCGATTGGGGTTCAGGAGACGGCGCGTGGGCCGATCAGGGCTCGGAGACGGCGCGTGGACCGATCGGGGCTCGGAGACGGCGCGTGGACAGATCGGGGCTCAGGAGACCGCGCGTGGACCGATCGGGGCTCGGCGACTGCGCGTGGAGGCATCGGGGCTAAGAAGACGACGCATGGACCGATCGGGGTTCAGGAAACGGCGTGTGGACGGATCGGAGCTCGGAGACGACGCGTGGACCGATCGGCGCTCAGGAGACGGCGCGAGGAGCGATCGGGCTCAGGAGAAGACGCGTCAATTGATCGTGGGTCAGGAGACGACGCGTCGACGGATCGGGGCTTAGGAGACGACGCGTGGCCCGATCGGGGCTTAGGAGACGACGCGTGGACCGATCGGGGTTTAGGAGAGGACGCGTCGACCGATCGGGGCACAGGAGACGGCGCGTGGACCGGTCGGGGCTTAGGAGACTCACGTTGATCGATTGGGGCTCCGGAGGCGGCGCGTGGACCGATCGGGGCTCAGGAAGCGGCGCCTGGACCGATCGTGGCTCGGAGACGGCGCGTGGAGGCATCTGGGCTTACAAGATGACGCGTGGATCGATCGGGGCTCGGAGACGGCGCGTGAACTGACCAGGGCTCAGGATACGGCGCGTGGACCAGTCGGGGCTTAGGAGACGACGCGAGGACCGATCGAGGCTCGGAGACGACGCGTGTGAGGATCGGGGATTCGAGGACGACGGGTGGACCGATCCGGGCTCAGGAGACGGCGCGTGGACGCATCGGGGCTCGGAGACGGCGCGTGAACCGACCGGGGCTCAGGAGACGGCACGTGGTCCGATCGGGCCCGGAGCCGGCGCGTGGACCGATCGGGGCTTAAGAGAAGGCGCGTGGACCGATCGGGGCTTAGGAGACGGCGCGTGGACCGATCGGGGCTCGGAGACGGCGCGTGGACCGATCGGGGCTTAAGAGAAGGCGCGTGGACCGATCGGGGCTTAGGAGACGGCGCGTGGACCGATCGGGGCTCGGAGACGGCGCTTGAACTTATCGGCGCTCGGAGACGGCGCGTGGACCGATCGGGGCTTAGGATACGGCGCGTGGACCGATCGGGGCTCGGAGACGGCGTGTGGACCGATCGGGGCTCGGAGACGGCGCTTGAACTTATCGGCGCTCGGAGACGGCGCGTGGACCGATCGGGGCTCAGGAGACGGCACGTGGTCCGATCGGGCTCGGAGCCGGCGCGTGGACCGATCGGGGCTTAAGAGAAGGCGCGTGGACCGATCGGGGCTTAGGAGACGGCGCGTGGACCGATCGGGGCTCGGAGACGGCGCTTGAACTTATCGGCGCTCGGAGACGGCGCGTGGACCGATCGGGGCTTAGGATACGGCGCGTGGACCGATCGGGGCTCGGAGACGGCGTGTGGACCGATCGGGGCTCGGAGACGGCGCTTGAACTTATCGGCGCTCGGAGACGGCGCGTGGACCGATCGGGGCTTAGGATACGGCGCGTGGACCGATCGGGGCTCAGGAGACGACGCGTCGACCGGTCGGGGCTTAGGAGACGAAGCCTGGACCGATCGGGGCTTAGGAGGCGGCGTGTGGAACGATCGGGGCTCAGAATACGGCGCGTGAACCGATCGGCGCTCGGAGACGGCGCGTCGACCGATCGGAGCTTAGGAGACGATGCGTGGACCGATCGGGCTCGGAGCCGGTGCGTGAACCGATCGGGGCTCAGGAGGCGGCGCGTGGACCGAACGAGGCTCGGCGACGGCGCGTGGACCGATCGGGGCTCAGGAGACCCCGCGTGGACCGATCGGGGCTCGGCGACTGCGCGTGGACGCATCGCGGCTCAGGAGACGGCGCGTGGAACGATCGGGGCTTAGGGAACGACGCGTGGACCGATCGGGGCTCAGGAGACGGCGCGTGAACCGACCGGGGCTTAGGAGACCATGCGTGGACCGATCGGGGCTCGAAGACGGCGTGTGAACCGATCGGGGCTCGGAGACGACGCGTGGACCGATCGGGGCTCGGAGACAGCGCGTGGACCGACTGGGGCTCAGGCGGTTTCGCGTGGACCAATTGGGGTTCGGCGACGGCACGTGGACCGATCAGGGCTTAGGAGGCCGCGCGTGGACCGATCGCGGCTCGGCGACGGCGCGTGGACCGATCGGGGCTCAGGAGGCCGGGCGTGGACCGATCGGGGCTCAGGAGACGGCGCGTGGACCGAATGGGGCTGGGATACGGCGCGTGAACCAATCGGGCCTCAGGAGGCCGCGCGTGGACCGATCGCGGCTCGGCGACGGCGCGTGGACCGATCGGGGCTCAGGAGGCCGCGCGTGGACCGATCATAGCTCGGCGACGGCGCGTGGACCGATCGGGGCTGGGAGCGGCGCGTAGAACGATCGCGGCTTGGCGACGGCGCGTGGACCGATCGGGGCTCAGGAGGCTGCGCATGGTTCGATTGGGGCTCAGGAGACGGCGCGTGGACCGCTCGGGGCTCGAAGACGGCGCGTGGAACGATCAGGGCTCAGGAGACGTCACGTGAAATGATCGGCGCTCGGAGACGGCGCGTGGACCTATCGGGGCTCAGGAGAAGGCGCGTGGACCGATCGGGGCTTAGGAGGGGACCCGTCGACCGATCGGGGCTCAGGAGACGACGCGTGGACCGCTCGGTGCTCAGGAAGCGGCGCCTGGACCGATCGGGGCTCCGAGACGACGCGTTAACCGAGCGGGGCTTAGGAGACTATACGAGGACCAATCGGCGCTCCGAGACGTCGCGTGGACCGATCGGGGAAGAGGAGAAGGCGCGTGGACCGATCGGGGCTTAGGAGACGGCGCGTAGACCGATCGGGGCTCGGAGACGGCGCGTGGAACGATCGGGGCTCGGAGACGGCGCGTGGAACGATCGGGGCTCAGGTGACGGCGCGTGAACCGATCGGCGCTCGGAGACGGCGCGTGGACCGATCGGGGCTTAGTAGAAGGCGCTTGGACCGATCGGGGCTTAGCAAACGACGCGTGGACCGATCGGAGCTCGGAGACGGCGCGTGGAACGATCGGGGTTCAGGAGACGGCGCGTGAACCGATCGGCGCTCGGAGACGGCGCGTGGACCGATCTGGGCTCGGAGACAGCGCGTGGACCGATCCGGGCTCAGGAGACGGCGCGTGGACCGATCGGGGCTGGGAGACGGAGCGTGGAGCGATGGGGGCTCAGGAGACGGCGCGTGAACTAATCGGCGCTCGGAGACGGCGCGTGGACCGATCGGGGCTGAGGAGAAGGCGCGTGGTCCGATCGGGGCTTATGAGACGGCGCGTGGACCGATCGGGGCTCGGAGATGGCGCGTGGAATGATCGGGGCTTAGGAGATGGCGTGTGGACCGATCGGAGATCAGGAGACGACGCGTGGACCGAGAGGGCTCTGGAAGCGGCGCACGGACGGATCGTGGCTCGGAGACGGCGCGTGGACCCATCGGGGCTCGGAGACGGCACGTGGACCGATCAGGGCTTAGGAGACGACGCGTGGACCGATCGAGGCTCGGAGACGACGCGAGGACCGATCGGGGCACGGAGACAGTGCGTGGACCGACTGGGCCTCAGGCGGTTGCGCGTGGACCAATTGGGGTTCGGCGACGGCGCGTTGACCGATCGGGGCTCGGAGACGGCGCGTTAACCGATTGGGGCTTAGGAGACGATGCGTGGTCCGATGGGGGCTCTGGAGCCTCGCGTGGATCGATCGGGGCTCCGGAGGCGCCGCGTTGACCCATGGGGATCAGGAGACAGTGCGTGGACCGATCGGGGCTCGGAGACGGCGCGTGGACCGATCGGGGCTTAGGAGACGACGCGTGGACCGATCGGGGTGTAGGCGACGACGCGTGTACCTATCGGGGCTCAGGAGACAGCGCGTGGATCGATCAGCGCTCGGCGACTGCGCGTGGACGTATCGGGGCTCAGGAGACGGCGCGTGGACCGATCGGAGCTCGGGGACGGCGCGTTAACCGATTGGGGCTTAGGAGACCATGCGTGGACCGATCGGGGCTCGAAGACGGCGCGTGGACCGATCGGGTCTCAGGAGGCCGCGCGTGGACAGATCATGACTCGGCGACGGCGCGTGGACCGATCGGGGCTCGGAGACGACGCGTGGACCGATCGGGGCTCGGAGACAGCGCGTGGACCGACTGGGGCTCAGGCGGTTTCGCGTGGACCAATTGGGGTTCGGCGACGGCGCGTGGACCGATCGGGGCTTAGGAGACGGCGCGTGCACCGATCGGGGCCCGGAGACGGGTCGTGGACAGATTGGGGATTAGGAGACGGCGCGTGGACCGATCGGGGCTGGGAGACGGCACGTGGACCAATGGGGGCTTAGGAGACGACGCGTGGACCGATCGGGGGGTAGGCGACGACGCGTGTACCTATCGGGGCTCATGAGACAGCGCGTGGACCGATCAGGGCTCGGCGACTGCGCGTGGACGTATCGGGGCTCAGGAGACGGCGCGGGGACCGATCGGGGCTCGGAGACGACGCGTGTACGGATCGAGGATTCGGGGACGACGCGTGGAACGATCCGGGCTCAGAAGACGGCTCGTGAAATTATCGGCGCTCTGAGACGGCGCGTGGACCGATTGTGGCTGACGAGACGGCACGTGGATCGATCGGGGCTCAGGAAGCGGCGCCTGGACCTATCGTGGCTCGGAGACGGCACGTGGAGGCATCGGGGCTAAGAACACGACGCATGGACCGAGCGGGGCTCAGGAGACGGCGCGAGGAGCGATCGGGGCTCAGGAGAAGACGCGTCAATTGATCGGGGCTCAGGAGACGACGCGGCGACGGATCGGGGCTTAGGAGACGACGCGTGGACCGATCGGGGCTTCGGAGACGGTACGTGGACCGACCGGAGCTCAGGAGATTCGCGTGGATCGATCGGGGCTCCGGAGGCGGCGCGTGGACCGATTGGGGAGCATGAGATGGTACGTGGACCGATCGGGGCTCGGAGACGGAGCACGGACCGATCGGGGCTTAGGATAGGACGCGTGGACCGATTGGGGCTCAGGAGGCCGCGCGTGGACCGATCGCGGCTCGACGCAGCGCGTGGACGGATCAGGGCTCAGGAGACGGCGCGTGGACCGATCGGGGCGGGGAGACGGCGCGTGAACCGACCGGGGCTCAGGAGGCCGCGCGTGGACTGATCGGGGCTCGGCGACTGCGCGTGGACGTATCGGGGCTCAGGAGACGGCGCGTGGACTGATCGGGGCGGGGCGACGGCGCGTTAACCGATCGGGGATTAGGAGACGATGCGTGGACCGATCGCGGCTCGGAGACGGCGCGTGGACCGACCGGGGCTAAGGAGGCCGCGCGTGGACCTATCGAGGCTTAGGAGCCGACGCGTGGACCGATCGGGGCTCAGGAAGCGGCGCCTGGACCGATCGTGGCTCGGAGACGGCGCGTGGAGGTATCGGGGCTTAAAAGACGACGGATGGACCGATCAGGGCTCAGGAAACGGTACGTGGACCGATCGACGCTCGGAGACGGCGCGTGGACCGACCGGGGCTCAGGAGACGGCGCGTTAACCGATCGGGTCTTAGGAGACGATGCGAGGAGGCATCTGCGTTTACAAGAAGACGCGTGGATCGATCGGGGCTCAGGAGACGGCGCGTAAACCGATCGGCGCTCGGAGGCAGCGCGTGGACTGATCGGGGCTCAGGAGACGGCGCGTGAACCGATCGGCGCTCGGAGACTGCGCGTGGACCGATCGGGGCTTAGGAGACGGCGCGTGGACCGATCGGAGATGAGGAGACGATGCGTGGACTGATAGTGCTCTGGAAGCGGCGCACGGACCGATCGTGGCTCGGAGACGGCGCATGGAGGCATCGGCGCTTTGAAGACGACGCGTGGACCGAACGGTGCTCAGAAAACGGCGCGTGGAGCGATCGAGGCTCAGGAGACGACGCGTGGACCGATCGGGGCTCGGAGACGGCGCGTGGAATGATCGGGGCTCAGGAGACGGCGCGTGCACCGATCGGGGCTCGAGGAAGGCGCGTGAAACGATCGGGGCTTAGGAGACGGCGCGTGGACCGATCGGGGCTCAGGAGACGGCGCGCGGACCGACCGGGGCTCAGGAGCCTCGCGTGGACCGATCATGGCTCGGCGACGGCGCGTGGACGGATCAGGGCTCGGAGACGACGCGTGGACCGATTGGGGCTCGGAGACGGCGCGTTAACCGATCGGGGCTTAGGAGACGACGCGTGGACCGAACGGACCTCAGGAGACGGCGCGTGGACCGATCGGTGCTCGGAGACGGCGCGTGGACGGACCGTGGCTTAGAATGCGTCACGCGGACCGATCGGGGCTCGGATACGGCGTGTAGACGTATCGGGGCTTAGGAGACGATGCGTGAACCGATCGGGGCTCAGGAGACGCCGCGTGGACCGATCGGGGCTCGGAGACGGCGCGTGGAACGATCGGGGCTCAGGAGACGGCTCGTGAAATGATCGGCGCTCTGAGACGGCGCGTGGACCGATTGTGGCTGACGAGACGGCGCGTGGATCGATCGGGGCTCAGAAAGCGGCGCCTGGACCTATCGTGGCTCGGAGACGGCGCGTGGAGGCATCGGGGCTAAGAACACGACGCATGGACCGAGCGGGGCTCAGGAGACGGCGCGAGGAGCGATCGGGGCTCAGGAGAAGACGCGTCAATTGATCGGGGCTCAGGAGACGACGCGGGACGGATCGGGGCTTAGGAGACGACGCGTGGACCGATCGGGGCTTCGGAGACGGTACGTGGACCGACCGGAGCTCAGGAGATTCGCGCGTGGACCGATCGCGGCTCGACGCAGCGCGTGGACGGATCAGGGCTCAGGAGACGGCGCGTGGACCGATCGGGGCGGGGAGACGGCGCGTGAACCGACCGGGACTCAGGAGGCCGCGCGTGGACTGATCGGGGCTCGGCGACTGCGCGTGGACGTATCGGGGCTCAGGAGACGGCGCGTGGACTGATCGGGGCGGGGCGACGGCGCGTTAACCGATCGGGGCTTAGGAGACGATGCGTGGACCGATCGCGGCTCGGAGACGGCGCGTGGACCGACCGGGGCTAAGGAGGCCGCCCGTGGACCTATCGAGGCTTAGGAGCCGACGCGTGGACCGATCGGGGCTCAGGAAGCGGCGCCTGGACCGATCGTGGCTCGGAGACGGCGCGTGGATGTATCGGGGCTTAAAAGACGACGGATGGACCGATCAGGGCTCAGGAAACCGTACGTGGACCGATCGAGGCTCGGAGACGGCGCGTGAACCGGTCGGGTCTTAGGAGACGATCCATGAACCGATCGGGGCTCGGAGACGGCGCGTGGACAGATCGGGGCTCGGCGACTGCGCGTGGACGTATCGGGGCTCAGGAGACGGCGCGTGGACCGATCGGGGCTCGTAGATGGCACGTTAACCGATCGGGGCTTAGGAGACGATGCGTGGGCCGATCGCGGCTCGGAGATGGCGCGTGAACCGACCGGGGCGCAGGAGGTCGCGCGTGGACCGATCGAGGCTTGGCGACGGCGTGTGCACCCATCGGGGCTCGGAGACGACGCGTGTACGCATCGGGGCTTGGTGACGGCGCGTTTACCTATCGGGGCTCGAAAACGGCGGGTGGACCGTCCGGGGCCCAGGAAACGGCGCGTGGATCGATCGGTGCTCGAAAACGACGCGTGGACCGACCGGGGCTTAGGAGCCGATGCGTGGATCGATCGGGGCTCGAGGAAGGCGCGTGAAACGATCGGGGCTTAGGAGACGGCGCGTGGACCGATCGGGGCTCAGGAGACGGCGCGCGGACCGACCGGGGCTCAGGAGCCTCGCGTGGACCGATCATGGCTCGGCGACGGCGCGTGGACGGATCGGGGCTCGGAGACGACGCGTGGACCGATTGGGGCTCGGAGACGGCGCGTTAACCGATCGGGGCTTAGGAGACAACGCGTGGACCGATCGGACCTCAGGAGACGGCGCGTGGACCGATCGGTGCTCGGAGACGGCGCGTGGACGGACCGTGGCTTAGAATGCGTCACGCGGACCGATCGGGGCTCGGATACGGCGTGTGGACGTATCGGGGCGTAGGAGACGATGCGTGAACCGATCGGGGCTTAGGAGACGATGCGTGGACCGATCGCGGCTCGGAGACGGCGCGTGGACCGACCCGGGCTAAGGAGGCCGCGCGTGGACCTATCGAGGCTTAGGAGCCGACGCGTGGATCGATCGGGGCTCAGGAAGCGGCGCCTGGACCGATCGTGGCTCGGAGACGGCGCGTGGAGGTATCGGGGCTTAAAAGACGACGGATGGACCGATCAGGGCTCAGGAAACGGTACGTGGACCGATCGAGGCTCGGAGACGGCGCGTGGACCGACCGGGGCTCAGGAGACAGCGCGTGGACCGATCGGGGCTGGGAGACGGAGCGTGGAGCGATGGGGGCTCAGGAGACGGCGCGTGAACTAATCGGCGCTCGGAGACGGCTCGTGGACCGATCGGGACTGAGGAGAAGGCGCGTGGTCCGATCGGGGCTTATGAGACGGCGCGTGGACCGATCGGGGCTCGGAGATGGCGCGTGGAATGATCGGCGCTTAGGAGATGGCGTGTGGACCGATCGGAGATCAGGAGACGACGCGTGGACCGAGAGGGCTCTGGAAGCGGCGCACGGACGGATCGTGGCTCGGAGACGGCGCGTGGAGGCATCGGGGCTTTGAAGACGACGCGTGGACCAAACGGTGCTCAGAAAACGGTGCGTGGAGCGATCGGGGCTCAGGAGACGGCGTGTGGACCGATCGGGGCTCAGGAGCCTCGCGTGGATCGATCGGGGCTCCGGAGGCGCCGCGTTGACCCATGGGGATCAGGAGACAGTGCGTGGACCGATCGCAGCTCGGCGACGGCGCGTGGACCGATCGGGGCTCGGAGACGACGCGTGAACCGATCGGGGCTCAGGAGACGGCGCGTGGACTGATCGGTGCTCGGAGACGGCGCGTGGACGGACCGTGGCTTAGAATGCGTCACGCGGATCGATTGGGTCTCGGAGACGGCGTGTGGACGTATCGGGGGTTAAGAGACGATGCGTGTACCGATCGGGGCTCAGGAGATGGCGCGTGGGCCGATCGGGGCTTCGGAGACGGTACGTGGACCGATCGAGGCTCGGAGACGGCGCGTGGACCGATCGGAGATCAGGAGGCCGCGCGTCGACCGATCGGGGTTTGAATACGACGCGTGGACCGATCGGGGCTCGGAGACGGCGCGTGGACCGATCGGGGCTCAGGAGACGGCGCGTGGACTGATCGGTGCTCGGAGACGGCGCGTGGACGGACCGTGGCTTAGAATGCGTCACGCGGATCGATTGGGTTTCGGAGACGGCGTGTGGACGTATCGGGGGTTAAGAGACGATGCGTGTACCGATCGGGGCTCAGGAGATGGCGCGTGGACCGATCGGGGCTTCGGAGACGGTACGTGGACCGATCGGGGCTCGGAGACGGCGCGTGGACCGACCGGGGCTAAGCAGGCCGCGCGTGGAGCGATAGAGGCTTAGGAGCCGACGCGTGGACCGATCGGGGCTCAGGTGACGGGGCGTGAAATGATCGGCGCTCTGAGACGGCGCGTCGACCGATCGGTGCTCGGAGACGGCGCGTGGACGGACCGCGGCTCAGAATGCGGTACGCGGACCGATCGGGGATCGGACACGGCGTGTGGACCGATCGAGGCTCGGAGACGACGCGTTTAAGGATCGAGAATCAGGAGACGACGCGTGGAACGATCCGGGCTCAGGAGACGAAGCGTGGACCGATCGGGGCTCGGAGACGCCGTGTGGAACGATCGGCGCTCGGAGACGGCGCGTCAACCTATCGGCGCTCGGAGACGGCGCGTGGACCGATCGGGGCTTAGGAGACGGCGCGTGGACCGATCGGAGATCAGGAGATGACGCGTGGACCGATCGGGGTTGTGGAAGCGGCGCACGGACCGATCGTGGCTCGGAGACGGCGCGTGGAGGCATCGGGGCTTTGAAGACGACGCGTGGACCGATCGGGGCTCAGGAGACGGCGCGTGGACTGATCGGTGCTCGGAGACGGCGCGTGGACGGACCGTGGCTTAGAATGCGTCACGCGGATCGATTGGGTTTCGGAGACGGCGTGTGGACGTATCGGGGGTTAAGAGACGATGCGTGTACCGATCGGGGCTCAGGAGATGGCGCGTGGACCGATCGGGGCTTCGGAGACGGTACGTGGACCGATCGGGGCTCGGAGACGGCGCGTGGACCGACCGGGGCTAAGCAGGCCGCGCGTGGAGCGATAGAGGCTTAGGAGCCGACGCGTGGACCGATCGGGGCTCAGGTGACGGGGCGTGAAATGATCGGCGCTCTGAGACGGCGCGTCGACCGATCGGTGCTCGGAGACGGCGCGTGGACGGACCGCGGCTCAGAATGCGGTACGCGGACCGATCGGGGATCGGACACGGCGTGTGGACCGATCGAGGCTCGGAGACGACGCGTTTAAGGATCGAGAATCAGGAGACGACGCGTGGAACGATCCGGGCTCAGGAGACGAAGCGTGGACCGATCGGGGCTCGGAGACGCCGTGTGGAACGATCGGCGCTCGGAGACGGCGCGTCAACCTATCGGCGCTCGGAGACGGCGCGTGGACCGATCGGGGCTTAGGAGACGGCGCGTGGACCGATCGGAGATCAGGAGATGACGCGTGGACCGATCGGGGTTGTGGAAGCGGCGCACGGACCGATCGGGGCTCGGAGACGGCGCGTGGAGGCATCGGGGCTTTGAAGACGACGCGTGGACCGATCGGGGCTCAGGAAACGGCGTGTGGTGCGATCGGGGCTCAGGAGACGGCGCGCGGACCGACTGGGGCTCAGGAGACTCGCGTGGATCTATCGGGGCTCCAGAGGCGCCGCGTGGACCGATTGGGACCAGGAGACGGTGCGTGAACCGTTCGGGTCTCGGAGACGGCGCGTGGACCGATCGGGGCTCGGAGACGACGCGTGGACCGATCGGGGCTCAGGTGACGGCGCGTAGACCGATCGGGACTCAGGAGACGGCGCGTGGATCGATTGGGGCGTGGATACGGCGCGTGACGCGACCGGGGCTCAGGAAGCCGCGCGTGGAGCGATCATGGCTCGGCGACGGCGCGTGGACCGATCGGGGCTTAGGAGACGATTCGTGGACCGATCGGGGCTCAGGACACGGCGCGTGGAGCGATCGGGGCTCGGAACCGGCGCGTTAACCGATCGGGGCTTAGGAGACGACGCGTGGACCGATCGGGGCTCAGGAGCCGATGCGTGGATCGATCGGGGCTCAGGAGGCGGCGCGTGGACCCATCGGGGCTCGGAGACAGCACGTGGACCGATCAGGGCTTAGGAGACGACGCGTGGACCGATCGGGGCTCGGAGACGGCGCGTGGACGGATCGGGGCTCGGAGACGGCGCGTAGAACGATCGGGGCTCAGGAGACGGCGCGTTAACCGATTGGGGCTTAGGAGACGTTGCGTGGACCGATCGGGGCTCGAAGACGGCGCGTGGACCGATCGGGGCTCGGAGACAGTGCGTGGACCGACTGGGGCTCAGGCGGTTGCGCGTGGACCAATTGGGGTTCGGCAACGGCGCGTGGACCGATCGGGGCTTAGGAGACGGTGCGTCGACCGATCGGAGATCAGGAGAGGACGCCTGGACTGATAGGGCTCTGGAAGCGGCGCACGGACCGATCGTGGCTCGGAGACGGCGCGTGGAGGCATCGGGGCTTCGAAGACGACGCGTGGACCGAACGGTGCTCAGAAAACGGCGCGTGGAGCGATCGGGGCTCAGGAAATGACGCGTCGATGGATCGGGGCTTAGGAGACGATGCGTCGACCGATCGGGGCTCGGCGACTGCGCGTGGACGTATCGAGGCTCAGGAGACGGCGCGTGGACCGACCGGGGCTAAGGAGGCCGCGCGTGCACCGATCGGCGCTCGGAGACGGCGCGTGGAGCGATCGGGGCTGAGGAGACGACGCGTGGATCGATCGGGGCTCAGGAGACGACGCTTCGACCGATCGGGGCTGAGGAGACGACGCGTGGACCGATCGGGGCTTAGGAGAACACGCGTGGACCAATCGGGGCTCAGGAAGCGGCGCCTGCACAGATCGTGGTTGGGAGACGGCGCAAGGAGGCATCTGGGCTTAGAAGACGACGCGTGGACCGATCGGGGCTCAGGAAACGGCGTGTGGCGCGATCGGGGCTCAGGAGACGACGCGTGGATCGATCGGTGCTCAGGAGACGACGCGTCGAACAATCGGGGCTCAGGAGACGGCGCGTGTACGGATCGGGGCTTTGAAGACGACGCGTGGACCGATCGTGGCTCAGGAAACGGCGTGTGGACCGATCGGGGCTCAGGAGACTCGCGTGGACCGATCGGGGCTTAGGAGACGGTGCGTGGATCGATCGGGGCTTAGGAGAAGGCGCGTGGACCGATCGGGGCTTAGGAGACGATTCGTAGACCGATCGGGGCTTAGGAGACGATTCGTGGACCGATCGGGGCTCGGAGACGGCGCGTGGACCGACCGGGGCTAAGCAGGCCGCGCGTGGACCGATAGAGGCTTAGGAGCCGACGCGTGGACCGATCGGGGCTGAGGAGACAGCGCGTGGACCGATCGGGGCTCGGAGACGGCGCGTGGAACGACCGGAGCACAGGAGACGGCGTGTGAACCGATCGGCGCTCGGAGACGGCGCGTGGATCGATCGGGGCTTAGGAGAAGGCGCGTGGACCGATCGGGGCTTAGGAGACGATTCGTGGACCGATCGGGGCTCGGAGACGGCGCGTGGACCGATCGGGGCTCAGGTAACGGCGTGTGGAGCGGTTGGGGCTCAGGAGACGACGCGTGGATCGATCGAGGCTCAGAAGACGACACGTCGACCGATCGGGGCTCAGGAGACGGCGCGTGGATCGATCGGGGCTCGGAGACGCCGCGTGGAACGATCGGGGCTCAGGAGACGGCGCTTGAACTTATCGGCGCTCAGAGACGGCCCGTGGACCGATCGGGGCTTAGGATACGGCGCGTGGACCGACCGGGGCTCAGGAGGCCGCGCGTGGACCGATGGGGGCTCGGCGACGGCGCGTGGACCGATCGAGGCTCGGAGACGACGCGTGTACGGATCGGGGCTTTGAAGACGACGCGTGGACCGATCGTGGCTCAGGAAACGGCGTGTGGACCGATCGGGGCTCAGGAGACTCGCGTGGACCGATCGGGGCTTAGGAGACGGTGCGTGGATCGATCGGGGCTTAGGAGAAGGCGCGTGGACCGATCGGGGCTTAGGAGACGATTCGTAGACCGATCGGGGCTTAGGAGACGATTCGTGGACCGATCGGGGCTCGGAGACGGCGCGTGGACCGACCGGGGCTAAGCAGGCCGCGCGTGGACCGATAGAGGCTTAGGAGCCGACGCGTGGACCGATCGGGGCTGAGGAGACAGCGCGTGGACCGATCGGGGCTCGGAGACGGCGCGTGGAACGATCGGAGCACAGGAGACGGCGTGTGAACCGATCGGCGCTCGGAGACGGCGCGTGGATCGATCGGGGCTTAGGAGAAGGCGCGTGGACCGATCGGGGCTTAGGAGACGATTCGTGGACCGATCGGGGCTCGGAGACGGCGCGTGGACCGATCGGGGCTGAGGAGACGGCGCGTGGACCGAACGGGGCTCGGAGACGGCGCGTGGAACGATCGGAGCACAGGAGACGGCGCGTGAACCGATCGGGGCTCGGAGACGGCGCGTGGACCGACCGGGGCTAAGGAGGCCGCGCGTGGACCTATCGAGGCTTAGGAGCCGACGCGTGGACCGATCGGGGCTGAGGAGACGGCGCGTGGACCGAACGGGGCTCGGAGACGGCGCGTGGAACGATCGGAGCACAGCAGACGGCGCGTGAACCGATCGGCGCTCGGAGACGGCGCGTGGATCGATCGGGGCTTAGGAGAAGGCGCGTGGACCGATCGGGGCTTAGGAGACGATTCGTGGACCGATCGGGGCTTAGGAGACGATTCGTGGACCGATCGGGGCTCGGAGACGGCGCGTGGACCGACCGGGGCTAAGCAGGCCGCGCGTGGACCGATAGAGGCTTAGGAGCCGACGCGTGGACCGATCGGGGCTGAGGAGACAGCGCGTGGACCGATCGGCGCTCGGAGACGGCGCGTGGATCGATCGGGGCTTAGGAGAAGGCGCGTGGACCGATCGGGGCTTAGGAGACGATTCGTGGACCGATCGGGGCCCGGAGACGGCGCGTGGACCGACCGGCGCTAAGCAGGCCGCGCGTGGACCGATAGAGGCTTAGGAGCCGACGCGTGGACCGATCGGGGCTCGGAGACGGCGCGTGGACCGACCGGGGCTCAGGAGGCCGCACGTGGATCGATCGGGGCTCGGAGACGGCGCATGAACCGACCGGGGCTCAGGAGACGGCGCGTGGACTGATCGGGGCTCGGAGACGGTGCGTTAACCAAGCGGGGCTTAGGAGGCCGCGCGTGGACCGATCGAGGCTCGGCGACGGCGCGTGGACCGATCGGGACTCGGAGACGGCGTGTGAACGTATCGGGGCTTAGGAGACGATGCGTTGACCGATCGGGGCTCATGAGACGGCGCGTAGACCGATCGGGGCTCCGGCGGCGACGCGTGGACCGATCGGGGCCCAGGAAACGGCGCGTGGATCGATCGGTGCTCGAAGACGACGCGTGGACCGACCGGGGCTCAGGAGCCGATGCGTGGATCGATCGGGGCTCAGGAGGCGGCGCGTAGACGCATCGGGGCTCGGAGACGGCACGTGGACCGATCAGGGCTTAGGAGACGACGCGTGGACCGATCGGGGCTCAGGAGACGACGCGTGGACCGATCGAGGTTTAGCAGAGGACGCGTCGAACGATCGGGGCTCAGGAGACAGTGAGTGGACGGATCGGGACTCAGGAGACGGCGCGTGAACCGATCGGCGCTCGGAGACGGGGCGTGGACCGATTGGGGTTTAGCAGAGGACGCGTCGACCGATCGGGGCTCAGGAGACAGCGCGTGGACGGATCGAGTCTCAGGAGACGGCGCGTGAACCAATCGGTGCTCGGAGACGGGGCGTGGACCGATCGGGGCTTAGAATGCGTCACGCGGACCGATCGGGGCTCGGATACGGCGTGTGGACGTATCGGGGCTTAGGAGACGATGCGTGGACCGATCGGGGCTCAGCAGACGGCGCGTGGACGGATCAGCGCTCGGAGACGGGGCGTGAACCGACCGGGGCGCAGGAGGTCGCGCGTTTACCGATCGGGGCTCGAAAACGGCGGGTGGACCGTCCGGGGCTTAGGAGGCGATGCGTGGACCGATCGAGGCTCAGAAGACGGCGCGTGGACGGATCGGCGCTCGGAGACGGGGCGTGGACCGATCGGGGCTCAGGAGAGGGCGCGTGGACCGATCGACGCTCGGAGACGGCGCGTGGAACGATCGGGGCTCAGGAGACGAGGCGTGGACCGATCGGGGCTCAGGAGACGGCGCGTAGACCGATGGGTCTCCGAAACGACGCGTTAACCGAGCGGGGCTTATGAGACGATGCGTGGACCGATCGGGGCTCGGAGACAGAGCGTGTACCGACTGGGGCTCAGGAGACCGCTCGTGAACCGATCGGGGCTCGGCGACAGGCGTGGACGGATCGGGGCTCGGAGACGGCGCGTAGAGCGATCGGGGCTCAGAAGACGGCGCGTGAACCGATTGGGGCTTAGGAGACGTTGCGTGGACCGATCGGCGCTCGAAGACGGCGCGTGGACCGATCGGGGCTCAGGAGACGGCGCGTGGATCGATCGGGCCTCAGGAGACGACGCGTCGACCGATCGGGGCTCAGGAGACGGCGCGCGGACCGACCGGGGCTCAGAAGCCTCGCGTGGATCGATCGGGACTCCGGAGGCGCCGCGTGGACCGATGGGGCTTAGGAGACGATGCGTCGACCGATCGGGGCTCGAAGCCGGCGGGTGGACCGATCGGGGCTCGGAGACAGCGCGTGGACCGACTGGGGCTCAGGCGATTGCGCGTGGACCAATTGGGGTTCGGCGACGGCGCGTGGATCGATCGGGGCTTAGGAGACGGCGCGTGCACCGATCGGGGCCCGGAGACGGGTCGTGGACAGATTGGGGCTTAGTAGACGGCGCGTGGACCGATCGTGGATGGGAGACGGCACGTCCACCAATCGGGGCTTAGGAGACGACGCGTAGACCGATCGGAGATCAGGAGAGGACGCCTAGACTGATAGGGCTCTGGAAGCGGCGCACGGACCGATCGTGGCTCGGAGACGGCGCGTGGAGGCATCGGGGCTTCGAAGACGACGCGTGGACCGAACGGTGCTCAGAAAACGGCGCGTGGAGCGATCGGGGCCCGGAGACGGGTCGTGGACAGATTGGGGCTTTGCAGACGGTGTGTGGACCGATCGTGGCTGGGAGACGGCAGGTCCACCAATCGGGGCTTAGGAGACGACGCATAGACCGATCGGGGCCCAGGAGACGGCGCGTGGACCGATCGGGGCTCAGGAAACGGCGCGTGGACCGACTGGGGCTCAGGCGGTTGCGCGTGGACCAATTGGGGTTCCGCGACGACGCGTGGACCGATCGGGGCTCGGAGACGGCGCGTTAACCGATCGCGGCTTAGAAGACGATGCGTGAACTGATCGGGGCTCGGAGACGGCGCGTTAACCGATAGGGGCTTAGGAGACGATGCGTGGACCGATCGGGCTCGGAGACGGCGCGTGAACCGACCGGGGCCCAGGAGACGGCGCGTGGAACGATCGGGGCTCCGAGTCGGCGCGTTAACCGATCGGGGCTTAGGAGACGATGCGTGGACCGATCGGGGCTCAGGAGACAGCGCGTGGACCGATCGGGGCTCAGGAGGCGGCGCGTGGATCGATCGGGGCTCGGAGACGCCGCGTGGACCGATTGGGGCTTAGGAGACGGCGCGTGGTCCGATCGGAGATCAGGAGACGATGCGTGGACCGATAGGGCTCTGGAAGCGGCGCACGGACCGATCGTGGATCGGCGACGGCGCGTGGACCGATCGGGGCTCAGGAGACCGCGCGTGGACCGATCATTGCTCGGCAACGGCGCGTGGACCGATCGGGGCTTAGGAGACGGTGCGTCGACCGATCGGAGATCAGGAGAGGACGCCTGGACTGATAGGGCTCTGGAAGCGGCGCACGGACCGATCGTGGCTCGGAGACGGCGCGTGGAGGCATCGGGGCTTCGAAGACGACGCGTGGACCGAACGGTGCTCAGAAAACGGCGCGTGGAGCGATCGGGGCTCAGGAAATGACGCGTCGATGGATCGGGGCTTAGGAGACGATGCGTCGACCGATCGGGGCTCGGCGACTGCGCGTGGACGTATCGGGGCTCAGGAGACGGCGCGTGGACCGACCGGGGCTAAGGAGGCCGCGCGTGCACCGATCGGCGCTCGGAGACGGCGCGTGGAGCGATCGGGGCTGAGGAGACGACGCGTGGATCGATCGGGGCTCAGGAGACGACGCTTCGACCGATCGGGGCTGAGGAGACGACGCGTGGACCGATCGGGGCTTAGGAGAACACGCGTGGACCAATCGGGGCTCAGGAAGCGGCGCCTGCACAGATCGTGGTTGGGAGACGGCGCAAGGAGGCATCTGGGCTTAGAAGACGACGCGTGGACCGATCGGGGCTCAGGAAACGGCGTGTGGCGCGATCGGGGCTCAGGAGACGACGCGTGGATCGATCGGGGCTCAGGAGACGACGCGTCGAACAATCGGGGCTCAGGAGACGGCGCGCGGACCGACTGGGCCTCGGAGACGACGCGTGTGCAGACCGGGGATTCGAGGACGACGGGTGGACCGATCCGGGCTCAGGAGACGACGCGTCGTCGATCGGGGCTCAGATGACGGTGCGCGGACCCACCGGGGCTCAGGAGACTCGCGTGGATCGATGGGGGCTGCGGAGACGCCTCGTGGAGCGATGGGGATCAGGAGACGGTGCGCGGACCGATCGGGGCTCGGAGACGGCGCGTGGTCCGATCGGAGATCAGGAGACGATGCGTGGACCGATAGGGCTCTGGAAGCGGCGCACGGACCGATCGTGGATCGGCGACGGCGCGTGGACCGATCGGGGCTCAGGAGACCGCGCGTGGACCGATCATTGCTCGGCAACGGCGCGTGGACCGATCGGGGCTTAGGAGACGGTGCGTCGACCGATCGGAGATCAGGAGAGGACGCCTGGACTGATAGGGCTCTGGAAGCGGCGCACGGACCGATCGTGGCTCGGAGACGGCGCGTGGAGGCATCGGGGCTTCGAAGACGACGCGTGGACCGAACGGTGCTCAGAAAACGGCGCGTGGAGCGATCGGGGCTCAGGAAATGACGCGTCGATGGATCGGGGCTTAGGAGACGATGCGTCGACCGATCGGGGTTCGGCGACTGCGCGTGGACGTATCGGGGCTCAGGAGACGGCGCGTGGACCGACCGGGGCTAAGGAGGCCGCGCGTGCACCGATCGGCGCTCGGAGACGGCGCGTGGAGCGATCGGGGCTGAGGAGACGACGCGTGGATCGATCGGGGCTCAGGAGACGACGCTTCGACCGATCGGGGCTGAGGAGACGACGCGTGGACCGATCGGGGCTTAGGAGAACACGCGTGGACCAATCGGGGCTCAGGAAGCGGCGCCTGCACAGATCGTGGTAGGGAGACGGCGCAAGGAGGCATCTGGGCTTAGAAGACGACGCGTGGACCGATCGGGGCTCAGGAGGCCGCGCGTGGACCGATCATGGCTCGGCGACGGCGCGTAGACCGATCGGGGCTCGGAGACGACGCGTGGACCGATCAGGGCTCGGAGACAGCGCGAGGACGGATTGGGGCTCGGATACGGCGCGTGAACCAATCGGGGCTCAGGAGGCCGCGCGTGGACCGATCGCGGCTCGGCGACGGCGCGTGGACCGATCGGGTCTCTGGAATCCGCGCGTGGACAGATCATGACTCGGCTACGGCGCGTGGACCGATCGGGGCTCGGAGACGACGCGTGGACCGATCGGGGCTCGGAGACAGCACGTGGACCGACTGGGGCTCAGGCGGTTTCGCGTGGACCAATTGGGGTTCGGCGACGGCCCATGGACCGATCGGGGCTTAGGAGACGGCGCGTGGACCGATCGGGGCTCAGGAGACGACGCGTGGACCGATCGTGGCTCAGGAGACGGCGCGTGCACCGATCGGGGCTCAGGAGACTCGCTTGGATCGATCGGGGCTCCGGAGGCGCCGCGTAGACCGATGGGGATCAGGAGACGCTGCGCAGACCGATCGGGGCGTAGGACACGACGCGTGTACCTATCGGGGCTCACGAGACAGCGTGTGGACCGATTGGGCCCCAGGAGACGGCGCGTAGACCGATCGGTGCTCAGAGACGGCGCGTGGATCGAGCGGGGCTCGGAGACGGCGCGTGGATGGACCGTGGCTTAGAATGCGGCACGCGGACCGATCGGGGCTCGGAGACGGCGCGGGGAATGATCGGGTCTCAGGAGACGGCGCGTTAAATGATCGGCGCTCGGAGACGCCGCGTGGACCGATTGGGGCTTAGGAGACGGCGCGTGGACCGATCGGGGCGCAGGAAGCGGCGCCTGGACCCATCGTGGCTCTGAGACGGCGCGTGGAGGCATCCGGGCTAAGAAGACGACGCATGGACCGAGCGGGGTTCAGGAGACGGCGCGAGGAGCGATCGGGGCTCAGGAGACGGCGCGTCGACCGACCGGAGCTCAGGAGATTCGCGTAGACCGATCATGGCTCGGCGACGGCGCGTGGACGGATCGGGGCTCGGAGACGACGCGTGGACCGATTGGGGCTCGGAGACGGCGCGTTAACCGATCGGGGCTTAGGAGACGACGCGTGGACCGATCGGACCTCAGGAGACGGCGCGTGGATCGATCGGGGCTCGGATACGGCGTGTGGACGTATCGGGGCTTAGGAGACGATGCGTGAACCGATCGGGGCTCAGGAGACGGCGCGTGGACCGATCGGGGCTTCGGAGACGGTACGTGGACCGACCGGAGCTCAGGAGATTCGCGTGGATCGATCGGGGCTCCGGAGGCGGCGCGTGGACCGATTGGGGAGCATGAGATGGTACGTGGACCGATCGGGGCTCGGAGACGGCGCACGCACCGATCGGGGCTTAGGATACGACGCGTGGACCGATTGGGGCTCAGGAGGCCGCGCGTGGACCGATCGCGGGTCGACGCAGCGCGTGGACGGATCAGGGCTCAGGAGACGGCGCGTGGACCGATCGGGGCGGGGAGACGGCGCGTGAATCGACCGGGGCTCAGGAGGCCGCGCGTGGACTGATCGGGGCTCGGCGACTGCGCGTGGACGTATCGGGGCTCAGGAGACGGCGCGTGGACTGATCGGGGCGGGGCGACGGCGCGTTAACCGATCGGGGCTTAGGAGACGATGCGTGGACCGATCGCGGCTCGGAGACGGCGCGTGGACCGACCGGTGCTAAGGAGGCCGCGCGTGGACCTATCGAGGCTTAGGAGCCGACGCGTGGACCGATCGGGGCTCAGGAAGCGGCGCCTGGACCGATCGTGGCTCGGAGACGGCGCGTGGAGGTATCGGGGCTTAAAAGACGACGGATGGAACGATCGAGGTTCAGGAGACGGCGCGTGCACCGATCGGCGCTCGGAGACGACGCGCCGACCGATCGGGGCTGAGGAGACGACGCGTGGACCGATAGGGGCTTAGGAGAAAACGCGTAGACCGATCGGTGCTCGGAGACAGCGCGTGGACCGACTGGGGCTCAGGAGGTGGCGCGTGGACCAATTGGGGTTCGGCGACGGCGCGTGGACCGACCGGGGATTAGGAGACGACGCGTCGACCGATCGGGGCTTAGGAGACGACCCGTCGACCGATCGGGGCTTAGGAGACGACGCGTCGGCCGATCGGGGCTCAGGACAAGGGGTGTGGACCGTTCGGAGCTCAGGAGACGGCGCGTGGACCGATCGGGGTTCGGCGATGGCGCGTGGACGGATCGGGGCTCGGAGACAGCGCGTTTACCGACTGGGGCTCGAGAGGTTGCGCGTGGACCAATTGGGGTTCGCCGCGGCGTGTGGACCGACCGGAGCTCAGTAGACCGCGCGTGGACCGATCGGGGCTCGGCGACTGCGCGTGGATGGAACGGGGCTCAGGAGACAGCGCGTGGACCGATCGGGGCTAAGGAAGCGGCGCCTGCACCGATCGTGGCTCGGAGACGGCGCGTGGAGGCATCGGGGCTTCGAAGACGACGCATGGACCAATCGGGGCTCGGAAACGGCGCCTGGACCGATCGGAGCTCGGAGACGACGCGTGGAGCGGTCGGGGCTCAGGAGAAGACGCGTAGATCGATCGGGGCTCAGGAGACGACGCGTCGACGGATCGGGGCTTAGGAGACGACGCGTGGACCGATCGGGACTTAGGAGCCGACGCGTGGACCGATCCGGGCTCAGGAGACCGCGCGTGGACCGATCGGGGCTCGAGGAAGGCGCGTGAAACGATCGGGGCTCAGGAGACGGCGCGCGGACCGACCGGGGCTCAGGAGCCTCGCGTGGACCGATCATGGCTCGGCGACGGCGCGTGGACGGATCGGGGCTCGGAGACGACGCGTGGACGGATTGGGGCTCGGAGACGGCGCGTTAACCGATCGGGGCTTAGGAGACGACGCGTGGACCGATCGGGCCTCAGGAGACGGCACGTGGACCGATCGGTGCTCGGAGACGGCGCGTGGACGGACCGTGGCTTAGAATGCGTCACGCGGACCGATCGGGGCTCGGATACGGCGTGTGGACGTATCGGGGCTCAGGAGACGATGCGTGAACCGATCGGGGCTCAGGAGACGCCGCATGGACCGATCGGGTCTCGGAGACGGCGCGTGGAACGATCGGGGCTCAGGAGACGGCGCGTGAAATGATCGGCGCTCTGAGACAGCGCGTGGACCGATTGTGGCTTACGAGACGGCGCGTGGATCGATCGGGGCTCAGGAAGCGGCGCCTGGACCTATCGTGGCTCGGAGACGGCGCGTGGAGGCATCGGGGCTAAGAACACGACGCATGTACCGAGCGGGGCTCAGGAGACGGCGCGAGGAGCGATCGGGGCTCAGGGGAAGACGCGTCAATTGATCGGGGCTCAGGAGACGACGCGGTGACCGATCGGGGCTTAGGAGACGACGCGTGGACCGATCGGGGCTCAGGAGACGGCGCGTGGACCGATCGGGGCTTCGGAGACAGTACGTGGACCAATCGGGGTTCGGAGACGGTACGAGGACCGACCGGAGCTCAGGAGATTCGCGTGGATCGATCAGGGCTCCGGAGGCGGCGCATGGACCGATTGGGGAGCATGCGATGGTGCGTGGACCGATCGGGGCTCGGAGACGATGCGTGGACCGATCGGGGCTTAGGAGAAGGCGCGTGGACCGATCGGGGCTTAGGAGACGATTCGTGGACCGATCGGGGCTCGGAGACGGCGCGTGGACCGATCGGGGCTCAGGTAACGGCGTGTGGAGCGGTTGGGGCTCAGGAGACGACGCGTGGATCGATCGAGGCTCAGAAGACGACGCGTCGACCGATCGGGGCTCAGGAGACGGCGCGTGGATCGATCGGGGCTCGGAGACGCCGCGTGGAACGATCGGGGCTCAGGAGACGGCGCTTGAACTTATCGGCGCTCAGAGACGGCCCGTGGACCGATCGGGGCTTAGGATACGGCGCGTGGACCGACCGGGGCTCAGGAGGCCGCGCGTGGACCGATGGGGGCTCGGCGACGGCGCGTGGACCGATCGAGGCTCGGAGACGACGCGTGTACGGATCGGGGCTTTGAAGACGACGCGTGGACCGATCGTGGCTCAGGAAACGGCGTGTGGACCGATCGGGGCTCAGGAGACTCGCGTGGACCGATCGGGGCTTAGGAGACGGTGCGTGGATCGATCGGGGCTTAGGAGAAGGCGCGTGGACCGATCGGGGCTTAGGAGACGATTCGTAGACCGATCGGGGCTTAGGAGACGATTCGTGGACCGATCAGGGCTCGGAGACGGCGCGTGGAACGATCGGAGCACAGGAGACGGCGTGTGAACCGACCGGCGCTCGGAGACGGCGCGTGAATCGATCGGGGCTTAGGAGAAGGCGCGTGGACCGATCGGGGCTTAGGAGACGATTCGTGGACCGATCGGGGCTCGGAGACGGCGCGTGGACCGATCGGGGCTCAGGTAACGGCGTGTGGAGCGGTTGGGGCTCAGGAGACGACGCGTGGATCGATCGAGGCTCAGAAGACGACACGTCGACCGATCGGGGCTCAGGAGACGGCGCGTGGATCGATCGGGGCTCGGAGACGCCGCGTGGAACGATCGGGGCTCAGGAGACGGCGCTTGAACTTATCGGCGCTCAGAGACGGCCCGTGGACCGATCGGGGCTTAGGATACGGCGCGTGGACCGACCGGGGCTCAGGAGGCCGCGCGTGGACCGATGGGGGCTCGGCGACGGCGCGTGGACCGATCGAGGCTCGGAGACGACGCGTGTACGGATCGGGGCTTTGAAGACGACGCGTGGACCGATCGTGGCTCAGGAAACGGCGTGTGGACCGATCGGGGCTCAGGAGACTCGCGTGGACCGATCGGGGCTTAGGAGACGGTGCGTGGATCGATCGGGGCTTAGGAGAAGGCGCGTGGACCGATCGGGGCTTAGGAGACGATTCGTAGACCGATCGGGGCTTAGGAGACGATTCGTGGACCGATCGGGGCTCGGAGACGGCGCGTGGACCGACCGGGGCTAAGCAGGCCGCGCGTGGACCGATAGAGGCTTAGGAGCCGACGCGTGGACCGATCGGGGCTGAGGAGACAGCGCGTGGACCGATCGGGGCTCGGAGACGGCGCGTGGAACGATCGGAGCACAGGAGACGGCGTGTGAACCGATCGGCGCTCGGAGACGGCGCGTGGATCGATCGGGGCTTAGGAGAAGGCGCGTGGACCGATCGGGGGTTAGGAGACGATTCGTGGACCGATCGGGGCTCGGAGACGGCGCGTGGACCGATCGGGGCTGAGGAGACGGCGCGTGGAACGATCGGAGCACAGGAGACGGCGCGTGAACCGATCGGCGCTCGGAGACGGCGCGTGGATCGATCGGGGCTTAGGAGAAGGCGCGTGGACCGATCGGGGCTTAGGAGACGATTCGTGGACCGATCGGGGCTTAGGAGACGATTCGTGGACCGATCGGGGCTCGGAGACGGCGCGTGGACCGACCGGGGCTAAGCAGGCCGCGCGTGGACCGATAGAGGCTTAGGAGCCGACGCGTGGACCGATCGGGGCTGAGGAGACAGCGCGTGGACCGATCGGCGCTCGGAGACGGCGCGTGGATCGATCGGGGCTTAGGAGAAGGCGCGTGGACCGATCGGGGCTTAGGAGACGATTCGTGGACCGATCGGGGCTCGGAGACGGCGCGTGGACCGACCGGCGCTAAGCAGGCCGCGCGTGGACCGATAGAGGCTTAGGAGCCGACGCGTGGACCGATCGGGGCTCGGAGACGGCGCGTGGACCGACCGGGGCTCAGGAGGCCGCGCGTGGATCGATCGGGGCTCGGAGACGGCGCATGAACCGACCGGGGCTCAGGAGACGGCGCGTGGACTGATCGGGGCTCGGAGACGGTGCGTTAACCAAGCGGGGCTTAGGAGGCCGCGCGTGGACCGATCGAGGCTCGGCGACGGCGCGTGGACCGATCGGGACTCGGAGACGGCGTGTGAACGTATCGGGGCTTAGGAGACGATGCGTTGACCGATCGGGGCTCATGAGACGGCGCGTAGACCGATCGGGGCTCCGGCGGCGACGCGTGGACCGATCGGGGCCCAGGAAACGGCGCGTGGATCGATCGGTGCTCGAAGACGACGCGTGGACCGACCGGGGCTCAGGAGCCGATGCGTGGATCGATCGGGGCTCAGGAGGCGGCGCGTAGACCCATCGGGGCTCGGAGACGGCACGTGGACCGATCAGGGCTTAGGAGACGACGCGTGGACCGATCGGGGCTCAGGAGACGGCGCGTCCACCGATCGGGGCTCGAGGAAGGCGCGTGAAACGATCGGGGCTTAGGAGACGGCGCGTGGACCAATCGGGGCTCAGGAAACGGCGCGCGGACCGACCGGGGCTCAGGATCCTCGCGTGGACCGATCATGGCTCGGCGACGGCGCGTGGACGGATCGGGGCTCGGGGACGACGCGTGGACCGATTGGGGGTCGGAGACGGCGCGTTAACTGATCGGGGCTTAGGAGACGTCGCGTGGACCGATCGGACCTCAGGAGACGGCGCGTGGACGGATCGGTGCGGGGAGACGGCGCATGAACCGACCGGGGCTCAGGAGGCCGCGCGTGGACTGATCGGGGCTCGGCGACTGCGCGTGGACGTATCGGGGCTCAGGAGACGGCGTGTGGACTGATCGGGGCGGGGCGACGGCGCGATAACCGATCGGGGATTAGGAGACGATGCGTGGACCGATCGCGGCTCGGAGACGGCGCGTGGACCGACCGGGGCTAAGGAGGCCGCGCGTGGACCTATCGAGGCTTAGGAGCCGACGCGTGGACCGATCGGGGCTCAGGAAACGGCGCGTGGACCGAACAGTGCTCGGAGACGACGCGTGGACCGATCGGCGCTCAGGAGACGGCGCGTGGCGCGATCGGAGTGCAGGAGACGACGCGTTAACAGAGCAGGGTTTAGGAGACGATGCGTGGACCGATCGGTGCTCGGAGACAGCGCGTGGACCGATCGGGGATGAGGAGAAGGCGCGTGGACCGATCGGGGCTTAGGAGACGGCGCGTAGACCGATCGGGGCTCGGAGACGGCGTGTGGAACGATCGGGGCTCAGGTGACGGCGCGTGAACCGATCGGCGCTCGGAGACGGCGCGTGGACCGATCGGGGCTTAGTAGAAGGCGCTTGGTCCGATCGGGGCTCAGGAGACGGCGCGTGGACCGATCGGGGTTTAGAAGAGGACGCGTCGACAGATCGGGGCACAGGAGACGGCGCGTGCACCGATCGGGGCTTAGGAGACGACGCGTGGACCGATAGTGGCTCGGAGACGGCGCGAGGAGGCATCTGGGCTTAGAAGACGACGCGTGGATCGATCGGGGCTCGGAGACGGCGCGTGAACCGACCGGGGCTTAGGAGGGGACCCGTCGACCGATCGGGGCTCAGGAGACGACGCGTGGACCGGTCGGTGCTCAGGAAGCGGCGCCTGGACCGATCGGGGCTCCGAGACGACGCGTTAACCGAGCGGGGCTTAGGAGACTATGCGGGGACCGATGGGCGCTCGGAGACGGCGCGTGGACCGATCGGCGCTCGGAGACAGCGCGTGGACCGATCGGGGCTCAGGAGAAGGCGCGTGGACCGATCGGGGCTTAGGAGGGGACCCGTCGACCGATCGGGGCTCAGGAGACGACGCGTGGACCGGTCGGTGCTCAGGAAGCGGCGCCTGGACCGATCGGGGCTCCGAGACGACACGTTAACCGAGCGGGGCTTAGGAGACTATGCGGGGACCGATCGGGGTTCGGAGACAGCGCGTGTACCGACTGGGGCTCAGGAGGTTGCGCGTGGACCAATTGGGGTTCGGCGACGGCGCGTGGACCGACCGGGGCTCAGGAGACCGCGCGTGAACCGATCGAGACTCGGCGACTGCGCGTAGAGTGATCGGGGCTCAGGAGACGGCGCGTGAACCAATCGGCGCTCCGAGACGGCGCGTGGACCGTTCGGGGATGAGGAGAAGGCGCGTGGACCGATCGGGGCTTAGGAGACGGCGCGTAGACCGATCGGGGCTCGGAGACGGCGCGTGGACCGATCGGGGCTTAGGAGACGACGCGTGGACCGATCGGGGTTTAGGAGAGGACGCGTCGACAGATCGGGGCACAGGAGACGGCGCGTGGACCGATCGGGGCTTAGGAGACGACGCGTGCACTAATCGGCGCTCGGAGACGGCGCGTGGACCGATCGGGGCTGAGGAGAAGGCGCGTGGTCCGATCGGGGCTTATGAGACGGCGCGTGGACCGTTCGGGGCTCGGAGATGGCGCGTGGAATGATCGGGGCTTAGGAGATGGCGTATGGACCGATCGGAGATCAGGAGACGACGCGTGGACCGAGAGGGCTCTGGAAGCGGCGCACGGACGGATCGTGGCTCGGAGACGGCGCGTGGAGGCATCGGGGCTTTGAAGACGACGCGTGGACCAAACGGTGCTCAGAAAACGGTGCGTGGAGCGATCGGGGCTCAGGAGACGGCGCGTGGACCGATCGGGTCTCAGGAGCCGGCGCGTGGACCGATTGGGGCTCGGATACGGCACGTGAACCAACCGGGACTCAGGACCCCGCGCGTGGACCGATCCCGGCTTGGCGACGGCGCGTGGACCGATGGGGCTCAGGAGCCGCGCGTGGACCGATCATGGCTCGGTGACGGCGCGTCGACCGATCGGGGCTTAGGTGACGATGCGTGGACCGATTGGGGCTCAGGAAGCAGCGCCTGGACCGATCGTGGCTCGGAGACGGCGCGAGGAGGCATCTGGGCTTCGAAGACGACGCGTGGATCGATCGGGGCTCGGAGACGGCGCGTGAACCGACCGGGGCTCAGGAGGCCGCGCGTGGACCGATCGAGGCTCAGGAGGCCACGCCTGGACAGATCGGGGCTCGGAGACGGCGCGTGGAGGCATCGGGGCTAAGAAGACGACGCATGGACCGATCGGGGCTCAGCAAACGGCGTATGGACCGATCGGAGCTCGGACACGACGCGTGGACCGATCGGGGCTCAGGAGACGACGCGTGGACCGGTCGGTGCTCAGGAAGCGGCGCCTGGACCGATCGGGGCTCCGAGACGAAGCGTTAACCGAGCGGGGCTTAGGAGACTATGCGGGGACCGATCAGCGCTCGGAGACGGCGCGTGGACCGATCGGGGCTTAGCAGAAGGCGCTTGGACCGATCGGGGCTTAGCAGAAGGCGCTTGGATCGATGGGGGCTTAGGAGTCGGCGCGTCGACCGATCGGAGCTCAGGAGGCGGTGCGTGGATCGATCGGGGCTCGGAGACAGCCCGTGGACTACTGGGGCTGAGGAGACGACGCGTCGACCGATCGGGGCTCAGGATGCGGCGCGTGGACCCATCGGGACTCGGAGACGGTCCGTGGAGCGATCGGGGCTTAGGAGACGGCGCGTGGACTGATCGGAGCTCGGCGACGGCGCCTGGACCGATCGGGGCTCGGAGACGACGCGTGTACGGATCAGGGCTTGGTGACGGCGCGTTTACCGATAGCAGCTCGGAGACGGCCCGTGGACGGATCGCGGCTTAGGAGACGGCGCGTGGAACGATCGGGGCTCAGGAGACGGCGCGTGGACCGGTCGAGGCTCGGAGACGGCACGTGGACCGATCGGGGCTTAGGGGAAGGCGCGTGGACCGATCGGGGCTTAGGAGACGGCGCGTGGACCGATCGGGGCTCGGCGATGGCGCGGGGAACGATCGGGGCTCAGGAGACGGCGCGTGAACCGATCGGCGCTCGGAGACGGCGCGTGGACCGATCGGGGCTCGGAGACGGTGCGTAGAACGATTGGGGCTCAGGAGACGGCGCGTTAACCGATTGGGGTTTAGGAGACGTTGCGTGGACCGATCGGCGCTCGAAGACGGCGCGTGGACCGATCGGGGCTCGGACACAGGGCGTGGACCGACTGGGGCTCAGGCGGTTGCGCGTGGACCAATTGGGGTTCGGCGACATCGCGTGGACCGATCGGGGCTCAGGAGACGACGCGTAGACCGATCGGGGCCCAGGAGACGGCGCGTGGACCATTCGGGGCTCAGGAAACGGCGCGTGGATCGACTGGGGCTTAGGCGGTTGCGCGTGGACCGATCTGGGCTCGGAGACGGCGCGTTAACCGATAGGGGCTTAGGAGACGATGCGTGGACCGATCGGGCTCGGAGACGGCGCGTGAACCGACCGGGGCTCAGGAGACGGCCCGTGAACGGATCGGGGCTTAGGAGACGGCGCGTCGACCGATCGGGGCTCAGGATGCGGCGCGTGGACCCATCGGGACTCGGAGACGGTCCGTGGAGCGATCGGGGCTTAGGAGACGGCGCGTGGACTGATCGGAGCTCGGGAAGCGGCGCCTGAACCGATCTGGCTCGGAGACGGCGCGTGGACCGATCGGGGCCCAGGAGACGGCGCGTGGACCGATCGGGGCTCAGGAAACGGCGCGTGGACCGACTGGGTCTCAGGCGGTTGCGCGTGGACCAATTGGGGTTCCGCGACGGCGCGTGGACCGATCGGGGCTCGGAGACGGCGCGTTAACCGATCGCGGCTTAGGAGACGATGCGAGGAGGCATCTGGGTTTACAAGACGACCCGTGGATCGATCGGGGCTCGGAGACGGCGCGTGAACCGACCGGGGCTCGGGAGACGGCACGTGGACCGATCGGGGCTCGGAGACGGCACGTTAACCGATCGGGGCTTAGGAGACGATGCCTGGACCGATCGGGCTCGGAGCCGGCGCGTGAACCGATCGGGGCTCAGGAGGCCGCGCGTGGACCGATCGAGGCTCGGCGACGGCGCCTGGACCGATCGGGGCTCAGGAGACGGCGCGTGGACCGGTCGAGGCTCGGAGACGGCACGTGGACCGATCGGGGCTTAGGGGAAGGCGCGTGGACCGATCGGGGCTTAGGAGACGGCGCGTGGACCGATCGGGGCTCGGCGATGGCGCGGGGAACGATCGGGGCTCAGGAGACGGCGCGTGAACCGATCGGCGCTCGGAGACGGCGCGTGGACCGATCGGGGCTCGGAGACGGTGCGTAGAACGATCGGGGCTCAGGAGACGGCGCGTTAACCGATTGGGGTTTAGGAGACGTTGCGTGGACCGATCGGCGCTCGAAGACGGCGCGTGGACCGATCGGGGCTCGGACACAGGGCGTGGACCGACTGGGGCTCAGGCGGTTGCGCGTGGACCAATTGGGGTTCGGCGACGGCGCGTGGACCGATCGGGGCTCAGGAGGCGGCGCGTGGATCCATCGGGGCTCGGAGACGGCGCGTGGAACGATCGGGGCTCAGGTGACGGCGCGTGAACCGATCCGCGCTCGAAGATGGCACGTGGACCGATCGGGGCTTAGGAGAAGACGCTTGGACCGATCGGGGCTTAGGAGACGGCGCGTGAAATGATCGGCGCCCGGAGATGGCGCGTGGACCGATTGGGGCTTAAGAGACGACGGCTGGACCGATCGGGGCTTAGGAGACGGCACGTGAATCGATCGGGGCACAGCAGACGGCGCGTGAACCGGTCGAGGCTTAGGAGACGACGCGTTGACCGATCGGGGCTCAGGAGAAGGGGTGTGGACCGATCGGGGCTCAGGAGAAGGCGCGTGGACCGATCGGGGCTCGGCGATGACGCGTGGATCGATCAGCGCTCAGAGAGGGCACGTGGACCGATCGGGGCTTAGGATACGGCGCGTGGACCGATCGGGGCTCAGGAAGCGGCGCCTGGACCGATCGTGGCTCGGAGACGACGCGTGGAGGCATCGGGGCTAAGAAGACGACGCATGGACCGATCGGGGTTCAGGAAACGGGGTGCGGACCGATCAGAGCTCGGAGACGACGCGTGGACCGATCGGGGCTTAGGAGACTACGCGTGTACCTATCGGGACTCAGGAGACAGCGCGTGGACCGATCGGGGCTCAGGAGGCGGCGCGTGGATCGATCGGGGCTCGGTGACGGCGCGTGGAATGATCGGGTCTCAGGAGGCGGCGCGTGAAATGATCGGCGCTTGGAGACGCCGCGTGGACCGATTGGGGCTTAGGAGACGGCGCGTGGACCGATCGGGGCGCAGGAAGCGGCGCCTGGACCGATCGTGGCTCGGAGACGGCGCGTGGAGGCATCCGGGCTAAGAAGACGACGCATGGACCGAGCGGGGTTCAGGAGACGGCGCGAGGAGCGATCGGGGCTAAGGAGAAGACACGTCAATTGATCGGGGCTCCGGAGACGACGCGTCGACGGATCGGGGCTCAGGAGGCGGCACGAGAAGCGATCGGGGCTCACGAGAAGACGCGTCAATTGATCGGGGCTCAGGAGACGACGCGTCGACGAATCGGGGCTTAGGAGACGACGCGTGGACCGATCGGGGCTGAGGAGACGGCGCGTTGACCGACCGGAGCTCAGGAGATTCGCGTGGATCGATCGGGGCTCCGGAGGCGGCGCGTGGACCAATTGGGGCTTAGGAGACGACGCGTGGACTGATCGGGACTCAGGAGACGGCGCGTGGCCCGATTCGGGCTCGGATACGGCGCGTGAACCGACCGGGGCTCAGGAGGCCGCCCGAAAACCGATCGCGGCTCGGCGACGGCGCGTGGACCGATCGGGGCTCAGGAGGCCGCGCGTGGACCGATCATGGCTCGGCGACGGCGCGTAGACCGATCGGGGCTCGGAGACGACGCGTGGACTGATCGGGGCTCGAAGACAGCGCATGGACCGACTGGGGCTCAGGCGGTTGCGCGTGGACCAATTGGGGCTCCGGAGGCGGCGCGTGGACCGATTGTGGAGCAGAAGATGACGCGTGGACCGATCGGGGCTCGGAGACGGCGCGTGGACCGATCGGAGCTTAGAAGACGATGCCTAAACCGATTGGGGCTCAGGAGACAGCGCGTGGACTGATCGGGGCTCGGAGACGTCGCATTAACCGATCGGCGCTCGGAGACAGCGCGTCGACCGATCGGGGTTCGGTGACGGCGCGTGGACCGTCCGGGGCTCAGGAGGGGATGCGTGGACCGATCGCGGCTCTGGAGACTGCGCGTGGATCGATCGGGGCTCGGAGACAGCGCGTGGACCGACTGGGGCTCAGGCGGTTTCGCGTGGACCAATTGGGGTTCGGCGACGGCGCGTGGACCGTTCGGGGCTCGGAGACGGCGCGTTAACCGATCGGGGCTTAGGAGACGATGCGTGGACCGATCGGGGCTCGGAGACGGCGCGTGGACCGATCGGGGCTCGGCGACGGCGCGTGGACAGATCGAGGCTCGGAGACGACGCGTGTACGGATCGGGGCTTTGAAGACGACGCGTGGACCGATCGTGGCTCAAGAAACGGCGTGTGGAGCGATCGGGGCTCGGAGACGACGCGTGGAGCGATAGGGGCTCAGGAGACGGCGCGTGGACCGGTCGGGGCTTAGGAGACTCGCGTGGACCGATTGGGACTCAGGCGGTTGCGCGTGGATCAATTGGGGTTCGGCGACGGCGCGTGGACCGATCGCGGCGCGGAGACGGCGCGTAAACCGATCGGGGCATAGGAGACGATGCGTGGACCGATCGGGGCTCGGAGACGGCGAGTGGACCCATCGGGGGGCTCGGAAACGACGCGTGTACGGATCGGGGCTTGATGACGGCGGCTTTACCGATCGCGGCTCGGAGACGGCCCGTGGACGGATCAGGGCTTAGGAGACGGCGCGTGGACCGATCGGGGCTCAGGAGACGGCGCGTGGTCCGGTCGGGGCTTAGGAGACGGCGCGTGGACCGATCGGGGCTCGGAGACAGCGCGTGGACCAACCGGGGCTGAGGCGGTTGAGCGTGGACCAATTCGGGTTGGGCAACGGCGCGTGGACCGATCCGGGCGCAGGAGATGGCGCGTGGACCGATCGGGGCTCGGAGACGGCGCGTGAACCGATCGGCGCTCGGAGACGGCGCGTGGACCGATCGGGGCTTAGGAGACGGCGCGTGGACCGATCGGGGCTCGGAGACATCGCGTGGAATGATCGGGGCTCAGGAGACGGCGCGTGAACCGATCGGCGCTCGGAGACGGCGCGTGGACGGATCAAGGCTCAGGAGACGGCGCGTGAACCAATCGGCGCCCGGAGACGGCGCGTGGACCGATCGGGGCTTAGGAGACGGCGAGTGCACCGATCGGGGCCCGGAGACGGGTCGTGGACAGATTGGGGCTTAGGAGACGGCGCGTGGACCGATCGGGGCTGGGAGACGGCACGTGGACCAATAGGGGTTTAGGAGACGGCGCGTGGACGGATCGGGGCTTAGGAGACGACGCGTCGACCGATCGCGGCTTAGGAGGCGGCGCGTGGGCCGATCGGAGCTCGGAGACGGCGCGTGGAACGATCGGGGCTCACGAGACGGCGCGTGAACCGATCGGCGCTCGGAGACGGCGCGTGGACCGATCGGGGCTTAGGGGACGGCGCGTGGACCGATCGGTGCTCGGAGACGATGCGTGGACCGATCGGGGCTCAGGAAAGGGCGTGTGGAGCGGTCGAGGCTCAGGAGGCGACGCGTAGACCCATCGGGGCTCGGAGACCGCGTGTGGACCGATCGGAGCTCGGAGACGGCGCGTGGAACGATCGGGGCTCAGGAGACGGCGCGTGAACCGATCGGCGCTCGGAGACGGCGCGTGGACCGTTCGGGGCTCCGTGACAGCGCGTGGACCGACTGGTGCTCAGGCGGTTGCGCGTGGACCAATTGGGGTTCGGCGACGGCGCGTGGACCGATCCGGGCTCAGGAGACGGAGCGTGGAGCGATCGGGGCTCAGGAGACGGCGCGTGAACTAATCGGCGCTCGGAGACGGCGCGTGGATCGATCGGGGCTGATGAGAAGGCGCGTGGTCCGATCGGGGCTTATGAGACGGCACGTTAACCGATCGGGGTTTAGGAGACGATGCGCGGACCGATCGGGCTCGGCGACGGCGCGCGGACCGATCGGGGCTCGGAGAAGGCGTGTGGACCGATCGGGGATCAGGAAACGGCACGTGGAGCGATCGGGGCTGAGGAGGCGGCGCGTGGATCGATCGGGGCTCAGGAGGCAACGCGTCGACGGATCGGGGCTTAGGAGACGACGCGTGGACCGATCGGGTCTTAGGAAACGACGCGTGGACCGATCGGGGCTCGGAGACGGCGCGTGGACTGATCGGGGCTTAGGAGCCGACGCGTGGACCCATCGGGGTTCGGAGACGATGCGTGGAACGATCGGGACTCAGGAGACGGCGCGTGAACCGATCGGCCCTTGGAGACGGTGCGAGGAGGCGTCTGGGGTTAGAAGACGACGCGTGGACCGATCGGGGCTCAGGGAACGGCGCGTTAACCGATTGGGGCTTAGGAGACGATGCGTGGTCCGATCGGGGCTCAGGAGCCTCGCGTGAATCGATCGGGGCTCCGGAGGCGCCGCGTTGATCCATAGGGATCAGGAGACGACGCGTGGACCGATCGGGGCTCGGAGACGGCGCGTGGATGGACCGTGGCTTAGAATGCGGCACGCGGACCGATCGGGGCTCGGAGACGGCGCGTGGACGGATCGGGGCTCGGAGACGGCGCGTGGACAGATCGGGGCTCAGGAGACCGCGCGTTGACCGATCGGGGCTCGGCGACTGCGCGTGGACGTATCGGGGCTCAGGAGACGGCGCGTGGACCGATCGCGGCTCGGAGATAGCGCGTGAACCGACCGGGGCTTAGGAGGCTGCGCGTGGACCGATCGAGGCTCGGCGACGGCGCGTGGACCCATCGGGGCTCGGAGACGATACGTGGACCGATCGGGTCTTAGGAAACGACGCGTGGACCGATCGGGGCTCGGAGACGGCGCGTGGACTGATCGGGGCTTAGGAGCCGACGCGTGGACCCATCGGGGTTCGGAGACGATGCGTGGAACGATCGGAGCTCAGGAGACGGCGCGTGAACCGATCGGCCCTTGGAGACGGTGCGAGGAGGCGTCTGGGGTTAGAAGACGACGCGTGGACCGATCGGGGCTCAGGCAACGGCGCGTTAACCGATTGGGGCTTAGGAGACGATGCGTGGTCCGATCGGGGCTCAGGAGCCTCGCGTGGATCGATCGGGGCTCCGGAGGCGCCGCGTTGACCCATAGGGATCAGGAGACAGTGCGTGGACCGATCGGGGCTCGGAGACGGCGCGTGGACCGATCGGGGCTCGGAGACGGCGCGTGGACTGATCGGGGCTTAGGAGCCGACGCGTGGACCCATCGGGGTTCGGAGACGATGCGTGGAACGATCGGGGCTCAGGAGACGGCGCGTGAACCGATCGGCCCTTGGAGACGGTGCGAGGAGGCGTCTGGGGTTAGAAGACGACGCGTGGACCGATCGGGGCTCAGGCAACGGCGCGTTAACCGATTGGGGCTTAGGAGACGATGCGTGGTCCGATCGGGGCTCAGGAGCCTCGCGTGGATCGATCGGGGCCCCAGAGGCGCCGCGTGGACCCATGGGCATCAGGAGACAGTGCGTGGACCGATCGGGGCTCGGAGACGGCGCGTGGACCGATCGGGGCTTAGGAGACGACGCGTGGACCGATTGGGGTGTAGGCGACGACGCGTTTACCTATCGGGGCTCAGGAGACAGCGCGTGAAATGCTCGGCGCTCGGAGAGGGCGCGTGGACCGATTGGGACTTAAGAGACGACGGGTGAACCGATCGGGGCTTAGGAGACGGCACGTGAATCAATCAGGGCTCAGGAGAAGGGGTGTGGACCGATCGGGGCTCAGGAGACGGCGCGTGAAATGATCGGCGCTCGGAGAGGGCGCGTGGACCGATCGGGGCTCGGCGATGGCGCGTGGACCGATCAGGGCTCGGAGACGACGCGTGTACGGATCGAGGTTTGGAGACGGCGCGTGAACCGATCGGAGCTCGGACACGGCCCGTGGACGGATCAGGGCTTAGGAGACGGCGCGTGGACTAATTGGGGCTCAGGAGACGACGCGTGGACCGATCGGGGCTCGGAAACGACGCGTTAACCGAGCGGGGCTTAGAAGACTACGCGTGGACTGATCGGGGCTTAGAAGACGACGCGTGTACCTATCGGGGCTCAGGAGACAGCGCGTGGACCGATCAGGGCTCGGCGACTGCGCGTGGACGTATCGGGGCTCAGGAAACGGCGCGTGGACCGATCGGGGCTCGGAGACGACGCGTGTACGGATCGGGGATTCGGGGACGACGCGTGGAACGATCCGGGCTCAGGAGACGGCGCGTGGACCGATCGGGGCTCGGAGACGGCGCTTCGAATGATCGGGGCTCAGGTGACGGGGCGTGAACCGATCGGCGCTCGGAGACGGCGCGTGGACCGATCGGGGCTTAGGAGAAGGCGCTTTGACCGATCGGGGCTTAGGAGACGGCGCGTGGGCCGATCAGAGCTCGGAGACGGCGCGTGGAACGATCGGGGCTCAGGCGACGGCGCGTGGACCGATCGGGGCTTAGGAGACAGCGCGTCGACCGACCGGAGATCGGGAGATGACGTGTGGACCGATCGGGGCTCTGGAAGCGGCGCACGAACCGATCGTGGCTCGGAGACGACGCGTGTACGGATCGGGGATTCGGGGACGACGCGTGGAACGATCCGGGCTCAGGACACGGCGCGTGGACCGATCGGGGCTCAGGAGACGGCGCGTGAACCGATCGGCGCTCGGAGACGGCGCGTGGACCGATCGGGGCTTAGGGGACGGCGCGCGGACCGACCGGGGCTCAGGAGACGGCGCGTGAAATGATAGGCGCTCGGAGAGGGCGCGTGGACCGATTGGGACTTAAGAGACGACGGGTGAACCGATCGGGGCTTAGGAGACGGCACGTGAATCGATCGGGGCTCAGGAGAAGTGGTGTGGACCGATCGGGGCTCAGGAGACGGCGCGTGAAATGATCGGCGCTCGGAGAGGGCGGGTGGACCAATCGGGGCTCGGCGATTGCGCGTGGACCGATCGCGGCTCGGCGATGGCGCGTGGACCGATCGGGGCTCGGAGCCGACGCGTGGACCCATCGGGGTTCGGAGACGATGCGTGGAACGATCGGGACTCGGAGACGGCGCGTGGACTGATCGGGGCTTAGGAGCCGACGCGTGGACCCATCGGGGTTCGGAGACGATGCGTGGAACGATCGGGACTCAGGAGACGGCGCGTGAACCGATCGGCCCTTGGAGACGGTGCGAGGAGGCGTCTGGGGTTAGAAGACGACGCGTGGACCGATCGGGGCTCAGGCAACGGCGCGTTAACCGATTGGGGCTTAGGAGACGATGCGTGGTCCGATCGGGGCTCAGGAGCCTCGCGTGAATCGATCGGGGCTCCGGAGGCGCCGCGTTGACCCATAGGGATCAGGAGACGACGCGTGGACCGATCGGGGCTCGGAGACGGCGCGTGGATGGACCGTGGCTTAGAATGCGGCACGCGGACCGATCGGGGCTCGGAGACGGCGCGTGGACCGATCGGGGCTCGGAGACGGCGCGTGGACAGATCGGGGCTCAGGAGACCGCGCGTGGACCGATCGGGGCTCGGCGACTGCGCGTGGACGTATCGGGGCTCAGGAGACGGCGCGTGGACCGATCGCGGCTCGGCGATAGCGCGTGAACCGACCGGGGCTTAGGAGGCTGCGCGTGGACCGATCGAGGCTCGGCGACGGCGCGTGGACCCATCGGGGCTCGGAGACGATACGTGGACCGATCGGGTCTTAGGAAACGACGCGTGGACCGATCGGGGCTCGGAGACGGCGCGTGGACTGATCGGGGCTTAGGAGCCGACGCGTGGACCCATCGGGGTTCGGAGACGATGCGTGGAACGATCGGGGCTCAGCAGAAGGCGCGTGAACCGATCGGCCCTTGGAGACGGTGCGAGGAGGCGTCTGGGGTTAGAAGACGACGCGTGGACCGATCGGGGCTCAGGCAACGGCGCGTTAACCGATTGGGGCTTAGGAGACGATGCGTGGTCCGATCGGGGCTCAGGAGCCTCGCGTGGATCGATCGGGGCTCCGGAGGCGCCGCGTTGACCCATAGGGATCAGGAGACAGTGCGTGGACCGATCGGGGCTCGGAGACGGCGCGTGGACCGATCGGGGCTCGGAGACGGCGCGTGTAACGATCGGGGCTCAGGAGACGGCACGTGGACCGATCGGGGCTTAGGAGCCTCGCGTAGATCGATCGGGGCCCCAGAGGCGCCGCGTGGACCCATGGGCATCAGGAGACAGTGCGTGGACCGATCGGGGCTCGGAGACGGCGCGTGGACCGATCGGGGCTTAGGAGACGACGCGTGGACCGATTGGGGTGTAGGCGACGACGCGTTTACCTATCGGGGCTCAGGAGACAGCGCGTGAAATCATCGGCGCTCGGAGAGGGCGCGTGGACCGATTGGGACTTAAGAGACGACGGGTGAACCGATCGGGGCTTAGGAGACGGCACGTGAATCAATCAGGGCTCAGGAGAAGGGGTGTGGACCGATCGGGGCTCAGGAGACGGCGCGTGAAATGATCGGCGCTCGGAGAGGGCGCGTGGACCGATCGGGGCTCGGCGATGGCGCGTGGACCGATCAGGGCTCGGAGACGACGCGTGTACGGATCGAGGTTTGGAGACGGCGCGTGAACCGATCGGAGCTCGGACACGGCCCGTGGACGGATCAGGGCTTAGGAGACGGCGCGTGGACTAATTGGGGCTCAGGAGACGACGCGTGGACCGATCGGGGCTCGGAAACGACGCGTTAACCGAGCGGGGCTTAGAAGACTACGCGTGGACTGATCGGGGCTTAGAAGACGACGCGTGTACCTATCGGGGCTCAGGAGACAGCGCGTGGACCGATCAGGGCTCGGCGACTGCGCGTGGACGTATCGGGGCTCAGGAAACGGCGCGTGGACCGATCGGGGCTCGGAGACGACGCGTGTACGGATCGGGGATTCGGGGACGACGCGTGGAACGATCCGGGCTCAGGAGACGGCGCGTGGACCGATCGGGGCTCGGAGACGGCGCTTCGAATGATCGGGGCTCAGGTGACGGGGCGTGAACCGATCGGCGCTCGGAGACGGCGCGTGGACCGATCGGGGCTTAGGAGAAGGCGCTTTGACCGATCGGGGCTTAGGAGACGGCGCGTGGGCCGATCAGAGCTCGGAGACGGCGCGTGGAACGATCGGGGCTCAGGCGACGGCGCGTGGACCGATCGGGGCTTAGGAGACAGCGCGTCGACCGACCGGAGATCGGGAGATGACGTGTGGACCGATCGGGGCTCTGGAAGCGGCGCACGAACCGATCGTGGCTCGGAGACGACGCGTGTACGGATCGGGGATTCGGGGACGACGCGTGGAACGATCCGGGCTCAGGACACGGCGCGTGGACCGATCGGGGCTCAGGAGACGGCGCGTGAACCGATCGGCGCTCGGAGACGGCGCGTGGACCGATCGGGGCTTAGGGGACGGCGCGCGGACCGACCGGGGCTCAGGAGACGGCGCGTGAAATGATAGGCGCTCGGAGAGGGCGCGTGGACCGATTGGGACTTAAGAGACGACGGGTGAACCGATCGGGGCTTAGGAGACGGCACGTGAATCGATCGGGGCTCAGGAGAAGTGGTGTGGACCGATCGGGGCTCAGGAGACGGCGCGTGAAATGATCGGCGCTCGGAGAGGGCGGGTGGACCAATCGGGGCTCGGCGATTGCGCGTGGACCGATCGCGGCTCGGCGATGGCGCGTGGACCGATCGGGGCTCGGAGACGGCGCGTGGACCGATCGGGGCTTAGGAGACGGCGCGTGAAATGATCGGTGCTCGGAGAGGGCGCGTGGACCGATTGGGGCTTAAGAGACGACGCGTCGACAGATCGGGGCTCAGGAGAAGGGGTGTGGACCGATCGGGTCTCGGCGATGGCGCGTGGACCGATCAGGGCTCGGAGACGACGCGTGGACCGATCGGAGCTCGGACACGGCCCGTGGACGGATCGGGGCTTAGGAGACGGCGCATGGACTAATTGGGGCTCAGGAGACGACGCGTGGACCGATCGGGGCTCGGAAACGACGCGTTAACCGAGCGGGGCTTAGGAGACTACGCGTGGACCGATCGGGGCGTAGGAGACGATGCGTGTACCTATCGGGGCTCACGAGACAGCGTGTGGACCGATTTGGGCTCAGGAGACGGCGCGTGGATCGATCGGGGCTCAGGAGACGGCGCGTAAAGTTATCGGCGATCGGAGACGGCGCGTGGACCGATCGGGGCTTAGGAGACGACGCGTGGACCGATCGGGGCTTAGAAGACGACGCGTGGACCGATCGGGGCTCAGGAGACGGCGCGCGGACCGACCGGGGCTCAGGAGGCGACGCGTGGACCCATCGGGGCTCGGAGACGGCGTGTGGACCGATCGGGGCTTAGGAGACGATACGTGGACCGATCGGGTCTTCGGAAACGACGCGTGGACCGATCGGGGCTCGGAGACGGCGCGTGGACTGATCGGGGCTTAGGAGCCGACGCGTGGACCCATCGGGGTTCGGAGACGATGCGTGGAACGATCGGGACTCAGGAGACGGCGCGTGAACCGATCGGCCCTTGGAGACGGTGCGAGGAGGCGTCTGGGGTTAGAAGACGACGCGTGGACCGATCGGGGCTCAGGGAACGGCGCGTTAACCGATTGGGGCTTAGGAGACGATGCGTGGTCCGATCGGGGCTCAGGAGCCTCGCGTGAATCGATCGGGGCTCCGGAGGCGCCGCGTTGACCCATAGGGATCAGGAAACAATGCGTGGACCGATCGGGGCTCGGAGACGGCGCGTGGACCGATCGGGGCTCGGAGACAGCGCGTGGACCGACTGGGGCTCAGGCGGTTTCGCGTGGACCAATTGGGGTTCGGCGATGGCGCGTGAACCGATCGAGGCTCGGAGACGACGCGTGTACGGATCGGGGATTCGGGGACGACGCAAGGAACGATCCGGGCTCAGGAGACGGCGCGTGGACCGATCGGGGCTCGCAGACGGCGCTTCGAATGATCGGGGCGCGGAACGACGCGTTAACCGAGCAGGGCTTAGGAGACGGCGCGTGCACCGGTCGGGGCTTACGAGACGACGCGTCGACAGATCGGGGCTCAGGCGAAGGGGTGTGGACAGATCGGGGCTCAGGAGACGGCGCGAGGACCGATTGGGGCTTGGCGATGGCGCGTGGACCGATCGGGGCTCGGCGAGGGCGCGTGGACCGATCAGGGCTCAGGAGGCTGCGCGAGGACCCTTCGGGGCTCGCAGAAGGCACGAGGACCGATCAGGGCTTAGGAGACGACGCGTGGACCGATCGGGGCTCGGAGACGGCGCGTGGACCGATCGGGGCTCGGAGACAGCGCGTGGACCGACTGGGGCTCAGGCGGTTTCGCGTGGACCAATTGGGGTTCGGCGATGGCGCGTGAACCGATCGAGGCTAGGAGACGACGCGTGTACGGATCGGGGATTCGGGGACGACGCAAGGAACGATCCGGGCTCAGGAGACGGCGCGTGGACCGATCGGGGCTCGGAAACGACGCGTCAGCCGAGCGGGGCTTATGAGACGACGCGTGGACCGATCGGGGCTCAGGAGACGGCGCGTGAAGTTATCAGCGCTCAGAGAGGGCACGTGGACCGATCGGGGCTTAGGATACGGCGCGTGGACCGATCGGGGCTCAGGAAGCGGCGCCTGGACCGATCGTGGCTCGGAGACGACGCGTGGAGGCATCGGGGCTAAGAAGACGACGCATGGACCGATCGGGGTTCAGGAAACGGGGTGCGGACCGATCAGAGCTCGGAGACGACGCGTGGACCGATCGGGGCTTAGGAGACTACGCGTGTACCTATCGGGACTCAGGAGACAGCGCGTGGACCGATCGGGGCTCAGGAGGCGGCGCGTGGATCGATCGGGGCTCGGTGACGGCGCGTGGAATGATCGGGTCTCAGGAGGCGGCGCGTGAAATGATCGGCGCTTGGAGACGCCGCGTGGACCGATTGGGGCTTAGGAGACGGCGCGTGGACCGATCGGGGCGCAGGAAGCGGCGCCTGGACCGATCGTGGCTCGGAGACGGCGCGAGGAGGCATCTGGGCTTCGAAGACGACGCGTGGATCGATCGGGGCTCGGAGACGGCGCGTGAACCGACCGGGGCTCAGGAGGCCGCGCGTGGACCGATCGAGGCTCAGGAGGCCACGCCTGGACGGATCGGGGCTCGGAGACGGCGCGTGGAGGCATCGGGGCTAAGAAGACGACGCATGGACCGATCGGGGCTCAGGAAACGGCGTATGGACCGATCGGAGCTCGGACACGACGCGTGGACCGATCGGGGCTCAGGAGACGACGCGTGGACCGGTCGGTGCTCAGGAAGCGGCGCCTGGACCGATCGGGGCTCGGAGACGATACGTGGACCGATCGGGGCTCGGAGACGATACGTGGACCGATCGGGTCTTAGGAAACGACGCGTGGACCGATCGGGGCTCGGAGACGGCGCGTGGACTGATCGGGGCTTAGGAGCCGACGCGTGGACCCATCGGGGTTCGGAGACGATGCGTGGAACGATCGGGGCTCAGCAGAAGGCGCGTGAACCGATCGGCCCTTGGAGACGGTGCGAGGAGGCGTCTGGGGTTAGAAGACGACGCGTGGACCGATCGGGGCTCAGGCAACGGCGCGTTAACCGATTGGGGCTTAGGAGACGATGCGTGGTCCGATCGGGGCTCAGGAGCCTCGCGTGGATCGATCGGGGCTCGGAGACGGCGCGTGGACCGATCGGGGCTTAGGAGACGGCGCGTGAAATGATCGGTGCTCGGAGAGGGCGCGTGGACCGATTGGGGCTTAAGAGACGACGCGTCGACAGATCGGGGCTCAGGAGAAGGGGTGTGGACCGATCGGGTCTCGGCGATGGCGCGTGGACCGATCAGGGCTCGGAGACGACGCGTGGACCGATCGGAGCTCGGACACGGCCCGTGGACGGATCGGGGCTTAGGAGACGGCGCATGTACCTATCGGGGCTCACGAGACAGCGTGTGGACCGATTTGGGCTCAGGAGACGGCGCGTGGATCGATCGGGGCTCAGGAGACGGCGCGTAAAGTTATCGGCGATCGGAGACGGCGCGTGGACCGATCGGGGCTTAGGAGACGACGCGTGGACCGATCGGGGCTTAGAAGACGACGCGTGGACCGATCGGGGCTCAGGAGACGGCGCGCGGACCGACCGGGGCTCAGGAGGCGACGCGTGGACCCATCGGGGCTCGGAGACGGCGTGTGGACCGATCGGGGCTTAGGAGACGATACGTGGACCGATCGGGTCTTCGGAAACGACGCGTGGACCGATCGGGGCTCGGAGACGGCGCGTGGACTGATCGGGGCTTAGGAGCCGACGCGTGGACCCATCGGGGTTCGGAGACGATGCGTGGAACGATCGGGACTCAGGAGACGGCGCGTGAACCGATCGGCCCTTGGAGACGGTGCGAGGAGGCGTCTGGGGTTAGAAGACGACGCGTGGACCGATCGGGGCTCAGGGAACGGCGCGTTAACCGATTGGGGCTTAGGAGACGATGCGTGGTCCGATCGGGGCTCAGGAGCCTCGCGTGAATCGATCGGGGCTCCGGAGGCGCCGCGTTGACCCATAGGGATCAGGAAACAATGCGTGGACCGATCGGGGCTCGGAGACGGCGCGTGGACCGATCGGGGCTCGGAGACAGCGCGTGGACCGACTGGGGCTCAGGCGGTTTCGCGTGGACCAATTGGGGTTCGGCGATGGCGCGTGAACCGATCGAGGCTCGGAGACGACGCGTGTACGGATCGGGGATTCGGGGACGACGCAAGGAACGATCCGGGCTCAGGAGACGGCGCGTGGACCGATCGGGGCTCGCAGACGGCGCTTCGAATGATCGGGGCGCGGGAACGACGCGTTAACCGAGCAGGGCTTAGGAGACGGCGCGTGCACCGGTCGGGGCTTACGAGACGACGCGTCGACAGATCGGGGCTCAGGCGAAGGGGTGTGGACAGATCGGGGCTCAGGAGACGGCGCGAGGACCGATTGGGGCTTGGCGATGGCGCGTGGACCGATCGGGGCTCGGCGAGGGCGCGTGGACCGATCAGGGCTCAGGAGGCTGCGCGAGGACCCTTCGGGGCTCGCAGAAGGCACGAGGACCGATCAGGGCTTAGGAGACGACGCGTGGACCGATCGGGGCTCGGAGACGGCGCGTGGACCGATCGGGGCTCGGAGACAGCGCGTGGACCGACTGGGGCTCAGGCGGTTTCGCGTGGACCAATTGGGGTTCGGCGATGGCGCGTGAACCGATCGAGGCTAGGAGACGACGCGTGTACGGATCGGGGATTCGGGGACGACGCAAGGAACGATCCGGGCTCAGGAGACGGCGCGTGGACCGATCGGGGCTCGGAAACGACGCGTCAGCCGAGCGGGGCTTAGGAGACGACGCGTGGACCGATCGGGGCTCAGGAGACGGCGCGTGAAGTTATCAGCGCTCAGAGAGGGCACGTGGACCGATCGGGGCTTAGGATACGGCGCGTGGACCGATCGGGGCTCAGGAAGCGGCGCCTGGACCGATCGTGGCTCGGAGACGACGCGTGGAGGCATCGGGGCTAAGAAGACGACGCATGGACCGATCGGGGTTCAGGAAACGGGGTGCGGACCGATCAGAGCTCGGAGACGACGCGTGGACCGATCGGGGCTTAGGAGACTACGCGTGTACCTATCGGGACTCAGGAGACAGCGCGTGGACCGATCGGGGCTCAGGAGGCGGCGCGTGGATCGATCGGGGCTCGGTGACGGCGCGTGGAATGATCGGGTCTCAGGAGGCGGCGCGTGAAATGATCGGCGCTTGGAGACGCCGCGTGGACCGATTGGGGCTTAGGAGACGGCGCGTGGACCGATCGGGGCGCAGGAAGCGGCGCCTGGACCGATCGTGGCTCGGAGACGGCGCGAGGAGGCATCTGGGCTTCGAAGACGACGCGTGGATCGATCGGGGCTCGGAGACGGCGCGTGAACCGACCGGGGCTCAGGAGGCCGCGCGTGGACCGATCGAGGCTCAGGAGGCCACGCCTGGACGGATCGGGGCTCGGAGACGGCGCGTGGAGGCATCGGGGCTAAGAAGACGACGCATGGACCGATCGGGGCTCAGGAAACGGCGTATGGACCGATCGGAGCTCGGACACGACGCGTGGACCGATCGGGGCTCAGGAGACGACGCGTGGACCGGTCGGTGCTCAGGAAGCGGCGCCTGGACCGATCGGGGCTCCGAGACGAAGCGTTAACCGAGCGGGGCTTAGGAGACTATGCGGGGACCGATCAGCGCTCGGAGACGGCGCGTGGACCGATCGGGGCTTAGCAGAAGGCGCTTGGACCGATCGGGGCTTAGCAGAAGGCGCTTGGATCGATGGGGGCTTAGGAGTCGGCGCGTCGACCGATCGGAGCTCAGGAGGCGGTGCGTGGATCGATCGGGGCTCGGAGACAGCCCGTGGACTACTGGGGCTGAGGAGACGACGCGTCGACCGATCGGGGCTTAGGAGACGACGCGTCGAACGATCGGGGCTTAGGAGACGACACGTGGACCGATCGGGGCTCGGAGATAGCGCGTGTACCGACTGGGGCTCAGGAGACCGCGCGTGAACCGATCGGGGCTCGGCGACTGCGCGTGGACGGATCGGGGCTCGGAGACGTTGCGTGGACCGATCGGCGCTCGAAGCCGGCGCGTGGACCGATCGGGGCTCGGACACAGTGCGTGGACGACTGGGGCTCAGGTGGTTGCGCGTGGACCAATTGGGGTTCGGCGACATCGCGTGGACCGATCGGGGCTCAGGAGACGACGCGTAGACCGATCGGGGCCCAGGAGACGGCGCGTGGACCAATCGGGGCTCAGGAAACGGCGCGTGGATCGACTGGGGCTTAGGCGGTTGAGCGTGGACCGATCTGGGCTCGGAGACGGCGGGTTAACCGATCGGGGCTTAGGAGACGATGCCTGGACCGATCGGGCTCGGAGCCGGCGCGTGAACCGATCGGGGCTCAGGAGGCCGCGCGTGGACCGATCGAGGCTCGGCGACGGCGCCTGGACCGATCGGGGCTCGGAGACGACGCGTGTACGGATCAGGGCTTGGTGACGGCACGTTTACCGATAGCAGCTCGGAGACGGCCCGTGGACGGATCGCGGCTTAGGAGACGGCGCGTGGAACGATCGGGGCTCAGGAGACGGCGCGTGGACCGATCGGGGCTCAGGAGACGACGCGTGGACCGGTCGGTGCTCAGGAAGCGGCGCCTGGACCGATCGGGGCTCCGAGACGAAGCGTTAACCGAGCGGGGCTTAGGAGACTATGCGGGGACCGATCAGCGCTCGGAGACGGCGCGTGGACCGATCGGGGCTTAGCAGAAGGCGCTTGGACCGATCGGGGCTTAGCAGAAGGCGCTTGGATCGATGGGGGCTTAGGAGTCGGCGCGTCGACCGATCGGAGCTCAGGAGGCGGTGCGTGGATCGATCGGGGCTCGGAGACAGCCCGTGGACTACTGGGGCTGAGGAGACGACGCGTCGACCGATCGGGGCTTAGGAGACGACGCGTCGAACGATCGGGGCTTAGGAGACGACACGTGGACCGATCGGGGCTCGGAGATAGCGCGTGTACCGACTGGGGCTCAGGAGACCGCGCGTGAACCGATCGGGGCTCGGCGACTGCGCGTGGACGGATCGGGGCTCGGAGACGTTGCGTGGACCGATCGGCGCTCGAAGCCGGCGCGTGGACCGATCGGGGCTCGGACACAGTGCGTGGACGACTGGGGCTCAGGTGGTTGCGCGTGGACCAATTGGGGTTCGGCGACATCGCGTGGACCGATCGGGGCTCAGGAGACGACGCGTAGACCGATCGGGGCCCAGGAGACGGCGCGTGGACCAATCGGGGCTCAGGAAACGGCGCGTGGATCGACTGGGGCTTAGGCGGTTGAGCGTGGACCGATCTGGGCTCGGAGACGGCGGGTTAACCGATCGGGGCTTAGGAGACGATGCCTGGACCGATCGGGCTCGGAGCCGGCGCGTGAACCGATCGGGGCTCAGGAGGCCGCGCGTGGACCGATCGAGGCTCGGCGACGGCGCCTGGACCGATCGGGGCTCGGAGACGACGCGTGTACGGATCAGGGCTTGGTGACGGCACGTTTACCGATAGCAGCTCGGAGACGGCCCGTGGACGGATCGCGGCTTAGGAGACGGCGCGTGGAACGATCGGGGCTCAGGAGACGGCGCGTGGACCGGTCGAGGCTCGGAGACGGCACGTGGACCGATCGGGGCTTAGGGGAAGGCGCGTGGACCGATCGGGGCTTAGGAGACGGCGCGTGGACCGATCGGGGCTCGGCGATGGCGCGGGGAACGATCGGGGCTCATGAGACGGCGCGTGAACCGATCGGCGCTCGGAGACGGCGCGTTCACCGATCGGGGCTCGGAGACGGTGCGTAGAACGATCGGGGCTCAGGAGACGGCGCGTTAACCGATTGGGGTTTAGGAGACGTTGCGTGGACCGATCGGCGCTCGAAGACGGCGCGTGGACCGATCGGGGCTCGGACACAGGGCGTGGACCGACTGGGGCTCAGGCGGTTGCGCGTGGACCAATTGGGGTTCGGCGACGGCGCGTGGACCGATCAGGGCTCAGGAGGCGGCGCGTGGATCCATCGGGGCTCGGGGACGGCGCGTGGATCGATCGGGGCTCGGAGACAGCCCGTGGACTACTGGGGCTGAGGAGACGACGCGTCGACCGATCGGGGCTTAGGAGACGACGCGTCGAACGATCGGGGCTTAGGAGACGACACGTGGACCGATCGGGGCTCGGAGATAGCGCGTGTACCGACTGGGGCTCAGGAGACCGCGCGTGAACCGATCGGGGCTCGGCGACTGCGCGTGGACGGATCGGGGCTCGGAGACGTTGCGTGGACCGATCGGCGCTCGAAGCCGGCGCGTGGACCGATCGGGGCTCGGACACAGTGCGTGGACGACTGGGGCTCAGGCGGTTGCGCGTGGACCGATCGGGGCTCAGGAGACGACGCGTAGACCGATCGGGGCCCAGGAGACGGCGCGTGGACCATTCGGGGCTCAGGAAACGGCGCGTGGATCGACTGGGGCTTAGGCGGTTGCGCGCGGACCGATCTGGGCTCGGAGACGGCGCGTTAACCGATAGGGGCTTAGGAGACGATGCGTGGACCGATCGGGCTCGGAGACGGCGCGTGAACCGACCGGGGCTCAGGAGACGGCCCGTGAACGGATCGGGGCTTAGGAGACGGCGCGTCGACCGATCGGGGCTCAGGATGCGGCGCGTGGACCCATCGGGACTCGGAGACGGTCCGTGGAGCGATCGGGGCTTAGGAGACGGCGCGTGGACTGATCGGAGCTCGGGAAGCGGCGCCTGAACCGATCTGGCTCGGAGACGGCGCGTGGACCGATCGGGGCCCAGGAGACGGCGCGTGGACCGATCGGGGCTCAGGAAACGGCGCGTGGACCGACTGGGTCTCAGGCGGTTGCGCGTGGACCAATTGGGGTTCCGCGACGGCGCGTGGACCGATCGGGGCTCGGAGACGGCGCGTTAACCGATCGCGGCTTAGGAGACGATGCGAGGAAGCATCTGGGTTTACAAGACGACCCGTGGATCGATCGGGGCTCGGAGACGGCGCGTGAACCGACCGGGGCTCAGGAGACGGCACGTGGACCGATCGGGGCTCGGAGACGGCACGTTAACCGATCGGGGCTTAGGAGACGATGCCTGGACCGATCGGGCTCGGAGCCGGCGCGTGAACCGATCGGGGCTCAGGAGGCCGCGCGTGGACCGATCGAGGCTCGGCGACGGCGCCTGGACCGATCGGGGCTCGGAGACGACGCGTGTACGGATCAGGGCTTGGTGACGGCGCGTTTACCGATAGCAGCTCGGAGACGGCCCGTGGACGGATCGCGGCTTAGGAGACGGCGCGTGGAACGATCGGGGCTCAGGAGACGGCGCGTGGACCGGTCGAGGCTCGGAGACGGCACGTGGACCGATCGGGGCTTAGGGGAAGGCGCGTGGACCGATCGGGGCTTAGGAGACGGCGCGTGGACCGATCGGGGCTCGGCGATGGCGCGGGGAACGATCGGGGCTCAGGAGACGGCGCGTGAACCGATCGGCGCTCGGAGACGGCGCGTGGACCGATCGGGGCTCGGAGACGGTGCGTAGAACGATCGGGGCTCAGGAGACGGCGCGTTAACCGATTGGGGTTTAGGAGACGTTGCGTGGACCGATCGGCGCTCGAAGACGGCGCGTGGACCGATCGGGGCTCGGACACAGGGCGTGGACCGACTGGGGCTCAGGCGGTTGCGCGTGGACCGATTGGGGTTCGGCGACGGCGCGTGGACCGATCGGGGCTCAGGAGGCGGCGCGTGGATCCATCGGGGCTCGGAGACGGCGCGTGGAACGATCGGGGCTCAGGTGACGGCGCGTGAACCGATCCGCGCTCGGAGATGGCACGTGGACCGATCGGGGCTTAGGAGAAGACGCTTGGACCGATCGGGGCTTAGGAGACGGCGCGTAAAATGATCGGCGCCCGGAGATGGCGCGTGGACCGATTGGGGCTTAAGAGACGACGGCTGGACCGATCGGGGCTTAGGAGACGGCACGTGAATCGATCGGGGCACAGCAGACGGCGCGTGAACCGGTCGAGGCTTAGGAGACGACGCGTTGACCGATCGGGGCTCAGGAGAAGGGGTGTGGACCGATCGGGGCTCAGGAGACGGCGCGTGGACCGATCGGGGCTCGGCGATGACGCGTGGATCGATCGGGGCTCGGAGACGACGCGTGTACGGATCGAGGCTTGGAGACGGCGCGTGGACCGACCGGAGCTCGGAAACGGCCCGTGGACGGATCGGGGCTTAGGAGACGGCGCGTGGACTAATTGGGGCTCAGGAGACGACGCGTGGATCGATCGGGGCTCGGAAACGACGCGTCAGCCGAGCGGGGCTTAGGAGACGACGCGTGGACCGATCGGGGCTCAGGAGACGGCGCGTGAAGTTATCAGCGCTCAGAGAGGGCACGTGGACCGATCGGGGCTTAGGATACGGCGCGTGGACCGATCGGGGCTCAGGAAGCGGCGCCTGGACCGATCGTGGCTCGGAGACGACGCGTGGAGGCATCGGGGCAAAGAAGACGACGCATGGACCGATCGGGGTTCAGGAAACGGGGTGCGGACCGATCAGAGCTCGGAGACGACGCGTGGACCGATCGGGGCTTAGGAGACTACGCGTGTACCTATCGGGACTCAGGAGACAGCGCGTGGACCGATCGGGGCTCAGGAGGCGGCGCGTGGATCGATCGGGGCTCGGTGACGGCGCGTGGAATGATCGGGTCTCAGGAGGCGGCGCGTGAAATGATCGGCGCTTGGAGACGCCGCGTGGACCGATTGGGGCTTAGGAGACGGCGCGTGGACCAATTGGGGCTTAGGAGACGACGCGTGGACTGATCGGGACTCAGGAGACGGCGCGTGGCCCGATTCGGGCTCGGATACGGCGCGTGAACCGACCGGGGCTCAGGAGGACGCCCGAAAACCGATCGCGGCTCGGCGACGGCGCGTGGACCGATCGGGGCTCAGGAGGCCGCGCGTGGACCGATCATGGCTCGGCGACGGCGCGTAGACCGATCGGGGCTCGGAGACGACGCGTGGACTGATCGGGGCTCGAAGACAGCGCGTGGACCGTCCGGGGCTCAGGAGGGGATGCGTGGACCGATCGCGGCTCTGGAGACTGCGCGTGGATCGATCGGGGCTCGGAGACAGCGCGTGGACCGACTGGGGCTCAGGCGGTTTCGCGTGGACCAATTGGGGTTCGGCGACGGCGCGTGGACCGTTCGGGGCTCGGAGACGGCGCGTTAACCGATCGGGGCATAGGAGACGATGCGTGGACCGATCGGGGCTCGGAGACGGCGCGTGGACCGATCGGGGCTCGGCGACGGCGCGTGGACAGATCGAGGCTCGGAGACGACGCGTGTACGGATCGGGGCTTTGAAGTCGACGCGTGGACCGATCGTGGCTCAAGAAACGGCGTGTGGAGCGATCGGGGCTCGGAGACGACGCGTGGAGCGATAGGGGCTCAGGAGACGGCGCGTGGACCGGTCGGGGCTTAGGAGACTCGCGTGGACCGATTGGGACTCAGGCGGTTGCGCGTGGATCAATTGGGGTTCGGCGACGGCGCGTGGACCGATCGCGGCGCGGAGACGGCGCGTAAACCGATCGGGGCATAGGAGACGATGCGTGGACCGATCGGGGCTCGGAGACGGCGAGTGGACCCATCGGGGGGCTCGGAAACGACGCGTGTACGGATCGGGGCTTGATGACGGCGGCTTTACCGATCGCGGCTCGGAGACGGCCCGTGGACGGATCAGGGCTTAGGAGACGGCGCGTGGACCGATCGGGGCTCAGGAGACGGCGCGTGGTCCGGTCGGGGCTTAGGAGACGGCGCGTGGACCGATCGGGGCTCGGAGACAGCGCGTGGACCAACCGGGGCTGAGGCGGTTGAGCGTGGACCAATTCGGGTTGGGCAACGGCGCGTGGACCGATCCGGGCGCAGGAGATGGCGCGTGGACCGATCGGGGCTCGGAGACGGCGCGTGAACCGATCGGCGCTCGGAGACGGCGCGTGGACCGATCGGGGCTTAGGAGACGGCGCGTGGACCGATCGGGGCTCGGAGACATCGCGTGGAATGATCGGGGCTCAGGAGACGGCGCGTGAACCGATCGGCGCTCGGAGACGGCGCGTGGACGGATCAAGGCTCAGGAGACGGCGCGTGAACCAATCGGCGCCCGGAGACGGCGCGTGGACCGATCGGGGCTTAGGAGACGGCGAGTGCACCGATCGGGGCCCGGAGACGGGTCGTGGACAGATTGGGGCTTAGGAGACGGCGCGTGGACCGATCGGGGCTGGGAGACGGCACGTGGACCAATAGGGGTTTAGGAGACGGCGCGTGGACGGATCGGGGCTTAGGAGACGACGCGTCGACCGATCGCGGCTTAGGAGGCGGCGCGTGGGCCGATCGGAGCTCGGAGACGGCGCGTGGAACGATCGGGGCTCACGAGACGGCGCGTGAACCGATCGGCGCTCGGAGACGGCGCGTGGACCGATCGGGGCTTAGGGGACGGCGCGTGGACCGATCGGTGCTCGGAGACGATGCGTGGACCGATCGGGGCTCAGGAAAGGGCGTGTGGAGCGGTCGAGGCTCAGGAGGCGACGCGTAGACCCATCGGGGCTCGGAGACCGCGTGTGGACCGATCGGAGCTCGGAGACGGCGCGTGGAACGATCGGGGCTCAGGAGACGGCGCGTGAACCGATCGGCGCTCGGAGACGGCGCGTGGACCGTTCGGGGCTCCGTGACAGCGCGTGGACCGACTGGGGCTCAGGCGGTTGCGCGTGGACCAATTGGGGTTCGGCGACGGCGCGTGGACCGATCCGGGCTCAGGAGACGGAGCGTGGAGCGATCGGGGCTCAGGAGACGGCGCGTGAACTAATCGGCGCTCGGAGACGGCGCGTGGATCGATCGGGGCTGATGAGAAGGCGCGTGGTCCGATCGGGGCTTATGAGACGGCACGTTAACCGATCGGGGCTTAGGAGACGATGCGCGGACCGATCGGGCTCGGCGACGGCGCGCGGACCGATCGGGGCTCGGAGAAGGCGTGTGGACCGATCGGGGATCAGGAAACGGCACGTGGAGCGATCGGGGCTGAGGAGGCGGCGCGTGGATCGATCGGGGCTCAGGAGGCGACGCGTCGACGGATCGGGGCTTAGGAGACGACGCGTGGACCGATCGGGTATTAGGGGACGACGCGTGGACCGATCGGTGCTCGGAGACGGCACGAGGATGGACCGTGGCTTAGAATGCGGCATGCGGACCGATCGGGACTCGGAGACGGCGTGTGGACCAATCGGGGCTCGGAGACGGCGCGTTAACCGATCGGGGCATAGGAGACGATGCGTGGACCGATCGGGCCTCGGAGACGGCGCGTGGAACGATCGGAGCAAAGGAGACGGCGCGTGAACCGATCGGCGTTCGGTGACGACGCGTGGATCGATCGGGGCTTAGGAGGCGGCGCGTGGACCGATTCGGGCTTAGGAGACGGCGCGATGACCGATCGGGGCTCAGGAAGCGACGCCTAGACCGATCGTGGCTCGGAGACGGCGCGTGGATGCATCGTGGCTAAGAAGACGACGCAGGGACCGAGCGGGGCTCAGGAGACGGCGCGAGGAGCGATCGGGGCTCAGGAGAAGACGCGTCAATTGATCGGGGCTCAGAAATCGGTGCGTGGAGCGATCGGGGCTCAGGAGATGACGCGTGGATCGATCGGGGCTCAGGAAACGACGCGTCGACCGATCGGGGCTCAGGAGACGGCGCGCGGACCGACCGGGGCTCAGGAGCCTCGCGTGGGCCGATCATGGCTCGGCGACGGCGCGAGGACCGATCGAGGCTCGGAGACGACGCGTGGACCGATGGGGGCTCGGATACGGCGCGTGGAGCGATCGGGACTCAGGATACGGCGCGTGAACCGATTGGCGCTCGGAGACGGCGCGTGAACCGATCGGGGCTGAGGAGAAGGCGCGTTGACCGATCGGGGCTTAGGAGACGGTGCGTGGACCGATCGGGGCTCGGAGACGGCGCGTGGACGGATCGGAGCTTAGGAGATGGCGCGTGGACTAATTGGGGCTCAGGAGACGACGCGTGGATCGATCGGGGCTCGGAAACGACGCGTTAACCGAGCGGGGCTTAGGAGACGACGCGTGGACCGATCGGGGCTCAGGAGACGGCGCGTGAAGTTATCGGCGCTCGTAGACGGCGCGTGGAGGCATCGGGGCTAAGAAGACGACGCATGGACCGATCGGGGCTCAGGAAACGGCATGTGGACCGATCAGAGCTCGGAGACGACACGTGGACCGATCGGGGCTTAGGAGATTACGCGTGTACATATCGGGGCTCAGGAGGCCGCGCGAGAACCGATCGCGGCTTGGCGACGGCGCGTGGACCGATCGGGGCTCAGGAGGCCGCGCGTGGACCCATCATGGCTCGTCGACGGCGCGTAGACCGATCGGGGCTCGGAGACGACGCGTGGACCGATCGGGGCTCGGAGACAGCGCGTGGACCGACTGGGGCTCAGGCGGTTGCGCGTGGACCAATTGGGGCTCCGGAGGCAGCGCGTGGACCGATTGGGGAGCAGAAGATGGTGCGTGGACCGATCGGGGCTCGGAGACGGCGCGTGGACCGATCGGAGTTTAGAATACGACGCGTAGACCGATTGGGGCTCAGGAGACAGCGCGTGGACTGATCTAGGCGGGGAGACGGCGCGTTAACCGATCGGCGCTCGGAGACGGCGCGTCGACCCATCGGGGTTCGGTGACGGCCCGTAGACCGTCCGGGGCTCAGGAGGGGATGCGTGGACCGATCGCGCCTCTGGAGACTGCGCGTGGATCGATAGGGGCTCAGAGACGACGCGTGGACCGATCGGGGCTCGGAGACAGCGCGTGGACCGACTGGGGCTCAGGCGGTTGCGCGTGGACCAATTGGGGTTCGGCGACGGCGCGTGGACCGATCGGGGCTCGGAGACGGCGCGTTAACCGATTGGGGCTTAGGAGACGATGCGTGGTCCGATCGGGGCTCAGGAGCCTCGCGTGGATCGATCGGTGCTCCGGAGGCGCCGCGTTGACCCATGGGGATCAGGAGACAGTGCGTGGATCGATCGGGGCTCGGAAACGGCGCGTTAACCGATTGGGGCTTAGGAGACGATGCGTGGTCCGATCGGGGCTCAGGAGCCTCGCGTGGATCGAATGGGGCTTCGGAGGCGCCGCGTTGACCCAAGGGGATCAGGCGACAGTGCGTGGACCGATCGGGGCTCGGAGACGGCACGTGGACCGATCGGGGCTCAGGAGAAGGCGCGTGGACCGATCGGGGCTCGGGGACGGCGCGTTAACCGATTGGGGCTTAGGAGACTATGCGTGGACCGATCGGGGCTCAGGAGACGGCGCGTGGACCGATCGGGGCTGAGGAGACGTCGCGTGGACCGATTGGGGCTCGGATACGGCGCGTGAACGAATCGGGGCTCAGGAGGCCGCGCGTGCACCGACCGCGGCTCGGCGACGGCGCGTGGACCGATCGGGGCTCAGGAGGCCGCGCGTGGACCGATCATGGCTCGGCGACGGCGCGTGGACCGATCGGGGCTCGGAGACGACGCGTGGACCGATCTGGGTTCGGCGACAGCGCGTGAACCGACTGGGGCTCAGGAGGTTGCGCGTGGACCAATTGGGGTTCGGCGACGGCGCGTGGACCGTTCGGGGCTCGGAGACGGCGCGTTAACCGATCGGGGCTTAGGAGACTATGCGTGGACCGATCGGGGCTCAGGAGACGGCGCGTGGACCGATCGTGGCTCGGAAACGGCGCGAGGATGCATCTGGGCTTACAAGACGACGCGTGGATCGATCGGGGCTCGGAGACGGCGCATGAACCGACCGGGGCTCAGGAGACGGCGCGTGGACTGATCGGGGCTCGGAGACGGCGCGTTAACCGATCGGGGCTTAGGACACGATGCGTGGACCGATCGGGCCTCGGAGACGGCGAGTTGACCGACCGGGGCTAAGGAGGCCGCGCGTGGACCGATCGAGGCTCGGCGACGGCGCGTGGACCGATCAGGGCTCGGAGACGACGCGTGTACGGATCGAGGTTTGGAGACGGTGCGTGAACCGATCGGAGCTCGGACACGTCCCGTGGACGGATCAGGGCTTAGGAGACGGCGCGCGGACTAATTGGGGCTCAGGGGACGACGCGTGGACCGATCGGGGCTCGGAAACGACGCGTTAACCGAGCAGGGCTTAGGAGACGACGCGTGGACCGATCGGGGCGTAGGAGACGTCGCGTGTACCTATCGGGGCTCACGAGACAGAGTGTGGACCGATTTGGGCTCAGGAGACGGCGCGTGGATCGATCGGGGCTCGGAGACGAAGCGTGGGTCGATCGGGGCTCAGAAGACGACGCGTCGACCGATCGGGGCTCAGGTGACGGCGCGCGGACCGACCGGGGCTCAGGAGATGGCGCGTGGACACATCGGGGCTCGGAGACGGCACGTGGACCGATCAGGGCTTAGGAGCCTCGCGTGGATCGATCGGGGCCCCGGAGGCGCCGCGTGGACCCATGGGCATCAGGAGACAGTGCGTGGACCGATCGGGGCTCGGAGACGGCGCGTGGACCGATCGGGGCTTAGGAGACGACGCGTGGACCGATTGGGGTGTAGGCGACGACGCGTTTACCTATCGGGGCTCAGGAGACCGCGCGTGAAATGATCGGCGCTCGGAGAGGGCGCGTGGACCGATTGGGACTTAAGAGACGACGGGTGAACCGGTCGGGGCTTAGGAGACGGCACGTGAATCGATCGGGGCTCAGGAGAAGGGGTGTGGACCGATCGGGGCTCAGGAGACGGCGCGTGAAATGATAGGCGCTCGGAGAGGGCGCGTGGACCGATTGGGACTTAAGAGACGACGGGTGAACCGATCGGGGCTTAGGAGACGGCACGTGAATCGATCGGGGCTCAGGAGAAGTGGTGTGGACCGATCGGGGCTCAGGAGACGGCGCGTGAAATGATCGGCGCTCGGAGAGGGCGGGTGGACCAATCGGGGCTCGGCGATTGCGCGTGGACCGATCGCGGCTCGGCGATGGCGCGTGGACCGATCGGGGCTCGGAGACGGCGCGTGGACCGATCGGGGCTTAGGAGAAGGCGCTTGGACCGATCGGGGCTTAGGAGACGGCGCGTGGGCCGATCGGAGCTCGGAGACGGCGCGTGGAACGATCGGGGCTTAGAAGACGACGCGTGGACCGATCGGGGCTCAGGAGACGGCGCGTGGACCGACCGGGGCTCAGGAGGCGACGCGTGGACCCATCGGGGCTCGGAGACGGCGTGTGGACCGATCGGGGCTTAGGAGACGATACGTGGACCGATCGGGTCTTAGGAAACGACGCGTGGACCGATCGGGGCTCGGAGACGGCGCGTGGACTGATCGAGGCTTAGGAGCCGACGCGTGGACCCATCGGGGTTCGGAGACGATGCGTGGAACGATCGGGACTCAGGAGACGGCGCGTGAACCGATCGGCCCTTGAAGACGGTGCGAGGAGGCGTCTGGGGTTAGAAGACGACGCGTGGACCGATCGGGGCTCAGGGAACGGCGCGTTAACCGATTGGGGCTTAGGAGACGATGCGTGGTCCGATCGGGGCTCAGGAGCCTCGCGTGGATCGATCGGGGCTCCGGAGGCGCCGCGTTGACCCATAGGGATCAGGAGACAGTGCGTGGACCGATCGGGGCTCGGAGACGGCGCGTGGACGGATCGGGGCTCGGAGACGGCGCGTGGACAGATCGGGGCTCAGGAGACCGCGCGTGGACCGATCGGGGCTCGGCGACTGCGCGTGGACGTATCGGGGCTCAGGAGACGGCGCGTGGACCGATCGCGGCTCGGAGATAGCGCGTGAACCGACCGGGGCTTAGGAGGCTGCGCGTGGACCGATCGAGGCTCGGCGACGGCGCGTGGACCCATCGGGGCTCGGAGACGATACGTGGACCGATCGGGTCTTAGGAAACGACGCGTGGACCGATCGGGGCTCGGAGACGGCGCGTGGACTGATCGGGGCTTAGGAGCCGACGCGTGGACCCATCGGGGTTCGGAGACGATGCGTGGAACGATCGGGGCTCAGGAGACGGCGCGTGAACCGATCGGCCCTTGGAGACGGTGCGAGGAGGCGTCTGGGGTTAGAAGACGACGCGTGGACCGATCGGAGCTCAGGCAACGGCGCGTTAACCGATTGGGGCTTAGGAGACGATGCGTGGTCCGATCGGGGCTCAGGAGCCTCGCGTGGATCGATCGGGGCTCCGGAGGCGCCGCGTTGACCCATAGGGATCAGGAGACAGTGCGTGGACCGATCGGGGCTCGGAGACGGCGCGTGGACCGATCGGGGCTCGGAGACGGCGCGTGTAACGATCGGGGCTCAGGAGACGGCACGTGGACCGATCGGGGCTTAGGATCCTCGCGTGGATCGATCGGGGCCCCAGAGGCGCCGCGTGGACCCATGGGCATCAGGAGACAGTGCGTGGACCGATCGGGGCTCGGAGACGGCGCGTGGACCGATCGGGGCTTAGGAGACGACGCGTGGACCGATTGGGGTGTAGGCGACGACGCGTTTACCTATCGGGGCTCAGGAGACAGCGCGTGAAATGATCGGCGCTCGGAGAGGGCGCGTGGACCGATTGGGACTTAAGAGACGACGGGTGAACCGATCGGGGCTTAGGAGACGGCACGTGAATCAATCAGGGCTCAGGAGAAGGGGTGTGGACCGATCGGGGCTCAGGAGACGGCGCGTGAAATGATCGGCGCTCGGAGAGGGCGCGTGGACCGATCGGGGCTCGGCGATGGCGCGTGGACCGATCAGGGCTCGGAGACGACGCGTGTACGGATCGAGGTTTGGAGACGGCGCGTGAACCGATCGGAGCTCGGACACGGCCCGTGGACGGATCAGGGCTTAGGAGACGGCGCGTGGACTAATTGGGGCTCAGGAGACGACGCGTGGACCGATCGGGGCTCGGAAACGACGCGTTAACCGAGCGGGGCTTAGAAGACTACGCGTGGACTGATCGGGGCTTAGAAGACGACGCGTGTACCTATCGGGGCTCAGGAGACAGCGCGTGGACCGATCAGGGCTCGGCGACTGCGCGTGGACGTAACGGGGCTCAGGAAACGGCGCGTGGACCGATCGGGGCTCGGAGACGACGCGTGTACGGATCGGGGATTCGGGGACGACGCGTGGAACGATCCGGGCTCAGGAGACGGCGCGTGGACCGATCGGGGCTCGGAGACGGCGCTTCGAATGATCGGGGCTCAGGTGACGGGGCGTGAACCGATCGGCGCTCGGAGACGGCGCGTGGACCGATCGGGGCTTAGGAGAAGGCGCTTTGACCGATCGGGGCTTAGGAGACGGCGCGTGGGCCGATCAGAGCTCGGAGACGGCGCGTGGAACGATCGGGGCTCAGGCGACGGCGCGTGGACCGATCGGGGCTTAGGAGACAGCGCGTCGACCGACCGGAGATCGGGAGATGACGTGTGGACCGATCGGGGCTCTGGAAGCGGCGCACGGACCGATCGTGGCTCGGAGACGACGCGTGTACGGATCGGGGATTCGGGGACGACGCGTGGAACGATCCGGGCTCAGGACACGGCGCGTGGACCGATCGGGGCTCAGGAGACGGCGCGTGAACCGATCGGCGCTCGGAGACGGCGCGTGGACCGATCGGGGCTTAGGGGACGGCGCGCGGACCGACCGGGGCTCAGGAGACGGCGCGTGAAATGATAGGCGCTCGGAGAGGGCGCGTGGACCAATTGGGACTTAAGAGACGACGGGTGAACCGATCGGGGCTTAGGAGACGGCACGTGAATCGATCGGGGCTCAGGAGAAGTGGTGTGGACCGATCGGGGCTCAGGAGACGGCGCGTGAAATGATCGGCGCTCGGAGAGGGCGGGTGGACCAATCGGGGCTCGGCGATTGCGCGTGGACCGATCGCGGCTCGGCGATGGCGCGTGGACCGATCGGGGCTCGGAGACGGCGCGTGGACCGATCGGGGCTCGGAGACGATACGTGGACCGATCGGGTCTTAGGAAACGACGCGTGGACCGATCGGGGCTCGGAGACGGCGCGTGGACTGATCGGGGCTTAGGAGCCGACGCGTGGACCCATCGGGGTTCGGAGACGATGCGTGGAACGATCGGGACTCGGAGACGGCGCGTGGACTGATCGGGGCTTAGGAGCCGACGCGTGGACCCATCGGGGTTCGGAGACGATGCGTGGAACGATCGGGACTCAGGAGACGGCGCGTGAACCGATCGGCCCTTGGAGACGGTGCGAGGAGGCGTCTGGGGTTAGAAGACGTCGCGTGGACCGATCGGGGCTCAGGCAACGGCGCGTTAACCGATTGGGGCTTAGGAGACGATGCGTGGTCCGATCGGGGCTCAGGAGCCTCGCGTGAATCGATCGGGGCTCCGGAGGCGCCGCGTTGACCCATAGGGATCAGGAGACGACGCGTGGACCGATCGGGGCTCGGAGACGGCGCGTGGATGGACCGTGGCTTAGAATGCGGCACGCGGACCGATCGGGGCTCGGAGACGGCGCGTGGACCGATCGGGGCTCGGAGACGGCGCGTGGACAGATCGGGGCTCAGGAGACCGCGCGTGGACCGATCGGGGCTCGGCGACTGCGCGTGGACGTATCGGCGCTCAGGAGACGGCGCGTGGACCGATCGCGGCTCGGCGATAGCGCGTGAACCGACCGGGGCTTAGGAGGCTGCGCGTGGACCGATCGAGGCTCGGCGACGGCGCGTGGACCCATCGGGGCTCGGAGACGATACGTGGACCGATCGGGTCTTAGGAAACGACGCGTGGACCGATCGGGGCTCGGAGACGGCGCGTGAACTGATCGGGGCTTAGGAGCCGACGCGTGGACCCATCGGGGTTCGGAGACGATGCGTGGAACGATCGGGGCTCAGCAGAAGGCGCGTGAACCGATCGGCCCTTGGAGACGGTGCGAGGAGGCGTCTGGGGTTAGAAGACGACGCGTGGACCGATCGGGGCTCAGGCAACGGCGCGTTAACCGATTGGGGCTTAGGAGACGATGCGTGGTCCGATCGGGGCTCAGGAGCCTCGCGTGGATCGATCGGGGCTCCGGAGGCGCCGCGTTGACCCATAGGGATCAGGAGACAGTGCGTGGACCGATCGGGGCTCGGAGACGGCGCGTGGACCGATCGGGGCTCGGAGACGGCGCGTGTAACGATCGGGGCTCAGGAGACGGCACGTGGACCGATCGGGGCTTAGGAGCCTCGCGTAGATCGATCGGGGCCCCAGAGGCGCCGCGTGGACCCATGGGCATCAGGAGACAGTGCGTGGACCGATCGGGGCTCGGAGACGGCACGTGGACCGATCGGGGCTTAGGAGACGACGCGTGGACCGATTGGGGTGTAGGCGACGACGCGTTTACCTATCGGGGCTCAGGAGACAGCGCGTGAAATGATCGGCGCTCGGAGAGGGCGCGTGGACCGATTGGGACTTAAGAGACGACGGGTGAACCGATCGGGGCTTAGGAGACTGCACGTGAATCAATCAGGGCTCAGGAGAAGGGGTGTGGACCGATCGGGGCTCAGGAGACGGCGCGTGAAATGATCGGCGCTCGGAGAGGGCGCGTGGACCGATCGGGGCTCGGCGATGGCGCGTGGACCGATCAGGGCTCGGAGACGACGCGTGTACGGATCGAGGTTTGGAGACGGCGCGTGAACCGATCGGAGCTCGGACACGGCCCGTGGACGGATCAGGGCTTAGGAGACGGCGCGTGGACTAATTGGGGCTCAGGAGACGACGCGTGGACCGATCGGGGCTCGGAAACGACGCGTTAACCGAGCGGGGCTTAGAAGACTACGCGTGGACTGATCGGGGCTTAGAAGACGACGCGTGTACCTATCGGGGCTCAGGAGACAGCGCGTGGACCGATCAGGGCTCGGCGACTGCGCGTGGACGTATCGGGGCTCAGGAAACGGCGCGTGGACCGATCGGGGCTCGGAGACGACGCGTGTACGGATCGGGGATTCGGGGACGACGCGTGGAACGATCCGGGCTCAGGAGACGGCGCGTGGACCGATCGGGGCTCGGAGACGGCGCTTCGAATGATCGGGGCTCAGGTGACGGGGCGTGAACCGATCGGCGCTCGGAGACGGCGCGTGGACCGATCGGGGCTTAGGAGAAGGCGCTTTGACCGATCGGGGCTTAGGAGACGGCGCGTGGGCCGATCAGAGCTCGGAGACGGCGCGTGGAACGATCGGGGCTCAGGCGACGGCGCGTGGACCGATCGGGGCTTAGGAGACAGCGCGTCGACCGACCGGAGATCGGGAGATGACGTGTGGACCGATCGGGGCTCTGGAAGCGGCGCACGGACCGATCGTGGCTCGGAGACGACGCGTGTACGGATCGGGGATTCGGGGACGACGCGTGGAACGATCCGGGCTCAGGACACGGCGCGTGGACCGATCGGGGCTCAGGAGACGGCGCGTGAACCGATCGGCGCTCGGAGACGGCGCGTGGACCGATCGGGGCTTAGGAGACGACGCGTGAACCGATCGGCGCTCGGAGACGGTGTGTGGACCGATCGGGGCTTAGGGGACGGCGCGTGGACCGATCAGTGCTCAGGAGACGGCGCGTGAAATGATCGGCGCTCGGAGAGGGCGGGTGGACCAATCGGGGCTCGGCGATTGCGCGTGGACCGATCGCGGCTCGGCGATGGCGCGTGGACCGATCGGGGCTCGGAGACGGCGCGTGGACCGATCGGGGCTTAGGAGAAGGCGCTTGGACCGATCGGGGCTTAGGAGACGGCGCGTGGGCCGATCGGAGCTCGGAGACGGCGCGTGGAACGATCGGGGCTCAGCAGACGGCGCGTGAACCGATCGGCGCTCGGAGACGGTGTGTGGACCGATCGGGGCTTAGGGGACGGCGCGTGGACCGATCGGTGCTCGGAGACGATGCGTGGACCTATCGGGGCTCAGGAAAGGGCGTGTGGAGCGGTCGGGGCTCAGGAGACGACGCGTGGGTCGATCGGGGCTCAGAAGACGACGCGTCGACCGATCGGGGCTCAGGTGACGGCGCGCGGACCGACCGGGGCTCAGGAGACGGCGCGTGAAATGATTGGCGCTCGGAGAGGGCGCGTGGACCGATCGGGGCTCGGCGATGGCGCGTGGACGGATTGGGGCTCGGCGATGGGGCGTGGACCGATCAGGGCTCGGAGACGACGCGTGTACGGATCGAGGTTTGGAGAAGGCGCGTGAACCGATCGGAGCTCGGACACGGCCCGTGGACGGATCAGGGCTTAGGAGACGGCGCGTGGACTAATTGGGGCTCAGGAGACGACGCGTGGACCGATCGGGGCGCGGGAACGACGCGTTAACCGAGCAGGGCTTAGGAGACGGCGCGTGCACCGATTGGGGCTTGGCGATGGCGCGTGGACCGATCGGGGCTCGGCGATGGCGCGTGGACCGATCAGGGCTTAGGAGGCTGCGCGAGGACCCTTCGGGGCTCGCAGAAGGCACGAGGACCGATCAGGGCTTAGGAGACGACGCGTCGAACGATCGGGGCTTAGGAGACGACACGTGGACCGATCGGGGCTCAGGAAGCGGCGCCTGGACCGATCGTGGCTCGGAGACGACGCGTGGAGGCATCGAGGCAAAGAAGACGACGCATGGACCGATCGGGGTTCAGGAAACGGGGTGCGGACCGATCAGAGCTCGGAGACGACGCGTGGACCGATCGGGGCTTAGGAGACTACGCGTGTACCTATCGGGACTCAGGAGACAGCGCGTGGACCGATCGGGGCTCAGGAGGCGGCGCGTGGATCGATCGGGGCTCGGTGACGGCGCGTGGAATGATCGGGTCTCAGGAGGCGGCGCGTGAAATGATCGGCGCTTGGAGACGCCGCGTGGACCGATTGGGGCTTAGGAGACGGCGCGTGGACCAATTGGGGCTTAGGAGACGACGCGTGGACTGATCGGGACTCAGGAGACGGCGCGTGGCCCGATTCGGGCTCGGATACGGCGCGTGAACCGACCGGGGCTCAGGAGGCCGCCCGAAAACCGATCGCGGCTCGGCGACGGCGCGTGGACCGATCGGGGCTCAGGAGGCCGCGCGTGGACCGATCATGGCTCGGCGACGGCGCGTAGACCGATCGGGGCTCGGAGACGACGCGTGGACTGATCGGGGCTCGAAGACAGCGCGTGGACCGTCCGGGGCTCAGGAGGGGATGCGTGGACCGATCGCGGCTCTGGAGACTGCGCGTGGATCGATCGGGGCTCGGAGACAGCGCGTGGACCGACTGGGGCTCAGGCGGTTTCGCGTGGACCAATTGGGGTTCGGCGACGGCGCGTGGACCGTTCGGGGCTCGGAGACGGCGCGTTAACCGATCGGGGCATAGGAGACGATGCGTGGACCGATCGGGGCTCGGAGACGGCGCGTGGACCGATCGGGGCTCGGCGACGGCGCGTGGACAGATCGAGGCTCGGAGACGACGCGTGTACGGATCGGGGCTTTGAAGACGACGCGTGGACCGATCGTGGCTCAAGAAACGGCGTGTGGAGCGATCGGGGCTCGGAGACGACGTGTGGAGCGATAGGGGCTCAGGAGACGGCGCGTGGACCGGTCGGGGCTTAGGAGACTCGCGTGGACCGATTGGGACTCAGGCGGTTGCGCGTGGATCAATTGGGGTTCGGCGACGGCGCGTGGACCGATCGCGGCGCGGAGACGGCGCGTAAACCGATCGGGGCATAGGAGACGATGCGTGGACCGATCGGGGCTCGGAGACGGCGAGTGGACCCATCGGGGGGCTCGGAAACGACGCGTGTACGGATCGGGGCTTGATGACGGCGGCTTTACCGATCGCGGCTCGGAGACGGCCCGTGGACGGATCAGGGCTTAGGAGACGGCGCGTGGACCGATCGGGGCTCAGGAGACGGCGCGTGGTCCGGTCGGGGCTTAGGAGACGGCGCGTGGACCGATCGGGGCTCGGAGACAGCGCGTGGACCAACCGGGGCTGAGGCGGTTGAGCGTGGACCAATTCGGGTTGGGCAACGGCGCGTGGACCGATCCGGGCGCAGGAGATGGCGCGTGGACCGATCGGGGCTCGGAGACGGCGCGTGAACCGATCGGCGCTCGGAGACGGCGCGTGGACCGATCGGGGCTTAGGAGACGGCGCGTGGACCGATCGGGGCTCGGAGACATCGCGTGGAATGATCGGGGCTCAGGAGACGGCGCGTGAACCGATCGGCGCTCGGAGACGGCGCGTGGACGGATCAAGGCTCAGGAGACGGCGCGTGAACCAATCGGCGCCCGGAGACGGCGCGTGGACCGATCGGGGCTTAGGAGACGGCGAGTGCACCGATCGGGGCCCGGAGACGGGTCGTGGACAGATTGGGGCTTAGGAGACGGCGCGTGGACCGATCGGGGCTGGGAGACGGCACGTGGACCAATAGGGGTTTAGGAGACGGCGCGTGGACGGATCGGGGCTTAGGAGACGACGCGTCGACCGATCGCGGCTTAGGAGGCGGCGCGTGGGCCGATCGGAGCTCGGAGACGGCGCGTGGAACGATCGGGGCTCACGAGACGGCGCGTGAACCGATCGGCGCTCGGAGACGGCGCGTGGACCGATCGGGGCTTAGGGGACGGCGCGTGGACCGATCGGTGCTCGGAGACGATGCGTGGACCGATCGGGGCTCAGGAAAGGGCGTGTGGAGCGGTCGAGGCTCAGGAGGCGACGCGTAGACCCATCGGGGCTCGGAGACCGCGTGTGGACCGATCGGAGCTCGGAGACGGCGCGTGGAACGATCGGGGCTCAGGAGACGGCGCGTGAACCGATCGGCGCTCGGAGACGGCGCGTGGACCGTTCGGGGCTCCGTGACAGCGCGTGGACCGACTGGGGCTCAGGCGGTTGCGCGTGGACCAATTGGGGTTCGGCGACGGCGCGTGGACCGATCCGGGCTCAGGAGACGGAGCGTGGAGCGATCGGGGCTCAGGAGACGGCGCGTGAACTAATCGGCGCTCGGAGACGGCGCGTGGATCGATCGGGGCTGATGAGAAGGCGCGTGGTCCGATCGGGGCTTATGAGACGGCACGTTAACCGATCGGGGCTTAGGAGACGATGCGCGGACCGATCGGGCTCGGCGACGGCGCGCGGACCGATCGGGGCTCGGAGAAGGCGTGTGGACCGATCGGGGATCAGGAAACGGCACGTGGAGCGATCGGGGCTGAGGAGGCGGCGCGTGGATCGATCGGGGCTCAGGAGGCGACGCGTCGACGGATCGGGGCTTAGGAGACGACGCGTGGACCGATCGGGTATTAGGGGACGACGCGTGGACCGATCGGTGCTCGGAGACGGCACGAGGATGGACCGTGGCTTAGAATGCGGCATGCGGACCGATCGGGACTCGGAGACGGCGTGTGGACCAATCGGGGCTCGGAGACGGCGCGTTAACCGATCGGGGCATAGGAGACGATGCGTGGACCGATCGGGCCTCGGAGACGGCGCGTGGAACGATCGGAGCAAAGGAGACGGCGCGTGAACCGATCGGCGTTCGGTGACGACGCGTGGATCGATCGGGGCTTAGGAGGCGGCGCGTGGACCGATTCGGGCTTAGGAGACGGCGCGATGACCGATCGGGGCTCAGGAAGCGACGCCTAGACCGATCGTGGCTCGGAGACGGCGCGTGGAGGCATCGTGGCTAAGAAGACGACGCAGGGACCGAGCGGGGCTCAGGAGACGGCGCGAGGAGCGATCGGGGCTCAGGAGAAGACGCGTCAATTGATCGGGGCTCAGAAATCGGCGCGTGGAGCGATCGGGGCTCAGGAGATGACGCGTGGATCGATCGGGGCTCAGGAAACGACGCGTCGACCGATCGGGGCTCAGGAGACGGCGCGCGGACCGACCGGGGCTCAGGAGCCTCGCGTGGGCCGATCATGGCTCGGCGACGGCGCGAGGACCGATCGAGGCTCGGAGACGACGCGTGGACCGATGGGGGCTCGGATACGGCGCGTGGAGCGATCGGGACTCAGGATACGGCGCGTGAACCGATTGGCGCTCGGAGACGGCGCGTGAACCGATCGGGGCTGAGGAGAAGGCGCGTTGACCGATCGGGGCTTAGGAGACGGTGCGTGGACCGATCGGGGCTCGGAGACGGCGCGTGGACGGATCGGAGCTTAGGAGATGGCGCGTGGACTAATTGGGGCTCAGGAGACGACGCGTGGATCGATCGGGGCTCGGAAACGACGCGTTAACCGAGCGGGGCTTAGGAGACGACGCGTGGACCGATCGGGGCTCAGGAGACGGCGCGTGAAGTTATCGGCGCTCGTAGACGGCGCGTGGAGGCATCGGGGCTAAGAAGACGACGCATGGACCGATCGGGGCTCAGGAAACGGCATGTGGACCGATCAGAGCTCGGAGACGACACGTGGACCGATCGGGGCTTAGGAGATTACGCGTGTACATATCGGGGCTCAGGAGGCCGCGCGAGAACCGATCGCGGCTTGGCGACGGCGCGTGGACCGATCGGGGCTCAGGAGGCCGCGCGTGGACCCATCATGGCTCGTCGACGGCGCGTAGACCGATCGGGGCTCGGAGACGACGCGTGGACCGATCGGGGCTCGGAGACAGCGCGTGGACCGACTGGGGCTCAGGCGGTTGCGCGTGGACCAATTGGGGCTCCGGAGGCAGCGCGTGGACCGATTGGGGAGCAGAAGATGGTGCGTGGACCGATCGGGGCTCGGAGACGGCGCGTGGACCGATCGGAGTTTAGAATACGACGCGTAGACCGATTGGGGCTCAGGAGACAGCGCGTGGACTGATCTAGGCGGGGAGACGGCGCGTTAACCGATCGGCGCTCGGAGACGGCGCGTCGACCCATCGGGGTTCGGTGACGGCCCGTAGACCGTCCGGGGCTCAGGAGGGGATGCGTGGACCGATCGCGCCTCTGGAGACTGCGCGTGGATCGATAGGGGCTCGGAGACGACGCGTGGACCGATCGGGGCTCGGAGACAGCGCGTGGACCGACTGGGGCTTAGGAGACGATGCGTGGTCCGATCGGGGCTCAGGAGCCTCGCGTGGATCGATCGGTGCTCCGGAGGCGCCGCGTTGACCCATGGGGATCAGGAGACAGTGCGTGGATCGATCGGGGCTCGGAAACGGCGCGTTAACCGATTGGGGCTTAGGAGACGATGCGTGGTCCGATCGGGGCTCAGGAGCCTCGCGTGGATCGAATGGGGCTTCGGAGGCGCCGCGTTGACCCAAGGGGATCAGGCGACAGTGCGTGGACCGATCGGGGCTCGGAGACGGCACGTGGACCGATCGGGGCTCAGGAGAAGGCGCGTGGACCGATCGGGGCTCGGGGACGGCGCGTTAACCGATTGGGGCTTAGGAGACTATGCGTGGACCGATCGGGGCTCAGGAGACGGCGCGTGGACCGATCGGGCCTGAGGAGACGTCGCGTGGACCGATTGGGGCTCGGATACGGCGCGTGAACGAATCGCGGCTCAGGAGGCCGCGCGTGCACCGACCGCGGCTCGGCGACGGCGCGTGGACCGATCGGGGCTCAGGAGGCCGCGCGTGGACCGATCATGGCTCGGCGACGGCGCGTGGACCGATCGGGGCTCGGAGACGACGCGTGGACCGATCTGGGTTCGGCGACAGCGCGTGAACCGACTGGGGCTCAGGAGGTTGCGCGTGGACCAATTGGGGTTCGGCGACGGCGCGTGGACCGTTCGGGGCTCGGAGACGGCGCGTTAACCGATCGGGGCTTAGGAGACTATGCGTGGACCGATCGGGGCTCAGGAGACGGCGCGTGGACCGATCGTGGCTCGGAAACGGCGCGAGGATGCATCTGGGCTTACAAGACGACGCGTGGATCGATCGGGGCTCGGAGACGGCGCATGAACCGACCGGGGCTCAGGAGACGGCGCGTGGACTGATCGGGGCTCGGAGACGGCGCGTTAACCGATCGGGGCTTAGGACACGATGCGTGGACCGATCGGGCCTCGGAGACGGCGAGTTGACCGACCGGGGCTAAGGAGGCCGCGCGTGGACCGATCGAGGCTCGGCGACGGCGCGTGGACCGATCAGGGCTCGGAGACGACGCGTGTACGGATCGAGGTTTGGAGACGGTGCGTGAACCGATCGGAGCTCGGACACGTCCCGTGGACGGATCAGGGCTTAGGAGACGGCGCGCGGACTAATTGGGGCTCAGGGGACGACGCGTGGACCGATCAGGGCTCGGAAACGACGCGTTAACCGAGCAGGGCTTAGGAGACGACGCGTGGACCGATCGGGGCGTAGGAGACGTCGCGTGTACCTATCGGGGCTCACGAGACAGAGTGTGGACCGATTTGGGCTCAGGAGACGGCGCGTGGATCGATCGGGGCTCGGAGACGAAGCGTGGGTCGATCGGGGCTCAGAAGACGACGCGTCGACCGATCGGGGCTCAGGTGACGGCGCGCGGACCGACCGGGGCTCAGGAGATGGCGCGTGGACACATCGGGGCTCGGAGACGGCACGTGGACCGATCAGGGCTTAGGAGCCTCGCGTGGATCGATCGGGGCCCCGGAGGCGCCGCGTGGACCCATGGGCATCAGGAGACAGTGCGTGGACCGATCGGGGCTCGGAGACGGCGCGTGGACCGATCGGGGCTTAGGAGACGACGCGTGGACCGATTGGGGTGTAGGCGACGACGCGTTTACCTATCGGGGCTCAGGAGACCGCGCGTGAAATGATCGGCGCTCGGAGAGGGCGCGTGGACCGATTGGGACTTAAGAGACGACGGGTGAACCGGTCGGGGCTTAGGAGACGGCACGTGAATCGATCGGGGCTCAGGAGAAGGGGTGTGGACCGATCGGGGCTCAGGAGACGGCGCGTGAAATGATAGGCGCTCGGAGAGGGCGCGTGGACCGATTGGGACTTAAGAGACGACGGGTGAACCGATCGGGGCTTAGGAGACGGCACGTGAATCGATCGGGGCTCAGGAGAAGTGGTGTGGACCGATCGGGGCTCAGGAGACGGCGCGTGAAATGATCGGCGCTCGGAGAGGGCGGGTGGACCAATCGGGGCTCGGCGATTGCGCGTGGACCGATCGCGGCTCGGCGATGGCGCGTGGACCGATCGGGGCTCGGAGACGGCGCGTGGACCGATCGGGGCTTAGGAGAAGGCGCTTGGACCGATCGGGGCTTAGGAGACGGCGCGTGGGCCGATCGGAGCTCGGAGACGGCGCGTGGAACGATCGGGGCTTAGAAGACGACGCGTGGACCGATCGGGGCTCAGGAGACGGCGCGTGGACCGACCGGGGCTCAGGAGGCGACGCGTGGACCCATCGGGGCTCGGAGACGGCGTGTGGACCGATCGGGGCTTAGGAGACGATACGTGGACCGATCGGGTCTTAGGAAACGACGCGTGGACCGATCGGGGCTCGGAGACGGCGCGTGGACTGATCGGGGCTTAGGAGCCGACGCGTGGACCCATCGGGGTTCGGAGACGATGCGTGGAACGATCGGGACTCAGGAGACGGCGCGTGAACCGATCGGCCCTTGAAGACGGTGCGAGGAGGCGTCTGGGGTTAGAAGACGACGCGTGGACCGATCGGGGCTCAGGGAACGGCGCGTTAACCGATTGGGGCTTAGGAGACGATGCGTGGTCCGATCGGGGCTCAGGAGCCTCGCGTGGATCGATCGGGGCTCCGGAGGCGCCGCGTTGACCCATAGGGATCAGGAGACAGTGCGTGGACCGATCGGGGCTCGGAGACGGCGCGTGGACGGATCGGGGCTCGGAGACGGCGCGTGGACAGATCGGGGCTCAGGAGACCGCGCGTGGACCGATCGGGGCTCGGCGACTGCGCGTGGACGTATCGGGGCTCAGGAGACGGCGCGTGGACCGATCGCGGCTCGGAGATAGCGCGTGAACCGACCGGGGCTTAGGAGGCTGCGCGTGGACCGATCGAGGCTCGGCGACGGCGCGTGGACCCATCGGGGCTCGGAGACGATACGTGGACCGATCGGGTCTTAGGAAACGACGCGTGGACCGATCGGGGCTCGGAGACGGCGCGTGGACTGATCGGGGCTTAGGAGCCGACGCGTGGACCCATCGGGGTTCGGAGACGATGCGTGGAACGATCGGGGCTCAGGAGACGGCGCGTGAACCGATCGGCCCTTGGAGACGGTGCGAGGAGGCGTCTGGGGTTAGAAGACGACGCGTGGACCGATCGGGGCTCAGGCAACGGCGCGTTAACCGATTGGGGCTTAGGAGACGATGCGTGGTCCGATCGGGGCTCAGGAGCCTCGCGTGGATCGATCGGGGCTCCGGAGGCGCCGCGTTGACCCATAGGGATCAGGAGACAGTGCGTGGACCGATCGGGGCTCGGAGACGGCGCGTGGACCGATCGGGGCTCGGAGACGGCGCGTGTAACGATCGGGGCTCAGGAGACGGCACGTGGACCGATCGGGGCTTAGGATCCTCGCGTGGATCGATCGGGGCCCCAGAGGCGCCGCGTGGACCCATGGGCATCAGGAGACAGTGCGTGGACCGATCGGGGCTCGGAGACGGCGCGTGGACCGATCGGGGCTTAGGAGACGACGCGTGGACCGATTGGGGTGTAGGCGACGACGCGTTTACCTATCGGGGCTCAGGAGACAGCGCGTGAAATGATCGGCGCTCGGAGAGGGCGCGTGGACCGATTGGGACTTAAGAGACGACGGGTGAACCGATCGGGGCTTAGGAGACGGCACGTGAATCAATCAGGGCTCAGGAGAAGGGGTGTGGACCGATCGGGGCTCAGGAGACGGCGCGTGAAATGATCGGCGCTCGGAGAGGGCGCGTGGACCGATCGGGGCTCGGCGATGGCGCGTGGACCGATCAGGGCTCGGAGACGACGCGTGTACGGATCGAGGTTTGGAGACGGCGCGTGAACCGATCGGAGCTCGGACACGGCCCGTGGACGGATCAGGGCTTAGGAGACGGCGCGTGGACTAATTGGGGCTCAGGAGACGACGCGTGGACCGATCGGGGCTCGGAAACGACGCGTTAACCGAGCGGGGCTTAGAAGACTACGCGTGGACTGATCGGGGCTTAGAAGACGACGCGTGTACCTATCGGGGCTCAGGAGACAGCGCGTGGACCGATCAGGGCTCGGCGACTGCGCGTGGACGTAACGGGGCTCAGGAAACGGCGCGTGGACCGATCGGGGCTCGGAGACGACGCGTGTACGGATCGGGGATTCGGGGACGACGCGTGGAACGATCCGGGCTCAGGAGACGGCGCGTGGACCGATCGGGGCTCGGAGACGGCGCTTCGAATGATCGGGGCTCAGGTGACGGGGCGTGAACCGATCGGCGCTCGGAGACGGCGCGTGGACCGATCGGGGCTTAGGAGAAGGCGCTTTGACCGATCGGGGCTTAGGAGACGGCGCGTGGGCCGATCAGAGCTCGGAGACGGCGCGTGGAACGATCGGGGCTCAGGCGACGGCGCGTGGACCGATCGGGGCTTAGGAGACAGCGCGTCGACCGACCGGAGATCGGGAGATGACGTGTGGACCGATCGGGGCTCTGGAAGCGGCGCACGGACCGATCGTGGCTCGGAGACGACGCGTGTACGGATCGGGGATTCGGGGACGACGCGTGGAACGATCCGGGCTCAGGACACGGCGCGTGGACCGATCGGGGCTCAGGAGACGGCGCGTGAACCGATCGGCGCTCGGAGACGGCGCGTGGACCGATCGGGGCTTAGGGGACGGCGCGCGGACCGACCGGGGCTCAGGAGACGGCGCGTGAAATGATAGGCGCTCGGAGAGGGCGCGTGGACCGATTGGGACTTAAGAGACGACGGGTGAACCGATCGGGGCTTAGGAGACGGCACGTGAATCGATCGGGGCTCAGGAGAAGTGGTGTGGACCGATCGGGGCTCAGGAGACGGCGCGTGAAATGATCGGCGCTCGGAGAGGGCGGGTGGACCAATCGGGGCTCGGCGATTGCGCGTGGACCGATCGCGGCTCGGCGATGGCGCGTGGACCGATCGGGGCTCGGAGACGGCGCGTGGACCGATCGGGGCTCGGAGACGATACGTGGACCGATCGGGTCTTAGGAAACGACGCGTGGACCGATCGGGGCTCGGAGACGGCGCGTGGACTGATCGGGGCTTAGGAGCCGACGCGTGGACCCATCGGGGTTCGGAGACGATGCGTGGAACGATCGGGACTCGGAGACGGCGCGTGGACTGATCGGGGCTTAGGAGCCGACGCGTGGACCCATCGGGGTTCGGAGACGATGCGTGGAACGATCGGGACTCAGGAGACGGCGCGTGAACCGATCGGCCCTTGGAGACGGTGCGAGGAGGCGTCTGGGGTTAGAAGACGTCGCGTGGACCGATCGGGGCTCAGGCAACGGCGCGTTAACCGATTGGGGCTTAGGAGACGATGCGTGGTCCGATCGGGGCTCAGGAGCCTCGCGTGAATCGATCGGGGCTCCGGAGGCGCCGCGTTGACCCATAGGGATCAGGAGACGACGCGTGGACCGATCGGGGCTCGGAGACGGCGCGTGGATGGACCGTGGCTTAGAATGCGGCACGCGGACCGATCGGGGCTCGGAGACGGCGCGTGGACCGATCGGGGCTCGGAGACGGCGCGTGGACAGATCGGGGCTCAGGAGACCGCGCGTGGACCGATCGGGGCTCGGCGACTGCGCGTGGACGTATCGGCGCTCAGGAGACGGCGCGTGGACCGATCGCGGCTCGGCGATAGCGCGTGAACCGACCGGGGCTTAGGAGGCTGCGCGTGGACCGATCGAGGCTCGGCGACGGCGCGTGGACCCATCGGGGCTCGGAGACGATACGTGGACCGATCGGGTCTTAGGAAACGACGCGTGGACCGTTCGGGGCTCGGAGACGGCGCGTGAACTGATCGGGGCTTAGGAGCCGACGCGTGGACCCATCGGGGTTCGGAGACGATGCGTGGAACGATCGGGGCTCAGCAGAAGGCGCGTGAACCGATCGGCCCTTGGAGACGGTGCGAGGAGGCGTCTGGGGTTAGAAGACGACGCGTGGACCGATCGGGGCTCAGGCAACGGCGCGTTAACCGATTGGGGCTTAGGAGACGATGCGTGGTCCGATCGGGGCTCAGGAGCCTCGCGTGGATCGATCGGGGCTCCGGAGGCGCCGCGTTGACCCATAGGGATCAGGAGACAGTGCGTGGACCGATCGGGGCTCGGAGACGGCGCGTGGACCGATCGGGGCTCGGAGACGGCGCGTGTAACGATCGGGGCTCAGGAGACGGCACGTGGACCGATCGGGGCTTAGGAGCCTCGCGTAGATCGATCGGGGCCCCAGAGGCGCCGCGTGGACCCATGGGCATCAGGAGACAGTGCGTGGACCGATCGGGGCTCGGAGACGGCGCGTGGACCGATCGGGGCTTAGGAGACGACGCGTGGACCGATTGGGGTGTAGGCGACGACGCGTTTACCTATCGGGGCTCAGGAGACAGCGCGTGAAATGATCGGCGCTCGGAGAGGGCGCGTGGACCGATTGGGACTTAAGAGACGACGGGTGAACCGATCGGGGCTTAGGAGACTGCACGTGAATCAATCAGGGCTCAGGAGAAGGGGTGTGGACCGATCGGGGCTCAGGAGACGGCGCGTGAAATGATCGGCGCTCGGAGAGGGCGCGTGGACCGATCGGGGCTCGGCGATGGCGCGTGGACCGATCAGGGCTCGGAGACGACGCGTGTACGGATCGAGGTTTGGAGACGGCGCGTGAACCGATCGGAGCTCGGACACGGCCCGTGGACGGATCAGGGCTTAGGAGACGGCGCGTGGACTAATTGGGGCTCAGGAGACGACGCGTGGACCGATCGGGGCTCGGAAACGACGCGTTAACCGAGCGGGGCTTAGAAGACTACGCGTGGACTGATCGGGGCTTAGAAGACGACGCGTGTACCTATCGGGGCTCAGGAGACAGCGCGTGGACCGATCAGGGCTCGGCGACTGCGCGTGGACGTATCGGGGCTCAGGAAACGGCGCGTGGACCGATCGGGGCTCGGAGACGACGCGTGTACGGATCGGGGATTCGGGGACGACGCGTGGAACGATCCGGGCTCAGGAGACGGCGCGTGGACCGATCGGGGCTCGGAGACGGCGCTTCGAATGATCGGGGCTCAGGTGACGGGGCGTGAACCGATCGGCGCTCGGAGACGGCGCGTGGACCGATCGGGGCTTAGGAGAAGGCGCTTTGACCGATCGGGGCTTAGGAGACGGCGCGTGGGCCGATCAGAGCTCGGAGACGGCGCGTGGAACGATCGGGGCTCAGGCGACGGCGCGTGGACCGATCGGGGCTTAGGAGACAGCGCGTCGACCGACCGGAGATCGGGAGATGACGTGTGGACCGATCAGGGCTCTGGAAGCGGCGCACGGACCGATCGTGGCTCGGAGACGACGCGTGTACGGATCGGGGATTCGGGGACGACGCGTGGAACGATCCGGGCTCAGGACACGGCGCGTGGACCGATCGGGGCTCAGGAGACGGCGCGTGAACCGATCGGCGCTCGGAGACGGCGCGTGGACCGATCGGGGCTTAGGAGACGACGCGTGAACCGATCGGCGCTCGGAGACGGTGTGTGGACCGATCGGGGCTTAGGGGACGGCGCGTGGACCGATCAGTGCTCAGGAGACGGCGCGTGAAATGATCGGCGCTCGGAGAGGGCGGGTGGACCAATCGGGGCTCGGAGACGACGGGTGGAGCGGTCGGGGCTCAGGAGAAGACGCGTGGATCGATCGGGGCTCAGGAGACGACGCGTCGACGGATCGGCGCTTAGGAGACGACGCGTGGACCGATCGGGGCTTAGGAGACAACGCATGGACCGATCGGGGCTCAGGAGACGGCGCGTGGACCGATCGGCGCTCGGAGACGGCGCGTGGATCGATCGGGGATCGGGGACGGTGCGTGGAACGATCGCGGCTCGGAGTCGACGCGTTAGCCGATCGGGGCTTAGGAGACGATGCGTGGACCGATCGGGGCTCGGAGACGGCGCGTGGACCGACCGGGGTTTAGGAGAAGGCGCTTGGACCGAACGGGGCTTAGGAGACGGCGCGTGGACCGATCGGGGCTCGGAGACGACGCGTACACCGATCGGTGCTCGGAGACAGCGCGTGGACCGACTGGGGCTCGGAGACGGCGCGTGGACCGATCGAGGCTTAGGAGACGGCGCGTGGACCGATCGGGGCTCAGGAGACGGCGCGTGGACCGATCGGGGCTTCGGAGACGGTACGTGGACCGATCGGGGCTCGGAGACGGTACGAGGACCGACCGGAGCTCAGGAGATTCGCGTGGATCGATCAGGGCTCCGGAGGCGGCGCATGGACCGATTGGGGAACATGAGATGGTGCGTGGACCGATCGGGGCTCGGAGACGGCGCACGGACCGATCGGGGCTTAGGAGACGACGCGTGGACCGATTGGGGCTCAGAGATAGCGCGTGAACCGACCGGGGCTTAGGAGGCTGCGCGTGGACCGATCGAGGCTCGGCGACGGCGCGTGGACCCATCGGGGCTCGGAGACGACGCGTGTACGGATCGGGGCTTGGTGACGGCGCGTTTACCGATCGCGGCTCGGAGACGGCCCATGGACAGATCGGGGCTTAGGAGACGGCGCGTGGGCCGAACGGGGCTCAGGAGACGGCGCGTGGACCGGTCGGGGCTTAGGAGACGACGCCTGGACAGATCGGGGCTTAGGAGGCGGCGTGTGGAACGATCGGTGCTCAGGAGACGGCGCGTGCACCAATCGGCGCTCGGAGACGGCGCGTGGAGCGATCGGGGCTCGGAGACGGCACGTGGAACGATCGGGGCTCAGGACATGGTGCGTGGAGGCATGGGGGCTTAGAAGACGACGCATGGACCAAGCGAGGCCAGGAGACGGCGCGAGGAGCGATCGGGGCTCAGGAGAAGTCGCGTCAATTGATCGGGGCTCAGGAGACGATGCGGCGACAGACCGGGGCTTAGGAGACAACGCGTGGCCCGATTGGGGCTTAGGAGACGGCGTGTGGACCGATCGGGGCTTAGGAGACGGCACGTGAATCGATCGGTGCACAGGAGATGGCGGGTGAACCGGTCGGGTCTTAGGAGACGACGCGTCGACCGATCGGGGCTCAGGTGACGGCGCGCGGACCGACCGGGGCTCAGGAGACGGCGCGTGAAATGATTGGCGCTCGGAGAGGGCGCGTGGACCGATCGGGGCTCGGCGATGGCGCGTGGACGGATTGGGGCTCGGCGATGGCGCGTGGACCGATCAGGGCTCGGAGACGACGCGTGTACGGATCGAGGTTTGGAGAAGGCGCGTGAACCGATCGGAGCTCGGACACGGCCCGTGGACGGATCAGGGCTTAGGAGACGGCGCGTGGACTAATTGGGGCTCAGGAGACGACGCGTGGACCGATCGGGGCGCGGGAACGACGCGTTAACCGAGCAGGGCTTAGGAGACGGCGCGTGCACCGATTGGGGCTTGGCGATGGCGCGTGGACCGATCGGGGCTCGGCGATGGCGCGTGGACCGATCAGGGCTCAGGAGGCTGCGCGAGGACCCTTCGGGGCTCGCAGAAGGCACGAGGACCGATCAGGGCTTAGGAGACGACGCGTGGACCGATCGGGGCTCGGAGACGGCGCGTGGATGGACCGTGGCTTAGAATGCGGCACGCGGACCGATCGGGGCTCGGAGACGGCGCGTGGACCGATCGGGGCTCGGAGACTGCGCGTGGACAGATCGGGGCTCAGGAGACCGCGCGTGGACCGATCGGGGCTCGGCGACTGCGCGTGGACGTATCGGGGCTCAGGAGACGGCGCGTGGACCGATCGCGGCTCAGAAATAGCGCGTGAACCGACCGGGGCTTAGGAGGCTGCGCGTGGACCGATCGAGGCTCGGCGACGGCGCGTGGACCCATCGGGGCTCGGAGACGACGCGTGTACGGATCGGGGCTTGGTGACGGCGCGTTTACCGATCGCGGCTCGGTGACGGCGCGTTTACCGATCGCGGCTCGGAGACGGCCCATGGACAGATCGGGGCTTAGGAGACGGCGCGTGGGCCGAACGGGGCTCAGGAGACGGCGCGTGGACCGGTCGGGGCTTAGGAGACGACGCCTGGACAGATCGGGGCTTAGGAGGCGGCGTGTGGAACGATCGGTGCTCAGGAGACGGCGCGTGCACCAATCGGCGCTCGGAGACGGCGCGTGGAGCGATCGGGCCTCGGAGACGGCACGTGGAACGATCGGGGCTCAGGACATGGTGCGTGGAGGCATGGGGGCTTAGAAGACGACGCATGGACCGAGCGAGGCTCAGGAGACGGCGCGAGGAGCGATCGGGGCTCAGGAGAAGTCGCGTCAATTGATCGGGGCTCAGGAGACGACGCGGCGACAGACCGGGGCTTAGGAGACAACGCGTGGCCCGATTGGGGCTTAGGAGACGGCGTGTGGACCGATCGGGGCTTAGGAGACGGCACGTGAATCGATCGGTGCACAGGAGATGGCGGGTGAACCGGTCGGGTCTTAGGAGACGACGCGTCGACCGATCGGGGCTCAGGGGAAGGGGTGTGGACCGATCGGGGCTCAGAAAACGGCGCCTGGACCGACCGGGGCTCGGCGACTGCGCGTGGACGGATCGGGGCTCAGGAGACGGCGCGTAGACCGATCGGGGCTCGTAAATGACGCGACAACCGATCGGGGCTTAGGAGACGATGCGGGGATCGATCGGGGCTCGGCAACTGCGCGTGGACCGACTGGAGCTCAGGAGGTTGCTCGTGGACCAATTGGGGTTCGGGCGACGGCGCGTGGACCAATTGGGGTTCGGGCGACGGCGCATGGACCAATCGGGGCTCGGAAACGGCACCTGGACCGATCGGAGCTCGGAGACGACGGGTGGAGCGGTCGGGGCTCAGGAGAAGACGCGTGGATCGATCGGGGCTCAGGAGACGACGCGTCGACGGATCGGCGCTTAGGAGACGACGCGTGGACCGATCGGGGCTTAGGAGACAACGCATGGACCGATCGGGGCTCAGGAGACGGCGCGTGGACCGATCGGCGCTCGGAGACGGCGCGTGGATCGATCGGGGATCGGGGACGGCGCGTGGAACGATCGCGGCTCGGAGTCGACGCGTTAGCCGATCGGGGCTTAGGAGACGATGCGTGGACCGATCGGGGCTCGGAGACGGCGCGTGGACCGACCGGGGTTTAGGAGAAGGCGCTTGGACCGAACGGGGCTTAGGAGACGGCGCGTGGACCGATCGGGGCTCGGAGACGACGCGTACACCGATCGATGCTCGGAGACAGCGCGTGGACCGACTGGGGCTCGGAGACGGCGCGTGGACCGATCGAGGCTTAGGAGACGGCGCGTGGACCGATCGGGGCTCAGGAGACGGCGCGTGGACCGATCGGGGCTTCGGAGACGGTACGTGGACCGATCGGGGCTCGGAGACGGTACGAGGACCGACCGGAGCTCAGGAGATTCGCGTGGATCGATCAGGGCTCCGGAGGCGGCGCATGGACCGATTGGGGAGCATGAGATGGTGCGTGGACCGATCGGGGCTCGGAGACGGCGCACGGACCGATCGGGGCTTAGGAGATGACGCGTGGACCGATTGGGGCTCAGGAGGCCGCGCGTGGACCGATCGAGGCTCGACGCCGCGCGTGGACGGATCAGGGCTCAGGAGACGGCGCGTGGACCGATCGGGGCGGGGAGACGGCGCGTGAGCCGACCGGTGCTCAGGAGGCCGCGCGTGGACTGATCGGGGCTCGGCGACTGCGCGTGGACGTATCGGGGCTCAGGAGACGGCGCGTGGACCGATCGGGGCGGGGAGACGGTGCGTTAACCGATCGGATCTTAGGTGACGATGCGTGGACCGATCGGGGCTCGGAGACGGCGCGTGGACCGACCGGGGCTAAGGAAGCCGCGCGTGGACCTATCGAGGCTTAGGAGCCAACGCGTGGACCGATCGGGGCTGAGGAGACGGCGCGTGGACCGAACGGGGCTCGGAGACGGCGCGTGGAACGATCGGAGCACAGGAGACGGCGCGTGAACCGATCGGCGCTCGGAGACGGCGCGTGGATCGATCGGGCCTTAGATGACGGCGCGTGGACCGATCGGGGCTTAGGAGAAGGCGCGTGGAATGATCGGGGTTCAGGAGACGGCGCGAGGAGCGATCGGGGCTCAGGAGAAGACGCGTCAATTGATCGGGGCTCAGGACACGACGCGGCGACAGATCGGGGCTTGGAGACGGCGCGTGGACCGATCGGGGCTCGGAGACAGTAAGTGGACCGACTGGGGCTCAGGCGGTTGCGCGTGGACCAATTGGGGTTCGGCGACGGCGCGTGGATCGATCGGGGCTTAGGAGACGGCGCGTGGATCGATCGGGGCTCGGAGACGGCACGATAACCGATCGGGGCTTAGGAGACGATACGTGGAACGATCGGGGCTCAGGACATGGTGCGTGGAGGCATGGGGGCTTAGAAGACGACGCATGGACCGAGCGAGGCTCAGGAGACGGCGCGAGGAGCGATCGGGGCTCAGGAGAAGTCGCGTCAATTGATCGGGGCTCAGGAGACGACGCGGCGACAGACCGGGGCTTAGGAGACAACGCGTGGCCCGATTGGGGCTTAGGAGACGGCGTGTGGACCGATCGGGGCTTAGGAGACGGCACGTGAATCGATCGGTGCACAGGAGATGGCGGGTGAACCGGTCGGGTCTTAGGAGACGACGCGTCGACCGATCGGGGCTCAGGGGAAGGGGTGTGGACCGATCGGGGCTCAGAAAACGGCGCCTGGACCGACCGGGGCTCGGCGACTGCGCGTGGACGGATCGGGGCTCAGGAGACGGCGCGTAGACCGATCGGGGCTCGTAAATGACGCGACAACCGATCGGGGCTTAGGAGACGATGCGGGGATCGATCGGGGCTCGGCAACTGCGCGTGGACCGACTGGAGCTCAGGAGGTTGCTCGTGGACCAATTGGGGTTCGGGCGACGGCGCGTGGACCAATTGGGGTTCGGGCGACGGCGCATGGACCAATCGGGGCTCGGAAACGGCACCTGGACCGATCGGAGCTCGGAGACGACGGGTGGAGCGGTCGGGGCTCAGGAGAAGACGCGTGGATCGATCGGGGCTCAGGAGACGACGCGTCGACGGATCGGCGCTTAGGAGACGACGCGTGGACCGATCGGGGCTTAGGAGACAACGCATGGACCGATCGGGGCTCAGGAGACGGCGCGTGGACCGATCGGCGCTCGGAGACGGCGCGTGGATCGATCGGGGATCGGGGACGGCGCGTGGAACGATCGCGGCTCGGAGTCGACGCGTTAGCCGATCGGGGCTTAGGAGACGATGCGTGGACCGATCGGGGCTCGGAGACGGCGCGTGGACCGACCGGGGTTTAGGAGAAGGCGCTTGGACCGAACGGGGCTTAGGAGACGGCGCGTGGACCGATCGGGGCTCGGAGACGACGCGTACACCGATCGATGCTCGGAGACAGCGCGTGGACCGACTGGGGCTCGGAGACGGCGCGTGGACCGATCGAGGCTTAGGAGACGGCGCGTGGACCGATCGGGGCTCAGGAGACGGCGCGTGGACCGATCGGGGCTTCGGAGACGGTACGTGGACCGATCGGGGCTCGGAGACGGTACGAGGACCGACCGGAGCTCAGGAGATTCGCGTGGATCGATCAGGGCTCCGGAGGCGGCGCATGGACCGATTGGGGAGCATGAGATGGTGCGTGGACCGATCGGGGCTCGGAGACGGCGCACGGACCGATCGGGGCTTAGGAGATGACGCGTGGACCGATTGGGGCTCAGGAGGCCGCGCGTGGACCGATCGAGGCTCGACGCCGCGCGTGGACGGATCAGGGCTCAGGAGACGGCGCGTGGACCGATCGGGGCGGGGAGACGGCGCGTGAGCCGACCGGTGCTCAGGAGGCCGCGCGTGGACTGATCGGGGCTCGGCGACTGCGCGTGGACGTATCGGGGCTCAGGAGACGGCGCGTGGACCGATCGGGGCGGGGAGACGGTGCGTTAACCGATCGGATCTTAGGTGACGATGCGTGGACCGATCGGGGCTCGGAGACGGCGCGTGGACCGACCGGGGCTAAGGAAGCCGCGCGTGGACCTATCGAGGCTTAGGAGCCAACGCGTGGACCGATCGGGGCTGAGGAGACGGCGCGTGGACCGAACGGGGCTCGGAGACGGCGCGTGGAACGATCGGAGCACAGGAGACGGCGCGTGAACCGATCGGCGCTCGGAGACGGCGCGTGGATCGATCGGGCCTTAGATGACGGCGCGTGGACCGATCGGGGCTTAGGAGAAGGCGCGTGGAATGATCGGGGTTCAGGAGACGGCGCGAGGAGCGATCGGGGCTCAGGAGAAGACGCGTCAATTGATCGGGGCTCAGGACACGACGCGGCGACAGATCGGGGCTTGGAGACGGCGCGTGGACCGATCGGGGCTCGGAGACAGTGCGTGGACCGACTGGGGCTCAGGCGGTTGCGCGTGGACCAATTGGGGTTCGGCGACGGCGCGTGGATCGATCGGGGCTTAGGAGACGGCGCGTGGATCGATCGGGGCTCGGAGACGGCACGATAACCGATCGGGGCTTAGGAGACGATACGTGGACCGATCGGGGTTCAGGAGACGGCGCGTGGATCGATTGGGGCTTGGATACGGCGCAAGCCGCGACCAGGGCTCAGGAGGCCGCGCGTGGACCGATCATGGCTCGGCGACGGCGCGTGGACCGACCGAGGCTCGGAGACGGCGCGTGGAATGATCGGGGCTCAGGAGACGGTGCGTGAACCGATCGGCGCTCAGAGACGGCACGTGGACCGATCGGGGCTTAGGAGACGGCGCGTAGACCAATAGGAGATCAGGAGAGGACGCGTGGACCGATAGGGCTCTGGAAGCGGCGCACGAACCGATCGTGGCTCGGAGACGGCGCGTGGAGGCATCGGGGCTTTGAAGACGACGCGTGGACCGAACGGTGCTCAGAAAACGGCGCCTGGAGCGATCGGGGCTCAGGAGACGACGCGTGGATCGATCGCGGCTCAGGAGACGACGCGTCGAACGATCGGGGCGTAGGAGACGACGCGTGTACCTATCGGGGCTCAGGAGACAGCGAGTGGACCGATTGGGACTCACGAGACGGCGCAGGGACCGATCGGGGCTCGGAGACGGCGCGTGGAACGATCGGGGCTCAGGAGACGGCGCGTTAACCGATTGGGGCTTAGGAGACGATGCGTGGACCGATCAAGGCTCGAAGGCGGCGGGTGGACCGATCGGGGCTCGGAGACAGCGTGTGGACCGACTGGGTCTCAGGCGATTGCCCGTGGACCAATTGGGGTTCGGCGACGGCGCGTGGATCGATCGGGGCTTAGGAGACGGCGCGTGCACCGATCGGGGCCCGGAGACGGGTCGTGGACAGATTGGGGCTTAGCAGACGGGGCGTGAACCGATCGTGGCTGGGAGACGGCACGTCCACCAATCGGGGCTTAGGAGACGACGCGTAGACCGATCGGGGCCCAGGAGACGGCGCGTGGACCGATCGGGGCTCAGGAAACGGCGCGTGGACCGACTGGGGCTCAGGCGGTTGCGCGTGGACCGATCGGGGTTCGGCGATGGCGCGTGGACCGATCGGGGCTCGGAGACGACGCGTGTACGGATCGAGGCTTGGAGACGGCGCGTGGACCGATCGGAGCTCGGAGACGGCCCGTGGGCAGATCGGGGCTTAGGAGACGGCGCGGGGACTAATTGGGGCTTAGGAGAACATACGTGGACCGATCGGGGCTCGGAGACAGCGCGTTTACCGACTGGGGCTCGAGAGGTTGCGCGTGGACCAATTGGGGTTCGCCGCGGCGCGTGGACCGATCGGGGCTCAGGAGACGGCGCGTGGACCGATCGGGGCTTCGGAGACGGTACGTGGACCGATCGGGGCTCGGAGACGGTACGAGGACCGACCGGAGCTCAGGAGATTCGCGTGGATCGATCAGGGCTCCGGAGGCGGTGCATGGACCGATTGGGGAGCATGAGATGGTGCGTGGACCGATCGGGGCTCGGAGACGGCGCACGGACCGATCGGGGCTTATGAGACGACGCGTGGACCGATTGGGGCTCAGGAGGCCGCGCGTGGACCGATCGAGGCTCGACGCCGCGCGTGGACGGATCAGGGCTCAGGAGACGGCGCGTGGACCGATCGGGGCGGGGAGACGGCGCGTGAACCGACCGGGGCTCAGGAGGCCGCCCGTGGACTGATCGGGGCTCGGCGACTGCGCGTGGACGTATCGGGGCTCAGGAGACGGCGCGTGGACCGATCGGGGCGGGGAGACGGTGCGTTAACCGATCGGATCTTAGGTGACGATGCGTGGACCGATCGGGGCTCGAAGACGGCGCGTGGACCGACCGGGGCTAAGGGGCCGCGCGTGGACTTATCGAGGCTTAGGAGCCAACGCGTGGACCGAACGGGGCTCGGAGACGGCGCGTGGAACGATCGGAGCACAGGAGACGGCGCGTGAACCGATCGGCGCTCGGAGACGGCGCGTGGATCGATCGGGGCTTAGATGACGGCGCGTCGACGAATCGGGGCTTAGGAGACGACGCGTGGACCGATCGGGGCTGAGGAGACGGCGCGTCGACCGACCGGAGCTCAGGAGATTCGCGAGGATCGATCGGGGCTCCGGAGGCAGCGCGTGGACCAATTGGGGCTTAGGAGACGACGCGTGGACTGATCGGGACTCAGGAGACGGCGCGTGGCCCGATCGCGGCTCGGAGACGACGCGTGGACTGATCGGCGCTCGAAGACAGCGCGTGGACCGACTGGGGCTCAGGCGGTTGCGCGTGGACCAATTGGGGCTCCGGAGGCGGCGCGTGGACCGATTGTGGAGCAGACGATGGTGCGTGGACCGATCGGGGCTCGGAGATGGCGTGTGGACGTATCGGGGCTTAGGAGACGATGCGTGAACCGATCGGGGCTCAGGAGACAGCGCGTGGAGCGATCGGGGCTCGGAGACGGCGCATGTACGGATCGAGGCTTGGAGATCGCGCGTGGACCGATCGGAGCTCGGAAACGGCCCGTGGGCAGATCGGGGCTTAGGAGACGGCGCGTGGTGGCATCGGGGCTAAGAAGACGACGCATGGACCGAGTGGGGCTTAGGAGACGGCGCGAGGACGATCGGGGCTCAGGAGAAGACGCGTCAATTGATCGGGGCTCAGGAGACGACGCGGCGACGGATCGGGGCTTAGGAGACGACGCGTGGACCGATTGGGGCTTAGGAGACGACGCGTGGACCGATCGGGGCTTAGGAGGCGGCGCGTGGACCCATCGGGGCTCGGAGACGGCGCGTTAACCGATCGGGGCTTAGGAGACGACGCGTGGACCGATCGGTGCTCGGGGACGGCGCGTGGACGGACCGTGACTTAGAATGCGTCACGCGGACCGATCGGGGCTCGGATACGGCGTGTGGACCGTTCGGAGCTCAGGAGACGGCGCGTGGACCGATCGGGGTTCGGCGATGGCGCGTGGATCGATCGGGGCTGGGAGACGACGCGTGTACGGATCGAGGCTTGGAGACGGCGCGTGGACCGATCGGAGCTCGGAGACGGCCCGTGGGCAGATCGGGGCTTAGGAGACGGCGCGGGGACTAATTGGGGCTTAGGAGAACATACGTGGACCGATCGGGGCTCGGAGACAGCGCGTTTACCGACTGGGGCTCGAGAGGTTGCGCGTGGACCAATTGGGGTTCGCCGCGGCGCGTGGACCGATCGGGGCTCAGGAGACGGCGCGTGGACCGATCGGGGCTTCGGAGACGGTACGTGGACCGATCGGGGCTCGGAGACGGTACGAGGACCGACCGGAGCTCAGGAGATTCGCGTGGATCGATCAGGGCTCCGGAGGCGGCGCATGGACCGATTGGGGAGCATGAGATGGTGCGTGGACCGATCGGGGCTCGGAGACGGCGCACGGACCGATCGGGGCTTAGGAGACGACGCGTGGACCGATTGGGGCTCAGGAGGCCGCGCGTGGACCGATCGAGGCTCGACGCCGCGCGTGGACGGATCAGGGCTCAGGAGACGGCGCGTGGACCGATCGGGGCGGGGAGACGGCGCGTGAACCGACCGGGGCTCAGGAGGCCGCGCGTGGACTGATCGGGGTTCGGCGACTGCGCGTGGACGTATCAGGGCTCAGGAGACGGCGCGTGGACCGATCGGGGCGGGGAGACGGTGCGTTAACCGATCGCATCTTAGGTGACGATGCGTGGACCGATCGGGGCTCGGAGACGGCGCGTGGACCGACCGGGGCTAAGGAGGCCGCGCGTGGACCTATCGAGGCTTAGGAGCCAACGCGTGGACCGAACGGGGCTCGGAGACGGCGCGTGGAACGATCGGAGCACAGGAGACGGCGCGTGAACCGATCGGCGCTCGGAGACGGCGCGTGGATCGATCGGGGCTTAGATGACGGCGCGTGGACCGATCGGGGCTTAGGAGACGACGCGTGGACCGATCGGGGCTCAGGAAGCGGCGCGTGGACCGAACGGTGCTCGGAGACAACGCGTGAACCGATCGGCGCTCAGGAGACGGCGCGTGGAGCGATCGGAGCGCAGGAGACGACGCGTTAACAGAGCGGGGTTTAGGAGACGATGCGTGGACCGATCGGTGTTTGGAGACAGCGCGTGGACCGACTGGGGCTCAGGAGGTGGCGCGTGGACCAATTGGGACTCGGAGACGGCGTGTGAACGTATCGGGGCTTAGGAGACGATGCGGTGTCCGCTCGGGGTTCATGAGACGGCGCGTAGACCGATCGGGGCTCCGTCGGCGACGCCTGGACCGATCGGGGCCCAGGAAACGGCGCGTGGATCGATCGGTGCTCGAAGACGATGCGTGGAGCGATCGGGGCTAAGGAGCCGATGCGTGGACCGATCGGGGCTCAGGAGACGGCGCGTGGACCGATCGGGGTTCGGCGATGGCGCGTGGACCGATCGGGGCTCGGAGACGACGCGTGTACGGATCGAGGCTTAGGAGACGACGCGTCGACGGATCGGCGCTTAGGAGACGACGCGTGGACCGATCGGGGCTTAGGAGACAACGCATGAACCGATCGAGGCTCAGGAGACGGCGCGTGGACCGATCGGCGTTCGGAGACGGCGCGTGGATCGATCGGGGATCGGGGACGGCGCGTGGAACGATCGCGGCTCGGAGTCGACGCGTTAGCCGATCGGGGCTTAGGAGACGATGCGTGGACCGATCGGGGCTCGGAGACGGCGCGTGGACCGACTGGGGCTCGGATACGGCGCGTGGACCGATCGTGGCTTAGGAGAAGGCGCGTGGAATGATTGGGGTTCAGGAGACGGCGCGAGGAGCGATCGGGGCTCAGGAGAAGACGCGTCAATTGATCGGAGCTCAGGACACGACGCGGCGACGGATCGGGGCTTGGAGCCGGCGCGTGGACCGATCGGGGCTCGGAGACAGTGCGTGGACCGACTGGGGCTCAGGCGGTTGCGCGTGGACCAATTGGGGTTCGCCGACGGCGCGTGGATCGATCGGGGCTTAGGAGACGGCGCGTGGATCGATCGGGGCCCGGAGACGGGTCGTGGACAGATGGGGGCTTAGGAGACGGCGCGTGGACCGATCGTGGCTGGGAGACGGCTCGTCCACCAATCGGGGCTTAGGAGACGACGCGTAGACCGATCGCGGCCCAGGAGACGGCGCGTGGACCGATCGGGGCTCGGAGACGGCGCGTTAACAGATCCGGGCTTAGGAGACGATGCGAGGAGTCATCTGGGTTTACAAGACGACGCGTGGATCGATCGGGGCTCGGAGACGGCGCGTGAACCGACCGGGGCTCAGGAGACGGCGCGTGGACCGATCGGGGCTCAGGAGACGACGCGTGGATCGATCGGGGCTTGGATACGGCGCAAGCCGCGACCGGGGCTCAGGAGGCCGCGCGTGGACCGATCATGGCTCGGCGACGGCGCGTGGACCGACCGAGGCTCGGAGACGGCGCGTGGAATGATCGGGGCTCAGGAGACGGCGCGTGAACCGATCGGCGCTCGGAGACGGCACGTGGACCGACCGGGCTTAGGAGACGGCGCGTAGACCAATAGGAGATCAGGAGAGGACGCGTGGACCGATAGGGCTCTGGAAGCGGCGCACGAACCGATCGTGGCTCGGAGACGGCGCGTGGAGGCATCGGGGCTTTGAAGACGACGCGTGGACCGAACGGTGCTCAGAAAACGGCGCCTGGAGCGATCGGGGCTCAGGAGACGACGCGTGGATCGATCGGGGCTCAGGAGACGACGCGTCGAACGATCGGGGCGTAGGAGACGACGCGTGTACCTATCGGGGCTCAGGAGACAGCGAGTGGACCGATTGGGACTCACGAGACGGCGCAGGGACCGATCGGGGCTCGGAGACGGCGCGTGGAACGATCGGGGTTCAGGACACGGCGCATTAACCGATTGGGGCTAAGGAGACGATGCGTGGACCGATCAAGGCTCGAAGACGGCGTGTGGACGGATCGGGGCTCGGAGACAGCGTGTGGACCGACTGAGGCTCAGGCGATTGCGCGTGGACCAATTGGGGCTCGGCAACGGCGCGTGGATCGATCGGGGCTTAGGAGACGGCGCGTGCACCGATCGGGGCCCGGAGACGGGTCGTGGACAGATTGGGGCTTAGCAGACGGGGCGTGGACCGATCGTGGCTGGGAGACGGCACGTCCACCAATCGGGGCTTAGGAGACGACGCGTAGACCGATCGAGGCCCAGGAGACGGCGCGTGGACCGATCGGGGCTCAGGAAACGGCGCGTGGACCGACTGGGGCTCAGGCGGTTGCGCGTGGACCAATTGGGGTTCGGCGACGGCGCGTGGATCGATCGGGGCTTAGGAGACGGCGCGTGCACCGATCGGGGCCCGGAGACGGGTCGTGGACAGATTGGGGCTTAGCAGACGGCGCGTGGACCGATCGTGGATGGGAGCAGGCACGTCCACCAATCGGGGCTTAGGAGACGACGCGTAGACCGATCGGGGCCCAGGAGACGGCGCGTGGACCGATCGGGGCTCAGGAAACGGCGCGTGGACCGACTGGGGCTCAGGCGATTGCGCGTGGACCAATTGGGGTTCGGCGACGGCGCGTAGATCGATCGGGGCTTAGGAAACGGCGCGTGCACCGATCAGGGCCCGGACACGGGTCGTGGACAGATTGGGGTTTTGCAGACGGCGCGTGGACCGATCGTGGCTGGGAGACGGCAGGTCAACCAATCGGGGCTTAGGAGACGACGCGTAGACCGATCGGGGCCCAGGAGACGGCGCGTGGACCGATCGGGTCTCAGGAAACGGCGCGTGGATCGACTGGGGCTCAGGCGATTGCGCGTGGACCGATCTGGGCTCGGAGACAGCGCGTTAACCGATAGGGGCTTAGGAGACGAAGCGTGGACCGATCGGGCTCGGAGACGGCGCGTGAACCGACCGGGGCTTAGGAGACGGCGCGTGGACCGATCGGGGCTCGGAGACGACGCGTGGACCGATGGGGGCTCGGATACGGCGCGTGAAGCAACCGGGGCTCAGGAGGCCGCGCGTGGACCGATCATGGCTCGGCGACGGCGCGTGGACCGATCGGGGTTCCGATACGACGCGTGGACCGATCGGGGCTCGGAAACAGCACGTGGACCAACCGGGGCTCAGGCGGTTGCGCGTGGACCAATTGGGGTTCGGCGACGGCGCGTGGACCGATCCGGGCTCAGGAGCAGGCGCGTGGACCGATCGGGGCTCGGAGACGGCGCGTGGAGCGATCGGGGCTCAGGAGACGGCGCGTGAACCGATCGGCGCACGGAGACGGCGCGTGGACCGATCGGGGCTCAGGAGGATACGCCTGGACCGATCGGGGTTCGGCGACGGCGCGTGGACCGATCGGGGCTCAGGAGACGGTGCGTGGACCGATTGGGGCTCGGATTCGGCGCGTGAACCAACCGGGGCTCAGGAGGCCGCGCGTTAACCGATCGGGGCTTAGGAGACGATGCGTGGACCGATCGGGGCTCGGAGACGGCGCGTAGACCGACCGGGGCTCAGGAGGATACGCCTGGACCGATCGGGGCTCGGCGACGGCGCGTGGACCGATCGAGGCTCGGAGACGACGCGTGTACGGATCGAGGATTCGGGGACGACGCGTGGAACGATCCGGGCTCAGGAGACGGCGCGTGGACCGATCGGGGCTCAGGAAGCGGCGCCTGGACCGATCGTGGCTCGGAGACGGCGCGTGGAGGTATCGGGGCTTAAAAGACGACGGATGGACCGATCGGGGCTCAGGAAACGGCGCGCGGACCGACTGGGGCTCAGGAGACTCGCGTGGATCGATCGGGGCTCCAGAGGCGCCGCGTGGACCGATTGGGACCAGGAGACGGTGCGTGAACCGTTCGGGGCTCGGAGACGGCGTGTGGACCGATCGGGGCTCGGAGACGACGCGTAGACCGATCGGTGCTCGGAGACAGCGCGTGGACCGACTGGGGCTCGGAGACGGCGCGTGGACCGATCGTGGCTTAGGAGAAGGCGCGTGGAATGATCGGGGTTCAGGAGACGGCGCGAGGAGCGATCGGGGCTCAGGAGAAGACGCGTCAATTGATCGGGGCTCAGGACACGACGCGGCGACGGATCGTGGCTTGGAGACGGCGCGTGGACCGATCGTGGCTTAGGAGACGACGCGTGGACCGATCGGGGCTCAGGAGACGGCGCGTGGACCGATCGGGACTCAGGAGACGGCGCGTGGATCGATCGGGGCTTAGGAGACGGCGCGTGGACCAATAGGAGATCAGGAGAGGACGCGTGCACCGATAGGGCTCTGGAAGCGGCGCACGGACCGATCGTGACTCGGAGACGGCGCGTGGAGGCATCGGGGCTTTGAAGAGGACGCGTGGACCGAACGGTGCTCAGAAAACGGCGCCTGGAGCGATCGGGGCTCAGGAGACGGCGCGCGGACGGACTGGGGCTCAGAAGCCTCGCGTAGATCGATCGGGGCTCCGGAGGCGCCGCGTGGACCGATGGGGATCAGGACACGGTGCGTGGACCGATCGGGGCTCGGAGACGGCTCGTGGACCGATCGGGGCCTAGGAGACGACGCGTGGACTGATCGGGGCGTAGGAAACGATGCGTGTACCTATCGGGGTTCAGGAGACAGCAAGTGGACCTATTGGGGCTCAGGAGACGGCGCAGGGACCGATCGGGGCTCGGAGACGGCGCGTGGAACGATCGGGGCTCGGGAGACGGCGCGTTAACCGATTGTGGCTTAGGAGACGATGAGTGGACCGATCGGGGCTCGAAGACGGCGCGTGGACCGATCGGGGCTCGGAGACAGCGCGTCGACCGATCGGGGTTCGGAGACGGCGTCTCGACCAATTGGGGTTCGGCGACGGCGCGTGGGCCGATCGGGGTTCAGGAGACGGCACGTGGACCGATCGGGGCGGGGAGACGGTGCGTTAACCGATCGGATCTTAGGTGACGATGCGTGGACCGATCGCGGCTCGGAGACGGCGCGTGGACCGACCGGGGCTAAGGAGGCCGCGCGTGGACCTATCGAGGCTTAGGAGCCAACGCGTGGACCGATCGGGGCTGAGGAGACGGCGCGTGGACCGATTGGGACCAGGAGACGGTGCGTGAACCGATCGGGGCTCGGAGACGGCGCGTGGACCGATCGGGGCTTAGGAGACGACGCCTAGACCGATCGGGGCTTAGGAGGCGGCGTGTGGAACGATCGAGGTTCAGGAGACGGCGCGTGCACCGATCGGCGCTCGGAGATGACGCGTCGACCGATCGGGGCAGAGGAGACGACGTGTGGACCGATCGGGGCTTAGGAGAAAACGCGTGGACCGATCGGGGCTCAGGAAGCTGCGCCTGCACCGATCGTGGTTGGGAGACGGCGCAAGGAGGCATCTGGGCTTAGAAGACGACGCATGGACCGATCGGGGCTCAGGAAACGGCGCGTGGACCGACCGCGGCTCAGGAGGCCACGCCTGGACCGATCGTGGCTCGGAGACGGCGCGTGGAGGTATCGGGGCTTAAAAGACGACGGATGGACCGATCGGGGCTCAGGAAACGGCTCGTGGACCGAACGGTGCTCGGAGACGACGCGTGGACCGATCGGCGCTCAGGAGACGGCGCGTGGAGCGATCGGGGCTCAGGAGACGACGCGTTAACAGAGCGGGGTTTAGGAGACGATGCGTAGACCGATCGGTGCTCGGAGACAGCGCGTGGACCGACTGGGGCTCAGGAGGCGGAGCGTGGACCAATTGGGGTTCGGCGACGGCGCGTGGACCGACCGGGGATTAGGAGACGACGCGTCGACCGATCGGGGCTCGGAGACGACGCGTCGACCGATCGGCGCTCGGAGACGACGCGTCGACCGATTGGGGCAGAGGAGACGACGCGTGGACCGATCGGGGCTTAGGAGAAAACGCGTGGACCGATCGGGGCTCAGGAAGCGGCGCCTGCACCGATCGTGGTTGGGAGACGGCGCAAGGAGGCATCTGGGCTTAGAAGACGACGCGTGGACCGATCGGGGCTCAGGAAACGGCGCGTGGACCGACCGCGGCCAGTAGGCCACGCCTGGACCGATCGTGGCTCGGAGACGGCGCGTGGAGGTATCGGGGCTTAAAAGACGACGGATGGATCGATCGGGGCTCCGGAAACGGCGCGTGGACCGAACGGTGCTCGGAGACGACGCGTGGATGGATCGGCGCTCAGGAGACGGCGCGTTGACCGATCGGGGCTCGGAGACGGCGCGTGTACGGATCGAGGCTTGGAGACGGCGCGTGGACCGATCGGAGCTCGGAAACAGCCCGTGGGCAGATCGGGGCTTAGGAGACGGCGCGTGGTGGCATCGGGGCTAAGAAGACGACGCATGGACCGAGCGGGGCTCAGGAGACGGCGCGAGGAGGGATCGGGGCTCAGGAGAAGACGCGTCAATTGATCGGGGCTCAGGAGACAACGCGGCGACGGATCGGGGCTTAGGAGACGTCGCGTGGACCGATTGGGGCTTAGGAGACGACGTGTGGACCGATCGGGGCTTAGGAGACGGCACGTGATTCGATCGGTGTACAGGAGACGGCGCGTGAACCGGTCGGGGCTTAGGAGACGACGCGTCGGCCGATCGGGGCTCAGGACAAGGGGTGTGGACCGTTCGGAGCTCAGGAGACGGCGCGTGGACCGATCGGGGTTCGGCGATGGCACGTGGACCGATCGGGGCTCGGAGACGACGCGTGTACGGATCGAGGCTTGGAGACGGCGCGTGGACCGATCGGAGCTCGGAGACGGCCCGTGGGCAGATCGGGGCTTAGGAGACGGCGCGGGGACTAATTGGGGCTTAGGAGAACATACGTGGACCGATCGGGGCTCGGAGACAGCGCGTTTACCGACTGGGGCTCGAGAGGTTGCGCGTGGACCAATTGGGGTTCGCCGCGGCGTGTGGACCGACCGGAGCTCAGGAGGCCGCGCGTGGACTGATCGGGGCTCGGCGACTGCGCGTGGACGTATCGGGGCTCAGGAGACGGCGCGTGGACCGATCGGGGCGGGGAGACGGTGCGTTAACCGATCAGGGCTTAGGAGACGATGCGTGGACCGATCGGGGCTTGGAGACGGCCCGTGGACCGACCGGGGCTAAGGAGGCCGCGCGTGGACCGATAGAGGCTTAGGAGCCGACGCGTGGACCGATCGAGGCTCAGGAGACGGCGCGTGGACCGATCGGGCCTCAGGAGACGCCGCGTGGACCGATCGGGGCTCGGAGACGGCGCGTGGAACGATCGGGGCTCAGGAGACGGCGCGTGAAATGATCGGCGCTCTGAGACGGCGCGTGGACCGATTATGGCTTACGAGACGGCGCGTGGATCGATCGGGGCTCAGGAAGCGGCGCCTGGACCTATCGTGGCTCGGAGACGGCGCGTGGAGGCATCGGGGCTAAGAACACGACGCATGAACCGAGCGGGGCTGAGGAGACGGCGCGAGGAGCGATCAGGGCTCAGGAGAAGACGCGTCAATTCATCGGGGCTCAGGAGACGACGCGGCGACGGATCGGGGCTTAGGAGACGACGCGTGGACCGATCGGGGCTCGGAGACGGTACGAGGACCGACCGGAGCTCAGGAGTTTCGCGTGGATCGATCAGGGCTCCGGAGGCGGCGCATGGACCGATTGGGGAGCATGCGATGATGCGTGGACCGATCGGGGCTCGGAGACGGCGCACGGATCGATCGGGGCTTAGGAGACGACGCGTGGACCGATTGGGGCTCAGGAGGCCGCGCGTGGACCGATCGGAGTGTAGGAGACGACGCGTGTACCTATCGGGGCTCAGGAGACAGCGCGTGGACCGATCGGGGCTCGGCGACTGCGCGTCGACGTATCGGAGCTCAGGAGACGGCGCGTGGACCGATTGGAGCTTAGGAGACGGCGCGTGGACCGATTGGGGCTCGGATACGGCGCGTGAACCGATCGGGGCTTAGGAGACGACGCGTGGACCGATCAGGGCTCAGGAGACGGCGCGTGGACCGATCGCGGCTCGACGCCGCGCGTGGACAGGTCAGGGCTCAGGAGACGGCGCGAGGACCGATCGGGGCGGGGAGACGGCGCGTGAACCGACCGGGGCTCAGGAGGCCGCGCGTGGACTGATCGGGGCTCGGCGACTGCGCGTGGACGTATCGGGGCTCAGGAGTCGGCACGTGGACCGATCGGGGCGGGGAGACGGTGCGTTAACCGATCGGGGCTTAGGAGACGATGCGTGGACCGATCGGGGCTCGGAGACGGCGCGTGGACCGACCGGGGCTAAGGAGGCCGCGCGTGGACCTATCGAGGCTTAGGAGCTGACGCGTGGACCGATCGGGGCTGAGGAGACGGCGCGTGGAACGATCGGAGCACAGGAGACGGCGCGTGAACCGATCGGCGCTCGGAGACGGCGCGTGGATCGATCGGGGCTTACGAGAAGGCGCGTGGACCGATCGGGGCTTAGGAGACGATTCGTGGACCGATCGGGGCTCGGAGACGGCGCGTGGACCGACCGGGGCTAAGCAGGCCGCGCGTGGACCGATAGAGGCTTAGGAGCCGACGCGTGGACCGATCGGGGCTGAGGAGACGGCGCGTGGACCGATCGGGGCTTAGGAGACGACGCGTGGACCGATCGGGGCTCAGGAAGCGGCGCGTGGACCGAACGGTGCTCGGAGACGACGCGTGAACCGATCGGGCCTTAGGAGACGACGCGTGGACCGATCGGGGCTTAGGAGGCGGCGCGTGGACCCATCGGGGCTCGGAGACGGCGCGTTAACCGATCGGGGCTTAGGAGACGATGCGTGGACCGATCGGGGCTCGGAGACGGCGCGTGGACCGACCGGGGCTAAGGAGGCCGCGCGTGGACCGATCGAGGCTCGTCGACGGCGCGTGGACCGATCGGGACTCGGAGACGGCGTGTGAACGTATCGGGGCTTAGGAGACGATGCGTTGTCCGATCGTGGTTCATGAGACGGCGCGTAGACCGATCGGGGCTCCGTCGGCGACGCCTGGACCGATCGGGGCCCAGGAAACGGCGCGTGGATCGATCGGTGCTCGAAGACGATCCGTGGACCGACTGGAGCTCAGGCGGTTTCGCGTGGACCAATTGGGGTTCGGCGACGGCGCGTGGACCGATCGGGGCTCAGGAGACGGCACGTGGACCGATAGGGGCTCAGGAGACGACGCGTGGACCGATCGGGGCTCAGGAGACGGCGCGTGCACCGATCGGGGCTCAGGAGGCGGCGCGTTTACGGATCGGGGATCAGGAGACGACGCGTGGAACGATCCGGGCTCTGGAGACGGAGCGTGGACCGATCGGGGCTCGGAGACGGCGCGTGGAGGCATCGGGGCTTTGAAGACGACGCGTGGACCGAACGGTGCTCAGAAAACGGCGCGTGGACCGATCGGTGCTCGAAGACGATGCGTGGACCGATCGGGGCTCAGGAGACGGCGCGTGGATCGATCGAGGCTCGGAGACGCCACGTGGAACGATCGGGGCTCAGGAGACGGCGCGAGGAGCGATCGGGCTCAGGAGAAGACGCGTCAATTGATCGTGGCTCAGGAGACGACGCGTCGACGGATCGGGGCTTAGGAGACGACGCGTGGACCGATCGGGGTTTAGGAGAGGACGCGTCGACCGATCGGGGCACAGGAGACGGCGCGTGGACCGATCGGGGTTTAGGAGACGACGCGAGGACCGATTGGGGCTCGGAGACGGCGCGTTGACCGATCGGGGCTTAGGAGACGACGAGTGGACCGATCGGGGCTTAGGAGACGATACGTGGACCGATCGGGGCTCAGGAGACGGCGCGTGGACCGGTCGGGGCTTAGGAGTCTCACGTTGATCGATTGGGGCTCCGGAGGCGGCGCGTGGACCGATCGGGGCTCGGAGACGGCGCGTGTACGGATCAGGGATTCCGGGACGACGCGTGGACCGATCCGGGCTCAGGAGACGGCGCGTAGACCGATCATGGCTCGGAGACGGTGCGTGGGACGATCGGGGCTCGGAGCCGGTGCGTTAACCGATCGGGGCTTAGGAGACGATGCGTCGACCGATCGGGGCTCGGAGACGGCGCGTGGACCGACCGGGGCTCAGAAGACAGCGCGTGGACCGATTGGGGCTCAGGATACGGCGCGTGGACCGCTCGGGGCTCGTTGACGGCGCGTAGAACGATCGCGGCTCGGCGACAGCGCGTGGACCGATCGAGGCTCAGGAGGCTGCGCGTGGATCGATTGGGGCTCAGGAGACGGCGCGTGGAACGCTCGGGGCTCGAAGACGGCGCGTGGAACGATCAGGGCTCAGGAGACGTCACGTGAAATGATCGGCGCTCGGAGACGGCGCGTGGACCGATCGGGGCTCAGGAGAAGGCGCGTGGACCGATCGGGGCTTAGGAGGGGACCCGTCGACCGATCGGGGCTCAGGAGACGACGCGTGGATCGATCGGGGCTCGGAGACGCCGCGTGGAACGATCGGGGCTCTGGAGACGGCGCTTGAACTTATCGGCGCTCAGAGACGGCCCGCGGACCGATCGGGGCTTAGGATACGGCGCGCGGACCGATCGGGGATCGGACACGGCGTGTGTACCGATCGAGGCTCGGAGACGACGCGTTTACGGATCGGAGATCAGGAGACGACGCGTGGAACGATCCGGGCTCAGGATACGGAGCGTGGACCAATCGGGGCTTGGAGACGGCGTGTGGAACGATCGAGACTCGGGTGACAGCCCGTGTACCGATCGGCGCTCGGAGACGGCGCGTGGATCGATCGGGGATCGGGGACGGCGTGCGGAACGATCGCGGCTCGGAGTCGACGCGTTAGCCGATCGTGGCCTAGGAGACGATGCGTGGACCGATCGGGGCTCGGAGACGGCGCGTGGACCGACCGGGGTTTAGGAAAAGGCGCTTGGACCGAACGGGGCTTAGGAGACGGCGCGTGGACCGATCGGGGCTCGGAGACGGCGCGTGGAACGATCGGGGCTCAGGAGACCGCGCGTCAACCGATCGGCGCTCGGAGACGGCGCGTGGACCGATCGGGGCTTAGGAGATGGCGCGTGGACCGATCGGGGCTCAGGAGGCTGCGCGTGGATCGATTGGGGCTCAGGAGACGGCGCGTGGACCGCTCGGGGCTCGAAGACGGCGCGTGGAACGATCAGGGCTCAGGAGACGTCACGTGAAATGATCGGCGCTCGGAGACGGCGCGTGGACCGATCGGGGCTCAGGAGAAGGCGCGTGGACCGATCGGGGCTTAGGAGGAGACCCGTCGACCGATCGGGGGTCAGGAGACGACGCGTGGACCGGTCGGTGCTCAGGAAGCGGCGCCTGGACCGATCGGGGCTCCGAGACGACGCGTTAACCGAGCGGGGCTTAGGAGACTATGCGGGGACCGATCGGTGCTCGGAGACAGCGCGTGTACCGACTGGGGCTCAGGAGGTTGCGCGTGGACCAATTGGGGTTCGGCGACGGTGCGTGGACCGACCGGGGCTCAGGAGACCGCGCGTGAACCGATCGAGACTCGGCGACTGCGCGTGGAGCGATCGGGGCTCAGGAGACGGCGCGTGAACCAATCGGGGCTTAGGAGACGGCGTGTAGACCGATCGGGGCTCGGAGACGGCGTGTGGAACGATCGGGGCTCAGGTGACGGCGCGTGAACCGATCGGCGGTCGGAGACGGCGCGTGGACCGATCGGGGCTTAGTAGAAGGCGCTTGGTCCGATCGGGGCTTAGGAGACGACGCGTGGAGCGATCGGAGCTCGGAGACGGCGCGTGGAACGATCGGGGTTCAGGAGACGGCGCGTGAACCGATCGGCGCTCGGAGTCGGCGCGTGGACCGATCTGGGCTCGGAGACAGCGCGTGGACCGACTGGGGCACAAGCGGTGGCGCGTGGACCAATTGGGGTTCGGCGACGGCGCGTGCACCGATCGGGGCTGAGGAGAAGGCGCGTGGTCCGATCGGGGCTTATGAGACGGCGCGTGGACCGATCGGGGCTCGGAGATGGCGCGTGGAATGATCGGGGCTTAGGAGATGGCGTATGGACCGATCGGAGATCAGGAGACGACGCGTGGACCGAGAGGGCTCTGGAAGCGGCACACGGACGGATCGTGGCTCGGAGACGGCGCGTGGAGGCATCGGGGCTTTGAAGACGACGCGTGGACCAAACGGTGCTCAGAAAACGGTGCGTGGAGCGACCGGGGCTCAGGAGACGGCGCGTGGACCGATCGGGGCTCAGGAGCCGGCGCGTGGACCGATTGGGGCTCTGATACGGCGCGTGAACCAACCGGGACTCAGGAGCCCGCGCGTGGACCGATCCCGGCTCGGCGACGGCGCGTGGACCGATGGGGCTCAGGAGCCGCGCGTGGACCGATCGAGGCTCAGGAGGCCACGCCTGGACCGATCGGGGCTCCGCGACGGCGCGTGGACCGATCGAGGCTCGGAGATGACGCGTGTACGGATCGGGGATTCGGCGATGACGCGTGGACCGATCCGGGCTCAGGAGACGACGCGTGGACGGATCGGGGCTCGGAGCCGGCGCGTGGAACGATCGGGGCTCAGGAGACGGCGCGTGAATCGATCGGCGCTCGGAGACGGCGCGTGGACCGATAGGGGCTTAGGAGACGGCGCGTGGACCGATCGGGGCTCGGAGACGGGGCGTGGAATGATCGGGCCTCACGAGACGGCGCGTGAAATGATGGGCGCTCTGAGACGGCGCGTAGACCGATTGGGGCTTACGAGACGGCGCGTGGACCGATCGGGGCTCAGGAACCGGCGCCTGGACCGATCGTGGCTCGAAGACGGCGCGTGGAGGCATCGGGGCTAAGAAGACGACGCATGGATCGAGCGGGGCTCAGGAGACGCCGCGAGGGGAGATCGGGGCTTGGAGACGGCGCGTGGAGGCATCGGGGCTTTGAAGACGACGCGTGGACCGAACGGTGCTCAGAAAACGGCGCGTGGACCGATCGGTGCTCGGAGACGATGCGTGGACCGATCGGGGCTCAGGTAACGGCGTATGGATCGATCGGAGCTCGGACACGACGCGTGAACCGATCGGGGCTCAGAAGACGGCGCGAGGAGCGATCGGGGCTTAGGATACGGCGCGTGGACCGATCGGGGCTCAGGAAGCGGCGCCTGGACCGATCGTGGCTCGGAGACGGCGCGTGGAGACATCGGGGCTAAGAAGACGACGCATGGACCGATCGGGGTTCAGGAAACGGCGTATGGACCGATCAGAGCTCGGACACGACGCGTGGACCGATCGGGGCTCAGGAGACGGCGCGAGCAGCGATCGGGCTCAGGAGAAGACGCGTCAATTGATCGTGGCTCAGGAGACGACGCGTCGACGGATCGGGGCTTAGGCGACGACGCGTGGACCGATTGGGGCTCAGGAGACGGCGCGTGGACCGATTGGGGCTCGGATACGGCGCGTGAACCAATCGGGGCTCAGGAGGCCGCGCGTGGACCGATCGCGGCTCGGCGACGGCGCGTGGACCGATCGGGGCTCAGGAGGCCGCGCGTGAACCGATCATGGCTCGGCGACGGCGCGTGGACCGATCGGGGCTCGGAGACGATGCGTGGACCGATCGAGGTTCGGCGACAGCGCGTGAACCCACTGGGTCTCAGGCGGTTGCGCGTGGACCAATTGGGGTTCGGCGACGGCCCGTGGACCGATCGGGGCTTAGGAGACGACGCGTGGACCGATTGGGGCTCAGGAGGCCGCGCGTGGACCGATCGCGGCTCGACGCCGCGCGTGGACGGATCAGGGCTTAGGAGACGACGCGTGGATCGAGCGGGGCTCGGAGACGGCGCGCGGATGGACCGTGGCTTAGAATGCGGCACGCGGACCGATCGGGGCTCGGAGACGGCGTGTGGACCGATCGGGGATCAGGAAACGGTGCGTGGAGCGATCGGGGCTCAGGAGGCGGCGCGTGGATCGATCGAGGCTCAGGAGACGACGCGTCGATGGATCGGGGCTTAGGAGCCGACGCGTGGACCGATCGGGGCTCAGGAGACGGCGCGTCGACCGACCCGAGCTCAGGAGATTCGCGTGGATCGATCGGGGCTCCGTAGGCGGCGCGTGGACCGATTGGGGCTTAGGAGACGACGCGTGGACCGATTGGGACTCAGCAGACGGAGCGTGGCCCGATTGGGGCTCGGATACGGCGCGTGAACCGACCGGGGCTCAGGAGGCCGCGCGAGAACCGATCGCGGCTCGGCGACGGCGCGTGGACCGATCGGGTCTCAGGAGGCCGCGCGTGGACAGATCATGACTCGGCGACGGCGCGTGGACCGATCGGGGCTCGGAGACGACGCGTGGACCGATCGGGGCTCGGAGACAGCGCGTGGACCGACTGGGGCTCAGGCGGTTTCGCGTGGACCAATCGGGGTTCGGCGACGGCCCGTGGACCGATCGGTGCTCGGGGACGGCGCGTGGACGGACCGTGACTTAGAATGCGTCACGCGGACCGATCGGGGCTCGGATACGGCGTGTGGACGTGTCGGGGCTTAGGAGACGATGCGTCAACCGATCGAGGCTCAGGAGACGACACGTGGACCGACAGGGGCTCAGGAGACGGCGCGTGGACCGATCGGTGCTCGGAGACGGCGCGTGGACGGACCGTGGCTTAGAATGCGTCACGCGGACCGATCGGGGCTCGGATACGGCGTGTGGACGTATCGGGGCTTAGGAGACGATGCGTGAACCGATCGGGGCTCAGGAGACGCCGCGTGGACCGATCGGGGCTCGGAGACGGCGCGTGGATCGATCGGGGCTCAGGAAGCGGCGCCTGGACCTATCGTGGCTCGGAGACGGCGCGTGGAGGCATCGGGGCTAAGAACACGACGCATGGACCGAGCGGGGCTCAGCAGACGGCGCGAGGAGCGATCGGGGCTCAGGAGAAGACGCGTCAATTGATCGGGGCTCAGGAGACGACGCGGCGACGGATCGGGGCTTAGGAGACGACGCGTGGACCGATTGGGGCTTAGGAGACGACGTGTGGACCGATCGGGGCTTAGGAGACGGCACGTGATTCGATCGGTGTACAGGAGACGGCGCGTGAACCGGTCGGGGCTTAGGAGACGACGCGTCGGCCGATCGGGGCTCAGGACAAGGGGTGTGGACCGTTCGGAGCTCAGGAGACGGCGCGTGGACCGATCGGGGCTCGGAGACGACGCGTGTACGGATCGAGGCTTGGAGACGGCGCGTGGACCGATCGGAGCTCGGAGACGGCCGGCGGGCAGATCGGGGCTTAGGAGACGTCGCGGGGACTAATTGGGGCTTAGGAGAACATACGTGGACCGATCGGGGCTCGGAGACAGCGCGTTTACCGACTGGGGCTCGAGAGGTTGCGCGTGGACCAATTGGGGTTCGCCGCGGCGTGTGGACCGACCGGAGCTCAGTAGACCGCGCGTGGACCGATCGGGGCTCGGCGTCTGCGCGTGGATGGATCGGGGCTCAGGAGACAGCGCGTGGACCGATCGGGGCTCAGGAAGAGGCGCCCGCACCGATCGTGGCTCGGAGACGGCGCGTGGAGGTATCGGGGCTTCGAAGACGACGCATGGACCAATCGGGGCTCGGAAACGGCGCCTGGACCGATCGGAGCTCGGAGACGACGCGTGGAGCGGTCGGGGCTCAGGAGAAGACGCGTGGATCGATCGGGGCTCAGGAGACGACGCGTCGACGGATCGGGGCTTAGGAGACGGCGCGTGGACCGATCGGGGCTCGGATACGGCGCGTGGAACGATCGGGACTCAGGAGACAGCGCGTGAAATGATCGGCGCTCGGAGACGGCGCGTGGAGCGATTGGGGCTTAGGAGACGGCGCGTGGACAGATCGGGGCTCAGGAAGCGGCGCCTGGACCGATCGTGGCTCGGAGACGGCGCGTGGAGGCATCTGGGCTTACAAGACGACGCGTGGATCGATCGGGGCTCGGAGACGGCGCGTGAACCGACCAGGGCTCAGGATACGGCGCGTGGACCAGTCGGGGCTTAGGAGACGACGCGAGGACCGATCGAGGCTCGGAGACTACGCGTGTGAGGATCGGGGATTCGAGGACGACGCGTGGACCGATCCGGGCTCAGGAGACGGCGCGTGGACCGATCGGGGATCGGAAGCGGCGCGTGGATCGATCAGGGCTTAGGAGACGGCACGTGAACCGATCGGCGCTCGGAGACGGCGCGTGGACCGATCGGGGCTTAGGAGAAGGCGCGTGGACCGATCGGGGCTTAGGAGACGGCGCGTGGACCGATCGGGGCTCGGAGACGGCGCGTGGAACGATCGGGGCTCAGGAGACGGCGCGTGAACCGATCGGCGCTCGGAGACGGCGCCTCGACCGATCGGGGCTTATGAGACTGCGCGTAGATCGCTCGGAGATCAGGAGACGATGCGTGCACCGATCGCCGCTCTCGAAGCGGCGTGTGGAGCGATCGGGGCTCAGGAGACGATGCGGGGACCGATCGAGGCTCAGGTGACGGCGCGCGGACCGACCGGGGCTCAGGAGACTCGTGTGGATCGATCGGGGCTCCGGAGGCGCCGCGTGGACCGATGGGGATCAGGAGACGGTGCGTGAACCAACCGGGGCTCAGGAGACGGCTCGTGGACCGATCGGGGCTCGGAGACGACGCTTCGACCGATCGGGGCTCAGGAGGCTGCGCGTGGACCCTTCGGGGCTCGCAGAAGGCACGAGGACCGATCAGGGCTTAGGAAACGACGCGTGGACCGATCGGGGCTCAGAGACGGCGCGTGGATGGACCGTGGCTTAGAATGCGGCACGCGGACCGATCGGGGCTCGGATACGGCATGTGGATCGATCGTGGCTCAGGAGACGGCGCGTGGACCGATGGGGATCAGGAGGCGGTGCGTGGACCGATCGGGGCACGAAGCCGGCGCGTGGACCTATCGGGGCGTAGGAGACGACGCGTGTACCTATCGGGGCTCAGGAGACAGCGAGTGGACCGAGTGGGGCTCAGGAGACGGCGCGTGGACCGATCAGGGCTCGGAGACGGCGCGTGGACCGATCGGGGCTCGGAGCCGGCGCGTGGACAGATCGGGGCTCAGGAGACCGCGCGTGGACCGATCGGGGCTCGGCGACTGCGCGTGGAGGTATCGGGGCTCAGGAGACGGCGCGTGGACCGATCGCGGCTCGGAGATAGCGCGTGAACCGACCGGGGCTTAGGAGGCCGCGCGTGGACCGATCGAGGCTCGGCGACGGCGCGTGGACCCATCGGGGCTTAGGAGAAGGCGCGTGGACCGATCGGGGCTTAGGAGACGGCGCGTCGACCCATCGGGGCTCGGAGACGGCGCGTGGAACGATCGGGGCTCAGGAGACGGCACGTGAACCGATCGGCGCTCGGAGACGGCGCCTCGACCGATCGGGGCTTATGAGACTGCGCGTACATCGATCGGAGATCAGGAGACGACGCGTGCACCGATCGGCGCTCTCGAAGCGGCGTGTGGAGCGATCGGGGCTCAGGAGACGATGCGTGGACCGATCGGGGCTCAGGTGACGGCGCGCGGACCGACCGGGGCTCAGGAGACTCGTGTGGATCGATCGGGGCTCCGGAGGCGCCGCGTGGACCGATGGGGATCAGGAGACGGTGCGTGAACCAACCGGGGCTCAGAAGACGGCTCGTGGACCGATCGGGGCTCGGAGACGACGCGTCGACCGATCGGGGCTCAGGAGGCTGCACGTGGACCCTTCGGGGCTCGCAGAAGGCACGAGGACCGATCAGGGCTTAGGAAACGACGCGTGGACCGATCGGGGCTCAGAGACGGCGCGTGGATGGACCGTGGGTTAGAATGCGGCACGCGGACCGATTGGGGCTCGGAGACGGCATGTGGATCGATCGTGGCTCAGGAGACGGCGCGTGGACCGATTGGGGCTCAGGAGACGGCGCGTGGACCGATCGGGGCTCGGAGACGGCGCGTGGACAGATCGGGGCTCAGGAGACCGCGCGTGGACCGATCGGGGCTCGGAGACGGGTCGTGGACAGATTGGGGATTAGGAGACGGCGCGTGGACCGATCGGGGCTGGGAGACGGCACGTGGACCAATGGGGGCTTAGGAGACGACGCGTGGACCGATCGGGGTGTAGGCGACGACGCATGTACCTATCGGGGCTCAGGAGACAGCGCGTGGACGGATCAGGGCTCGGCGACTGCGCGTGGACGTATCGGGGCTCAGGAGACGGCGCGTGGACCGATCGCGGCTCGGAGATAGCGCGTGAACCGACCGGGGCTTAGGAGGCCGCGCGTGGACCGATCGAGGCTCGGCGACGGCGCGTGGACCCATCGGGGCTCGGAGACGGCGCGTGTACGGATCGGGGCTTGGTGACGGCGCGTTTACCGATCGCGGCTCGGAGACGGCCCGTGGACAGATCGGGGCTTAGGAGACGGCGCGTGGGCCGAACGGGGCTCAGGAGACGGCGCGTGGACCGGTCGGGGCTTAGGAGACGACGCCTGGACAGATCGGGGCTTAGGAGGCGGCGTGTGGAACGATCGGTGCTCAGGAGACGGCTCGTGCACCAATCGGCGCTCGGAGACGGCGCGTGGAGCGATCGGGGCTCGGAGATGGCACGTGGAACGATCGGGGCTCAGGAGACGGTGCGTGGAGGCATGGGGGCTTAGAAGACGACGCATGGACCGAGCGGGGTTCAGGAGACGGCGCGAGGAGCAATCGGGGCTCAGGAGAAGTCGCGTCAATTGATCGGGGCTCAGGAGACGACGCGGCGACTGATCGGGGCTTAGAAGACGACGCGTGGCCCGATTGGGGCTTAGGAGACGACGTGTGGACCGATTGGGGCATAGGAGACGGCACGTGAATCGATCGGTGCACAGGAGACGGCGGGTGAACCGGTCGGGTCTTAGGAGACGACGCGTCGACCGATTGGGGCTCAGGGGAAGGGGTGTGGACCGATCGGGGCTCAGGAGACGGCGCCTGGACCGACCGGTGCTCGGCGACTGCGCGTGGACGGATCGGGGCTCAGGAGACGGCGCGTGGGCCGATCGGGGCTCGGAGACAGCGCGTAGACCGATTGGGGCTCGGATACGGCGCGTGAACCAATCGGGGCTCAGGAGGCCGCGCGTGGCCCGATCGCGGCTCGGCGACGGCGCGTGGACCGATCGCGGCTCGGCGACGGCGCGTGGACCGATCGGGTCTCAGGAGGCCGCGCGTAGAGAGATCATGACTCGGCGACGGCGCGTGGACCGATCGGGGCTGGGAGACGGCACGTGGACCGATCGGGGCTCGGAGACAGCGCGTGGACCGACTGGGGCTCAGGCGGTTTCGCGTGGACCAATTGGGGTTCGGCGACGGCGCGTGGACCGATCGGGGCTGGGAGACGGCGCGTGGATCGATCGGTGCTCGAAGACGACGCGTGGACCGACCGGGGCTCAGGAGCCGATGCGTGGATCGATCGGTGCTCAGGAGGCGGCGCGTAGACCCATCGGGGCTCGGAGACGGCACGTGGACCGATCAGGGCTTAGGAGACGACGCGTGGACCGATCGGGGCTCAGGAGACGACGCGTTAACACAGCGGGGTTTAGGAGACGATGCGTGGACCGATCGGTGCTTGGAGACAGCGCGTGGACCGACTGGGGCTCAGGAGGTGGCGCGTGGACCAATTGGGGTTCGGCGACGGCGCGTGGACCGACCGGGGATTAGGAGACGACGCGTCGACCGATCGGGGCTTAGGAGACGACCCGTCGGCCGATCGGGGCTTAGGAGACGACGGGTGGACCGATCGGGGCTTAGGAGGCGGCGCGTGTACCCATCGGGGCTCCGAGACGGCGCTTTAACCGATCGGGGCTTAGGAGACGATGCGTGGACCGATCGGGGCTCGGAGACGGCGCGTGGACCGACCGGGGCTAAGGAGGCCGCGCGTGGACCGATCGAGGCTCGTCGACGGCGCGTGGACCGATCGGGGCTGAGGAGACGACGCGTGGATCGATCGGGGCTCAGGAGACGACGCGTCGACCGATCGGGGCTGAGGAGACGACGCGTGGACCGATCCCGGCTTAGGAGTAAACGCGTGGACCGATCGGGGCTCAGGAAGCGGCGCCTGCACCGATCGTGGTTGGGAGACGGCGCAAGGAGGCATCTGGGCTTAGAAGACGACGCGTGGACCGATCGGGGCTCAGGAAACGGCTCGTGGACCGACCACGGCTCAGGAGGCCACGCCTGGACCGATCGGGGCTCGGAGACGGCGCGTGGACGGACCGCGGCTCAGAATGCGGTACGCGGACCGATCGGGGATCGGACACGGCGTGTGGACCGATCGAGGCTCGGAGACGACGCGTTTACGGATCGAGGATCAGGAGACGACGCGTGGAACAATCCGGGCTCAGGAGAGGGAGCGTGGACCGATCGGGGCTCGGAGACGGCGTGTGGAACGATCGGGGCTCGGGTGACGGCGCGTGAACGGATCAGCGCTCGGAGACGGCGCGTGGACCGATCGGGGATCGGGGACGGCGCGTGGAACGATCGCGGCTCGGAGTCGACGCGTTAGCCGATCGGGGCTTAGGAGACGATGCGTGGACCCATCGGGGCTCGGAGACGGCGCGTGGACCGACCGGGGTTTAGGAGAAGGCGCTTGGACCGAACGGGGCTTAGGAGACGGCCCGTGGACCGACCGGGGCTCGGAGACGGCGCGTGGAACGATCGGAGCTCAGGAGACGGGGCGTGAAATGATCGGCGCTCTGAGACGGCGCGTGGACCGATCGGTGCTCGGAGACGGGGCGTGAAATGATCGGCGCTCTGAGACGGCGCGTGGACCGATCGGTGCTCGGAGACGGCGCGTGCACGGACCGCGGCTCAGAATGCGGTACGCGGACCGAACGGTGCTCAGAAAACGGCGCGTGGACCGATCGGTGCTCGGAGACGATGCGTGGAACGATCGGGGCTCAGGTAACGGCGTGTGGAGCGATTGGGGCTCAGGAGACGACGCGTGGATCGATCGGGGCTCAGAAGACGACGCGTCGACCGATCGGGGCTCGGAGACGGCGCGTGGACCGATCGGGGCTCCGAGACAGCGCGTGGACCGACTGGGGCTCAGGCGGTTGCGCGTGGACTAATTGGGGTTCGGCGACGGCGCGTGGACCGATCCGGGCTCAGGAGACGGCGCGTGGACCGATCGGGGCTCGGAGACGGAGCGTGGAGCGATCGGGGTCCAGGAGACGGCGCGTGAACTAATCGGCGCTCGGCGACGGCGCGTGGATCGATCGGGGGTGAGGAGAAGGCGCGTGGTCCGATCGGGGCTTATGAGACGGCGCGTGGACAGATCGGGGATCGGAGATGGCGCGTGGAATGATCGGGGATTCGGCGATGACGCGTGGACCGATCCGGGCTCAGGAGACGGCGCGTGGACCGATCCGGGCTCGGAGACGGCGCGTGGAACGATCGGGGCTCAGGAGACGGCACGTGGACCGATCGGGGCTTAGGAGAAGGCGCGTGGACCGATAGGGGCTTAGGAGATGGCGCGTGGACCGATCGGGGCTCGGAGACGGGGCGTGGAATGATCGGGGCTCAGGAGACGGCGCGTGAAATGATCGGCGCTCTGAGACGGCGCGTAGACCGATTGGGGCTTACGAGACGGCGCGTGGACCGACCGGGGCTCAGGAAGCGGCGCCTGGACCGATCGTGGCTCGGAGACGGCGCGTGGAGGCATCGGGACTAAGAAGACGACGCATGGGTCGAGCGGGGCTCAGGAGACGGCGCGTGGAGCGATCGGGGGTCGGAGACGGCGCGTGGAGGCATCGGGGCTTTGAAGACGACGCGTGGACCGAACGGTGCTCAGAAAACGGCGCGTGGACCGATCGGTGCTCGGAGACGATGCGTGGAACGATCGGGGCTTAGGAGACGGCGCGTGAACCGATCGGCGCTCGGAGACGGCGCGTGGACCGATCGGGGCTTAGGAGAACGCGCGTGGACCGATCGGGGCTTAGGAGACGGCGCGTGGACCGATCGGGGCTCGGAGACGGCGCGTGGAACGATCGGGGCTCAGGAGACGGCGCGTGAACCGATCGGCGCTCGGAGACGGCGCCTCGACCGATCGGGGCTTACGAGACTGCGCGTAGATCGATCGGAGATCAGGAGACGACGCGTGCACCGATCGGCGCTCTCGAAGCGGCGTGTGGAGCGATCGGGGCTCAGGAGACGATGCGTGGACCGATCGGGGCTCAGGTGACGGCGCGCGGACCGACCGGCGCTCAGGAGACGGCTCGTGGACCGATCGGGGCTCGGAGACGACGCGTCGACCGATCGGGGCTCAGGAGGCTGCGCGTGGACCCTTCGGGGCTCGCAGAAGGCACGAGGACCGATCAGGGCTTAGGAAACGACGCGTGGACCGATCGGGGCTCAGGAGCCGATGCGTGGATCGATCGGGACTCAGGAGGCGGCGCGTGGACCCATCGGGGCTCGGAGACGGCACGTGGACCGATCAGGGCTTAGGAGACGACGCGTGGACCGATCGGGGCTCGGAGACAGTGCGTGGACCGACTGGGGCTCAGGCGGTTTCGCGTGGACCAATTGGGGTTCGGAGACGGCGCGTGGACCGATCGGGGCTTAGGAGACGGCGCGTGCACCGATCGGGGCCCGGAGACGGGTCGTGGACAGATTGGGGATTAGGAGACGGCGCGTGGACCGATCGGGGCTGGGAGACGGCACGTGGACCAATGGGGGCTTAGGAGACGACGCGTGGACCGATCGGGGTGTAGGCGACGACGCGTGTACCTATCGGGGCTCAGGAGGCAGCGCGTGGACGGATCAGGGCTCGGCGACTGCGCGTGGACGTATCGGGGCTCAGGAGACGGCGCGTGGACCGATCGGGGCTCGGGGACGGCGCGTTTCCGATTGGGGCTTAGGAGACCATGCGTGGACCGATCGGGGCTCGAAGACGGCGCGTGGACCGATCGGGTCTCAGGAGGCCGCGCGTGGACAGATCATGACTCGGCGACGGCGCGTGGACCGATCGGGGCTCGGAGACGACGCGTGGACCGATCGGGGCTCGGAGACAGCGCGTGGACCGACTGGGGCTCAGGCGGTTTCGCGTCGACCAATTGGGGTTCGGCGACGGCGCGTGGACCGATCGGGGCTCAGGAGACGGCGCGTGGACCGATCGGGGCTCAGGAGACGACACGTGGACCGACAGGGGCTCAGGAGACGGCGCGTGGACCGATCGGTGCTCGGAGACGGCGCGTGGACGGACCGTGGCTTAGAATGCGTCACGCGGACCGATCGGGGCTCGGATACGGCGTGTGGACGTATCGGGGCTTAGGAGGCGATGCGTGAACCGATCGGGGCTCAGGAGACGCCGCGTGGACCGATCGGGGCTCGGAGACGGCGCGTGGAACGATCGGGGCTCAGGAGACGGCGCGTGAAATGATCGGCGCTCTGAGACGGCGCGTGGACCGATTGTGGCCTACCAGACGGCGCGTGGATCGATCGGGGCTCAGGAAGCGGCGCCTGGACCTATCGTGGCTCGGAGACGGCGCGTGGAGGCATCGGGGCTAAGAACACGACGCATGGACCGAGCGGGGCTCAGCAGACGGCGCGAGGAGCGATCGGGGCTCAGGAGAAGACGCGTCAATTGATCGGGGCTCAGGAGACGACGCGGCGACGGATCGGGGCTTAGGAGACGACGCGTGGACCGATTGGGGCTTAGGAGACGACGTGTGGACCGATCGGGGCTTAGGAGACGGCACGTGATTCGATCGGTGTACAGGAGACGGCGCGTGAACCGGTCGGGGCTTAGGAGACGACGCGTCGGCCGATCGGGGCTCAGGACAAGGGGTGTGGACCGTTCGGAGCTCAGGAGACGGCGCGTGGACCGATCGGGGCTCGGAGACGACGCGTGTACGGATCGAGGCTTGGAGACGGCGCGTGGACCGATCGGAGCTCGGAGACGGCCGGCGGGCAGATCGGGGCTTAGGAGACGTCGCGGGGACTAATTGGGGCTTAGGAGAACATACGTGGACCGATCGGGGCTCGGAGACAGCGCGTTTACCGACTGGGGCTCGAGAGGTTGCGCGTGGACCAATTGGGGTTCGCCGCGGCGTGTGGACCGACCGGAGCTCAGTAGACCGCGCGTGGACCGATCGGGGCTCGGCGTCTGCGCGTGGATGGATCGGGGCTCAGGAGACAGCGCGTGGACCGATCGGGGCTCAGGAAGAGGCGCCCGCACCGATCGTGGCTCGGAGACGGCGCGTGGAGGTATCGGGGCTTCGAAGACGACGCATGGACCAATCGGGGCTCGGAAACGGCGCCTGGACCGATCGGAGCTCGGAGACGACGCGTGGAGCGGTCGGGGCTCAGGAGAAGACGCGTGGATCGATCGGGGCTCAGGAGACGACGCGTCGACGGATCGGGGCTTAGGAGACGGCGCGTGGACCGATCGGGGCTCGGATACGGCGCGTGGAACGATCGGGACTCAGGAGACAGCGCGTGAAATGATCGGCGCTCGGAGACGGCGCGTGGAGCGATTGGGGCTTAGGAGACGGCGCGTGGACCGATCGGGGCTCAGGAAGCGGCGCCTGGACCGATCGTGGCTCGGAGACGGCGCGTGGAGGCATCTGGGCTTACAAGACGACGCGTAAATCGATCGGGGCTCGGAGACGGCGCGTGAACCGACCAGGGCTCAGGATACGGCGCGTGGACCAGTCGGGGCTTAGGAGACGACGCGAGGACCGATCGAGGCTCGGAGACGACGCGTGTGAGGATCGGGGATTCGAGGACGACGCGTGGACCGATCCGGGCTCAGGAGACGGCGCGTGGACCGATCGGGGATCGGAAGCGGCGCGTGGATCGATCAGGGCTTAGGAGACGGCGCGTGAACCGATCGGCGCTCGGAGACGGCGCGTGGACCGATCGGGGCTTAGGAGAAGGCGCGTGGACCGATCGGGGCTTAGGAGACGGCGCGTGGACCGATCGGGGCTCGGAGACGGCGCGTGGAACGATCGGGGCTCAGGAGACGGCGCGTGAACCGATCGGCGCTCGGAGACGGCGCCTCGACCGATCGGGGCTTATGAGACTGCGCGTAGATCGATCGGAGATCAGGAGACGATGCGTGCACCGATCGCCGCTCTCGAAGCGGCGTGTGGAGCGATCGGGGCTCAGGAGACGATGCGGGGACCGATCGAGGCTCAGGTGACGGCGCGCGGACCGACCGGGGCTCAGGAGACTCGTGTGGATCGATCGGGGCTCCGGAGGCGCCGCGTGGACCGATGGGGATCAGGAGACGGTGCGTGAACCAACCGGGGCTCAGGAGACGGCTCGTGGACCGATCGGGGCTCGGAGACGACGCGTCGACCGATCGGGGCTCAGGAGGCTGCGCGTGGACCCTTCGGGGCTCGCAGAAGGCACGAGGACCGATCAGGGCTTAGGAAACGACGCGTGGACCGATCGGGGCTCAGAGACGGCGCGTGGATGGACCGTGGCTTAGAATGCGGCACGCGGACCGATCGGGGCTCGGATACGGCATGTGGATCGATCGTGGCTCAGGAGACGGCGCGTGGACCGATGGGGATCAGGAGGCGGTGCGTGGACCGATCGGGGCACGAAGCCGGCGCGTGGACCTATCGGGGCGTAGGAGACGACGCGTGTACCTATCGGGGCTCAGGAGACAGCGAGTGGACCGAGTGGGGCTCAGGAGACGGCGCGTGGACCGATCAGGGCTCGGAGACGGCGCGTGGACCGATCGGGGCTCGGAGCCGGCGCGTGGACAGATCGGGGCTCAGGAGACCGCGCGTGGACCGATCGGGGCTCGGCGACTGCGCGTGGAGGGATCGGGGCTCAGGAGACGGCGCGTGGACCGATCGCGGCTCGGAGATAGCGCGTGAACCGACCGGGGCTTAGGAGGCCGCGCGTGGACCGATCGAGGCTCGGCGACGGCGCGTGGACCCATCGGGGCTTAGGAGAAGGCGCGTGGACCGATCGGGGCTTAGGAGACGGCGCGTCGACCCATCGGGGCTCGGAGACGGCGCGTGGAACGATCGGGGCTCAGGAGACGGCACGTGAACCGATCGGCGCTCGGAGACGGCGCCTCGACCGATCGGGGCTTATGAGACTGCGCGTACATCGATCGGAGATCAGGAGACGACGCGTGCACCGATCGGCGCTCTCGAAGCGGCGTGTGGAGCGATCGGGGCTCAGGAGACGATGCGTGGACCGATCGGGGCTCAGGTGACGGCGCGCGGACCGACCGGGGCTCAGGAGACTCGTGTGGATCGATCGGGGCTCCGGAGGCGCCGCGTGGACCGATGGGGATCAGGAGACGGTGCGTGAACCAACCGGGGCTCAGGAGACGGCTCGTGGACCGATCGGGGCTCGGAGACGACGCGTCGACCGATCGGGGCTCAGGAGGCTGCGCGTGGACCCTTCGGGGCTCGCAGAAGGCACGAGGACCGATCAGGGCTTAGGAAACGACGCGTGGACCGATCGGGGCTCAGAGACGGCGCGTGGATGGACCGTGGGTTAGAATGCGGCACGCGGACCGATTGGGGCTCGGAGACGGCATGTGGATCGATCGTGGCTCAGGAGACGGCGCGTGGACCGATTGGGGCTCAGGAGACGGCGCGTGGACCGATCGGGGCTCGGAGACGGCGCGTGGACAGATCGGGGCTCAGGAGACCGCGCGTGGACCGATCGGGGCTCGGAGACGGGTCGTGGACAGATTGGGGATTAGGAGACGGCGCGTGGACCGATCGGGGCTGGGAGACGGCACGTGGACCAATGGGGGCTTAGGAGACGACGCGTGGACCGATCGGGGTGTAGGCGACGACGCATGTACCTATCGGGGCTCAGGAGACAGCGCGTGGACGGATCAGGGCTCGGCGACTGCGCGTGGACGTATCGGGGCTCAGGAGACGGCGCGTGGACCGATCGCGGCTCGGAGATAGCGCGTGAACCGACCGGGGCTTAGGAGGCCGCGCGTGGACCGATCGAGGCTCGGCGACGGCGCGTGGACCCATCGGGGCTCGGAGACGGCGCGTGTACGGATCGGGGCTTGGTGACGGCGCGTTTACCGATCGCGGCTCGGAGACGGCCCGTGGACAGATCGGGGCTTAGGAGACGGCGCGTGGGCCGAACGGGGCTCAGGAGACGGCGCGTGGACCGGTCGGGGCTTAGGAGACGACGCCTGGACAGATCGGGGCTTAGGAGGCGGCGTGTGGAACGATCGGTGCTCAGGAGACGGCTCATGCACCAATCGGCGCTCGGAGACGGCGCGTGGAGCGATCGGGGCTCGGAGATGGCACGTGGAACGATCGGGGCTCAGGAGACGGTGCGTGGAGGCATGGGGGCTTAGAAGACGACGCATGGACCGAGCGGGGTTCAGGAGACGGCGCGAGGAGCAATCGGGGCTCAGGAGAAGTCGCGTCAATTGATCGGGGCTCAGGAGACGACGCGGCGACTGATCGGGGCTTAGAAGACGACGCGTGGCCCGATTGGGGCTTAGGAGACGACGTGTGGACCGATTGGGGCATAGGAGACGGCACGTGAATCGATCGGTGCACAGGAGACGGCGGGTGAACCGGTCGGGTCTTAGGAGACGACGCGTCGACCGATTGGGGCTCAGGGGAAGGGGTGTGGACCGATCGGGGCTCAGGAGACGGCGCCTGGACCGACCGGTGCTCGGCGACTGCGCGTGGACGGATCGGGGCTCAGGAGACGGCGCGTGGGCCGATCGGGGCTCGGAGACGGCGCGTTAACCGATCGGGGCTCGGACACTACGCTTGTACGGATCGGGGCTTGGTGACGGAGCGTTGACCGATCGCGGTTTACAGACGGCCCGTGGACGGATCGGGGCTTACGAGACGGCGTGTGGACCGATCGGGGCTCAGGTGACAACGCGTGGACCGATTGGGGCTCAGGAAGCAGTGCCTGGACCGATCGAGGCTCGGAGACGACGCGTGTACGGATCGGGGATTCGGCGATGACGCGTGGACCGATCCGGGCTCAGGAGACGGCGCGTGGACCGATCGGGGCTCGGAGACGGCGCGTGGAACGATCGGGGCTCAGGAGACGGCGCGTGAACCGATTGGCGCTCGGAGACGGCGCGTGGACCGATAGGGGCTTAGGAGACCGCGCGTGGACCGGTCGGGGCTCGGCGACGGCGCGTGGACCGATCGGGGCTCGGAGACGGCGCGTGGAACGATCGGGGCTCAGGTGACGGCGCGTGAACCGGTCGGCGCTCGGAGACGGCGCGTGCACCGATCGGGGCTTAGCAGAAAGCGCTTGGACCGATCGGGGCTTAGGAGACGGCGCGTGGACCGATCGGAGCTCGGAGACGGCGCGTGGAATGATCGGGGCTCAGGAGACGGCGCGTGAACCGATCGGCGCTCGGAGACGGCGCGTGGACCGATCGGGGCTCGGAGACAGCGCGTGGACCGATTGGGGCACATGCGGTGGCGCGTGGACCAATTGGGGTTCGGCGATGGCGCGTGGACCGATCCGGGCTCAGGAGACGGCGCGTGGACCGATCGGGGCTGGGAGACGGAGCGTGGAGCGATGGGGGTTCAGGAGACGGCGCGTGGACCGATCGGGGCTGAGGAGAAGGCGCGTGGTCCGATCGGGGCTCGGAGATGGCGCATGGAATGATCGGGGCTTAGGAGATGGCGTGTGGACCGATCGGAGATCAGGAGACGACGCGTGGACCGATCGTGGCTCAGGAAGCGGCGCCTGGACCGATCGTGGCCCGGAGTCGGCGCGAGAAGGCATCTGGGCTTACAAGACGACGCGTGGATCGATCGGGGCTCGGGGACGGCGCATGAACCGACCGGGGCCCAGGAGACGGCGCGTGGACTGATCGGGGCTCAGGAGACGCCGCGTGGACCGATCGGGGCTCGGAGACGGCGCGTGGAACGATCGGGGCTCAGGAGACGGCGCGTGAAATGATCGGCGCTCTGAGATGGCGCATGGACCGATTGTGGCCTACGAGACGGCGCGTGGATCGATCGGGGCTCAGGAAGCGGCGCCTGGACCTATCGTGGCTCGGAGACGGCGCGTGGAGGCATCGGGGCTTCGAAGACGACGCATGGACCAATCGGGGCTCGGAAACGGCGCCTGGACCGATCGGAGCTCGGAGACGACGCGTGGAGCGGTCGGGGCTCAGGAGAAGACGCGTGGATCGACCGGGGCTCAGGAGACGACGCGTCGACGGATCGGCGCTTAGGAGACGACGCGTGGACCGATCGGGACTTAGGAGCCGACGCGTGGACCGATCCGGGCTCAGGAGACGGCGCGTGGACCGATCGGGGCTCGAGGAAGGCGCGTGAAACGATCGGGGCTTAGGAGACGGCGCGTGGACCGATCGGGGCTCAGGAGACGGCGCGCGGACCGACCGGGGCTCAGGAGCCTCGCGTGGACCGATCATGGCTCGGCGACAGCGCGTGGACGCATCGGGGCTCGGAGACGACGCGTGGACCGATTGGGGCTCGGAGACGGCGCGTTAACCGATCGGGGCTTAGGAGACGACGCGTGGACCGATCGGGCCTCAGGAGACGGCGCGTGGACCGATCGGTGCTCAGAGACGGCGCGTGGACGGACCGTGGCTTAGAATGCGTCACGCGGTCCGATCGCGGCTCGGATACGGCGTGTGGACGTATCGGGGCTCAGGAGACGATGCGTGAACCGATCGGGGCTCAGGAGACGCCGCGTGGACCGATCGGGGCTCGGAGACGGATCATGGAACGATCGAGGCTCAGGAGACGGCGCGTGAAATGATCGGCGCTCTGAGACGGCGCGTGGACCGATTGTGGCTTACGAGACGGCGCGTGGATCTATCGGGGCTCAGGAAGCGGCGCCTGGACCTATCGAGGCTCGGAGACGGCGCGTGGAGGCATCGGGGCTAAGAACACGACTCATGGACCGAGCGGGGCTCAGGAGACGGCGCGAGGAGCGATCGGGGCTCAGGAGAAGACGCGTCAATCAATCGGGGCTCAGGAGACGACGCGGCGACGGATCGGAGCTTAGGAGACGACGCGTGGACCGATCGGGGCTCGGAGACGGTACGAGGACCGACCGGACATCAGGAGATTCGCGTGGATCGATCAGGGCTCCGGAGGCGGCGCATGGACCGATTGGGGAGCATGCGATGGTGCGTGGACCGATCGGGGCTCGGAGACGGCGCACGGACCGATCGGGGCTTAGGAGACGACGCGTGGACCGATTGGGGCTCAGGAGGCCGCGCGTGGACCGATCGGGGTGTAGGAGACGACGCGTGTACCTATCGGGGCTCAGGAGCCAGCGCGTGGACCGATCGGGGCTCGGCGACTGCGCGTCGACGTATCGGGGCTCAGGAGACGGCGCGTAGACCGATTGGAGCTTAGGAGACGGCACGTGGACCGATTGGGGCTCGGATACGGCGCGTGAACCGATCGCGGCTTAGGAGACGACGCGTGGACCGATCGGGGCTCAGGAGACGGCGCGTGGACCGATCGGGGCTTCGGAGACGGTACGTGGACCGATCGGGCTCGGAGACGGTACGAGGAACGACCGCAGCTCAGGAGATTCGCGTGGATCGATCAGGGCTCCGGAGGCGGCGCATGGGCCGATTGGGGAGCATGCGATGGTGCGTGGACCGATCGGGGCTCGGAGACGGCGCACGGACCGATCGGGGCTTAGGAGACGACGCGTGGACCGATTGGGGCTCAGGAGGCCGCGCGTGGACCGATCGCGGCTCGACGCCGCGCGTGGACGGGTCAGGGCTCAGGAGACGGCGCGTGGACCGATCGCGGCGGGGAGACGGCGCGTGAACCGACCCGGGCTCAGGAGGCCGCGCGTGAACTGATCGGGGCTCGGCGACTGCGCGTGGACGTATCGGGGCTCAGGAGACGGCGCGTGGACCGATCGGGGCGGGGAGACGGTGCGTTAAACGATCGGGGCTTAGGAGACGACGCGTCAACCGATCGGGGCTCAGGAAGCGGCGTGTGGACCGAACGGTGCTCGGAGACGACGCGTGAACCGATCGGCGCTCAGGAGACGGCGCGTGGAGCGATCGGGGCTTAGGAGGCGGCGCGTAGACCCATCCGGGCTCGGAGACGGCGCGTTAACCGATCGGGGCTTAGGAGACGATGCGTGGACCGATCGGGGCTCGGAGACGGCGCGTGGACCGACCGGGGCTAAGGAGGCCGCGCGTGGACCGATCGAGGGTCGGTGACGGCGCGTGGACCGATCGGGACTCGGAGACGGCGTGTGAACGTATCGGGGCTTAGGAGACGATGCGTTGACCGATCGGGGTTCATGAGACGGCGCGTAGACCGATCGGGGCTCCGGCGGCGACGCGTGGACTGATCGGGGTCCAGGAAACGGCGCGTGGATCGATCGGTGCTCGAAGACGACGCGTGGACCGATCGGGGCTCAGGAGCCGATGCGTGGATCGATCGGGGCTCCGGAGGCGGCGCGTGGACCCATCGGGGCTCGGAGACGGCACGTGGACCGATCAGGGCTTAGGAGACGACGCGTGGACCGATCGGGGCTCAGGAGACAGCGCGTGGACCGATTGGTGCTCGGAGACGGCGCGTGGACGGACCGTGGCTTAGAATGCGTCACGCGGACCGATCGGGGCATAGGAGACGATGCGTGGACCGATCGGGGCTCGGAGACGGCGAGTGGACCCATCGGGGCTCGGAGACGACGCGTGTACGGATCGGGGCTTGATGACGGCGGCTTTACCGATCGCGGCTCGGAGACGGCCCGTGGACCGATCGGGGCTCGGAGACAGCGCGTGGACCGACTGGGGCTCAGGCGGTTTCGCGTGGACCAATTGGGGTTCGGCGACGGCGCGTCGATCGATCGGGGCTTAGGAGACGGCGCGTGCATCGATCGGGGCCCGGAGACGGGTCGTGGACAGATGGGGGCTTAGGAGACGGCGCGTGGACCGATCGTGGCTGGGAGACGGCTCGTCCACCAATCGGGGCTTAGGAGACGACGCGTAGATCGATCGGGGCTCAGGAGACGGCGCGTGGACCGATCGGGGCTCAGGAAACGGCGCGTGGACCGACTGGGGCTCAGGCGGTTGCCCGTGGACCAATTGGGGTTCGGCGACGGCGCGTGGACCGATCGGGGCTCGGAGACGGCGCGTCGACCGCTCGGGGTTCGGAGACGGCGCCTGGACCATCCGGGGTCAGGAGGCGATGCGTGGACCCATCGGGGCTCAGGAGACTGCGCGTGCATGGATCGGAGCTTAGGGAACGACGCGTGGACCGATCGGGGCTTAGGAGACGGCGCGTGAATCGATCGGCGCGCGGAGACGGCACGTGGAACGATCGGGGCTCGGAGACGACGCGTGGACCGATTGGGGCTCGGGAGGCCCCGCGTGGACTGATCGCGGCTCGAAGACGGCGCGTGGACCGATCGGGTCTCAGGAGGCCGCGCGTGGACAGATCATGACTCGGCGACGGCGCGTGGACCGATCGGGGCTCGGGGACGGCGCGTTAACCGATTGGGGCTTAGGAGACCATGCGTGGACCGATCGGGGCTTAGGAGACGACGCGTAAACCGATCGGGGCTCAGGAGACAGCGCGTCGAACGATAGGGGCTTAGAGGCCGACGCGTCGACCGATCGGGTTCAGGAGAAGGGGCGTGGACCGAACGGGAGTTTGGCGACGACGCGTGGAACGATCGGGGCTCGCAGACGAGGCGTGGACCGATCGGGGCTCAGGAGACCGCGCGTGGACCGATCGGGGCTCGGCGACGGCGCGTGGACCGATCGGTGCTCGGAGACGACGCGTAGACCGATCGGGGCTGAGGAGACGGCGCGTGGAGCGATCAGGGCTCACGAGATGACGCGTGGATCCATCGGGGCTCAGGAGACGACGTGTCGACCGATCGGGGTTTAGGAGACGACGCGTGGACCGATCGGGGCTTAGGAGACGGCGCATAGCCCGACCGGGGCTCAGGAGACTCGCATGGATCGATCGGGGCTCGGGAGGCGGCGCGTGGACCCAGCGGGGCTCAGGAGACAGCAAGTGAACCGATTGGGGATCAGGAGACGGCGCGTGAATAAATCGGGGCTTAGAGAAAGACGCGTGGACCGATCGGGCTTAGGAGACGACGCGTGGACGGATTGGGGCTCGGAGACAACGCGTGGAACGATCGGGGCTCAGGAGACGGCGCGTGAACCGATCGGCGCTCGGAGATGCCGCTTGGACCGGTCGGGGCTTAGGAGACGGCGCGTAGACCGATCGGGGCTCAGGAGACGGCGCGTGGACCGATCGGGGCTCAGGAGACGGCGCGTGGAGCGATCGGGGCTCAGGAGACGACGCGTGAACCGATCGGGGCTCAGGAGACGGCGCGCGGATCGACCGGGGCTCACGAGACTCGCGTGGATCGATCGGGGCTTCGGAGGCGCCGCGTGGACCGATGGGGATCAGGAGACGGTGCGTGGACCGATCGGGGCTCAGGAAGCGGCGCCTGGACCGATCGTGGCTCGGAGACGGCGCGTGGACTTATCGGGGCTGGGAGACGGCGCGTGGAACGATCGGGGCTCAGGAGACGGCGCGTGGACCGATCGGGGCTCGGAGACAGCGCGTGGATCGATCGGGGCTCAGGAGACAGCACGTAGACCGATCGGGGCTCAGGAGACGACGCGTGGACCCATCGGGGCACAGGAAGCGGCGCCTGGACGGATCGTGGCTCGGAGACGGCGCGAGGACCGGTCGGGGCTTAGGAGACTCGCGTGGATCTATCGGGGCTCCGGAGGCGGCGCGTGGACCGATCGGGGATCAGGAGACGGTGCGTGGACCGATCTGGGCTCGGAGACGGCGCGTGGACCGATCGGGGCTTAGGAGACGACGCGTGGAGCGATCGGGGCTCAGGAGACGACGCGTGGGTCGATCGAGGCTCAGGAGACGACGCGGCGACGGATCGGGGCTCGGAGACGGCGCGTGGACCTATCGGGGCTTAGGAGACGACGCGTGGACCGATCGGGGCTCAGAAGACGGCGCGTGGACCGATCAGGACTCAGGAGACGGCGCGTGGACCGATCGGGGCTTAGGAGCCGACGCGTGAACTGACGGGGGCTCAGGAGACCGCGCATGAACCGATCGGGGCTCGGCGACTGCGCGTTGACGGATCGGGGCTCAGGAGACGGCACGTGGACCGATCGGGGGTCGGAGACGGCGCGTTAACCGATCACGGCTTAGGAGACGACGCGTGGACCGATCGGGGCTTAGGAGACGACGCGTAGACCGATGGGGGCTCGAAGACGGCGCGTGGACCGATGGGGGCTCGGAGACGGCGCGTGGACCGATCGGGGCTCAGGAGACGGCGCGTGAACCAATCGGCGCTTCGATACGGCGCGTGGACCGATCGGGGCTTAGGAGACGGCGCGTGGACCGATCGGGGCTCAGGAGACGGCGCGTGGACCCATCGAGGCTCGGAGACGACGCGTGGAACGATCGGGGCTCAGGAGACGGCGCGTGGACCGATCGGGGCTCGGAGACGGCGCGTGGACCGATCGGAGCTTAGGAGACGACGCGTGGAGCGATCGGGACTCAGGAGACGACGCGTGAATCGATCGGGGCCCACGAGACAGCGTGTGGACCGATTGGGGCTCAGGAGACGGCGCGTGGACCGATCGGGGCTCGGAGACGGTGCGAGGAACGATTGGGGCTCAGGAGACGGCGCGTGGACCGATTGGGGCTCGGATACGGCGCGTGAGCCGACCGGGGCTCAGGAGGCCGCGCGTGGACCGATCGCGCCTCGGCGACTGTGCGTGGACGGATCGGGGCTCAGGAGACGGCGCGTGGACCGATCGGGGGTCGGAGACGGCGCGTTAACCCATCACGGCTTAGGAGACGACGCGTGGACCGATCGGGGCTTAGGAGACGACGCGTGGACCGATCGGGGCTTAGGAGCCGGCGCGTGAACCGACGGGGGCTCAGGAGACCGCGCATGAACCGATCGGGGCTCGGCGACTGTGCGTGGACGGATCGGGGCTCAGGAGACGGCGCGTCGACCAATCGGGGCTCGGAGACGGTACATGGACCGATCGGGGCTCGGAGACGGCGCGTGGACCGACCGGGGCTCAGGAGGCCGCGCGTGGACCGATCGGGGCTCGGCGACGGCGCGTGGACCGATCGAGGCTCGGAGACGACGCGTGTACGGATCGGGGCTTTGAAGACGACGCGTGGACCGATCGGAGCTCAGGAAACGGCGTGTGGAGCGATCGGGGCTCAGGAGACGACGCGTGGATCGATCGGGGCTCAGGAGACGACGCGTCGACCGATCGGGGCTTGGAGACGGCGCGTGGACCGATCGGGGCTTAGGAGACGACGCGTGGACCGATCGGGGCTCAGGAGACAGCGGGTGGACCGATTGGGGCTCAGGAGACGGCGCGTGGACCGATCGGGGCTCGGAGACGGCGCGTGGAACGATCGGGGCTCAGGAGGCCGCGAGTGGACCGATCATGGCTCGGCAACGACGCGTGGACCGATCGGGGCTCAGGAAACGGCGTGTGGAGCGATCGGGGCTCAGGAGACTCGCGTGGATCGATCGGGGCTCCGGAGGCGCCGCGTGGACCGATGGGGATCAGGAGACGGTGCGTGGACCGATCGGGGCTCGGAGACGGCGCGTGGACCGATCGGGGCTTAGGAAACGACGCGTGGACCGATCGGGGCGTAGGAGACGACGCGTGTACTTATCGGGGCCCACGAGACAGCGTGTGGACCGATTGGGGCTCAGGAGACGGCGCTTGGACCGATCGGGGCTTAGGAGACGGCGCGTGGACCGATTGGGCATCAGGAGATGACGCGTGGAACGATCGGGGCTCTGGAAGCGGCGCACGGACCGATCGTGGCTCGGAGACGGCGCGTGGAGGCATCGGGGCTTTGAAGACGACGCGTAGACCGATCGGGGCTCAGGAAACGGCGTGTGGAGCGATCGGGGCTCAGGAGACTCGCGTGGATCGATCGGGGCTCCGGAGGCGCCGCGTGGACCGATGGGGATCAGGAGACGGTGCGTGGACCGATCGGGGCTCGGAGACGGCGCGTGGACCGATCGGGGCTTAGGAAACGACGCGTGGACCGATCGGGGCGTAGGAGACGACGCGTGTACTTATCGGGGCCCACGAGACAGCGTGTGGACCGATTGGGGCTCAGGAGACGGCACGTGGACCGATCGGAGCTCGGAGACGGCGCGTGGAACGATCGGGGCTCAGGAGACGGCGCGTGGACTGGTCGGCGATTAGGGGACGACGCCTGGACCGATCCGGGCTCAGGAGACCTCGCGTGGACCGATCGGGGTTCGGAGACGACGCGTTAACCGATCGGGGCTTAGGAGATGACGCGTCGACCGATCGGGGCTTACGAGACGGCGCGTCGACCGATCGGGGCTTAGGAGACGACGCGTGGACCGATCGGGGCTTGGGAGACGGCGCGTGGACCGATCGAGGCTCGGAGACGACGCGTGTACGGATCGGGGCTTTGAAGACGACGCGTGGACCGATCGGGGCTTAGGAGAGGACGCGTCGACTGATCGGGGCTTACGAGACGGCGCGTCGACCGATCGGGGCTTAGGAGACGACGCGTGGACCGATCGGGGCTTGGGAGACGGCGCGTGGACCGATCGAGGCTCGGAGACGACGCGTGTACGGATCGGGGCTTTGAAGACGACGCGTGGACCGATCGGAGCTCAGGAAACGGCGTGTGGAGCGATCGGGGCTCAGGAGACGACGCGTGGAACGATCGGGGCTCAGGAGACGACGCGTCGACCGATCGGGGCTTGGAGACGGCGCGTGGACCGATCGGGGTTCAGGAGACAGCGTGTGGACCGATTGGGGCTCAGGAGACGGCGCGTGGACCGATCGGGGCTCGGAGACGGCGCGTGGAACGATCGGGGCTCAGGAGGCCGCGAGTGGACCGATCATGGCTCGGCAACGGCGCGTGGACCGATCGGGGCTCGGAGACGGCGCGTGGACCGATCGGTGCTCGGAGACAGATCGGGGCTTAGGAGACGACGCGTGGACCGATCGGGGCTTGGGAGACGGCGCGTGGACCGATCGAGGCTCGGAGACGACGCGTGTACGGATCGGGGCTTTGAAGACGACGCGTGGACCGATCGGAGCTCAGGAAACGGCGTGTGGAGCGATCGGGGCTCAGGAGACGACGCGTGGATCGATCGGGGCTCAGGAGACGACGCGTCGACCGATCGGGGCTCGGAGACGGCGCGTGGAACGATCGGGGCTCAGGAGGCCGCGAGTGGACCGATCATGGCTCGGCAACGGCGCGTGGACCGATCGGGGCTCGGAGACGGCGCGTGGACCGATCGGTGCTCGGAGACAGCGCGTGGACCGACTGGGGCTCGGAGACGGCGCGTGGACCGATCGTGGCTTAGGAGAACGCGCGTGGAACGATCGGGGCTCAGGAGACGGCGCGTGGAACGATCGGGGCTCGGAGACGGCGCGTTCACCGGTCGGGGCTTAGGACACGACGTGTCGACCGATCGGGGCTCAGAAGAAGGGGCGTGGGCCGATCGGGGCTCGGAGACTGCGCGTGTACTGATCGGGGCGCAGGAGGCCGCGTGTGGAGCGATCATGGCTCGGCGACGGCGCGTGGACCGATCGGGGCTCGAAGACGACGCGTGGACCGATCGGGGCTCAGGAGACGACGCGTCGGCGGATCGGGGTTACGGAGACGATGCGTGTACCGATCGGGGCTTAGGAGCCGACGCGTGAACCGATCGGGGCTCTGGAGACGACGCTTGAACCGATTGGGGCTTAGGCGTCGATGCGTGGACCGATCGGGGCTCGGAGACGGCGCGTGGAACGATCGGGGCTCAGGTGATGCCGCGTGAACCGATCGGCGCTCAGAGACGGCGCGTGGACCGATCGGCGCTCAGAGACGGCGCGTGGACCGATCGGGGATTGGGAGAAGGAGCTTGGACCAATCGGGGCTTAGGAGACGGCGCGTGGACCGATCGGGGATCAGGAGATGACGCGTGGACCGATCGGGGCTCTGGAAGCGGCGCACGGACCGATCGTGGCTCGGAGACGGCGCGTGGAGGCATCGGGGCTTTGAAGACGACGCGTGGACCGATCGGGGCTCAGGAAACGGCGTGTGGAGCGATCGGGGCTCAGGAGACTCGCGTGGATCGATCGGGGCTCCGGAGGCGCCGGGTGGACCGATGGGGATGAGGAGACGGTGCGTGGACCGATCGGGGCTCGGAGACGGCGCGTGGACCGATCGGGGCTTAGGAGACGACGCGTGGACGGATCGGGGCTCAGGAGGCCGCGCGTGGACCCATCGTGGCTTAGGAGAAGGCGCGTGGAACGATCGGGGCTCTGGAAGCGGCGCACGGACCGATCGTGGCTCGGAGACGGCGCGTGGAGGCATCGGGGCTTTGAAGACGACGCGTGGACCGATCGGGGCTCAGGAAACGGCGTGTGGAGCGATCGGGGCTCAGGAGACTCGCGTGGATCGATCGGAGCTCCGGAGGCGCCGCGTGGACCGATGGGGATCAGGAGACGGTGCGTGGACCGATCGTGGCTCGGAGACGGCGCGTGGACCGATCGGGGTTCGGAGACGGCGCGTGTACCGACTGGGGCTCAGGAGACCGCGCATGAACCGATCGGGGCTCGGCGACTGCGCGTGGACGGATCGGGGCTCAGGAGACGGCGAGTGGACCGATCGGGGCTCGGAGACGGCGCGTTAACCGATCACGGCTTAGGAGACGACGCGTGGACCGATCGGGGCTTAGGAGACGACGCGTGGACCGATCGGGGCTTAGGAGACGACGCGTGGAATGATCGGGGCTCAGGAGACTCGCGTGAATTGATCGGGGCTCAGGAGGCGACGCGTGGACCCTTCGGCGCTCGGAGACGTCGCGTCGACCGATCGGGGTTCGGAGACGGCGCGTGGACCGTCTGGGGCTTAGGAGACGATGCGTCGACCGATCGGCGCTCGGAGACGGCGCGTCGACCGATCGGGGTTCGGAGACAGCGCGTGGACCGTCTGGGGCTTAGGAGACGATGCGTGGACCGATCGGCGCTCGGAGACGGCGCGTCGACCGATCGGGGTTCGGGGACGCATGTGGACCGTGTGGGGCTTAGCAGATGATGCGTGGACCGATCGGGGCTCAGGAGACTGCGCGTGGACGGATCGGGGCACAGGAGACGGCGCGTGGACCGATCGGGGCTCGGAGATGGCGCGTTAACCGATCACGGCTTAGGAGACGACGCGTGGACCGAACGGGGCTCAGGAGGCGACGCGTGGACCCTTCGGGGCTCGGAGACGACGCGTCGACAGATCGGGGCTCAGGAGGTGGAGCGCGGACCGATCGGGGCTCAGGAGACTCGCGTGGATCGATCGGGCCTCAGGGGACGGCGCGTGGACCGATTGGGGCTTGGATACGGCGCGTGACGCGACCGGGGCTCAGGAGGCCGCGCGCGGAGCGATCATGGCTCGGAGACGACGCGTGGACCGATCGGGGCTTAGGAGCCGACGCGTGAACCGATCGGGGCTCGGAGACGGCGTGTGGAACGATCGGGGCTCAGGAGACGACGCGTGGAACGATCGGGGCTCGGAGACGGCGCGTTCACCGGTCGGGGCTTAGGACACGACGTGTCGACCGATCGGGGCTCAGAAGAAGGGGCGTGGGCCGATCGGGGCTCGGAGACTGCGCGTGTACTGATCGGGGCGCAGGAGGCCGCGTGTGGAGCGATCATGGCTCGGCGACGGCGCGTGGACCGATCGGGGCTCGAAGACGACGCGTGGACCGATCGGGGCTCAGGAGACGACGCGTCGGCGGATCGGGGTTACGGAGACGATGCGTGTACCGATCGGGGCTTAGGAGCCGACGCGTGAACCGATCGGGGCTCTGGAGACGACGCTTGAACCGATTGGGGCTTAGGCGTCGATGCGTGGACCGATCGGGGCTCGGAGACGGCGCGTGGAACGATCGGGGCTCAGGTGATGCCGCGTGAACCGATCGGCGCTCAGAGACGGCGCGTGGACCGATCGGCGCTCAGAGACGGCGCGTGGACCGATCGGGGATTGGGAGAAGGAGCTTGGACCAATCGGGGCTTAGGAGACGGCGCGTGGACCGATCGGGGATCAGGAGATGACGCGTGGACCGATCGGGGCTCTGGAAGCGGCGCACGGACCGATCGTGGCTCGGAGACGGCGCGTGGAGGCATCGGGGCTTTGAAGACGACGCGTGGACCGATCGGGGCTCAGGAAACGGCGTGTGGAGCGATCGGGGCTCAGGAGACTCGCGTGGATCGATCGGGGCTCCGGAGGCGCCGGGTGGACCGATGGGGATGAGGAGACGGTGCGTGGACCGATCGGGGCTCGGAGACGGCGCGTGGACCGATCGGGGCTTAGGAGACGACGCGTGGACGGATCGGGGCTCAGGAGGCCGCGCGTGGACCCATCGTGGCTTAGGAGAAGGCGCGTGGAACGATCGGGGCTCTGGAAGCGGCGCACGGACCGATCGTGGCTCGGAGACGGCGCGTGGAGGCATCGGGGCTTTGAAGACGACGCGTGGACCGATCGGGGCTCAGGAAACGGCGTGTGGAGCGATCGGGGCTCAGGAGACTCGCGTGGATCGATCGGAGCTCCGGAGGCGCCGCGTGGACCGATGGGGATCAGGAGACGGTGCGTGGACCGATCGTGGCTCGGAGACGGCGCGTGGACCGATCGGGGTTCGGAGACGGCGCGTGTACCGACTGGGGCTCAGGAGACCGCGCATGAACCGATCGGGGCTCGGCGACTGCGCGTGGACGGATCGGGGCTCAGGAGACGGCGAGTGGACCGATCGGGGCTCGGAGACGGCGCGTTAACCGATCACGGCTTAGGAGACGACGCGTGGACCGATCGGGGCTTAGGAGACGACGCGTGGACCGATCGGGGCTTAGGAGACGACGCGTGGAATGATCGGGGCTCAGGAGACTCGCGTGAATTGATCGGGGCTCAGGAGGCGACGCGTGGACCCTTCGGCGCTCGGAGACGTCGCGTCGACCGATCGGGGTTCGGAGACGGCGCGTGGACCGTCTGGGGCTTAGGAGACGATGCGTCGACCGATCGGCGCTCGGAGACGGCGCGTCGACCGATCGGGGTTCGGAGACAGCGCGTGGACCGTCTGGGGCTTAGGAGACGATGCGTGGACCGATCGGCGCTCGGAGACGGCGCGTCGACCGATCGGGGTTCGGGGACGCATGTGGACCGTGTGGGGCTTAGCAGATGATGCGTGGACCGATCGGGGCTCAGGAGACTGCGCGTGGACGGATCGGGGCACAGGAGACGGCGCGTGGACCGATCGGGGCTCGGAGATGGCGCGTTAACCGATCACGGCTTAGGAGACGACGCGTGGACCGAACGGGGCTCAGGAGGCGACGCGTGGACCCTTCGGGGCTCGGAGACGACGCGTCGACAGATCGGGGCTCAGGAGGTGGAGCGCGGACCGATCGGGGCTCAGGAGACTCGCGTGGATCGATCGGGCCTCAGGGGACGGCGCGTGGACCGATTGGGGCTTGGATACGGCGCGTGACGCGACCGGGGCTCAGGAGGCCGCGCGCGGAGCGATCATGGCTCGGAGACGACGCGTGGACCGATCGGGGCTTAGGAGCCGACGCGTGAACCGATCGGGGCTCGGAGACGGCGTGTGGAACGATCGGGGCTCAGGAGACGACGCGTGGGCCGATCGTGGCTCAGGAGATGGTGCGTGGACTGATCGGGGCTCGGAGACAGCGCGTGGACCGATCGGGGCTCAGGAGACGGCGCGTGGACCGACCGGAGCTCAGGAGATTTGCGTGGATGGATCGGGGCTCCGGAGGCGGCGCGTGGACCGATTGGGGAGCTGGAGATGGTGCGTGGACCGATCGGGGCTTAGGAGACGACGCGTGGACGGGTTGGGGCTCGGCGACAACGGGTGGAACGATCGTGGCTCGGAGACGGTGCGAGGAGGCATCTGGGCTTAGAAGAAGACGCGTGGACCGATTGGGGCTCGTAGAGGACGCGTGGAGCGATCGGGGCTCAGGAGTTGGGGCGTGGAGCGAACGGTGCTTCGGAGACGGCGCGTGGACCGATCGGGGCTTAGGAGAAGGCGCGTGGACCGATCGGGGCTCAGGAAGCGGCGCACGGACCAATCGTGGCTCGGAGACGGCGCGTGGAGGCATCGGGGCTTTGAAGACGACGGGTGGACCGATCGGGGCTCGGAGACGACGCGTGGACCGATCGGGGCTCCGGAGACGACGCGTCGGCGGATCGGGGTTTAGGAGACGACGCGTGGACCGATCGGGGCTTAGGAGCCGACGCGTGAACCAATCCGAGCTTAGGAGATGACGCGTGGACCGATCGGGGTTTGGGAAAAGGCGCTTGGACCGATCGGGGCTCAGGAGACGGCGAGTGGACCGATCGGGGCTCGGAGACGGCGCGTTAACCGATCACGGCTTAGGAGACGACGCGTGGACCGATCGGGGCTTAGGAGACGACGCGTGGACCGATCGGGGCTTAGGAGACGACGCGTGGAACGATCGGGGCTCAGGAGACTCGCGTGAATTGATCGAGGCTCAGGAGGCGACGCGTGGACCCTTCGGGGCTTGGACATGGCGCGTGGACCGATCGGGGCTTAGGAGACGACGCGTGGAACGATCGGGGCTCAGGAGACTCGCGTGAATTGATCGGGGCTCAGGAGTCTACGCGTGGACCCTTCGGCGCTCGGAGACGGCGCGTCGACCGATCGGGGTTCGGAGACAGCGCGTGGACCGTCTGGGGCTTAGGAGACGATGCGTGGACCGATCGGCGCTCGGAGACGGCGCGTCGACCGATCGGGGTTCGGGGACGGCATGTGGACCGTCTGGGGCTTAGGAGACGATGCGTGGACCGATCGGGGCTCAGGAGACTGCGCGTGGACGGATCGGGGCTCAGGAGACGGCGCGTGGACCGATCGGGGCTCGGAGATGGCGCGTGGACCGATTGGGGCTTGGATACGGCGCGTGACGCGACCGGGGCTCAGGAGGCCGCGCGCGGAGCGATCATGGCCCGGCGACGGCGCGTGGACCGATCGGGGCTCGGAGACGACGCGTGGACCGACCGGGGCTTAGGAGCCGACGCGTGAACCGATCGGGGATCGGAGACGGCGTGTGGAACGATCGGGGCTCAGGAGACGACGCGTGCACCGATCGGGGCTCAGGAGATGGCGCGTGGAGCGATCGGGGCTCAGGAGACGACGCTTGGACCGATCGGGGCTCAGGAGACGGCGCGTGGACCGTCCGGGGCTTGGGAGACGATGCGTGGACCGATCGGGGCTCAGAAGACGGCGAGTGGATCGATCGGGGCTCGGAGACGGCGCGTGGAACGATCGGGTCTCAGGAGAAGACACGTCAATTGATCGGGGCTCCGGAGACTACGCCTCGACGGATCGGGACTCAGGAGGCGGCACGAGAAGCGATCGGGGCTCAGAAGAAGACGCGTCAATTGATCGGGGCTCAGGAGACGACGCGTCGACGAATTAGGAGACGACGCGTGGACCGATCGGGGCTGAGGAGACGGCGCGTCGACCGACCGGAGCTCAGGAGATCCGCGTGGATCGATCGGGGCTCCGGAGGCGGCGCGTGGACCAATTGGGGCTTAGGAGACGACGCGTGGACTGATCGGGACTCAGGAGACGGCGCGTGGAACGATTGGGGCTTAGGAGACGACGCGTGGACCGATCGGGACTCAGGAGACGGAGCGTGGCCCGATTGGGGCTCGGATACGGCGCGTGAACCGATCGGGGCTCAGGAGGCCGCGCGTGGACCGATCATGGCTCGGCGACGGCGCGTAGACCGATCGGGGCTCGGAGACGACGCTTGGACCGATCAGGGCTCGGAGACAGCGCGTGGACGGATTGGAGCTCGGATACGGCGCGTGAACCAATCGGGGCTCAGGAGGCCGCGCGTGGACCGATCGCGGCTCGGCGACGGCGCGTGGACCAATCGGGTCTCAGGAGGCCGCGCGTGGACAGATCATGACTCGGCGACGGCGCGTGGACCGATCGGGGCTTAGGAGACGACGCGTGGACCGATCGGAGCTCGGAGACGGCGCGTGGAACGATCGGGGCTCAGGAGACGGCGCGTGAACCGATCGGCGCTCGGAGACGGCACGTGGACCGATCTGGGCTCGGAGACAGCGCGTGGACCGATTGGGGCACAGGTGGTGGCGCGTGGACCAATTGGGGTTCGGCGACGGCGCGTGGACCGATCCGGGCTCAGGAGACGGCGAGTGGACCGATCGGGGCTGGGAGACGGAGCGTGGAGCGATGGGGGTTCAGGATACGGCGCGTGAACTAATCGGCGCTCGGAGACGGCGCGTGGACCGATCGGGGCTGAGGAGAAGGCGCGTGGTCCGATCGGGGCTCGGAGATGGCGCGTGGAATGATCGGGGCTTAGGAGATGGCGTGTGGACCGATCGGAGATCAGGAGACGACGCGTGGACCGAGAGGGCTCTGGAAGCGGCGCACGGACGGATCGTGGCTCGGAGACGGCGCGTGGAGGCATCGGGGCTTTGAAGACGACGCGTGGACCAAACGGTGCTCAGAAAACGGTGCGAGGAGCGATCGGGGCTTAGGAGACGGCGCGTGGACTAATTGGGGCTCAGGAGACGACGCGTGGATCGATCGGGGCTCGGAAACGACGCGTTAGCCGAGCGGGGCTTAAGAGACGACGCGTGGACCGATCGGGGCTCAGGAGACGGCGCGTGAAATGATCGGCGCTCGGAGACGCCGCGTGGACCGATTGGGGCTTAGGAGACGGCGCGTGGACCGATCGGGGCGCAGGAAGCGGCGCCTGGACCGATCGTGGCTCGGAGATGGCGCGTGGAGGCATCCGGGCTAAGAAGACGACGCATGGACCGAGCGGGGTTCAGGAGACGGCGCGTAGATCGATCGGGGCTCGGAAACGGCGCTTGGAACGATCGGGGCTCAGGAGACGGCGCGTGGACCGACTGGGGATCAGGAGATGACGCGTGGACCGATCGGGGCTCTGGAAGCGGCGCACGGACCGATCGTGCGTCGGAGACGACGCGTGGACCGATCGAGGCTCGGAGACGACGCGTGTACGGATCGGGGATTCGGGGACGACGCGTGGAACGATCCGGGCTCAGGAAACGGCGTGTGGAGCGATCGGGACTCACGAGACGACGCGTGGATGGATCGGGGCTCAGGAGACGACGCGTCGACCGATCGGGGCTCAGGAGACGGCGCGCAGACCGACCGGGGCTCAGGAGACTCGCGTTGATCGATCGGGGCTCAGGAAGCGGCGCACGGACCGATCGTGGCTCGGAGACGGCGCGTGGAGGCATCGGGGCTTTGAAGACGACGCGTGGACCGAACGGTGCTTAGAAAACAGCGAGTGGACCGATCGGTGCTCGGAGACGATGCGTGGCCCGATCGGGGCTCAGTGGATGGCACCCGGACCGACCCGGTCTCAGGAGACTCGCGTGGATCGATCGGGGCTCCGGGGGCGACGCGTCGACCGATCGGGGCTCAGGAGGCGGCGCGTGGACCCATCGGGACTCGGAGACGACGCGTGGAACCTTCGGGGCTCAGGTGACGGCGCGTGAACGGATCGGGGCTCAGGAGACGGCGCGTGGACCGATCGGGGGTCGGAGACGGTGCGTTAACCGATCACGGCTTAGGAGACGACGCGTGGAGCGATCGGGGCTTAGGAGACGACGCGTTGACGTATCGGGGCTTAGGAGACGACGCGTGGACCGATCGGGGTTTAGCAGAGGACGCGTCGACCGATCGGCGCTCAGGAGACGGCGCGTGGACTGATCGGGGCTCAGGAGGCGGCGCGTGGATCCATCGGGACTCGGAGACGACGCGTGGACCGATCGTGGCTTAGGAGAAAGCAAGTGGAACGATCAGGGCTCAGGAGACGGCGCGTGGACCGATCGTCGCTCGGAGACGGCGCGTCGACCGATCGGGGTTCGGAAACGGCACGTGGACCGTCTGGGGCTTAGGAGACGATGCGTGGACCGATCGGGGCTCAGGAAACGGCACGTGAACCGATCGGGGCTTCGGAGTCGGCGCGTGGACCGATCGGCGCTCGGAGACGGCGCGGTAACCGATCGGGGCTTAGGAGACGATGCGTGAACCGATCGGGGCTCGGAGACGGCGCGTGGACCGATCGGGGCTTAGGAGACAACGCGTGGACCGATCGGGGCTCAGGAAGCGGCGCCTGGACCGATCATGGCTCGGAGACGGCGCGAGGAGGCATCTGCGCTTAGAAGACGACGCGTGGATCGATCGGGGCTCGGAGACGGCGCGTGAACCGACCGGGGCTCAGGAGGCGGCGCGTGGGCCGATTGAGGCTCGGCGACAGCGCGTGGACCGATCGGGGCTCGGCGACTGCGCGTGGACGTATCGGGGTTCAGGAGACGTCGCGTGGACCGATCGGGGCTCAGGAGGCGGCGCGTACACCGATCGGGGCTCGGAAAGTACGCATTAACCGAGCGGGGCTTAGGAGACTGTGCGTAGACCGATCGGGGCTCGGAGACAGCGCGTGGACCGTCTGGGGCTTAGGAGACGATGCGTGGACCGATCGCCGCTCGGAGACGATGCGTGGACCGATCGGGGCTCAGGAGACCGCGCGTGAACCGATCGGGGATCGGAAACGGCGCGTGGAACGATCGGGGCTCAGGAGACGGCAGGTGAACCAATCGGCGCTCGGAGACGGCGCGTGGACCGATTGTGGCTTAGGAGAAAGCGCGTGGAACGATCGGGACTCAGGAACCGGCGCGTGAACCGATCGGCGCTCGGAGACGCCGCGTCGACCGATCGGGGGTCAGGAGGCAGCGCGTCGACCGATCGGGGCTCAGGAGGCGGTGCGTACGCCGATCGGGGCTCGGAAGGTACGCGTTAACCGATCGGGGCTCGGCGACTGCGCGTGGACGTATCGGGGTTCAGGAGACGTCGCGTGGACCGATCGGGGCTCGGAAAGTACGCATTAACCGAGCGGGGCTTAGGAGACTGTGCGTAGACCGATCGGGGCTCGGAGACAGCGCGTGGACCGTCTGGGGCTTAGGAGACGATGCGTGGACCGATCGCCGCTCGGAGACGATGCGTGGACCGATCGGGGCTCAGGAGACCGCGCGTGAACCGATCGGGGATCGGAAACGGCGCGTGGAACGATCGGGGCTCAGGAGACGGCAGGTGAACCAATCGGCGCTCGGAGACGGCGCGTGGACCGATTGTGGCTTAGGAGAAAGCGCGTGGAACGATCGGGACTCAGGAACCGGCGCGTGAACCGATCGGCGCTCGGAGACGCCGCGTCGACCGATCGGGGCTCAGGAGGCGGCGCGTCGACCGATCGGGGCTCAGGAGGCGGTGCGTACACCGATCGGGGCTCGGAAAGTACGCGTTAACCGAGCGGGGCTTAGGAGACGATGCGTAGACCGATCGGGGCGCGGAGACGGCGCGTGGACCGAGCGGGGCTCAGGCGGCCGCGCGTGGACCAATCGTGGCTTAGGAGAAAGCGCGTGGACCGATCGGGGCTCAGGAGATCGCGCGTGGACCGATCGGGGCTCGGAGACGACGCGTGGACCGATCGAGGCTCGGAGACGACGCGTGGACCGATCGAGGCTCGGAGACGACACGTGTACGGATCGGGGATTCGAGGACGACGCGTGGAACGATCCGGGCTCAGGAAACGGCGTGTGGAGCGATCGGGGCTCAGGAGACTCGCGTGGATCGACCGGGGTACAGGAAACAGCGCGTAAACCGGTTGGGGTTCGGACACGGCGCGAGGAACGATCGGAGATCAGGAGACTGCACGTGGATGGATCGGGGATTAGGGAAAGACGCGCGGACCGATCGGGGATTAGGGAACGACGCGTGGACAGATCGGGGCTCAGGAGACGGCGCGTGGACCGATCGGGGCTTAGGAGACGATGCGTGGACCGATCGGGGCGCGGAGACGGCGCGTGGACCGAGCGGGGGTCAGGAGGCCACGCCTGGACCGATCGGGGCTCGGCGACGGCGCGTGGACCGATCCGGGCTCACGAGACGGCGCGTGGACCGATCGCGGCTCAGGAGACGGCGCGTGGACCGATCGGGGCTTCGGAGACGGTTCGTGGACCGGTCGGGGCTCGGAGACGGTACGAGAACCGACCGGGGCTCAGGAGACGGCGCGTGGACCGACCGGAGCTCAGGAGATTCGCGTGGATCGATCGGGGCTCCGGAGGCGGCGCGTGGTCCGATTGGGGCTTAGGAGAAGGCGCGTGGACCGATCGGGGCTCAGGAAGCGGCGCACGGACCGATCGTGGCTCGGAGACGGCGCGTGGACCGATCGGGGCTTAGGAGACGAAGCGTGAACCGATCGGGGCGTAGGGGAAGACGCGTGTACCAATCGGGGCTCACGAGACAGCGTGTGGACCGATTGGGGCTTAAGAGACGGCGCGTGGACCGATCGGGGCTCGGAGACGGCGCGTGGACCGGTCGGGGCTTAGGAGTCGACGCGTGGAGCGATCGGGGCTCAGGAGACGACGCTTGGACCGAGCGGGGCTCAGGAGACGGCGCGTGGACCGGTCGGGGCTTAGGAGACTCCCGTGGATCTATCGGGGCTCCGGAGATGGCGCGTGAACCGATCGGGGCTTAGGAGACGGCGCGTGGACCGATCGGGGCTCAGGAAGCGGCGCCTGGACCGATCCAAGCGCGGAGACGGCTCGTGGAGGCATCGGGGCTAAGAAGACGACGCACGGACCGATCGGGGCTCGGAAACGGCGCGTGGACCGATCGGGGCTTAGGAGACGGCACGTGGAGCGATCGGGGCTCGGAAACGGCGCGTGGACCGATCGGGGCTCGGAGACGGCGCATTAACCGATCGGGGTTCGGAGACGACGCGTGGACCGTCTGGGGCTTAGGAGACGATGCGTGGACCGATCGCCGCTCGGAGACGATGCGTGGACCGATCGGGGCTTAGGAGACGGCACGTGGAGCGATCGGGGCTCGGAAAGGGCGGGTGGACCGATCGGGGCTCGGAGACGGCGCGTGGACCGACCGGGGCTCAGGAGACCACGCCTGGACCGATCGGGGCTCGGCGACGGCGCGTGGACCGATCGAGGCTCGGAGACGACGCGTGTACGGATCGGGGATTCGGGGACGACGCGTGAAACTATCCGTGCTCAGGAGACGACGCACGGACCGATCGGGGCTCGGAAACGGCGGGTGGACCGATCGGGGCTCGGAGACGGCGCATTAACCGATCGGGGTTCGGAGACGACGCGTGGACCGATCGGGGCTCAGGAGACGACGCGTGGACCGATCGCGGCTCAGGAGACGGCGCGTAGACCGATCGGGGCTCCGAAACGACGCGGTAACCGAGCGGGGCTTAGGAGACGATGCGTGAACCGATCGGGGCTCGGAGACAGCGCGTGTCCCGACTGGGGCTCAGGAGACCGCGCGTGAACCGATCGGGGCTCGGCGACTGCGCGTGGACGTATCGGGGCTCAGGAGACGACGCGTGGACCGATCGCGGCTTAGGAGACGAAGCCTGCACCGATCGGGGCTCAGGCGACGGCGCGTGTACTGATCGGGATTTAGGAGACGATGCGTGGACCGATCGGGGCTCAGGAGACAGCGCGTGGACCGATTGGGGATCAGGAGACGGCGCGTGGATGGATCGGGGCTCGGAGACGACGCGTCGACAGATCGGGGCTTGGAGACGGCGCGTGTACTCATCGGGGTTTAGGAGACGATGCGTGGACAGATCCGGGTTGAGGAGCACGCGCGTCGACCGATCGGGGCTCAGGAGAAGGGGCGTGGACCGATCGGGGCTCGGAGACGGCGCGTGAACCGATCGGAGCTTAGGAGATGACGCGTGGACCGATCGGGGCTCAGGAGACGGCGCGTGGAGCCATCGGGGCTCTGGAAACGACCCTTGGACCGATCGGGGCTCAGGAGACGGCGCGTGGACCGGTCGGGGCTTAGGAGACTCGCGTGGATCTATCGGGGCTCCGGACATGGCGCGTGAACCGATCGAGGCTTAGGAGACGGCGCGTGGACCGATCGGGGCTCAGGAAGCGGCGCCTGGACCGATCGTGGCGCGGAGACGGCTCGTGGAAGCATCGGGGCTTAGAAGACTCGCGTGGATCGATAGGGGCTCGTAGACGGCGCGTAGAACGATCGGAGCTCGCAGACGGCCCGTGGCCGGATCGGGGCTTAGGAGACGGCGCGTGGACTAATTGGGGCTCAGGAGACGGCGCGTGGACCGATCGGGGCTCGGAGACGGCGCGTTAACCGATCAGGGCTTAGGAGACGATGCATGGCCCGATCGGGGCTCGGAGACGGCGCGTGCCCCGATCGGGGCTCAGGAGACGGCGCATAGACCGATTGGGGCTCAGGAGACGGCGCGTAGACCGATCGCGGCTCAGAAACGGCGCTTGGAACGATCGGGACTCAGGAGACGGCGCGTGAACCGATCGGCGCTCAGAGACGGCGCATTGACCGATCGGGGTTCGGAGACGGCGCGTGGACCGTCTGGGGCTTAGGAGACGATGCGTGGACCGATCGTCGCTCGGAGACGGCGCGTCGACCGATCGGGGCTCAGGAGACGGCGCGTAGACCGATCGGGGCTCGGAAACGGCGCTTGGAACGATCGGGGCTCAGGAGACGACGCTTGGACCGATCGGGCTCAGGAGACGGCGCGTGGACCGGTCGGGGCTTAGGAGACGACGCGTGGAGCGATCGGGGCTCAGGAGACGACGCTTGGACCGATCGGGGCTCAGGAGACGGTGCGTGGACCGGTCGGGGCTTAGGAGACGGCACGTGGAGCGATCGGGGCTCGGAAACGGCGGGTGGACCGATCGGGGCTCGGAGACGGCGCGTGGACCGATCGGTGCCGAGGAAACGGCGCGTGGACCGACTGGGGCTCGGAGACGACGCGTGGACCGATCGGGGCTCAGGAGACGACGCGGCGGCGGATCGGGGTTTAGGAGACGACGCGTGGACCGATCGGGGCTTAGGAGCCGACGCATGAACCAATCGGAGCTTAGGAGATGACGCGTGGACTGATCGGAGCTCAGGAGACGGCGCGTGGAGCGATCGGGGCTCAGGTGACGCCGCGTGAACCGATCGGGGCTCAGGAAACGGCGTGTGGAGCGATCGGGGCTTTGAAGACGACGGGTGGACCGATCGGGGCTCGGAGACGACGCGTGGACCGATCGGGGCTCAGGAGACGACGCGTCGGCGGATCGGGGTTCGGAGACAGCGCGTGGACCGTCTGGGGCTTAGGAGACGATGCGTGGACCGATCGGCGCTCGGAGACGGCGCGTCGACCGATCGGGGTTCGGGGACGGCATGTGGACCGTCTGGGGCTTAGGAGACGATGCGTGGACCGATCGGGGCTCAGGAGACTGCGCGTGGACGGATCGGGGCTCAGGAGACGACGCGTGGACCGATCGGGGCTCAGGAGGCGACGCGTGGACCGTTCGGGGCTCGGAGACGGCCCGTGGACCGATCGGGGCTCGGAGACGGCGCGTGGAACGACCGGGACTCAGGTGACGCCGCGCGAACCGATCGGTGCTCGGAGACGGCGCGTGGACCGATCGGGGTTTGGGAGAAGGCGCTTGGACCGATCGGGGCTTACGAGACGGCGCGTGGACCGATCGGGGATCAGGAGATGACGCATGGACCGATCGGGGTTCTGGAAGCGGCGCACGGACCGATCGTGGCTCGGAGACGGCGCGTGGAGGCATCGGGGCTTTGAAGACGGCGCGTGGACCGATTGGGGCTCAGGAGACGGCGCGTGGACCGGTCGGGGCTTAGGAGACTCGCGTGTATCTATCGGGGCTCCGGAGATGGCGCGTGAACCGATCGGGGCTTAGGAGACGGCGCGTGGACCGATGGGGGCTCAGGAAGCGGCGCCTGGACCGATCCTGGCGCGGAGACCGCTCGTGGAGGCATCGGGGCTTAGAAGACGACGCATGGACCTATCGGGGCTCGGAAACGGCGCGTGGACCGATCGGGGCTTAGGAGACGGCACGTGGAGCGATCGGGGCTCGGAAACGGCGGGTGGACCGATCGGGGCTCGGAGACGGCGCGTGGACCGATCGGTGCTCGGAGACGATGCGTGGACCGATCGGGGCCGAGGAAACGGCGCGTGGAGCGACCGGGGCTCAGGAGACTCGCGTGGATCGATAGGGGCTCGGAGCCGGCGCGTGGAACGATCGGGGCTCGGAGTCGGCGCGTTAACCGATCGAGGCTTAGGAGTCGATGCGTGGACCGATCGGGGCTCGGAGACGGCGCGTGGACCGATCGGGGCTCGGAGACGGCGCGTGGACCGATGGGGGCTTAGGAGAAGACGCGTGGACCGATCGGAGCTCAGGAGACGGCGCGTGGACCGATCGGGGCTTCGGAGACGGTTCGTGGACCGATCGGGGCTCGGAGACGGTGCGAGGACCGACCGGGTCTCAGGAGACGGCGCGTGGACCGACCTGAGCTCAGGAGATTCGCGTGGATCGATCGGGGCTCCGGAGGCGGCGCGTGGACCGATTGCGGAGCAGGAGATGGTGCGTGGACCGATCGGCGCTCGGAGACGGCGCGTGGACCGATCGGAGCTTAGGAGACGGCGCGTGGAACGATTGGGGCTCGGATACGGCGCGTGAGCCGACCGGGGCTCAGGAGGCCGCGCATGGACCGATCGCGCCTCGGCGACGGCGCGTGGACCGATCATGGCTCGGCAACGGCGCGTGGACCGATCGGGGCTCGGAGACAGCGCGTGGACCGACTGGGGCTCGGAGACGGCGCGAGGAGCGGTCGGGGCTCAGGAGAAGACGCGTCAATTGATCGGGGCTCAGGAGACGACGCGGCGACTGATCGGGGCTCGGAGACGGCGCGTGGACCTATCGGGACTTAGGAAACGACGCGTGGACCGATCGGGGCCCTCGAGACAGCGTGTGAACCGATTGGGGCTCAGGAGACGGTGCGAGGACCGACCGGGGCTCAGGAGACGGCGCGTGGACCGACCGGAGCTCAGGAGATTCGCGTGGATCGATCGGGGCTCCGAAGGCGGCGCGTGGACCGATTGCGGAGCAGGAGATGGTGCGTGGACCGATCGGGGCTCGGAGACGGCGCGTGGACCGATCGAGACTTAGGAAACGACGCGTGGACCGATCGGGGCCCACGAGACAGCGTGTGAACCGATTGGGGCTCAGGAGACGGCGCGTGGACCGATCGGGGCTCAGGAGACGGCGCGTGGACCGATTGGGGCTCGGATACGGCGCGTGAGCCGACCGGGGCTGAGGAGGCCGCGCGTGGACCGATCGCGCCTCGGCGACGGCGCGTGGACCGATCGGGGCTCAGGAGGCCGCGCGTAGACCGATCATGGCTCGGCAACGGCGCGTGGACCGATCGGGGCTCGGAGACGACGCGTGGACCGATCGGTGCTCGAAGACAGCGCGTGGACCGACTGGGGCTTAGGAGACGATGCGTGGACCGATCGCCGCTCGGAGACGGCGCGTCGACCGATCGGGGCTCAGGAGACGGCGCGTAGACCGATCGGGGCTCGGAAACGGCGCTTGGAACGATCGGGGCTCAGGAGACGGCGCGTGGACCGACTGGGGATCAGGAGATGACGCGTGGACCGATCGGGGCTCTGGAAGCGGCGCACGGACCGATCGTGGCTCGGAGACGGCACGTGGAGGCATCGGGGCTTTGAAGACGACGCGTGGACCGATCGGGGCTCAGGAAACGGCGTGTGGAGCGATCGGGGTTCAGAAGACTCGCGTGGATCGATCGGGGCTCCGGAGGCGCCGCGTGGACCGATGAGGTTCAGGAGACGGTGCGTGGACCGATCGGGGCTCGGAGGAGACGCGTGGAACGATCGGGGCTCAGGAGACGGCGCGTGGACCGATTGGGGCTCGGATACGGCGCGTGAGCCGACCGGGGCTCAGGAGGCCGCGCGTGGACCGAGCGCGCCTTGGCGACGGCGCGTGGACCGATCATGGCTCGGCAACGGCGCGTGGACCGATCGGGGCTCGGAGACTACGCGTGGACCGATCGAGGCTCGGGGACGACGCGTGTACGGATCGGGGATTCGGGGACGACGCGTGGAACGATCCGGGCTCAGGAGACGGCGCGCAGACCGACCGGCGCTCAGGAGACTCGCGTGGATCGATCGGGGCTCCGGGGGCGACGCGTCGACCGATCGGGGCTCAGGAGGCGGCGCGTGGACCGATCGGGTCTCGGAGGAGGCGCGTTAACCAATCGGGGCTCGGCGACTACGCGTGGACGTATCGGGGCTCAGGCGACGGCGCGTGTACCGATCGGGGCTCAAGAAACGGCGCGTGGACCGATCGGGGCTCAGGAAACGGCGCGTGGACCGACCGGGGCTCAGGAGACCGCGCGTGGACCGATCGGGGCTCAGCGTCTACGCGTTGACGTATCGGGGCTCAGGAGACGACGCGTGGACCGATCGCGGATTAGGAGACGAAGCCTGCACTGATCGGGGCTCAGGCGACGGCGCGTGTACTGATCGGGGTTTAGGAGACGATGCGTGCACCGATCGGGGCTCAGGAGACAGCGCGTGGACCGATTGGAGATCAGGAGACGGCGCGTGGATGGATCGGGGCTCGGAGACGACGCATCTACAGATCGGGGCTTGGAGACGGCGCGTGTACTGATCGGGGTTTAGGAGACGATGCGTAGACGGATGTGGCTTGAGGAGCACGCGCGTAGAACGATCGGGGCTCAGAAGACGGCGAGTGGACCGATCGGCGCTCGGAGACGGCGCGTGGACCGATCGGGGTTCAGAAGACGGCGCGTGTACCGACTGGGGCTCAGGAGACCGCGCGTGAACCGATCGGGGCTCGGCGACTGCGCCTGGACGGATCGAGGCTCAGGAGACGGCGCTTGGACCGATCGGGGGTCGGAGACGGCGCGTTAACCGATCACGGCTTAGGAGACGACGCGTGGATCGATCGGGGCTTAGGAGACGACGCGTGGACCGATCGGGGCGTAGGAGACGGCGCGTGGAACGATCGGGGCTCAGGAGACTCGCGTGAAATGATCGGGGCTCAGGAGGCGACGCCTGGACCGATCGTGGCTCGGAGACGGCGCGTGGACCTATCGGGGCTGGGAGACGGCGCGTGGAACGATCGTGGTTCGGAGACGGCGCGCTCAGGCATCGGGGCTTTGAAGATTACGCGTGGACCGAACGGTGCTCAGAAAACGACGCGTGGACCGATCGGTGCTCAGAGACGATGCGTGGACCGATCGCGGCTCAGGAAACGGCGCGTGGAGCGATGGGGGCTCAGGAGACGACGCGTGGATCGATCGGGGCTCAGTAAACGGCGCGTGGAGCGATCGGGGCTCAGGAGACGACGCGTGGATCGATCGGGGCCCACGAGACAGCGTGTGGACCGATTGGGGCTCAGGAGACGGCGCGTGGACCGATTGGGGCTCGGATACGGCGCGTGAGCCGACCGGGGCTCAGGAGGCCGCGCGTGGACCGATCGGGGCTCGGAGACGACGCGTGGACCGATCGGTGCTCGGAGACAGCGCGTGGACCGACTGGGGCTCGGAGACGGCGCGTGGAACGATCGGGGCTCAGGAGACGGCGCGTGGACCGATCGTCGCTCGGAGACGGCGCGTCGACCGATCGGGGTTCGGAAACGGCACGTGGATCGTCTGGGGCTTAGGAGACGATGCGTGGACCGATCGGGGCTCAGGAGACTGCGCGTGGATGGACCTGGCTCAGGACACGACGCGTGGACCGATCGGTGCTCAGGAAGAGGCGCCTGGACCGATCGTGGCTCGCAGACGGCGCCTGGGGATATCTGGGCTTAGAAGACGACGCGTGGACCGATCGGGGCTCAGGAAACGGCACGTGAACCTATCGGGGCTTCGGAGTCGGCGCGTGGACCGATCGGCGCTCGGAGACGGCGCGGTAACCGATCGGGGCCTACGAGACGATGCGTGAACCGATCGGGGCTCGGTGACGGCGTGTGGAGCGATCGGGGCTCAGGAGACTCGCGTGGATCGACCGGGGCACAGGAAACAGCGCGTAAACCGGTTGGGGTTCGGACACGGCGCGAGGAACGATCGGAGATCAGGAGACTGCACGTGGATGGATCGGGGATTAGGGAAAGACGCGCGGACCGATCGGGGATTAGGGAACGACGCGTGGACAGATCGGGGCTCAGGAGACGGCGCGTGGACCGATCGGGGCTTAGGAGACGATGCGTGGACCGATCGGGGCGCGGAGACGGCGCGTGGACCGAGCGGGGGTCAGGAGGCCACGCCTGGACCGATCGGGGCTCGGCGACGGCGCGTGGACCGATCCGGGCTCACGAGACGGCGCGTGGACCGATCGGGGCTCAGGAGACGGCGCGTGGACCGATCGGGGCTTCGGAGACGGTTCGTGGACCGGTCGGGGCTCGGAGACGGTACGAGAACCGACCGGGGCTCAGGAGACGGCGCGTGGACCGACCGGAGCTCAGGAGATTCGCGTGGATCGATCGGGGCTCCGGAGGCGGCGCGTGGTCCGATTGGGGCTTAGGAGAAGGCGCGTGGACCGATCGGGGCTCAGGAAGCGGCGCACGGACCGATCCTGGCTCGGAGACGGCGCGTGGACCGATCGGGGCTTAGGAGACGAAGCGTGAACCGATCGGGGCGTAGGGGAAGACGCGTGTACCTATCGGGGCTCACGAGACAGCGTGTGGACCGATTGGGGCTTAAGAGACGGCGCGTGGACCGATCGGGCCTCGGAGACGGCGCGTGGACCGATCGGTGCTCGGAGACAGCGCGTGGACCGACTGGGGCTCGGAGACGGCGCGTGGACGGATCGTGGCTTAGGAGAAGGCGCGCGAAACGATCGGGGCTCAGGAGACGGCGCGTGGACCGATCGGGGCTCGGAGACGACGCGTGGACCGATCGGGGCTTAGGAGACGGCACGTGGAGCGATCGGGGCTCGGAAAGGGCGGGTGGACCGATCGGGGCTCGGAGACGGCGCGTGGACCGACCGGGGCTCAGGAGACCACGCCTGGACCGATCGGGGCTCGGCGACGGCGCGTGGACCGATCGAGGCTCGGAGACGACGCGTGTACGGATCGGGGATTCGGGGACGACGCGTGAAACTATCCGTGCTCAGGAGACGGCGCGTGGACCGATCGGGGCTCGGAGACGGCGCGTGGACCGGTCGGGGCTTAGGAGACGACGCGTGGAGCGATCGGGGCGCAGGAGACGACGCTTGGACCGAGCGGGGCTCAGGAGACGGCGCGTGGACCGGTCGGGGCTTAGGAGACTCCCGTGGATCTATCGGGGCTCCGGAGATGGCGTGTGAACCGATCGGGGCTTAGGAGACGGCGCGTGGACCGATCGGGGCTCAGGAAGCGGCGCCTGGACCGATCCAAGCGCGGAGACGGCTCGTGGAGGCATCGGGGCTAAGAAGACGACGCACGGACCGATCGGGGCTCGGAAACGGCGGGTGGACCAATCGGGGCTCGGAGACGGCGCATTAACCGATCGGGGTTCGGAGACGACGCGTGGACCGATCGGGGCTCAGGAGACGACGCGTGGACCGATCGCGGCTCAGGAGACGGCGCGTAGACCGATCGGGGCTCCGAAACGACGCGGTAACCGAGCGGGGCTCAGGAGACGATGCGTGAACCGATCGGGGCTCGGAGACAGCGCGTGTCCCGACTGGGGCTCAGGAGACCGCGCGTGAACCGATCGGGGCTCGGCGACTGCGCGTGGACGTATCGGGGCTCAGGAGACGACGCGTGGACCGATCGCGGCTTAGGAGACGAAGCCTGCACCGATCGGGGCTCAGGCGACGGCGCGTGTACTGATCGGGATTTAGGAGACGATGCGTGGACTGATCGGGGCTCAGGAGACAGCGCGTGGACCGATTGGGGATCAGGAGACGGCGCGTGGATGGATCGGGGCTCGGAGACGACGCGTCGACAGATCGGGGCTTGGAGACGGCGCGTGTACTCATCGGGGTTTAGGAGACGATGCGTGGACAGATCCGGGTTGAGGAGCACGCGCGTCGACCGATCGGGGCTCAGGAGAAGGGGCGTGGACCGATCGGGGCTCGGAGACGGCGCGTGAACCGATCGGAGCTTAGGAGATGACGCGTGGACCGATCGGGGCTCAGGAGACGGCGCGTGGAGCCATCGGGGCTCTGGAAACGACCCTTGGACCGATCGGGGCTCAGGAGACGGCGCGTGGACCGGTCGGGGCTTAGGAGACTCGCGTGGATCTATCGGGGCTCCGGACATGGCGCGTGAACCGATCGAGGCTTAGGAGACGGCGCGTGGACCGATCGGGGCTCAGGAAGCGGCGCCTGGACCGATCGTGGCGCGGAGACGGCTCGTGGAAGCATCGGGGCTTAGAAGACTCGCGTGGATCGATAGGGGCTCGTAGACGGCGCGTAGAACGATCGGAGCTCGCAGACGGCCCGTGGCCGGATCGGGGCTTAGGAGACGGCGCGTGGACTAATTGGGGCTCAGGAGACGGCGCGTGGACCGATCGGGGCTCGGAGACGGCGCGTTAACCGATCAGGGCTTAGGAGACGATGCATGGCCCGATCGGGGCTCGGAGACGGCGCGTGCCCCGATCGGGGCTCAGGAGACGGCGCATAGACCGATTGGGGCTCAGGAGACGGCGCGTGGACCGATCGGGGCTTAGGAGACGGCGCGTGGACCGATCGGGGCTTAGGAAGCGACGCCTAGACCGATCGTGGCTCGGATACGGCGCGTGGAGGCATCGGGGCTAAGAAGACGACGCAGGGACCGAGCGGGACTCAGGTGACGGCGCGAGGAGCGATCGGGGCTCAGGAGAAGACGCGTCAATTGATCGGGGCTCAGAAATCGGCGCGTGGAGCGATCGGGGCTCAGGAGACGACGCGTGGATCGACCGGGGCTCAGGAAACGACGCGTCGACCGATCGGGGATCAGGAGACGGCGCGCGGACCGATCGGGGCTCGGAGACGGTGCGTGGACCGATTGGGGCTTAAGAGACGACGGGTGGACCGATCGGGGCTTAGGAGACGGCACGTGAATCGATCGGGGCACAGGAGACGGCGCGTGAGCCGGTCGGGGCTTAGGAGACGACGCCTGGACCGATCGAGGTTTTGGGGGCGGCGTGTGGAACGATCGGGGCTTAGGAGACGGCGCGTGGACTGATCGGAGCTCGGAGACAACGCGTGGACCGACTGGGGCTCAGGCGGTTGCGCGTGGACCAATTGGGGTTCGGCAACGGCGCGTTAACCGATCGGGGCTAAGGAGACGATGCGTGAACCGATCGGGGCTCGGAGACGGCGCGTGGACCGACCGGGGCTCGGAGACGGCGCGTGGAACGATCGGGGCTCAGGAGACAGCGCGTGAACCGATCGGCGCTCGGAGAGGGCGCGTGGACCGATCGGGGCTTAGGAGACTACGCGTTGACCGATCGGGTCTCAGGTGACGGCGCGCGGACCGACCGGGGCTCAGGAGACGGCGCGTGAAATGATCGGCGCCCGGAGATGGCGCGTGGACCGATTGGGGCTTAAGAGACGACGGGTGGACCGATCGAGGCTTAGGAGACGGCACGTGAATCGATCGGGGCACAGCAGTCGGCGCGTGAACCGGTCGGGGCTTAGGAGACGACGCGTTGACCGATCGGGGCTCAGGAGAAGGGGTGTGGACCGATCGGGGCTCAGGAGACGGCGCGCGGACCGATCGGGGCTCGGCGATGACGCGTGGATCGATCGGGGCTCGGAGACGACGCGTGTACGGATCGAGGCTTGGAGACGGCGCGTGGACCGACCGGGGCTCGGAAACGGCCCGTGGACGGATCGGGGCTTAGGAGACGGCGCGTGGACTAATTGGGGCTCAGGAGACGACGCGTGGATCGATCGGGGCTCGGAAACGACGCGTTAGCCGAGCGGGGCTTAGGAGACGACGCGTGGACCGATCGGGGCTCAGGAGACGTCGCGTGAAGTTATCAGCGCTCAGAGACGGCACGTGGACCGATCCGGGCTTAGGATACGGCGCGTGGACCGATCGGGGCTCAGGAAGCGGCGCCTGGACCGATCGTGGCTCGGAGACGACGCGTGGAGGCATCGGGGCTAAGAAGACGACGCATGGACCGATCGGGGCTCAGGAAACGGCGTGTGGACCGATCAGAGCTCGGAGACGACGCGTGGACCGATCGGGGCTTAGGAGACTACGCGTGTACCTATCGGGGCTCAGGAGACAGCGCGTGGACCGATCGGGGCTCAGGAGGCAGCGCGTGGATCGATCGGGGCTCGGTGACGGCGCGTGGAACGATCGGGTCTCAGGAGACGGCGCGTGAAATGATCGGCGCTCGGAGACGCCGCGTGGACCGATTGGGGCTTAGGAGACAGCGCGTGGACCGATCGGGGCTCAGGAAGCGGCGCCTTGACCGATCGTGGCTCGAAGACGGCGCGTGGAGGCATCTGGGCTTACAAGACGACGCGTGGATCGATCGGGGCTCGGAGACGGCGCGTGAACCGACCGGGGATCGGAAGCGGCGTGTGGAACGATCGGGGCTTAGGAGACGGCGCGTGAACCGATTGGCGCTCGGAGACGGCGCGTGGACCGATCGGGGCTTAGGGGATGGCGCGTAGACCGATCGGGGTTCCGAAACGACGCGTTAACCGAGCGGGGCTTAGGAGACGATGCGTGGACCCATCGGGGCTCGGAGACAGCGCATGTACCGACTGGGGCTCAGGAGACCGTGCGTGAACCGATCGGGGCTCGGCGACTGCGCGTGGACGGATCGGGGCTCGGAGACGGCGCGTAGAACGATCGGGGCTCAGGATACGGCGCGTTAACCGATTGGGGCTTAGGAGACGATGCGTGGACCGATCGGGGCTCGAAGACGGCGGGTGGACCGATCGGGGCACGGAGACAGCGCGTGGACCGACTGGGGCTCAGGCGATTGCGCGTGGACCAATTGGGGTTCGGCGACGGCGCGTGGATCGATCGGGGCTTAGGAGACGGCGCGTGCACCGATCGGGGCCCGGAGACGGGTCGTGGAACGATCGGGGCTCAGGTGACGGCGCGTGAACCGATCCGCGCTCGGAGACGGCGCGTGGACCGATCGGGGCTTAGGAGAAGGCGCTTGGACCGATCGGGGCTTAGGAGACGGCGCGTGGGCCGATCGGAGCTCGGAGACGGCGCGTGGAACGATCGGGGCTTAGGAGACGGCGCGTGGACCGATCGGGGCTCAGGAAGCGACGCCTAGACCGATCGTGGCTCGGATACGGCGCGTGGAGGCATCGGGGCTAAGAAGACGACGCAGGGACCGAGCGGGGCTCAGGTGACGGTGCGAGGAGCGATCGGGGCTCAGGAGAAGACGCGTCAATTGATCGGGGCTCAGAAATCGGCGCGTGGACCGATCGGGGCTTAGGAGGCCGCGCGTGGACCGATCATAGCTCGGCGACGGCGCGTGGACGGATCGGGGCTCGGAGCGGCGCGTAGAACGATCGCGGCTCGGCGACGGCGCGTGGACCGATCGGGGCTCAGGAGGCTGCGCGTGGATCGATTGGGGCTCAGGAGACGGCGCGTGGACCGCTCGGGGCTCGAAGACGGCGCGTGGAACGTTCAGGGCTCAGGAGACGTCAAGTGAAATGATCGGCGCTCGGAGACGGCGCGTGGACCGATCGGGGCTCAGGAGAAGGCGCGTGGACCGATCGGGGCTTAGGAGGGGACCCGTCGACCGATCGGGGCTCAGGAGACGACGCGTGGACCGGTCGGTGCTCAGGTGACGGCGCGTGAACCGATCGGCGCTCGGAGACGGCGCGTGGACCGATCGGGGCTTAGTAGAAGGCGCTTGGTCCGATCGGGGCTTAGGAGACGACGCGTGGACCGATCGGAGCTCGGAGACGGCGCGTGGACCGATCGGGGATGAGGAGAAGGCGCGTGGACCGATCGGGGCTTAGGAGACGGCGCGTAGACCGATCGGGGCTCAGAGACGGCGTGTGGAACGATCGGGGCTCAGGTGACGGCGCGTGAACCGATCGGCGCTCGGAGACGGCGCGTGGACCGATCGGGGCTTAGTAGAAGGCGCTTGGTCCGATCGGGGCTTAGGAGACGACGCGTGGACCGATCGGAGCTCGGAGACGGCGCGTGGAACGATCGGGGCTCAGGAGACGGCGCGTGAACCGATCGGCGCTCGGAGACGGCGCGTGGACCGATCTGGGCTCGGAGACAGCGCGTGGACCGACTGGGGCACAGGCGGTGGCGCGTGGACCAATTGGGGTTCGGCGACGGCGCGTGAACCGATCCGGGCTCAGGAGACGGCGCGTGGACCGATCGGGGCTGGGAGACGGAGCGTGGAACGATGGGGGCTCAGGAGACGGCGCGTGAACTAATCGGCGCTCGGAGACGGCGCGTGGAACGATCGGGGCTTATGAGACGGCGCGTGGACCGATCGGGGCTCGAAGATGGCGCGTTGACGTATCGGGGCTTAGGAGACGATGCGTGGACCGATCGGGGCTCAGGAAACGGCGCGTGGACCGACCGCGGCTCAGGAGGCCACGCCTGGACCGATCGTGGCTCGGAGACGGCGCGTGGAGGTATCGGGGCTTAAAAGACGACGGATGGACCGATCGGGGCTCAGGAAACGGCGCGTGGACCGAACGGTGCTCGGAGACGACGCGTGGACCGATCGGCGCTCAGGAGACGGCGCGTGGAGCGATCGGGGCTCAGGAGACGACGCGTTAACAGAGCGGGGTTTAGGAGACGATGCGTAGACCGATCGGTGCGGGGAGACAGCGCGAGGACCGACTGGGGCTCAGGAGGTGGCGCATGGACCAATTGGGGTTCAGCGACGGCGTGTGGACCGACCGGGGATTAGGAGATGACGCGTCGACCGATCGGGGCTTAGGAGACGACCCGTCGACCGATCGGGGCTTAGGAGACGACGCGTGAAACGATCGGGGCTTAGGAGGCGGCGCGTGGACCCATCGGGGCTCGGAGACGGCGCGTTAACCGATCGGGGCTTAGGAGACGACGCGTGAAACGATCGGGGCTCAGGAGGCCGCGCGTGGACCGATCATAGTTCGGCGACGGCGCGTGGACGGATCGGGGCTCGGAGCGGCGCGTAGAACGATCGCGGCTCGGCGACGGCGCGTGGACCGATCGGTGCTCAGGAGGCTGCGCGTGGATCGATTGGGGCTCAGGAGACGGCGCGTGGACCGCTCGGGGCTCGAAGACGGCGCGTGGAACGTTCAGGGCTCAGGAGACGTCAAGTGAAATGATCGGCGCTCGGAGACGGCGCGTGGACCGATCGGGGCTCAGGAGAAGGCGCGTGGACCGATCGGGGCTTAGGAGGGGACCCGTCGACCGATCGGGGCTCAGGAGACGACGCGTGGACCGGTCGGTGCTCAGGTGACGGCGCGTGAACCGATCGGCGCTCGGAGACGGCGCGTGGACCGATCGGGGCTTAGTAGAAGGCGCTTGGTCCGATCGGGGCTTAGGAGACGACGCTTGGACCGATCGGAGCTCGGAGACGGCGCGTGGACCGATCGGGGATGAGGAGAAGGCGCGTGGACCGATCGGGGCTTAGGAGACGGCGCGTAGACCGATCGGGGCTCAGAGACGGCGTGTGGAACGATCGGGGCTCAGGTGACGGCGCGTGAACCGATCGGCGCTCGGAGACGGCGCGTGGACCGATCGGGGCTTAGTAGAAGGCGCTTGGTCCGATCGGGGCTTAGGAGACGACGCGTGGACCGATCGGAGCTCGGAGACGGCGCGTGGAACGATCGGGGCTCAGGAGACGGCGCGTGAACCGATCGGCGCTCGGAGACGGCGCGTGGACCGATCTGGGCTCGGAGACAGCGCGTGGACCGACTGGGGCACAGGCGGTGGCGCGTGGACCAATTGGGGTTCGGCGACGGCGCGTGAACCGATCCGGGCTCAGGAGACGGCGCGTGGACCGATCGGGGCTGGGAGACGGAGCGTGGAACGATGGGGGCTCAGGAGACGGCGCGTGAACTAATCGGCGCTCGGAGACGGCGCGTGGAACGATCGGGGCTTATGAGACGGCGCGTGGACCGATCGGGGCTCGAAGATGGCGCGTTGACGTATCGGGGCTTAGGAGACGATGCGTGGACCGATCGGGGCTCAGGAAACGGCGCGTGGACCGACCGCGGCTCAGGAGGCCACGCCTGGACCGATCGTGGCTCGGAGACGGCGCGTGGAGGTATCGGGGCTTAAAAGACGACGGATGGACCGATCGGGGCTCAGGAAACGGCGCGTGGACCGAACGGTGCTCGGAGACGACGCGTGGACCGATCGGCGCTCAGGAGACGGCGCGTGGAGCGATCGGGGCTCAGGAGACGACGCGTTAACAGAGCGGGGTTTAGGAGACGATGCGTAGACCGATCGGTGCGCGGAGACAGCGCGAGGACCGACTGGGGCTCAGGAGGTGGCGCATGGACCAATTGGGGTTCAGCGACGGCGTGTGGACCGACCGGGGATTAGGAGACGACGCGTCGACCGATCGGGGCTTAGGAGACGACCCGTCGACCGATCGGGGCTTAGGAGACGACGCGTGAAACGATCGGGGCTTAGGAGGCGGCGCGTGGACCCATCGGGGCTCGGAGACGGCGCGTTAACCGATCGGGGCTTAGGAGACGACGCGTGGACCGATCGGGGCTCAGGAGACGATGCGTGGACCGATCGGGGCTCGGAGACGGCGCGTGGACCGACCGGGGCTAAGGAGGCCGCGCGTGGACCTATCGAGGCTTAGGAGCCGACGCGTGGACCGATCGGGGCTGAGGAGACGGCGCGTGGACCGAACGGGGCTCGGAGACGGCGCGTGGAACGATCGGAGCACAGGAGACGGCGCGTGAACCGATCGGCGCTCGGAGACGGCGCGTGGACCGACCGGGGCTAAGGAGGCCGCGCGTGGACCTATCGAGGCTTAGGAGCCGACGCGTGGACCGATCGGGGCTCGGAGACGGCGCGTGGACCAATCGGGGCTCAGGAGACGGCGCGTCAACCGATCGGCGCTCGGAGACGGCGCGTGAACCGATCGGGGCTTAGGAGACGGCGCGTGGACCGATCGGAGATCAGGAGATGACGCGTGGACCGATCGGGACTCAGGAGACGGCGCGTGGATCGATCGGGACTTAGGAGATGGCGCGTGGACCAATAGGAGATCAGGAGAGGACGCGTGGATCGATAGGGCTCTGGAAGCGGCGCACGGACCGATCGTGGCTCGGAGACGGTGCGTGGAGGCATCGGGGCTTTGAAGACGACGCGTGGACCGAACGGTGGTCAGAAAACGGCGCCTGGAGTGATCGGGGCTCAGGAGACGGCGCGCGGACGGACCGGGGCTCAGAAGCCTCGCGTAGATCGATCGGGGCTCTGGAGGCGCCGCGTGGACCGATGGGGATCAGGACACGGTGCGTGGACCGATCGGGGCTCGGAGACGGCGCGTGGACCGATCGGGGCCTAGGAGACGACGCGTGGACTGATCGGGGCGTAGGAAACGACGCGGGTACCTATCGGGGCTCAGGAGACAGCGAGTGGACGTATTGGGACTCAGGAGACGGCGCAGGGACCGATCGGGGCTCGGAGACGGCGCGTTAACCGATCGGGGCTTAGGAGACGATGCGTGAACCGATCGGGGCTCGGAGTCGGCGCGTGGACCGATCGGGGCTTAGGAGACAACGCGTGGACCGATGGGGGCTCGGAGACGGCGCGTGGGCAGACTGGGGCTCAGGAGACTCGCGTGGATCGATCGGGGCTCCGGAGACGCCGCGTGGAGCGATGGGGATCAGGAGACGGTGCGCGGACCGATCGGGGCTCGGAGACGGCGCGTGGACCGATCGGGGCTTAGGAGACGACGCGTGGACCGATCGGGGCGTAGGACACGACGCGTGTACCTATCGGGGCTCACGAGACAGCGTGTGGACCGATTGGGGCTCAGGAGACGGCGCGTGGACCGATCGGGGCTCGGAGACGGCGCGTGGAACGATCGGAGCTCAGGAGACGGGGCGTGAAATGATCGGCGCTCTGAGACGGCGCGTGGACCGATCGGTGCTCGGAGACGACGATTGGACCGATCGGGGCTGAGGAGACGGCGTGTGGACCGATCGGGGTTCAGGAGACGGCGCGTGGACCGATTGGGGCTCGGGAGACTGCGCGTGGATGGATCGGGGCTTCGGGAACGACGCGTGGACCGATCGAGGTTCAGGAGACGGCACGTGGACCGATCGGGGCTCGGAGACGGCGCGTGGAACGATCGGGGCTTAGGAGTCCGCGCGTGGACCGATCGGGACTCAGGAGACGGCGTGTGGACCGATCGGGGCTCAGGAGGCGGCGCGTGGACCGATTGGGGCTTAGGAGACGGCGCGTGGGTCGATCGGGGTTCAGGAAGCGGCGCCTGGACCGATCGTGGCTCGGAGACGGCACGTGGAGGCATCGGGGCTAAAAAGACGACATATGGACCGAGCGGGGCTCAGGAGACGGCGCGAGGAGCGATCGGGGCTCAGGAGAAGACGCGTCAATTGATCGGGGCTCAGGAGACGACGCGTCGACGGATCGGGGCTTAGGAGACGACGCGTGAACCGATCGGGGCTTAGGAGACGACGCGTGGCACAATCGGGGCTGAGGAGACGGCGCGCGGACGGACCGGGGCTCAGGAGACTCGCGTGGATCGATCGGGGCTCAGGAGGCGACGCGTGGACCCATCGGGGCTCGGAGACGGCGTGTGGACGTTATCGGGGCTTAGGAGACGACGCGTGGACTGATCGGAGCTCAGGAGAAGACGCGTGGACCGATCGGGGCTTAGGAGAGGACCCGTCGACCGATCGGGGCTCAGGAGACGACGCGTGGACCGATCGAGGTTTAGCAGAGGACGCGTCGACCGATCGGGGCTCAGGAGACAGTGAGTGGACGGGTCGGGACTCAGGAGACGGCGCGTGAACCGATCGGCGCTCGGAGACGGGGCGTGGACCGATTGGGGTTTAGCAGAGGACGCGTCGACCGATCGGGGCTCAGGAGACAGCGCGTGGACGGATCGAGTCTCAGGAGACGGCGCGTGAACCAATCGGTGCTCGGAGACGGGGCGTGGACTGACCGCGGCTCAGAATGCGGTACGCGGACCGATCGGGGATCGGACCCGGCGTGTGGACCGATCGAGGCTCGGAGACGACGCGTTTAAGGATCGGGAATCAGGAGACGACGTGTGGAACGATCCGGGCTCAGGAGACGAAGCGTGGACCGATCGGGGCTCGGAGACGCCGTGTGGAACGATCGGCGGTCGCAGACGGCGCGTGGATCGATCGGGGATCGGGGACGGCGCGTGGAACGATCGCGGCTCGGAGTCGACGCGTTAGCCGATCGGGGCTTAGGAGACGATGCGTGGACCGATCGGGGCTCGGAGACGGCGCGTGGACCGATCGGGGCTCAGGAGACGGCGCGTCAACCGATCGGCGCTCGGAGACGGCGCGTGGACCGATCGGGGCTTAGGAGACGGCGCGTGGACCGATCGGAGATCAGGAGATGACGCGTGGACCGATCGGGGTTGTGGAAGCGGCGCACGGACCGATCGTGGCTCGGAGACGGCGCGTGGAGGTATCGGGGCTTTGAAGACGACGCGTGGACCGATCGGGGCTCAGGAAACGGCGTGTGGTGCGATCGGGGCTCAGGAGACGGCGCGCGGACCGACTGGGGCTCAGGAGACTCGCGTGGATCGATCGGGGCTCCAGAGGCGCCGCGTGGACCGATTGGGACCAGGAGACGGTGCATGAACCGTTCGGGGCTCGGAGACGGCGCGTGGACCGATCGGGGCTCGGAGACGACGCGTAGACCGATCGGTGCTCGGAGACAGCGCGTGGACCGACTGGGGCTCGGAGACGGCGCGTAGACCGATCGGGGCTTAGGAGACGACGCGTGGACCGATCGGGGCTCAGGAGGCGCCGCGTGGACCGATGGGGATCAGGACACGGTGCGTGGACCGATCGGGGCTCGGAGACGGCGCGTTGAACGATCGGGGCTCGGCGACGGCGTGTGGACCCATCGGGGCTTAGGAGACAACGCATGAACCGATCGAGGCTCAGGAGACGGCGCGTGGACCGATCGGCGTTCGGAGACGGCGCGTGGATCGATCGGGGATCGGGGACGGCGCGTGGAACGATCGCGGCTCGGAGTCGACGCGTTAGCCGATCGGGGCTTAGGAGACGATGCGTGGACCGATCGCGGCTCGGAGACGGCGCGTGGACCGACCGGGGTTTAGGAGAAGGCGCTTGGACCGAAAGGGGCTTAGGAGACGGCGCGTGGACCGATCGGGGCTCGGAGACGACGCGTAGACCGATCGGTGCTCGGAGACAGCGCGTGGACCGACTGGGGCTCGGATACGGCGCGTGGACCGATCGTGGCTTAGGAGAAGGCGCGTGGAATGATCGGGGTTCAGGAGACGGCGCGAGGAGCGATCGGGGCTCAGGAGAAGACGCGTCAATTGATCGGAGCTCAGGACACGACGCGGCGACGGATCGGGGCTTGGAGCCGGCGCGTGGACCGATCGGGGCTCGGAGACAGTGCGTGGACCGACTGGGGCTCAGGCGGTTGCGCGTGGACCAATTGGGGTTCGCCGACGGCGCGTGGATCGATCGGGGCTTAGGAGACGGCGCGTGGATCGATCGGGGCCCGGAGACGGGTCGTGGACAGATGGGGGCTTAGGAGACGGCGCGTGGACCGATCGTGGCTGGGAGACGGCTCGTCCACCAATCGGGGCTTAGGAGACGACGCGTAGACCGATCGGGGCCCAGGAGACGGCGCGTGGACCGATCGGGGCTCGGAGACGGCGCGTTAACAGATCCGGGCTTAGGAGACGATGCGAGGAGTCATCTGGGTTTACAAGACGACGCGTGGATCGATCGGGGCTCGGAGACGGCGCGTGAACCGACCGGGGCTCAGGAGACGGCGCGTGGACCGATCGGGGCTCGGAGACGGCACGATAACCGATCGGGGCTTAGGAGACGATACGTGGACCGATCGGGCTCGGAGCCGGCGCAAGCCGCGAACGGGGCTCAGGAGGCCGCGCGTGGACCGATCATGGCTCGGCGACGGCGCGTGGACCGACCGAGGCTCGGAGACGGCGCGTGGAATGATCGGGGCTCAGGAGACGGCGCGTGAACCGATCGGCGCTCGGAGACGGCACGTGGACCGATCGGGGCTTAGGAGACGGCGCGTAGACCAATAGGAGATCAGGAGAGGACGCGTGGACCGATAGGGCTCTGGAAGCGGCGCACGAACCGATCGTGGCTCGGAGACGACGCGTGGAGGCATCGGGGCTTTGAAGACGACGCGTGGACCGAACGGTGCTCAGAAAACGGCGCCTGGAGCGTTCGGGGCTCAGGAGACGAAGCGTGGATCGATCGGGGCTCAGGAGACGACGCGTCGAACGATCGGGGCGTAGGAGACGACGCGTGTACCTATCGGGGCTCAGGAGACAGCGAGTGGACCGATTGGGACTCACGAGACGGCGCAGGGACCGATCCGGGCTCGGAGACGGCGCGTGGAACGATCGGGGCTCAGGAGACGGCGCGTTAACCGATTGGGGCTAAGGAGACGATGCGTGGACCGATCAAGGCTCGAAGACGGCGGGTGGACCGATCGGGGCTCGGAGACAGCGTGTGGACCGACTGAGGCTCAGGCGATTGCGCGTGGACCAATTGGGGTTCGGCGACGGCGCGTGGATCGATCGGGGCTTAGGGGACGGCGCGTGCACCGATCGGGGCCCGGAGACGGGTCGTGGACAGATTGGGGCTTAGCAGACGGGGCGTGGACCGATCGTGGCTGGGCGACGGCACGTCCACCAATCGGGGCTTAGGAGACGACGCGTAGACCGATCGGGGCCCAGGAGACGGCGCGTGGACCGATCGGGGCTCAGGAAACGGCGCGTGGACCGACTGGGGCTCAGGCGATTGCGCGTGGACCAATTGGGGTTCGGCGACGGCGCGTGGATCGATCGGGGCTTAGGAAACGGCGCGTGCACCGATCAGGGCCCGGAGACGGGTCGTGGACAGATTGGGGTTTTGCAGACGGCGCGTGGACCGATCGTGGCTGGGAGACGGCAGATCAACCAATCGGGGCTTAGGAGACGACGCGTAGACCGATCGGGGCCCAGGAGACGGCGCGTGGACCGATCGGGTCTCAGGAAACGGCGCGTGGATCGACTGGGGCTCAGGCGGTTGCGCGTGGACCGATCGGGCTCGGAGACGGCGCGTGAACCGACCGGGGCTTAGGAGACGGCGCGTGGACCGATCGGGGCTCGGAGACGACGCGTGGACCGATGGGGGCTCGGATACGGCGCGTGAAGCAACCGGGGCTCAGGAGGCCGCGCGTGGACCGATCATGGCTCGGCGACGGCGCGTGGACCGATCGGGGTTCCGATACGACGCGTGGACCGATCGGGGCTCGGAAACAGCACGTGGACCATCCGGGGCTCAGGCGGTTGCGCGTGGACCAATTGGGGTTCGGCGACGGCGCGTGGACCGATCCGGGCTCAGGAGCAGGCGCGTGGACCGATCGGGGCTCGGAGACGGCGCGTGGAGCGATCGGGGCTCAGGAGACGGCGCGTGAACCGATCGGCGCACGGAGACGGCGCGTGGACCGATCGGGGCTCAGGAGGATACGCCTGGACCGATCGGGGTTCGGCGACGGCGCGTGGACCGATCGGGGCTCAGGAGACGGTGCGTGGACCGATTGGGGCTCGGATACGGCGCGTGAACCAACCGGGGCTCAGGAGGCCGCGCGTTAACCGATCGGGGCTTAGGAGACGATGCGTGGACCGATCGGGGCTCGGAGACGGCGCGTGGAACGATCGGGGCTCAGGAGACGGCGCGTTAACCGATTGGGGCTAAGGAGACGATGCGTGGACCGATCAAGGCTCGAAGACGGCGGGTGGACCGATCGGGGCTCGGAGACAGCGTGTGGACCGACTGAGGCTCAGGCGATTGCGCGTGGACCAATTGGGGTTCGGCGACGGCGCGTGGATCGATCGGGGCTTAGGAGACGGCGCGTGCACCGATCGGGGCCCGGAGACGGGTCGTGGACAGATTGGGGCTTAGCAGACGGGGCGTGGACCGATCGTGGCTGGGAGACGGCACGTCCACCAATCGGGGCTTAGGAGACGACGCGTAGACCGATCGAGGCCCAGGAGACGGCGCGTGGACCGATCGGGGCTCAGGAAACGGCGCGTGGACCGACTGGGGCTCAGGCGGTTGCGCGTGGACCAATTGGGGTTCGGCGACGGCGCGTGGATCGATCGGGGCTTAGGAGACGGCGCGTGCACCGATCGGGGCCCGGAGACGGGTCGTGGACAGATTGGGGCTTAGCAGACGGCGCGTGGACCGATCGTGGATGGGAGCGGGCACATCCACCAATCGGGGCTTAGGAGACGACGCGTAGACCGATCGGGGCCCAGGAGACGGCGCGTGGACAGATCGGGGCTCAGGAAACGGCGCGTGGACCGACTGGGGCTCAGGCGATTGCGCGTGGACCAATTGGGGTTCGGCGACGGCGCGTGGACCGATCGTGGCTGGGAAACGGCAGGTCAACCAATCGGGGCTTAGGAGACGACGCGTAGACCGATCGGGGCCCAGGAGACGGCGCGTGGACCGATCGGGTCTCAGGAAACGGCGCGTGGATCGACTGGGGCTCAGGCGGTTGCGCGTGGACCGATCTGGGCTCGGAGACAGCGCGTTAACCGATAGGGGCTTAGGAGACGAAGCGTGGACCGATCGGGCTCGGAGACGGCGCGTGAACCGACCGGGGCTTAGGAGACGGCGCGTGGACCGATTGGGGCTCGGAGACGACGCGTGGACCGATGGGGGCTCGGATACGGCGCGTGAAGCAACCGGGGCTCAGGAGGCCGCGCGTGGACCGATCATGGCTCGGCGACGGCGCGTGGACCGATCGGGGTTCCGATACGACGCGTGGACCGATCGGGGCTCGGAAACAGCACGTGGACCAACCGGGGCTCAGGCGGTTGCGCGTGGACCAATTGGGGTTCGGCGACGGCGCGTGGACCGATCCGGGCTCAGGAGCAGGCGCGTGGACCGATCGGGGCTCGGAGACGGCGCGTGGAGCGATCGGGGCTCAGGAGACGGCGCGTGAACCGATCGGCGCACGGAGACGGCGCGTGGACCGATCGGGGCTCAGGAAGATACGCCTGGACCGATCGGGGTTCGGCGACGGCGCGTGGACCGATCGGGGCTCAGGAGACGGTGCGTGGACCGATTGGGGCTCGGATACGGCGCGTGAACCAACCGGGGCTCAGGAGGCCGCGCGTTAACCGATCGGGGCTTAGGAGACGATGCGTGGACCAATCGGGGCTCGGCGACGGCGCGTGGACCGATCGAGGCTCGGAGACGACGCGTGTACGGATCGAGGATTCGGGGACGACGCGTGGAACGATCCGGGCTCAGGAGACGGCGCGTGGACCGACCGGGGCTCAGGAAACGGCGCGTGGACCGATTGGGGCTCGGATACGGCGCGTGAACCAATCGGGCCTCAGGAGGCCGCGCGTGGACCGATCGCGGCTCGGCGACGGCGCGTGGACCGATCGGGGCTCAGGAGGCCGCGCGTGGACCGATCATAGCTCGGCGACGGCGCGTGGACCGATCGGGGCTCGGAGCCTGCGCGTGAACCGATCGGGGTTCAGGAGACGGCGCGTGGACCGATCGGGGCTCAGGAGACCACGCGTGGGCCGATCGGGGCTCGGCGACTGCGCGTGGACGCATCGGGGCTCAGGAGACGGCGCGTGGCCGATCGGGGCTCGGAGACGGCACGTTAACCGATCGGGGCTTAGGAGACGATGCGTGGACCGATCGCGGCTCGGAGACGGCGCGTCGAGGTATCGGGGCTTAAAAGACGACGCATAGACCGATCGGGGCTCAGGAAACGGTGCGTGGACCGAACGGTGCTCGGAGACGACGCGTGGACCGATCGGGGCGGGGAGACTGCGCGTGGAACGATCGGAGCACAGAAGACGGCGCGTGAACCGATCGGCGCTCGGAGACGACGCGTGGATCGATCGGGGCTTAGGAGAAGGCGCGTGGACCGATCGGGGCTTAGCAGACGATGCGTGGACCGATCGGGGCTCGGAGACGGCGCGTGGACCGACCGGGGCTAAGCAGGCCGCGCGTGGACCGATCGAGGCTTAGGAGCCGACGCGTGGACCGATCGCGGCTGAGGAGATGGCGCGTGGACCGATCGGGGCTCGGAGACGGCGCGTGGAACGATCGGAGCACAGGAGACGGCGCGTGAACCGAGCGGCGCTCGGAGACGGCGCGTGGATCGATCGGGGCTTAGGAGACGGCGCGTGGACCGATCGGGGCTCGGCGACTGCGCGTGGACGCATCGGGGCTCAGGAGACGGCGCGTGGCCGATCGGGGCTCGGAGACGGCACGTTAACCGATCGGGTCTTAGGAGACGATGCGTGGACCGATCGCGGCTCGGAGACGGCGTGTGAACCGACCGGGGCTCAGGATGCCGCGCGTGCACCGATCGAGGCTCGGCGACGGAGAGTGGACCCATCGGGGCTCCGAGACGACGCGTGTACGGATCGGGGCTTTGAAGACGACGCGTGGACCGATCGTGGCTCAGGAAACGGCGTGTGGAGCGATCGGGGCTCAGGAGACGACGCGTGGACCGATTAGGGCTCAGGAGACGGCGCGCAGACCGACCGGGGCTCAGGAGACTCGCATGGATCGATCGGGGCTCCGGAGGCGCCGCGTGGACCGATGGGGATCAGGAGACGGTGCGTGGACCGATCGGAGCTCGGAGACGACGCGTGAACCGATCGCAGCTCGGCGACGGCGCGTGGACTGATCGGGGCTCGGAGACGACGCGTGAACCGATCGGGGCTCAGGAGACGGCGCGTGGACTGATCGGTGCTCGGAGACGGCGCGTGGACGGACCGTAGCTTAGAATGCGTCACGCGGATCGATTGGGTCTCGGAGACGGCGTGTGGACGTATCGGGGGTTAAGAGACGATGCGTGGACCGATCGGGGCTCAGGAGATGGCGCGTGGACCGATCGGGGCTTCGGAGACGGTACGTGGACCGATCGAGGCTCGGAGACGGCGCGTGGTCCGACCGGGGCTCAGGAGGCCGCGCGTGGACCTATCGGGACGCGGCGACGGCGCGTGGACCGATCGAGGCTCGGAGACGACGCGTGTATGGATCGGGGATTAGGGGACGACGCGTGGAACGATCGGGGCTCAGGAGGCCGCGCGTGGCCCGATCGCGGCTCGGCGACGGCGCGTGGACCGATCGGGAATCGGAGACGGCGTGTGAACGTATCGGGGCTTAGGAGACGATGCGTTGACCGATCGGGGCTCATGAGACGGCGCGTAGACCGATCGGGGCTCGGAGACGGCGTGTGGACCGATCGGGGATCAGGAAACGGTGCGTGGAGCGATCGGGGCTCAGGAGGCGGCGCGTGGATCGATCGAGGCTCAGGAGACGACGCGTCGATGGATCGGGGCTTAGGAGCCGACGCGTGGACCGATCGGGGCTCAGGAGACGGCGCGTCGACCGACCCGAGCTCAGGAGATTCGCGTGGATCGATCGGGGCTCCGTAGGCGGCGCGTGGACCGATTGGGGCTTAGGAGACGACGCGTGGACCGATCGGGACTCAGAAGACGGAGCGTGGCCCGATTGGGGCTCGGATACGGCGCGTGAACCGACCGGGGCTCAGGAGGCCGCGCGAGAACCGATCGCGGCTCGGCGACGGCGCGTGGACCGATCGGGGCTCAGGAGGCCGCGCGTGGACCGATCATGGCTCGGCGACGGCGCGTAGACCGATCGGGGCTCGGAGACGACCCGTGGACCGATCAGGGCTCGGAGACAGCGCGTGGACGGATTGGGGCTCGGATACGGCGCGTGAACCAATCGGGGCTCAGGAGGCCGCGCGTGGACCGATCGCGGCTTGGCGACGGCGCGTGGACCGATCGGGGCCCAGGAAACGGCGCGTGGATCGATCGGTGCTCGAAGACGATGCGTGGAGCGATCGGGCCTCAGGAGCCGATGCGTGGATCGATCGGGGCTCAGGAGGCGGCGCGTGGACCCATCGGGGCTCGGAGACGACACGTGGACCGATCAGGGCTTAGGAGACGACGCGTGGACCGATCGGGGCTCAGGAGACGGCGCGTGGACCGATCGGGGTTCGGCGATGGCGCGTGGACCGATCGGGGCTCGGAGACGACGCGTGTACGGATCGAGGCTTAGGAGACGACGCGTCGACGGATCGGCGCTTAGGAGACGACGCGTGGACCGATCGGGGCTTAGGAGACAACGCATGAACCGATCGAGGCTCAGGAGACGGCGCGTGGACCGATCGGCGTTCGGAGACGGCGCGTGGATCGATCGGGGATCGGGGACGGCGCGTGGAACGATCGCGGCTCGGAGTCGACGCGTTAGCCGATCGGGGCTTAGGAGACGATGCGTGGACCGATCGCGGCTCGGAGACGGCGCGTGGACCGACCGGGGTTTAGGAGAAGGCGCTTGGACCGAAAGGGGCTTAGGAGACGGCGCGTGGACCGATCGGGGCTCGGAGACAACGCGTAGACCGATCGGTGCTCGGAGACAGCGCGTGGACCGACTGGGGCTCGGATACGGCGCGTGGACCGATCGTGGCTTAGGAGAAGGCGCGTGGAATGATCGGGGTTCAGGAGACGGCGCGAGGAGCGATCGGGGCTCAGGAGAAGACGCGTCAATTGATCGGAGCTCAGGACACGACGCGGCGACGGATCGGGGCTTGGAGCCGGCGCGTGGACCGATCGGGGCTCGGAGACAGTGCGTGGACCGACTGGGGCTCAGGCGGTTGCGCGTGGACCAATTGGGGTTCGCCGACGGCGCGTGGATCGATCGGGGCTTAGGAGACGGCGCGTGGATCGATCGGGGCCCGGAGACGGGTCGTGGACAGATGGGGGCTTAGGAGACGGCGCGTGGACCGATCGTGGCTGGGAGACGGCTCGTCCACCAATCGAGGCTTAGGAGACGACGCGTAGACCGATCGGGGCCCAGGAGACGGCGCGTGGACCGATCGGGGCTCGGAGACGGCGCGTTAACAGATCCGGGCTTAGGAGACGATGCGAGGAGTCATCTGGGTTTACAAGACGACGCGTGGATCGATCGGGGCTCGGAGACGGCGCGTGAACCGACCGGGGCTCAGGAGACGGCGCGTGGACCGATCGGGGCTCGGAGACGGCACGATAACCGATCGGGGCTTAGGAGACGATACGTGGACCGATCGGGCTCGGAGCCGGCGCAAGCCGCGACCGGGGCTCAGGAGGCCGCGCGTGGACCGATCATGGCTCGGCGACGGCGCGTGGACCGACCGAGGCTCGGAGACGGCGCGTGGAATGATCGGGGCTCAGGAGACGGCGCGTGAACCGATCGGCGCTCGGAGACGGCACGTGGACCGATCGGGGCTTAGGAGACGGCGCGTAGACCAATAGGAGATCAGGAGAGGACGCGTGGACCGATAGGGCTCTGGAAGCGGCGCACGAACCGATCGTGGCTCGGAGACGGCGCGTGGAGGCATCGGGGCTTTGAAGACGACGCGTGGACCGAACGGTGCTCAGAAAACGGCGCCTGGAGCGATCGGGGCTCAGGAGACGACGCGTGGATCGATCGGGGCTCAGGAGACGACGCGTCGAACGATCGGGGCGTAGGAGACGACGCGTGTACCTATCGGGGCTCAGGAGACAGCGAGTGGACCGATTGGGACTCACGAGACGGCGCAGGGACCGATCCGGGCTTAGGAGACGACGCGTAGACCGATCGGGGCCCAGGAGACGGCGCGTGGACCGATCGGGGCTCAGGAAACGGCGCGTGGACCGACTGGGGCTCAGGCGATTGCGCGTGGACCAATTGGGGTTCGGCGACGGCGCGTGGATCGATCGGGGCTTAGGAAACGGCGCGTGCACCGATCAGGGCCCGGAGACGGGTCGTGGACAGATTGGGGTTTTGCAGACGGCGCGTGGACCGATCGTGTCTGGGAGACGGCAGATCAACCAATCGGGGCTTAGGAGACGACGCGTAGACCGATCGGGGCCCAGGAGACGGCGCGTGGACCGATCGGGTCTCAGGAAACGGCGCGTGGATCGACTGGGGCTCAGGCGGTTGCGCGTGGACCGATCTGGGCTCGGAGACAGCGCGTTAACCGATAGGGGCTTAGGAGACGAAGCGTGGACCGATCGGGCTCGGAGACGGCGCGTGAACCGACCGGGGCTTAGGAGACGGCGCGTGGACCGATCGGGGCTCGGAGACGACGCGTGGACCGATGGGGGCTCGGATACGGCGCGTGAAGCAACCGGGGCTCAGGAGGCCGCGCGTGGACCGATCATGGCTCGGCGACGGCGCGTGGACCGATCGGGGTTCCGATACGACGCGTGGACCGATCGGGGCTCGGAAACAGCACGTGGACCATCCGGGGCTCAGGCGGTTGCGCGTGGACCAATTGGGGTTCGGCGACGGCGCGTGGACCGATCCGGGCTCAGGAGCAGGCGCGTGGACCGATCGGGGCTCGGAGACGGCGCGTGGAGCGATCGGGGCTCAGGAGACGGCGCGTGAACCGATCGGCGCACGGAGACGGCGCGTGGACCGATCGGGGCTCAGGAGGATACGCCTGGACCGATCGGGGTTCGGCGACGGCGCGTGGACCGATCGGGGCTCAGGAGACGGTGCGTGGACCGATTGGGGCTCGGATACGGCGCGTGAACCAACCGGGGCTCAGGAGGCCGCGCGTTAACCGATCGGGGCTTAGGAGACGATGCGTGGACCGATCGGGGCTCGGAGACGGCGCGTGGAACGATCGGGGCTCAGGAGACGGCGCGTTAACCGATTGGGGCTAAGGAGACGATGCGTGGACCGATCAAGGCTCGAAGACGGCGGGTGGACCGATCGGGGCTCGGAGACAGCGTGTGGACCGACTGAGGCTCAGGCGATTGCGCGTGGACCAATTGGGGTTCGGCGACGGCGCGTGGATCGATCGGGGCTTAGGAGACGGCGCGTGCACCGATCGGGGCCCGGAGACGGGTCGTGGACAGATTGGGGCTTAGCAGACGGGGCGTGGACCGATCGTGGCTGGGAGACGGCACGTCCACCAATCGGGGCTTAGGAGACGACGCGTAGACCGATCGAGGCCCAGGAGACGGCGCGTGGACCGATCGGGGCTCAGGAAACGGCGCGTGGACCGACTGGGGCTCAGGCGGTTGCGCGTGGACCAATTGGGGTTCGGCGACGGCGCGTGGATCGATCGGGGCTTAGGAGACGGCGCGTGCACCGATCGGGGCCCGGAGACGGGTCGTGGACAGATTGGGGCTTAGCAGACGGCGCGTGGACCGATCGTGGATGGGAGCGGGCACGTCCACCAATCGGGGCTTAGGAGACGACGCGTAGACCGATCGGGGCCCAGGAGACGGCGCGTGGACCGATCGGGGCTCAGGAAACGGCGCGTGGACCGACTGGGGCTCAGGCGATTGCGCGTGGACCAATTGGGGTTCGGCGACGGCGCGTGGATCGATCGGGGCTTAGGAAACGGCGCGTGCACAGATCAGGGCCCGGAGACGGGTCGTGGACAGATTGGGGTTTTGCAGACGGCGCGTGGACCGATCGTGGCTGGGAAACGGCAGGTCAACCAATCGGGGCTTAGGAGACGACGCGTAGACCGATCGGGGCCCAGGAGACGGCGCGTGGACCGATCGGGTCTCAGGAAACGGCGCGTGGATCGACTGGGGCTCAGGCGGTTGCGCGTGGACCGATCTGGGCTCGGAGACAGCGCGTTAACCGATAGGGGCTTAGGAGAAGAAGCGTGGACCGATCGGGCTCGGAGACGGCGCGTGAACCGACCGGGGCTTAGGAGACGGCGCGTGGACCGATTGGGGCTCGGAGACGACGCGTGGACCGATGGGGGCTCGGATACGGCGCGTGAAGCAACCGGGGCTCAGGAGGCCGCGCGTGGACCGATCATGGCTCGGCGACGGCGCGTGGACCGATCGGGGTTCCGATACGACGCGTGGACCGATCGGGGCTCGGAAACAGCACGTGGACCAACCGGGGCTCAGGCGGTTGCGCGTGGACCAATTGGGGTTCGGCGACGGCGCGTGGACCGATCCGGGCTCAGGAGCAGGCGCGTGGACCGATCGGGGCTCGGAGACGGCGCGTGGAGCGATCGGGGCTCAGGAGACGGCGCGTGAACCGATCGGCGCACGGAGACGGCGCGTGGACCGATCGGGGCTCAGGAGGATACGCCTGGACCGATCGGGGTTCGGCGACGGCGCGTGGACCGATCGGGGCTCAGGAGACGGTGCGTGGACCGATTGGGGCTCGGATACGGCGCGTGAACCAACCGGGGCTCAGGAGGCCGCGCGTTAACCGATCGGGGCTTAGGAGACGATGCGTGGACCGATCGGGGCTCGGCGACGGCGCGTGGACCGATCGAGGCTCGGAGACGACGCGTGTACGGATCGAGGATTCGGGGACGACGCGTGGAACGATCCGGGCTCAGGAGACGGCGCGTGGACCGACCGGGGCTCAGGAAACGGCGCGTGGACCGATTGGGGCTCGGATAGGGCGCGTGAACCAATCGGGCCTCAGGAGGCCGCGCGTGGACCGATCGCGGCTCGGCGACGGCGCGTGGACCGATCGGGAATCGGAGACGGCGTGTGAACGTATCGGGGCTTAGGAGACGATGCGTTGACCGATCGGGGCTCATGAGACGGCGCGTAGACCGATCGGGGCTCGGAGACGGCGTGTGGACCGATCGGGGATCAGGAAACGGTGCGTGGAGCGATCGGGGCTCAGGAGGCGGCGCGTGGATCGATCGAGGCTCAGGAGACGACGCGTCGATGGATCGGGGCTTAGGAGCCGACGCGTGGACCGATCGGGGCTCAGGAGACGGCGCGTCGACCGACCCGAGCTCAGGAGATTCGCGTGGATCGATCGGGGCTCCGTAGGCGGCGCGTGGACCGATTGGGGCTTAGGAGACGACGCGTGGACCGATCGGGACTCAGAAGACGGAGCGTGGCCCGATTGGGGCTCGGATACGGCGCGTGAACCGACCGGGGCTCAGGAGGCCGCGCGAGAACCGATCGCGGCTCGGCGACGGCGCGTGGACCGATCGGGGCTCAGGAGGCCGCGCGTGGACCGATCATGGCTTGGCGACGGCGCGTAGACCGATCGGGGCTCGGAGACGACCCGTGGACCGATCAGGGCTCGGAGACAGCGCGTGGACGGATTGGGGCTCGGATACGGCGCGTGAACCAATCGGGGCTCAGGAGGCCGCGCGTGGACCGATCGCGGCTTGGCGACGGCGCGTGGACCGATCGGGGCTCAGGAGGCCGCGCGTGGACCGATCATGGCTCGGCGACGGCGCGTAGACCGATCGGGGCGCGGAGACGACCCGTGGACCGATCAGGGCTCGGAGACAGCGCGTGGACCGACTGGGGCTCAGGCGGTTTCGCGTGGACCAATTGGGGTTCGGCGACGGCCCGTGGACCGATCGGTGCTCGGGGACGGCGCGTGGACGAACCGTGACTTAGAATGCGTCACGCGGACCGATCGGGGCTCGGATACGGCGTGTGGACATGTCGGGGCTTAGGAGACGATGCGTGAACCGATCGAGGCTCAGGAGACGGCGCGTGGAACGATCGGGGCTCAGGAGACGGCGCGTGGAGCGATCGGGGCTCAGGACACGGCGCGTGAACCAATCGGCAATCCGAGACGGCGCGTGGACCGATCGGGGATGAGGAGAAGGCGCGTGGACCGATCATGGCTTAGGAGACGGCGCGTGGACCGATCGGGGCTCGGAGACGGGGTATGGAACGATCGGGGCTCAGGTGACGGCGCGTGAACCGATCGGCACTCGGAGACGGCGCGTGGACCGATCGGGGCTTAGCAGAAGGCGCTTGGACCGATCGGGGCTTAGGAGACGGCGCGTGGACCGATCGGAGCTCGGAGACGGCGCGTGGAACGATCGGGGCTCAGGAGACGGCGCGTGAACCGATCGGCGCTCGGAGACGGCGCGTGGAACGATCGGGGCTCAGGAGACGGCGCGTGAAATTGTTGTAACCCGATATAAAGTAGTACGTATTAAGTAGTACATACACCGAGTAGGTTAAACATTGCGCTGACTCGGCATTGCGCAATTGTCAGAAGCCGCGCGAACGCGGACGCAGCCGAGTTCCAAATTAAAATTACTTCGGAAAAGAATCTCCAAATCTGGGAAAATAATGTAAACCGGATTTGGAGCACAAAAAACAAGAACAATGTTGACTAAGCTGTTCCACTAATAATCCTATAAAAGGACCAGCCAGCCAACATTGAGGCAGTCTGAAATTTAACTTTATAACCTGTACGTGCGGTACGACGGATTTACGTAATAAATCCTTCTTTCCTTTCTCTTGTTCTTGTGCAAAATAAACTATTCTTATTTTTACTTTGACGTTTCACTTGGGTTCTAACCCTTAATTAGAATATCCCTAAAAATACTGTGCAGTACGTAATCGTGAGGTACAACATTGGTGGCAGCGGTGGGATTCTAAAGTGACACAAACATAGTAAATTGTTGCCGTCGTCGCAATGACGACCCTTCATTCCGAAGAATAGCAGTCATCGTCAGTGCCGAAGGCAGACTCCAATTGGTCCGCACCGAACGATAAAAAGACGCACCTAAAGGAGAGGATCCTAGGAAGACGTACAGGCTTCACAAGATCCAACGGGGATGTCGAGAATCATCTGGCTGTAAGTCACATTTTTCTCATATTATTATCCCAAAAGTAAAGCGCTACGGACGCTGTGAGATATTGCCGGAAAAATTCTCGCAAAAAGTGACGCGCTAGTACACGGGAAAGATGAGTACTACGAGAACACCAGTGGACGGAATTAACACGCAGAGGGGAACCGATTTCGAAGAAACGGATGATCTTCAGGATCTCGAACAGAGCGTGTTCGAACCCCGGCGTACCGTGCTGGCTCATACACCCCCACGGGGGGACGTGGTACCTAGAGGGCCTTCACGAAGGGCTCGAAGCGAAGGAAATTCGGAGTACCATCGAGACATTAGTCTTAGGGAATCTCCGATGGACGCCAGACGCAGGTTAGGGTTACCGAATCTTGCGCTTCCTCCGGTAGCAAGAAATCTTCTCAACGACCTACCGATCGAAAGGGAAGAACCCGAGGATGGACGGAGACAGCTACAAGGACCGCCTGCTTCAGAGGACGCGGCGAACGACCGCCTCGATGCCCTAGAACGACTAGTCGGAGAACTGGTCGAGGATGTTCGCGGAAATAAAAATCCAAATATACCCAACGCAGCCACAGCGCCAACGGCCGGGGCTACAATTTGCAGACCCGTATGTGGAAGAGCCCAGGTATATCGACCTTGGGTTAGCCCTACGGACTATCCCGAAATTCGAAGGAAAAGATCCAGGTGATCTAGACGAATTTCTACTCTCTTGTGAGACTGTATGGGATAAAGTGCATCCCAGAGAGCAGGATACTCTCCTCGCTCTGATTAGAAGTGGCAAAGTGTGTGGTCGGGCCTCGCGAGAAATGCGATATAAAACGACACACTCTTTGGCCGAATTACGAACAGAGCTAGAGGCTCTGTACGGACGACGGAAAACCCTCGCCACCCTGCAGTACGAATTTTGCCAACTGCGACAGGGAGGGAAGGAAAGTGTCTCCGAGTATGCCGCAAGGGCAGAGCGTTTAACGATGGAGTTAAACGATACATTGTGTTCGGGAGTGGACCCGCACGGGGCCCGGTATATCGAGGAAGCTACTCGCAAAACGGCCCAAATGAATTTCGAAAACGGGCTGGAAAAGGAGATACAGGTAATCGTACGCTCACGAAATTACCCAAGTCTGCACGAGTCCGTGGTGGGGGCCATGGAGGGTGAAAAACTTATGGGACATATAGGGAAACCCCATACGGAGAAAAGGGAAGTGCGACGCTCCTTACCAGCCACCGGCGCTGCTCCATCGAAATGTTTCGCGTGTGGAAAAATAGGACATGTGCAGAAAGATTGCCGACAGTCCATGGGACGACGCAGCCTCCCAACTCAGGCTCCGCACCGAGTTAATCAAGTAGAGTCAAGCTGCTCTTACTGCAGAATGACGGGGCATGAGCTCAGGGACTGCAAGCAACGGCTATTGGCACCCCCGCGGAAAGATAGGGACTCAACAAGGACGGCACCCTATCGCCCGAAGCATGACTCCCGTACGATAGACTCGTACGATCTAAATATGATTACGGCAAACCCCAATGAACGCTCGATAAATCAGTTAGAAACGCGAGTCGGCGCTGCCAGCGATTTCCACATAGAGTCGCCGGAGAGTCAATTCGGAATACTGACACTGAAAGCCGACACCGGAGCACAAATCAGCATCATCAACCGAGGCGCCGTAAAATCCGGGACAGAGGCCGAGGATACAAATATTTCCATAACTGGCGTAGGAGGTCAGGAAATAAAAGCATTGTGCGCGGTGAAACTGAATCTCACCACTCCTAAAGGGAAAATCGCTCACTGGTTTCAAGTAATTCCAGATAAGATACCCCTGGGAGTCGATGAATTTCTAGGAATGGATTTTATGCGAAAGCACGCTGTGAATATCTTAGGAGGCAGGGAAATTGTTATAATTGAACACTGTATGCCCTTGATCCAAGGGACGACGAAACTTAAACTCCCGCCTCGCAGCGAAAGTATCACGTACGCGGCTACGGGTTGCAAATTTGTCGGAATGACAGAAAAAAGAATTTTGACGGACGGAGTCGTAATGGGGGCATGTGTCACGAAGCCACACGGAAACAGCTACATGGTAAGTGTAGTAAACACGACGGCCAAGGAAGTGGAAGTCGTACGACCCATAGTAGAACTCGAGCCGCTGCCGTCAGCAAAAGAGCCAGCCGGCCTCGAGGCGGCCCCAAGGCCGACACACGACGTAGGCGCAGTCAGCACAAAAGACTGGGTTACGCGTCTCGAAAAATTAAAAGAGACGGTAGACACCACACATCTCAATCGCGAGGAATCAGGATCGCTTTGGGAGATTTGCAAGGAATACGCCGACATCTTTCACCTAGAAGGAGATAAGCTACCTTGCACCAATATGGCGGAACACGCCATACCATTAAAAGACGGGGTGCTACCCATAAAGGTCCACCCCTACCGCCTGCCCGAGACGCACAAACAGGAGGTGCAGAGGCAGACCGAAGAAATGTTGCGTGATCAAATCATTCAACACAGCAAGAGTCAATGGAACGCACCATTACTCGTCGTCGCAAAGAAACCTGACGCAGCAGGTCGAATAAAAAAACGAATCGTCGTCGATTTCAGAAAGCTGAATGACGCCACCGTAGGCGATTCATATCCATTGCCCAATATCACGGACATTTTGGATCAATTAGGCAGGGCATGCTATTTCTCAACCCTCGACCTTGCATCGGGGTTTCACCAAATCCCGATGGCCAAAGAGGATCGGGAGAAGACCGCCTTCTCCACTCCTAAAGGACATTTCGAATTTCTTCGAATGCCGTTCGGACTGAAGAATGCCCCGCCGACCTTCCAAAGACTAATGAATGCCGTTTTGACGGGACTGGAGGGGATAAAATGTTACGTATATCTCGACGATATCGTAATATTTGGTACGACCTTGTTGGAACACAACAAACGGCTCCGGGAAGTTTTCCAGCGGCTAAGGGAAGCCAAGCTATCCCTTCAGCCCGAAAAATGTCGATTTATGCGTAAGGAGACGCAGTACCTGGGTCACATCATCTCCGAAAGAGGAGTACTCCCCGATCCCGGGAAAATCGACGCCGTACAGAATTTCCCGACGCCGAGAAATGCTAAGGGCGTTCAATCGTTCCTAGGGTTAGCAGGATATTATCGAAAATTCATACGAGACTTCTCCCGAATCGCTAAGCCCTTAACCCACTTGATTAAAAAGGACACGGCATTCGAATGGACGCCGCAACAAGAACAATCGTTCCACGAGTTGAAGGCCGCCCTGACCACGGCGCCGGTACTACAATATCCGGACTTCAACAAGCCGTTTATCGTGACCACAGACGCTTCAGATAAAGCTATTGGAGCCATCCTATCGCAAGGCAACGTAGGCGAAGACTTGCCCATCTGTTATGCGAGTAGGACGCTAAACAAAGCCGAACAAAACTATTCGATGACGGAAAAGGAATTGCTGGCCATCGTATGGGCGATAGGGCAATTCCGTCGATACGTATATGGTACACGTTTTATGGTGGTAACGGACCATAAGCCTTTAACTTGGTTGTTTGGGGTCAAAGACCCCGGGTCGAGACTCATGCGGTGGAAATTAAAATTGTCCGAACATGAGTTCGATATCGTGTATAAAGCGGGTAAGCGAAACACATATGCTGACGCATTAAGTCGCATATGTGCGACCACGCGCTCGCAAGTAAGTAAAAATCAGCTAGGGGATAAAACAGGAGATACCGGCGACACGAGTGCTAAATTTGAAGACGCCAGAAAAATTTCGAGGAATTCGGAGTCACGAGACTCACTCAGCAACCCAGACGGCACACACAGGTTGAGCGAAGAAGAAAAGGAAAAACTACTACATGAGCATCATAGTGCTTCCCTAGGCGGGCATCAGGGAGTGACCCGAATGTTGAATAGATTACGATTAAATTACGACTGGCCAGGGATACGTAAGGACGTCGAGAATTACGTGAAAAAATGTGACAAATGCCAGCGAAATAAAATACGCCCCATGGTCAGAGCTCCAATGGTAATCACGGATACGCCAACGAAGGCGTTCCAGAAGTGTGCGATGGATATCGTAGGACCACTGCCAGAAACGGTAAAAGGGAATCCTCAAAGTACATCCTCACTTTCCAGGACTTACTGACCAAATACGGCGTGGCCATCGCACTACCGAATCAGCAAGCGAACGAAGTCGCTAGAGCATTCGCCGAGCAAATCATCTGCCAATACGGTACGCCAGAGACCGTACTCACCGACCAAGGTACGAATTTTCTGAGCGCCACATTCAATGCTATCTGCAAACTGCTGCAGATAGAGAAAATTCAAACAACTGCTTACCATCCCGAGTCCAATGGTGCGTTAGAGCGATCGCACAGGACTCTAGCGGAATATTTAAAAAGCTATGCAGACGAAGATCAAGGAAATTGCGACGAATGGCTGCCGTACGCCATGTTCACCTACAACTCCACTCCTCATACGGCTACCGGCCATACCCCGCACAGCCTCATATATGGGAGTGAAGCAGAATTGCCAACAGCTCTGCAGAGAGAACCAAGGGTTACCTACTCGTATGACGACTACGCACAGGAACTGCGCGAGCGTCTTCGAGCAGCTTGGACATCTGCAAGAAACAATTTGAAAGTCGCAAAGGAGCGAGCTAAAATACTGTATGATCGAAAGAGTAAGCCGCTAGCTTTCAAGGTAGGAGAAAAAGTTCTCCTATACGACGAGACGGTGCGACGAGGCAGATCAGCCAAATTGACGCCGAAATGGACGGGTCCGTACATCGTCGAACAGATACACCCGCCAACAAACTATGAGATCCGGAAAGGTCGACGCAGCGTGCGAGTGCATGTGAACCGCCTAAAAACTATATTGAACACTAAGAAAAATATATATATACATATATATATATATCTTTATACGTATCTTTTCATTATTTAATTATTTCATCTGTATGAAAAAAAAAAAAAAAAAAAAATTTCTGTGTACGTATATGTATTATGTAGCTCCGCCATTCTCCTCGCGCTGTTCAGAAAATATACGAACAAAATAGCAAACGCCCACAACAGGCCAGCACGTGAATTCTGACCACACTGTTACAGGGTAACAATGATGAGTCAGCTATCGCTGGCCATTGACTCAAGTCCGCCGTACGAAGTAAGAAAATTCAAGGACGCCCCGGGAATCTACTACGAACGGATCGGAACGTTGAATCTCTGCACGGACGCATGGACGCTTGCAGTGCAGATGGATCTAACGCATCTTGCCTTTATGGAATCCCGGATCTCTCACTCCCTCTCTGACTTCCGGGAGAAATGTGAGAAGGTCATAGGGCCGGCAAATTTCTGTGGACGGATGCTGGGCCACATCGCTCGACTTTCGGAAAATATTCAAGAAAAAGTCGGAGTGGTCCACGACCTCGTAGGAGCCGACCATCCCAGAAAACGACGCGGTCTTGTCGATGGACTAGGTTCGATCTTGAAATCGATCACTGGAAATCTGGACGCAGCCGATGGAGAACGATTAGAGGCGGAAATCGCCGCCCTCCGTGGATCAGGGGAATCCCTTAAACAAGGGATGAAAAAGCAACTCCAGGTCATAGAAACGACGCTGGACATATTCAATAAGTCATCTGTCACAGCCGACCGCAACTACGCCAAGCTATTAAAAATGGTGGATTCGGTAAACAAATACCTGACGAATCAAACCGGGACATTACGAAATGTGCAACATTTCACCGAAAGTTTGACGCTCATGGAGGACTACGTGGAAACCTTTCTGAGGGAAATCAAGGATGTAGTCGACCTATTCGCCGGCGTTACAGTAGGGACCGTGAGTCCGGCCCTCATCACGCCACAACGATTGACGCAGTATTTGACCGAAGCTTTACCTCACCTCCCAAGAGGACACAGTTTTCCGCTACCTGTTACGAGGAAAAACGGAGCAGAAATGTTGCGCTTGGCGACCCCAAAAGCCTATAGAAAAGGCGAAATAATAACGCTGTTGCTAGAAATACCCCTAGTGGAACAATCAGAATTCAGCCTAAATCGTATGTATCCCCTTCCCGCTAAGGGAGTAAACGATACTTTTTTCTATTTGGAGACGCCCGAAAACCCCATAATAGTGGATAAAGAAAACGGGAACTTCCTCCAGTTAACATGGATGGAACTAAAAACGTGTAAGGTGCAAGGAAATCGATACCTTTGTCGCAACAGGTACCCTTCCATGGACATAATGGAAAATGCGCCTTGTGGCGTGTTCATGTTCACCGAAGGAACGTTGGCCTCCGGACACCGATGCCCAAAACGGGCCGTCACGTTGAAGGACATCCTCGTCATCAGCCTACAGCAACCAGGACTATGGCTATATGCTGCACCGCACGACGAGGTCATGAGTATTGCATGTGATGATGCGCCATCAAAAGCAGTAATCCTCCGGAGAACCGGAACGCTCACCCTTAGTGGACGATGCACCGCTAGTACGAGGAATTTCAAAATCAAGGCAGCAAGGAGCAAGATGCAACTAATACAAGAAAATAGCTACTTGCCTGCGCACAATTTAACGCTAACGACGGATGAAGAAGCAGCAATACCGCAAGTGGTAGACGTCTGCGAGGGAATAACTCTAGAACGGGTAGTAAGCAACCCCGATGAGCTGAACAAACTCGGTGTTCGCATCAGAGGAATGGCAAAAGAATTGGACCAGAATCCGTCTACTCCGCTACAATTGTACCACACCATCGGCCAGTACTCCTTAGGGACGATATCTCTACTCGTCCTCGCCGGGTACATTATAATCACTTGTATTAAGCGAAAAGCACTAACTTAGCTCGCCGGAGACGAGCGAAAAGAAAAAATTACATTATTTCTTTTCTTTTTAGGGGGGAGGGATGTTGTAACCCGATAATAAGTAGTACGTATTAAGTAGTACATACACCGAGTAGGTTAAACATTGCGCTGACTCGGCATTGCGCAATTGTCAGAAGCCGCGCGAACGCCGACGCAGCCGAGTTCCAAATTAAAATTACTTCGGAAAAGAATCTCCAAATCTGGGAAAATAATGTAAACCAGATTTGGAGCACAAAAAACAAGAACAATGTTGACTAAGCTGTTCCACTAATAATCCTATAAAAGGACCAGCCAGCAAACATTGAGGCAGTCTGAAATTTAACTTTATAACCTGTACGTGCGGTACGACGGATTTACGTAATAAATCCGTCTTTCCTTTCTCTTGTTCTTGTGCAAAATAAACTATTCTTATTTTTACTTTGACGTTTCACTTGGGTTCTAACCCTTAATTAGAATATCCCTAAAAATACTGTGCAGTACGTAATCGTGCGGTACAACAAAATGATCGGCGCATGGAGATGGCGCGTAGACCGATCCGGGCTCAGGAGACGGCGCGTGAACCGATCGGGGCTCGGAGACGGAGCGTGGACCGATCGGGGCTTAGGAGACAACGCGTGGACCGACGGGGGCTCAGGAAGCAGCGCCTGGACCAATCGTGGCTCGGAGACGGCGCGAGGAGGCATCTGGGCTTGGAAGACGAGGCGTGGATCGATCGGGGCTCGGAGACGGCGCGTGAACTGACCGCGGCTCAGGAGGCCGCGCGTGGACCGATCGAGGCTCAGCAGGCCACGCCTGGACCGATCGGGGCTCCGCGACGGCGCGTGGACCGATCGAGGCTCGGAGACGACGCGTGTACGGATCGGGGATTCGGCGATGACGCGTGGACCGATCCGGGCTCAGGAGACGGCGCGTGGACCGATCGGGGCTCGGAAACGGCGCGTGGAACGATCGGGGCTCAGGAGACGGCGCGTGAACCGATCAGCGCTCGGAGACGGCGCGTGGACCGATAGGGGCTTAGGAGACGGCGCGTGGACCGATCGGGGCTCGGAGACGGGGCGTGGAATGATCGGGGCTCAGGAGACGGCGCGTGAAATGATCGGCGCTCTGAGACGGCGCGTAGACCGATTGGGGCTTACGAGACGGTGCGTGGACCGATCGGGGCTCAGGAAGCGGCGCACGGACCGATCGTGGCTCGGAGACGGCGCGTGGACCGATCGGGGCTTAGGAGACGAAGCGTGGGTCGATCGGGGCTCAGGAGACGGCGCGTGGATCGATCGAGGCTCGGAGACGCCGCGTGGAACGATCGGGGCTCAGGAGACGGCGCTTGAACTTATCGGCGCTCGGAGACGGCGCGTGGACCGATCGGGGCTTAGGATACGGCGCATGGACCGATCGGGGCTCAGGAAGCGGCGCCTGGACCGATCGTGGCTCGGAGACGGCGCGTGGAGGCATCGGGGCTAAGAAGACGACGCATGGACCGATCGGGGCTCAGAAAACGGCGTGTGGACCGATCGGAGCTCGGAGACGACGCGTGGACCGATCGGGGCTCAGGAGACGGCGCGAGGAGCGATCGGACTCAGGAGAAGACGCGTCAATTGATCGTGGCTCAGGAGACGACGCGTCGACGGATCGGGGCTTAGGAGACGACGCGTGGACCGATCGGGGCTTAGGAGACGACGCGTGGACCGATCGGGGTTTAGGAGAGGACGCGTCGACCGATCGGGGTACAGGAGACGGCGCGTGGACCAATCGGGGTTTAGGAGACGACGCGTAGACCGATCGGGGCTCGGAGACGGCGCGTGGACCGATCGGGGCTTAGGAGACGACGAGTGGACCGATCGGGGCTTAGGAGACGATACGTGGACCGATCGGGGCTCAGGAGACGGCGCGTAGACCGGTCGGGGCTTAGGAGACTCACGTTGATCGATTGGGGCTCCGGAGGCGGCGCGTGGACCGATCGGGGCTTAGGAGACTACGCGTGTACCTGTCGGGGCTCAGGAGACTGCGCGTGGATCGATCGGGGCTCGGATACGGCGCGTGGAACGATCGGGACTCAGGAGACAGCGCGTGAAATGATCGGCGCTCGGAGACGGCGCGTGGAGCGATTGGGGCTTAGGAGACGGCGCGTGGACCGATCGGGGCTCAGGAAGCGGCGCCTGGACCGATCGTGGCTCGGAGACGGCGCGTGGAGGCATCTGGGCTTACAAGACGACGCGTGGATCGATCGGGGCTCGGAGACGGCGCGTGAACCGACCAGGGCCCAGGATACGGCGCGTGGACCAGTCGGGGCTTAGGAGACGACGCGAGGACCGATCGAGGCTCGGAGACGACGCGTGTGAGGATCGAGGATTCGAGGACGACGCGTGGACCGATCCGGGCTCAGGAGACGACGCGTGGACCGATCAAGGATCGGAAGCGGCGCGTGGAACGATCGGGGCTTAGGAGACGGCGCGTGGACCGATCGGGGCTCGGAGACGGCGCGTGGAACGATCGGGGCTCAGGAGACAGCACGTGAACCGATCGGCGCTCTCGAAGCGGCGTGTGGAGCAATCGGGGCTCAGGAGACGATGCGTGGACCGATCGGGGCTCAGGTGACGGCGCGCGAACCGACCGGGGCTCAGGAGACTCGTGTGGATCGATCGGGGCTCCGGAGGCGCCGCGTGGACCGATGGGGATCAGGAGACGGTGCATGAACCAACCGGTGCTCCGGAGACGGCTCGTGGACCGATCGGGGCTCGGAGACGACGCGTCGACCGATCGGGGCTCAGGAGGCTGCGCGTGGACCCTTCGGGGCTCGCAGAAGGCACGAGGACCGATCAGGGCTTAGGAGACGACGCGTGGACCGATCGGGGCTCGGAGACGGCGCGTGGACCGATCGGGGCGTAGGAGACGACGCGTGTACCTATCGGGGCTCAGGAGACAGCGAGTGGACCGATTGGGGTTCAGGAGACGGCGCGTGGACCGATCAGGGCTCGGAGACGGCGCGTGGACCGATCGGGGCTCGGAGACGGCGCGTGGACAGATCGGGGCTCAGGAGACCGCGCGTGGACCGATCGGGGCTCGGCGACTGCGCGTGGACGTATCGGGGCTCAGGAGACGGTGCGTGGAGGCATGGGGGCTTAGCAGACGACGCATGGACCGAGCGGGGCTCAGGAGACGGCGCGAGGAGCGATCGGGGCTCAGGAGAAGTCGCGTCAATTGATCGGGGCTCAGGAGACGACGCGGCGACTGATCGGGGCTTAGGAGACGACGCGTGGCCCGATTGGGGCTTAGGAGACGACGTGTGGACCGATCGGGGCTTAGGAGACGGTACGTGAATCGATCGCTGCACAGGAGACGGCGGGTGAACCGGTCGGGTCTTAGGAGACGACGCGTCGACCGATTGGGGCTCAGGGGAAGGGGTGTGGACCGATCGGGGCTCAGGAGACGGCGCCTGGAATGACCGGTGCTCGGCGACTGCGCGTGGACGGATCGGGGCTCAGGAGACGGCGCGTTAAACGATCGCGGCTCGGACACGACGCTTGTACGGATCGGGGCTTGGTGACGGAGGGTTGACCGATCGCGGTTTACAGACGGCCCGTGGACGGATCGGGGCTTAGGAGACGGCGTGTGGACCGCTCGGGGCTCAGGAGACGGCGCGTAGACCGATCGGGGCTCGTAAATGACGCGTCAACCGATCTGGGCTTAGGAGACGATGCGGGGATCGATCGGGGCTCGGCGACTGCGCGTGGACCGACTGGAGCTCAGGAGGTTGCTCGTGGACCAATTGGGGTTCGGGCGACGGCGCGTGGACCAATTGGGGTTCGGGCGACGGCGCGTGGACCAATCGGTGCTCGGAGACGGCGCGTGGACCGATCGGGGCTCGGAGACGACGCGTGTACGGATCAGGGCTTGGTTACGGCGCGTTTACCGATAGCAGCTCGGAGACGGCCCGTGGACGGATCGGGGCTTCGGAGACGGCGCGTGGAATGATCGGGGCTCAGGAGACGGCACGTGGACCGGTCGAGGCTCGGAGACGACGCGTGTGCGGATCGGGGATTCGAGGACGACGGGTGGACTGATCCGGGCTCAGGAGGCCGCGCGTGGACCGATCGAGGCTCGGCGACGGCGCGTGGACCGGTCGGGGCTCGGAGACGACGCGTGTACGGATAAGGGCTTGGTGACGGCGCGTTTACCGATAGCAGCTCGGAGACGGCCCGTGGACGGATCGCGGCTTAGGAGACGGCGCGTGGAATGATCGGGGCTCAGGAGACGGCGCGTGGACCGGTCGAGGCTCGGAGTCGACGCGTGTGCGGTACGGGGATTCGAGGACGACGGGTGGACCGATCCGGGCTCAGGAGACATGGCGTGGTCCGATCGGGGCTCAGGAGACGGCGCGTGAACCGATCGGCGCTCGGAGACGGCGCGTGGACCGATCGGGGCTCGGAGACGGAGCGTGGAGCGATCGGGGCTCAGGAGACGGCGCGTGGTCCGATCGGGGCTTAGGTGACGATGTGTGAACCGATCGGGGCTCGGAGACGGCGCGTGGACCGTTCGAGGCTTAGGTGACAACGCATGGACCGATTGGGGCTCAGGAAGCAGCGCCTGGACCGATCGAGGCTCGGAGACGACGCGTGTACGGATCGGAGATTCGGCGATGACGCGTGGACCGATCCGGGCTCAGGAGACGGCGCGTGGACCGATTGGGGCTCGGAGACGGCGCGTGGAACGATCGGGGCTCAGGAGACGGCGCGTGAACCGATCGGCGCTCGGAGACGGCGCGTGGTCCGATAGGGGCTTAGGAGACGGCGCGTGGACCGGTCGGGGCTCGGAGACGGGGCGTGGAATGATGGGGGCTCAGGAGACGGCGCGTGAAATGATCGGCGCTCTGAGACGGCGCGTAGACCGATTGGGGCTTACGAGACGGCGCATGGACCGATCGGGGCTCAGGAAGCGGCGCCTGGACCGATCGTGGCTCGGAAACGGCGCGTGGAGGCATCGGGGCTAAGAAGACGACGCATGGATCGAGCGGGGCTCAGGAGACGGCGCGAGGAGCGATCGGGGCTCGGAGACGGCGCGTGGAGGTATAGGGGCTTTGAAGACGACGCGTGGACCGAACGGTGCTCAGAAAACGGCGCGTGGACCGATCGGTGCTCGAAGACGATGCGTGGACCGATCGGGGCTCAGGAACCGGCGTGTGGAGCGGTTGGGGCTCAGGAGACGACGCGTGGGTCGATCGGGGCTCAGAAGACGACGCGTCGACCGATCGGGGCTCAGGAGACGGCGCGTAGATCGATCGAGGCTCGGAGACGCCGCGTGGAACAATCGGGGCTCAGGAGAAGGCGCTTGAACTTATCGGCGCTCGGAGACGGCGCGTGGACCGATCGGGGCTTAGGATACGGCGCATAGACCGATCGGGGCTCAGGAAGCGGCGCCTGGACCGATCGTGGCTCGGAGACGGCGCGTGGAGGCATCGGGGCTAAGAAGACGACGCATGGACCGATCGGGGTTCAGGAAACGGCGTGTGGACGGATCGGAGCTCGGAGACGACGCGTGGACCGATCGGGGCTCAGGAGACGGCGCGAGGAGCGATCGGGCTCAGGAGAAGACGCGTCAATTGATCGTGGGTCAGGAGACGACGCGTCGACGGATCGGGGCTTAGGAGACGACGCGTGGCCCGATCGGGGCTTAGGAGACGACGCGTGGACCGATAGGGGTTTAGGAGAGGACGCATCGACCGATCGGGGCACAGGAGACGGCGCGTGGACCGGTTGGGGCTTAGGAGACTCACGTTGATCGATTGGGGCTCCGGAGGCGGCGCGTGGACCGATCGGGGCTCAGGAAGCGGCGCCTGGACCGATCGTGGCTCGGAGACGGCGCGTGGAGGCATCTGGGCTTACAAGATGACGCGTGGATCGATCGGGGCTCGGAGACGGCGCGTGAACTGACCAGGGCTCAGGATACGGCGCGTGGACCAGTCGGGGCTTAGGAGACGACGCGAGGACCGATCGAGGCTCGGAGACGACGCGTGTGAGGATCGGGGATTCGAGGACGACGCGTGCACCGATCCGGGCTCAGGAGACGGCGCGTGGACCGATCGGGGCTTAGGAGAAGGCGCGTGGACCGATCGGGTCTTAGGAGACGGCGCGTGGACCGATCGGGGCTCGGAGACAGCGAGTGGACCGATTGGGGCTCAGGAGAGGGCGCGTGGACCGATCAGGGCTCGGAGACGGCGCGTGGACCGATCGGGGCTCGGAGACGGCGCGTGGACAGATCGGGGCTCAGGAGACCGCGCGTGGACCGATCGGGGCTCGGCGACTGCGCGTGGACGTATCGGGGCTCAGGAGACGGCGCGTGGACCGATCGCGGCTCGGAGATAGCGCGTGAACCGACCGGGGCTTAGGAGGCCGCGCGTCGACCGATCGAGGCTCGGAGATGGCGCGTGGAGCGATCGGGGCTCGGAGACGGCACGTGGAACGATCGGGGCTCAGGAGACGGTGCGTGGAGGCATGGGGGCTTAGAAGACGACGCATGGACCGAGCGGGGCTTAGGAGACGGCGCGAGGAGCGATCGGGGCTCAGGAGAAGTCGCGTCAATTGATCGGGGCTCAGGAGACGACGCGGCGACTGATCGGGGCTCAGGAGACGGCGCGTGGGCCGATCGGGGCTCGGAGACGGCGCGTGGACCGATCGGGGCTCAGGAGGCCGCGCGTGGACCGATCGGGGCTCAAGAGACGGCGCGTGGACCGAATGGGGCTGGGATACGGCGCGTGAACCAATCGGGCCTCAGGAGGCCGCGCGTGGACCGATCGCGGCTCGGCGACGGCGCGTGGACCGATCGGGGCTCAGGAGGCCGCGCGTGGACCGATCATAGCTCGGCGACGGCGCGTGGACCGATCGGGGCTGGGAGCGGCGCGTAGAACGATCGCGGCTTGGCGACGGCGCGTGGACCGATCGGGGCTCAGGAGGCTGCGCATGGTTCGATTGGGGCTCAGGAGACGGCGCGTGGACCGCTCGGGGCTCGAAGACGGCGCGTGGAACGATCAGGGCTCAGGAGACGTCACGTGAAATGATCGGCGCTCGGAGACGGCGCGTGGACCTATCGGGGCTCAGGAGAAGGCGCGTGGACCGATCGGGGCTTAGGAGGGGACCCGTCGACCGATCGGGGTTCAGGAGACGATGCGTGGACCGATCGCGGCTCGGAGACGGCGCGTGGACCGACCGGGGCTAAGGAGGCCGCGCGTGGACCTATCGAGGCTTAGGAGCCGACGCGTGGACCGATCGGGGCTCAGGAAGCGGCGCCTGGACCGATCGTGGCTCGGAGACGGCGCGTGGAGGTATCGGGGGTTATAAGACGACGGATGGACCGATCAGGGCTCAGGAAACGGTACGTGGACCGATCGATGCTCGGAGACGGCGCGTGGACCGACCGGGGCTCAGGAGACGGCGCGTTAACCGATTGGGGCTTAGGAGACGATGAGCGGACCCATCGGGGCTGGAAGACGGCGCGTAGACCGATCGGGGCTCGGAGACAGCGCGTCGACCGATCGGGGTTCGGAGACGGCGCCTGGACCAATTGGGGTTCGGCGACGGCGCGTGGGCCGATCGGGGTTTAGGAGACGGCGCGTGAACCGACCATGGCTCAGGAGGCCGCGCGTGGACCGACTGGGGCTCAGGCGGTTGCGCATGGACCAATTGGGGTTCGGCGACGGCGCGTGGACCTATCGGGGCTCGGAGACGGCGCGTTAACCGATCGGGTCTTAGGAGACGATGCGAGGAGGCATCTGCGTTTACAAGAAGACGCGTGGATCGATCGGGGCTCAGGAGACGGCGCGTGAACCGATCGGCGCTCGGAGACAGCGCGTGGACTGATCGGGGCTCAGGAGACGGCGCGTGAACCGATCGGCGCTCGGAGACTGCGCGTGGACCGATCGGGGCTTAGGAGACGGCGCGTGGACCGATCGGAGATGAGGAGACGATGCGTGGACTGATAGTGCTCTGGAAGCGGCGCACGGACCGATCGTGGCTCGGAGACGGCGCATGGAGGCATCGGCGCTTTGAAGACGACGCGTGGACCGAACGGTGCTCAGAAAACGGCGCGTGGAGCGATCGAGGCTCAGGAGACGACGCGTGGACCGATCGGGGCTCGGAGACGGCGCGTGGAATGATCGGGGCTCAGGAGACGGCGCGTGCACCGATCGGGGCTCGAGGAAGGCGCGTGAAACGATCGGGGCTTAGGAGACGGCGCGTGGACCGATCGGGGCTCAGGAGACGGCGCGCGGACCGACCGGGGCTCAGGAGCCTCGCGTGGACCGATCATGGCTCGGGGACGGCGCGTGGACGGATCGGGGCTCGGAGACGACGCGTGGACCGATTGGGGCTCGGAGACGGCGCGTTAACCGATCGGGGCTTAGGAGACGACGCGTGGACCGAACGGACCTCAGGAGACGGCGCGTGGACCGATCGGTGCTCGGAGACGGCGCGTGGACGGACCGTGGCTTAGAATGCGTCACGCGGACCGATCGGGGCTCGGATACGGCGTGTAGACGTATCGGGGCTTAGGAGACGATGCGTGAACCGATCGGGGCTCAGGAGACGCCGCGTGGACCGATCGGGGCTCGGAGACGGCGCGTGGAACGATCGGGGCTCAGGAGACGGCTCGTGAAATGATCGGCGCTCTGAGACGGCGCGTGGACCGATTGTGGCTGACGAGACGGCGCGTGGATCGATCGGGGCTCAGAAAGCGGCGCCTGGACCTATCGTGGCTCGGAGACGGCGCGTGGAGGCATCGGGGCTAAGAACACGACGCATGGACCGAGCGGGGCTCAGGAGACGGCACGAGGAGCGATCGGGGCTCAGGAGAAGACGCGTCAATTGATCGGGGCTCAGGAGACGACGCGGCGACGGATCGGGGCTTAGGAGACGACGCGTGGACCGATCGGGGCTTCGGAGACGGTACGTGGACCGACCGGAGCTCAGGAGATTCGCGCGTGGACCGATCGCGGCTCGACGCAGCGCGTGGACGGATCAGGGCTCAGGAGACGGCGCGTGGACCGATCGGGGCGGGGAGACGGCGCGTGAACCGACCGGGGCTCAGGAGGCCGCGCGTGGACTGATCGGGGCTCGGCGACTGCGCGTGGACGTATCGGGGCTCAGGAGACGGCGCGTGGACTGATCGGGGCGGGGCGACGGCGCGTTAACCGATCGGGGCTTAGGAGACGATGCGTGGACCGATCGCGGCTCGGAGACGGCGCGTGGACTGACCGGGGCTAAGGAGGCCGCGCGTGGACCTATCGAGGCTTAGGAGCCGACGCGTGGACCGATCGGGGCTCAGGAAGCGGCGCCTGGACCGATCGTGGCTCGGAGACGGCGCGTGGAGGTATCGGGGCTTAAAAGACGACGGATGGACCGATCAGGGCTCAGGAAACGGTACGTGGACCGATCGAGGCTCGGAGACGGCGCGTGAACCGGTCGGGTCTTAGGAGACGATCCATGAACCGATCGGGGCTCGGAGACGGCGCGTGGACAGATCGGGGCTCGGCGACTGCGCGTGGACGTATCGGGGCTCAGGAGACGGCGCGTGGACCGATCGGGGCTCGTAGATGGCACGTTAACCGATCGGGGCTTAGGAGACGATGCGTGGGCCGATCGCGGCTCGGAGATGGCGCGTGAACCGACCGGGGCGCAGGAGGTCGCGCGTGGACCGATCGAGGCTCGGCGACGGCGTGTGCACCCATCGGGGCTCGGAGACGACGCGTGTACGCATCGGGGCTTGGTGACGGCGCGTTTACCTATCGGGGCTCGAAAACGGCGGGTGGACCGTCCGGGGCCCAGGAAACGGCGCGTGGATCGATCGGTGCTCGAAGACGACGCGTGGACCGACCGGGGCTTAGGAGCCGATGCGTGGATCGATCGGGGCTCGAGGAAGGCGCGTGAAACGATCGGGGCTTAGGAGACGGCGCGTGGACCGATCGGGGCTCAGGAGACGGCGCGCGGACCGACCGGGGCTCAGGAGCCTCGCGTGGACCGATCATGGCTCGGCGACGGCGCGTGGACGGATCGGGGCTCGGAGACGACGCGTGGACCGATTGGGGCTCGGAGACGGCGCGTTAACCGATCGGGGCTTAGGAGACAACGCGTGGACCGATCGGACCTCAGGAGACGGCGCGTGGACCGATCGGTGCTCGGAGACGGCGCGTGGACGGACCGTGGCTTAGAATGCGTCACGCGGACCGATTGGGGCTCGGATACGGCGTGTGGACGTATCGGGGCTTAGGAGACGATGCGTGAACCGATCGGGGCTCAGGAGACGCCGCGTGGACCGATCGGGGCTCGGAGACGGCGCGTGGAACGATCGGGGCTCAGGAGACGGCTCGTGAAATGATCGGCGCTCTGAGACGGCGCGTGGACCGATCGGGGCTCAGGAGACGGCGCGTGGACTGATCGGTGCTCGGAGACGGCGCGTGGACGGACCGTGGCTTAGAATGCGTCACGCGGATCGATTGGGTCTCGGAGACGGCGTGTGGACGTATCGGGGGTTAAGAGACGATGCGTGTACCGATCGGGGCTCAGGAGATGGCGCGTGGACCGATCGGGGCTTCGAAGACGGTACGTGGACCGATCGAGGCTCGGAGACGGCGCGTGGACCGATCGGAGATCAGGAGGCCGCGCGTCGACCGATCGGGGTTTGGATACGACGCGTGGACCGATCGGGGCTCGGAGACGGCGCGTGGACCGATCGGGGCTCAGGAGACGGCGCGTAGACCGATCGGGGCTTCGGAGACGGTACGTGGACCGATCGAGGCTCGGAGATGGCGCGTGCACCGACCGGCGCTCGGAGACGGCGCGTGGAGCGATCGGGGCTCAGGAGACGACGCGTGGATCGATCGGGGCTCAGCAGACGACGCGTCGACCGATCGGGGCTCAGGAGGCGGCGCGTGGACCGATTGGGAGTCACGAGACGGCGCGTGGACCGAGTGGGGCTCGGATACGGCGCGTGAACCGACCGAGGCTTAGGAGGCCGCGCGTGGACCGATCGCAGCTCGGCGACGGCGCGTGGAACGATCGGGGCTCAGGAGACGGCTCGTGAAATTATCGGCGCTCTGAGACGGCGCGTGGACCGATTGTGGCTGACGAGACGGCACGTGGATCGATCGGGGCTCAGGAAGCGGCGCCTGGACCTATCGTGGCTCGGAGACGGCGCGTGGAGGCATCGGGGCTCAGGAGACGGGGCGTGAAATGATCGGCGCTCTGAGACGGCGCGTGGACCGATCGGTGCTCGGAGACGACGCGTGGACCGATCGGGGCTGAGGAGACGGCGCGTGAACCGATCGGGGTTCAGGAGTCGGCGCGTGGACCGATCGGGGCGGGGAGACGGCGCGTGAACCGACCGGGGCTCAGGAGGCCGCGCGTGGACTGATCGGGGCTCGGCGACTACGCGTGGACGTATCGGGGCTCAGGAGACGGCGCGTGGACTGATCGGGGCTCGGAGCCGGCGCGTGAACCGATCGGGGTTCAGGAGACGGCGCGTGGATCGATTGGGGCTTGGATACGGCGCAAGCCGCGACCGGGGCTCAGGAGGCCGCGCGTGGACCGATCGGCGCTCGGAGATGGCACGTGGACCGATCGGGGGTTAGGAGACGGCGCGTGCACCGATCGGGGCCCGGAGACGGGTCGCGGACAGATTGGGGCTTAGCAGACGGCGCGTGGACCGATCGTGGATGGGAGACGGCACGTCCACCAATCGGGGCTTAGGAGACGACGCGTAGACCGATCGGGGCCCAGGAGACGGCGCGTGGACCGATCGGGGCTCAGGAAACGGCGCGTGGACCGACTGGGGCTCAGGCGATTGCGCGTGGACGAATTGGGGTTCGGCGACGGCGCGTGGATCGATCGGGGCTCGGAGACGGCGCGTTAACCGATCGCGGCTTAGGAGACGATGCGTGAACTGATCGGGGCTCGGAGACGGCGCGTTAACCGATAGGGGCTTAGGAGACGATGCGTGGACCGATCGGGCTCGGAGACGGCGCGTGAACCGACCGGGGCTCAGGAGGCCGCGCGTGGACTGATCGGGGCTCGGCGACTGCGCGTGGACGTATCGGGGCTCAGGAGACTGCGCGTGGACTGATCGGGGCGGGGCGACGGCGCGTTAACCGATCGGGGTTTAGGAGACGATGCGTGGACCGATCGGGGCTCGGAGACGGCGCGTGGACAGATCGGGGCTCAGGAGCCTCGCGTGGACCGATCATGGCTCGGCGACGGCGCGTGGATGGATCGGGGCTCGGAGACGACGCGTGGACCGATTGGGGCTCGGAGACGGCGCGTTAACCGCTCGGGGCTTAGGAGACAACGCGTGGACCGATCGGACCTCAGGAGACGGCGCGTGGACCGATCGGTGCTCGGAGACGGCGCGTGGACTGATCGGTGCTCGGAGACGGCGCGTGGACGGACCGTGGCTTAGAATGCGTCACGCGGATCGATTGGGGTTCGGCGACGGCGCGTGGATCGATCGGGGCTCGGAGACGGCGCGTTAACCGATCGCGGCTTAGGAGACGATGCGTGAACTGATCGGGGCTCGGAGACGGCGCGTCAACCGATAGGGGCTTAGGAGACGATGCGTGGACCGATCGGGCTCGGAGACGGCGCGTGAACCGACCGGGGCTCAGGAGGCCGCGCGTGGACCGATCGAGGCTCGGCGACGGCGCGTGGACCGGTCGGGGCTCGGAGACGACGTGTGTACGGATCAGGGCTTGGTGACGGCGCGATTACCGATAGCAGCTCGAAGACGGCCCGTGGACGGATCGCGGCTTAGGAGACGGCGCGTGGAACGATCGGGGCTCAGGAGACGGCGCGTGGACCGACCGGGGCTCGGAGACGGCGCGTGGAACGCTAGGGGCTCAGGAGACGGCGCGTGAAATGATCGGCGCCCGGAGATGGCGCGTGGACCGATTGGGGCTTAAGAGACGAAGGGTGGACCGATCGGGGCTTAGGAAACGGCACGTGAATCGATCGGGGCACAGCAGACGGCGCGTGAACCGGTCGGGGCTTAGGAGACGACGCGTTGACCGATCGGCGATCGGAGACAGCGCGTCGACCGATCGGGGTTCGGTGACGGCGCGTGGAACGTCCGGGGCTCAGGAGGGGATGCGTGGACCGATCGCGGCTCTGGAGACTGCGCGTGGACCGATCGGAGCTTAGAAGACGATGCCTAGACCGTTTGGGGCTCAGGAGACAGCGCGTGGACTGATCGGGGCTCGGAGACGGCGCGTTAACCGATCGGCGCTTGGAGACAGCGCGTCGACCGATCGGGGTTCGGTGACGGCGCGTGGAATGTCCGGGGCTCAGGAGGGGATGCGTGGACCGATCGCGGCTCTGGAGACTGCGCGTGGATCGATCGGGGCTTAGGGAACGACGCGTGGACCGATCGGGGCTCGGAGACGGCGCGTTAACCGATTGGGGCTTAGGAGACCATGCGTGGACCGATCGGAACTCGAAGAAGGCGCGTGGACCGATCGGGACTCAGGAGGCCGCGCGTGGACAGATCATGACTCGGCGACGGCGCGTGGACCGATCGGGGCTCGGAGACGACGCGTGGACCGATCGGAGCTCGGAGACAGCGCGTGGACCGACTGGGGCTCAGGCGGTTTCGCGTGGACCAATTGGGGTTCGGCGACGGCGCGTGGACCGATCGGGGCTTAGGAGGCCGCGCGTGGACCGATCGCGGCTCGGCGACGGCGCGTGGACCGATCGGGGCTCAGGAGGCCGCGCGTGGACCGATCGGGGTTGAGGAGACAGCGCGTGGACCGATTGGGGCTCGGATACGGCGCGTGAACCAATCGGGCCTCAGGAGGCCGCGCGTGGACCGATCGCGGCTTGGCGACGGCGCGTGGACCGATCGGGGCTCAGGAGGCCGCGCGTGGACCGATCACAGCTCGGCGACGGCGCGTGGACCGATCGGGGCTCGGAGACGACGCGTGGACCGATCGGGGTTCGGCGACCGCGCGTGAACCGACTGGGGCTCAGGCGGTTGCGCGTGCACCAATTGGGGTTCGGCGACGGCGCGTGGACCGTTCGGGGCTCGGAGACGGCGCGTTAACCGATCGGGGCTTAGGAGACGATGCGTGGACCGATCGGGGCTCAGAGACGGCGCGTGGACCGATCGGGGCTCGGCGACGGCGCGTGGACAGATCGAGGCTCGGAGACAACGCGTGTACGGATCGGGGCTTTGAAGACGACATGTGGACCGATCGTGGCTCAAGAAACGGCGTGTGGAGCGATCGGGGCTCAGGAGACGACGCGGCGACCGATCAGGGCTCAGGGTGATGGCGCGTGGACCGACCGGGGCTCAGGAGACAGCGCGTGAAATGATCGGCGCTCGGAGATGGCGCGTGGACCGATTGGGGCTTAAGAGACGACGGGTGGACCGATCGGGGCTTAGGAAACGGCACGTGAATCGATCGGGGCACAGCAGACGGCGCGTGAACCGGTCGGGGCTTAGGAGACGACGCGTTGACCGATCGGCGCTCGGAGACAGCGCGTCGACCGATCGGGGTTCGGTGACGGCGCGTGGAACGTCCGGGGCTCAGGAGGGGATGCGTGGACCGATCGCGGCTCTGGAGACTGCGCGTGGACCGATCGGAGCTTAGAAGACGATGCCTAGACCGATTGGGGCTCAGGAGACAGCGCGTGGACCAATTGGGGTTCGGCGACGGCGCGTGGACCAATCGCGGCTCGGAGACGGCGCGTTAACCGATCGGGGCTTAGGAGACGATGCGTGAACCGATCGGGGCTCGGAGACGGCGCGTGGACCGACCGGGGCTCGGAGACGACGCGTGGACCGATCGGGGCTCGGAGACGGCGCGTTAACCGATCGGGGCTTAGGAGACGATCCGTGAACCGATCGGGGCTCGGAGACGGCGCGTGGACAGATCGGGCTCAGGAGACGGCGCGTTAACCGATTGGGGCTTAGGAGACGTTGCGTGGACCGATCGGCGCTCGAAGACGGCGCGTGGACCGATCGGGGCTCGGACACAGTGCATGGACCGACTGGGGCTCAGGCGGTTGCGCGTGGATCGATCGGGGCTCGGAGACGGCGCGTGGAACGATCGGGTCTCAGGAGAAGGCGCGTGAAATCATCGGCGCCCGGAGACGTCGCGCGGACGAATCGGGGCTTAGGAGACGACGCGTGGACCGATCGGGGCTCCGGAGACGGCGCCTGGACCGATCGTGGCTCGGAGACGGCGCGTGGAGGTATCCGGGCTAAGAAGACGACACATGGACCGAGCGGGGTTCAGGAGACGGCGCGAGGAGCGATCGGGGCACAGGAGAAGACACGTCAATTGATCGGGGCTCCGGAGACGACGCCTCGACGGATCGGGGCTCAGGAGGCGGCACGAGAAGCGATCGGGGCTCAGGAGAAGACGCGTCAATTGATCGGGGCTCAGGAGACGACGCGTCGACGAATCGGGGCTTGAGAGACGACGCGTGAACCGATCAGGGCTCCGGAGACGGCGCGTCGACCGACCGGAGCTCAGGAGATTCGCGTGGATCGATCGGGGCTCCGTAGGCGGCGCGTGGACCGATTGGGGCTTCGGAGACGACGCGTGGGCCGATCGGGGCTCAGGAGGCCGCGCGTGGACCGATCATGGCTCGGCGACGGCGCGTAGACCGATCGGGGCTCGGAGACGACGCGTGGACCGATCGGGGCTCGGAGACAGCGCGTGGACCGACTGGGGCTCAGGCGGTTGCGCGTGGACCAATTGGGGCTCGGGAGGCGGCGCGTGGACCGATTGGGGAGCAGAAGATGGTGCGTGGACCGATCGGGGCTCGGAGACGGCGCGTGGACCGATCGGAGCTTAGAAGACGACGCGTAGACCGATTGGGGCTCAGGCGGTTTCGCGTGGACCAATTGGGGTTCGGCGACGGCGCGTGGACCGATCGTGGCGCGAGAAGGCATCTGGGCTTACAAGACGACGCGTGGATCGAACGGGGCTCGGAGACGACGCATGAACCGACCGGGCCTCAGGAGACGGCGCGTGCACTGATCGGGGCTCGGAGACGGCGCGTTAACCGATCGGGGCTTAGGAGACGGCGTGTGAACGTATCGGGGCTTAGGAGAGGATGCGTTGACCGATCGGGGCTCATGAGACGGCGCGTAGACCGATCGGGGCTCAGGAGACGGCGCGTGGACCGATCGGTGCTCGGAGACGGCGCGTGGACGGACCGTGGCTTGGAATGCGTCAAGCGGACTGATCGGGCCTCGGATACGGCGTGTGGACCGATCGGGGTTCGGAGACGCCGCGTGGACCGATCGGGGCTTAGGAGACGACACGTGGACCGATCGGGGCTCGGAGACGACGCGTGGACCGATCGGGGCTCAGGTGACGGCGCGTGGACCGATCGGGGCTTAGGAGACGATTCGTGGACCGATCGGGGCTCAGGACACGGCGCGTGGAGCGATCGGGGCTCGGAACCGGCGGGTGGACCGTCCGGGGCTTAGGAGATGATGCCTGGACCGATCGGGGCTCAGAAGACGGCGCGTGGACGGATCGGCGCTCGGAGACGGCGCCTGGACCGATCGGGGCTCAGGAGACGGCGCGTGGACCGATCGACGCTCGGAGACGGCGCGTGGAACGGTCGGGGCTCAGGAGACGACGCGTGGACCGATCGGGGCGTAGGACACGGCGCGTGTACCTTTCGGGGCTCACGAGACAGCGTGTGGACCGATTGGGGCTCAGGAGTCGGCGCGTGGACCGATCGGGGCTCGGAGACGGCGCGTGGACCGATCGGTGCTCGGAGACGGCGCGCGGACGGACCGCGGCTCAGAATGCGGTACGCGGACCGATCGGGGATCGGACACGGCGTGTAGACCGATCGAGGCTCGGAGACGACGCGTTTACGGATCGGGGATCAGGAGACGACGCGTGGAACGATCCGGGCTCAGGAGACGGAGCGTGGACCGATCGGGACTCGGAGACAGCGTGTGGAACGATCGGGGCTCGGGTGACGGCGCGTGAACCGATCGGCGCTCGGAGACGGCGCGTGGATCGATCGGGGATCGGGGACGGCGCGTGGAACGATCGGGGCTCGGAGTCGACGCGTTAGCCGATCGGGGCTTAGGAGACGGCGCGTGGACCGATCGGGGCTTAGGAGACGGCGCGTGGGCCGATCGGAGCTCGGAGACGGCGCGTGGAGGCATCGGGGCTTAGAAGACGACGTATGGACCGTTCGGGGCTCAGGAAACGGCTCGTGGACCGATTGGAGCTCGGAGACAACGCGTGGACCGACTGGGGCTCAGGCGGTTGCGCGTGGACCAATTGGGGTTCGGCAACGGCGCGTGGACCGATCGCGGCTCGGAGACGGCGCGTGGAACGATCGGGGCTCAGGAGACGGCGCGTGAACCGATCGGCGCTCGGAGACGGCGCGTGGACCGATCGGGGCTTAGGAGACTACGCGTTGACCGATCGGGGCTCAGGTGACGGCGCGCGGACCGACCGGGGATCAGGAGACGGCGCGTCAAGTTATCAGCGCTCAGAGACGTCACGTGGACCGATCGGGGCTTAGGAGACGGCGCGTGGACCGATCGGGGCTCAGGAAGCGGCGCCTGGACCGATCGTGGCTCGGAGAAGACGCGTGGAGGCATCGGGGCTAAGAAGACGACGCATGGACCGATCGGGGCTCAGGAAACGGGGTGTGGACCGATCAGAGCTCGGAGACGACGCGTGGACCGATCGGGGCTTAGGAGACTACGCGTGTACCTATCGGGGCTCAGGAGACAGCGCGTGGACCGATCGGGGCTCAGGAGGCGGCGCGTGGATCGATCGGGGCACGGTGACGGCGCGTGGAACGATCGGGTCTCAGGAGACGGCGCGTGAAATGATCGGCGCTCGGAGACGCCGCGTGAACCGATCGGGGCTCAGGAGACGCCGCGTGGACCGATCGGGGCTCGGAGACGGCGCGTGGAACGATCGGGGCTCAGGAGACGGCGCGTGAAATGATCGGCGCTCTGAGACGGCGCGTGGACCGATTGTGGCTTACGAGACGGCGCGTGGATCGATCGGGGGTCAGGAAGCGGCGCCTGGACCTATCGTGGCTCGGAGACGACGCGTTTAAGTATCGGGAATCAGGAGACGACGCGTGGAACGATCCGGGCTCAGGAGACGAAGCGTGGACCGATCGGGGCTCGGAGACGCCGTGTGGAACGATCGGCGCTCGGAGACGGCGCGTGGACCGATCGGGGCTTAGGAGACGATGCGTGGACCTATCGGGGCTCAGGAGACGGCGCGTGGAGCGATCGGGGCTCGGAAACGGCGGGTGGACCGTCCGGGGCTTAGGAGACGATGCCTGGACCGATCGGGGCTCAGAAGACGGCGCGTGGACGCATCGGCGCTCGGAGACGGCGCCTGGACCGATCGGGGCGCAGGAGACGGCGCGTGGACCGATCGACGCTCGGAGACGGCGCGTGGAACGATCGGGGCTCAGGAGAGGACGCGTGGACCGATCGGGGCTCAGGAGATGGCGCGTAGACCGATCGGGGCTCCGAAACGACGCGTTAACCGAGCGGGGCTTAGGAGACGATGCGTGGACCCATCGGGGCTCAGGAGACGGCGCGTCGACCGACCCGAGCTCAGGAGATTCGCGTGGATCGATCGGGGCTCCGTAGGCGGCGCGTGGACCGATTGGGGCTTAGGAGACGACGCGTGGACAGATCGGGACTCAGGAGACGGAGCGTGGCCCGATTGGGGCTCGGATACGGCGCGTGAACCGACCGGGGCTCAGGAGGCCGCGCGTGGACCGCTCATGGCTCGGCGACGGCGCGTAGACCGATCGGGGCTCGGAGACGACGCGTGGACCGATCAGGGCTCGGAGACAGCGCGTGGACGGATTGGGGCTCGGATACGGCGCGTGAACCAATCGGGGCTCAGGAGGCCGCGCGTGGACCGATCGAGGCTCGGCGACGGCGCGTGGACCGGTCGGGGCTCGGAGACGACGTGTGTACGGATCAGGGCTTGGTGACGGCGCGATTACCGATAGCAGCTCGAAGACGGCCCGTGGACGGATCGCGGCTTAGGAGACGGCGCGTGGAACGATCGGGGCTCAGGAGACGGCGCGTGGACCGACCGGGGCTCGGAGACGGCGCGTGGAACGCTAGGGGCTCAGGAGACGGCGCGTGAAATGATCGGCGCCCGGAGATGGCGCGTGGACCGATTGGGGCTTAAGAGACGAAGGGTGGACCGATCGGGGCTTAGGAAACGGCACGTGAATCGATCGGGGCACAGCAGACGGCGCGTGAACCGGTCGGGGCTTAGGAGACGACGCGTTGACCGATCGGCGATCGGAGACAGCGCGTCGACCGATCGGGGTTCGGTGACGGCGCGTGGAACGTCCGGGGCTCAGGAGGGGATGCGTGGACCGATCGCGGCTCTGGAGACTGCGCGTGGACCGATCGGAGCTTAGAAGACGATGCCTAGACCGTTTGGGGCTCAGGAGACAGCGCGTGGACTGATCGGGGCTCGGAGACGGCGCGTTAACCGATCGGCGCTTGGAGACAGCGCGTCGACCGATCGGGGTTCGGTGACGGCGCGTGGAATGTCCGGGGCTCAGGAGGGGATGCGTGGACCGATCGCGGCTCTGGAGACTGCGCGTGGATCGATCGGGGCTTAGGGAACGACGCGTGGACCGATCGGGGCTCGGAGACGGCGCGTTAACCGATTGGGGCTTAGGAGACCATGCGTGGACCGATCGGAACTCGAAGACGGCGCGTGGACCGATCGGGACTCAGGAGGCCGCGCGTGGACAGATCATGACTCGGCGACGGCGCGTGGACCGATCGGGGCTCGGAGACGACGCGTGGACCGATCGGAGCTCGGAGACAGCGCGTGGACCGACTGGGGCTCAGGCGGTTTCGCGTGGACCAATTGGGGTTCGGCGACGGCGCGTGGACCGATCGGGGCTTAGGAGGCCGCGCGTGGACCGATCGCGGCTCGGCGACGGCGCGTGGACCGATCGGGGCTCAGGAGGCCGCGCGTGGACCGATCGGGGTTGAGGAGACAGCGCGTGGACCGATTGGGGCTCGGATACGGCGCGTGAACCAATCGGGCCTCAGGAGGCCGCGCGTGGACCGATCGCGGCTTGGCGACGGCGCGTGGACCGATCGGGGCTCAGGAGGCCGCGCGTGGACCGATCACAGCTCGGCGACGGCGCGTGGACCGATCGGGGCTCGGAGACGACGCGTGGACCGATCGGGGTTCGGCGACCGCGCGTGAACCGACTGGGGCTCAGGCGGTTGCGCGTGCACCAATTGGGGTTCGGCGACGGCGCGTGGACCGTTCGGGGCTCGGAGACGGCGCGTTAACCGATCGGGGCTTAGGAGACGATGCGTGGACCGATCGGGGCTCAGAGACGGCGCGTGGACCGATCGGGGCTCGGCGACGGCGCGTGGACAGATCGAGGCTCGGAGACAACGCGTGTACGGATCGGGGCTTTGAAGACGACATGTGGACCGATCGTGGCTCAAGAAACGGCGTGTGGAGCGATCGGGGCTCAGGAGACGACGCGGCGACCGATCAGGGCTCAGGGTGATGGCGCGTGGACCGACCGGGGCTCAGGAGACAGCGCGTGAAATGATCGGCGCTCGGAGATGGCGCGTGGACCGATTGGGGCTTAAGAGACGACGGGTGGACCGATCGGGGCTTAGGAAACGGCACGTGAATCGATCGGGGCACAGCAGACGGCGCGTGAACCGGTCGGGGCTTAGGAGACGACGCGTTGACCGATCGGCGCTCGGAGACAGCGCGTCGACCGATCGGGGTTCGGTGACGGCGCGTGGAACGTCCGGGGCTCAGGAGGGGATGCGTGGACCGATCGCGGCTCTGGAGACTGCGCGTGGACCGATCGGAGCTTAGAAGACGATGCCTAGACCGATTGGGGCTCAGGAGACAGCGCGTGGACCAATTGGGGTTCGGCGACGGCGCGTGGACCAATCGCGGCTCGGAGACGGCGCGTTAACCGATCGGGGCTTAGGAGACGATGCGTGAACCGATCGGGGCTCGGAGACGGCGCGTGGACCGACCGGGGCTCGGAGACGACGCGTGGACCGATCGGGGCTCGGAGACGGCGCGTTAACCGATCGGGGCTTAGGAGACGATCCGTGAACCGATCGGGGCTCGGAGACGGCGCGTGGACAGATCGGGCTCAGGAGACGGCGCGTTAACCGATTGGGGCTTAGGAGACGTTGCGTGGACCGATCGGCGCTCGAAGACGGCGCGTGGACCGATCGGGGCTCGGACACAGTGCATGGACCGACTGGGGCTCAGGCGGTTGCGCGTGGATCGATCGGGGCTCGGAGACGGCGCGTGGAACGATCGGGTCTCAGGAAAAGGCGCGTGAAATCATCGGCGCCCGGAGACGTCGCGCGGACGAATCGGGGCTTAGGAGACGACGCGTGGACCGATCGGGGCTCCGGAGACGGCGCCTGGACCGATCGTGGCTCGGAGACGGCGCGTGGAGGTATCCGGGCTAAGAAGACGACACATGGACCGAGCGGGGTTCAGGAGACGGCGCGAGGAGCGATCGGGGCACAGGAGAAGACACGTCAATTGATCGGGGCTCCGGAGACGACGCCTCGACGGATCGGGGCTCAGGAGGCGGCACGAGAAGCGATCGGGGCTCAGGAGAAGACGCGTCAATTGATCGGGGCTCAGGAGACGACGCGTCGACGAATCGGGGCTTGAGAGACGACGCGTGAACCGATCAGGGCTCCGGAGACGGCGCGTCGACCGACCGGAGCTCAGGAGATTCGCGTGGATCGATCGGGGCTCCGTAGGCGGCGCGTGGACCGATTGGGGCTTCGGAGACGACGCGTGGGCCGATCGGGGCTCAGGAGGCCGCGCGTGGACCGATCATGGCTCGGCGACGGCGCGTAGACCGATCGGGGCTCGGAGACGACGCGTGGACCGATCGGGGCTCGGAGACAGCGCGTGGACCGACTGGGGCTCAGGCGGTTGCGCGTGGACCAATTGGGGCTCGGGAGGCGGCGCGTGGACCGATTGGGGAGCAGAAGATGGTGCGTGGACCGATCGGGGCTCGGAGACGGCGCGTGGACCGATCGGAGCTTAGAAGACGACGCGTAGACCGATTGGGGCTCAGGCGGTTTCGCGTGGACCAATTGGGGTTCGGCGACGGCGCGTGGACCGATCGTGGCGCGAGAAGGCATCTGGGCTTACAAGACGACGCGTGGATCGAACGGGGCTCGGAGACGACGCATGAACCGACCGGGCCTCAGGAGACGGCGCGTGCACTGATCGGGGCTCGGAGACGGCGCGTTAACCGATCGGGGCTTAGGAGACGGCGTGTGAACGTATCGGGGCTTAGGAGAGGATGCGTTGACCGATCGGGGCTCATGAGACGGCGCGTAGACCGATCGGGGCTCAGGAGACGGCGCGTGGACCGATCGGTGCTCGGAGACGGCGCGTGGACGGACCGTGGCTTGGAATGCGTCAAGCGGACTGATCGGGCCTCGGATACGGCGTGTGGACCGATCGGGGTTCGGAGACGCCGCGTGGACCGATCGGGGCTTAGGAGACGACACGTGGACCGATCGGGGCTCGGAGACGACGCGTGGACCGATCGGGGCTCAGGTGACGGCGCGTGGACCGATCGGGGCTTAGGAGACGATTCGTGGACCGATCGGGGCTCAGGACACGGCGCGTGGAGCGATCGGGGCTCGGAACCGGCGGGTGGACCGTCCGGGGCTTAGGAGATGATGCCTGGACCGATCGGGGCTCAGAAGACGGCGCGTGGACGGATCGGCGCTCGGAGACGGCGCCTGGACCGATCGGGGCTCAGGAGACGGCGCGTGGACCGATCGACGCTCGGAGACGGCGCGTGGAACGGTCGGGGCTCAGGAGACGACGCGTGGACCGATCGGGGCGTAGGACACGGCGCGTGTACCTTTCGGGGCTCACGAGACAGCGTGTGGACCGATTGGGGCTCAGGAGTCGGCGCGTGGACCGATCGGGGCTCGGAGACGGCGCGTGGACCGATCGGTGCTCGGAGACGGCGCGCGGACGGACCGCGGCTCAGAATGCGGTACGCGGACCGATCGGGGATCGGACACGGCGTGTAGACCGATCGAGGCTCGGAGACGACGCGTTTACGGATCGGGGATCAGGAGACGACGCGTGGAACGATCCGGGCTCAGGAGACGGAGCGTGGACCGATCGGGACTCGGAGACAGCGTGTGGAACGATCGGGGCTCGGGTGACGGCGCGTGAACCGATCGGCGCTCGGAGACGGCGCGTGGATCGATCGGGGATCGGGGACGGCGCGTGGAACGATCGGGGCTCGGAGTCGACGCGTTAGCCGATCGGGGCTTAGGAGACGGCGCGTGGACCGATCGGGGCTTAGGAGACGGCGCGTGGGCCGATCGGAGCTCGGAGACGGCGCGTGGAGGCATCGGGGCTTAGAAGACGACGTATGGACCGTTCGGGGCTCAGGAAACGGCTCGTGGACCGATTGGAGCTCGGAGACAACGCGTGGACCGACTGGGGCTCAGGCGGTTGCGCGTGGACCAATTGGGGTTCGGCAACGGCGCGTGGACCGATCGCGGCTCGGAGACGGCGCGTGGAACGATCGGGGCTCAGGAGACGGCGCGTGAACCGATCGGCGCTCGGAGACGGCGCGTGGACCGATCGGGGCTTAGGAGACTACGCGTTGACCGATCGGGGCTCAGGTGACGGCGCGCGGACCGACCGGGGATCAGGAGACGGCGCGTCAAGTTATCAGCGCTCAGAGACGTCACGTGGACCGATCGGGGCTTAGGAGACGGCGCGTGGACCGATCGGGGCTCAGGAAGCGGCGCCTGGACCGATCGTGGCTCGGAGACGACGCGTGGAGGCATCGGGGCTAAGAAGACGACGCATGGACCGATCGGGGCTCAGGAAACGGGGTGTGGACCGATCAGAGCTCGGAGACGACGCGTGGACCGATCGGGGCTTAGGAGACTACGCGTGTACCTATCGGGGCTCAGGAGACAGCGCGTGGACCGATCGGGGCTCAGGAGGCGGCGCGTGGATCGATCGGGGCACGGTGACGGCGCGTGGAACGATCGGGTCTCAGGAGACGGCGCGTGAAATGATCGGCGCTCGGAGACGCCGCGTGAACCGATCGGGGCTCAGGAGACGCCGCGTGGACCGATCGGGGCTCGGAGACGGCGCGTGGAACGATCGGGGCTCAGGAGACGGCGCGTGAAATGATCGGCGCTCTGAGACGGCGCGTGGACCGATTGTGGCTTACGAGACGGCGCGTGGATCGATCGGGGGTCAGGAAGCGGCGCCTGGACCTATCGTGGCTCGGAGACGACGCGTTTAAGTATCGGGAATCAGGAGACGACGCGTGGAACGATCCGGGCTCAGGAGACGAAGCGTGGACCGATCGGGGCTCGGAGACGCCGTGTGGAACGATCGGCGCTCGGAGACGGCGCGTGGACCGATCGGGGCTTAGGAGACGATGCGTGGACCTATCGGGGCTCAGGAGACGGCGCGTGGAGCGATCGGGGCTCGGAAACGGCGGGTGGACCGTCCGGGGCTTAGGAGACGATGCCTGGACCGATCGGGGCTCAGAAGACGGCGCGTGGACGCATCGGCGCTCGGAGACGGCGCCTGGACCGATCGGGGCGCAGGAGACGGCGCGTGGACCGATCGACGCTCGGAGACGGCGCGTGGAACGATCGGGGCTCAGGAGAGGACGCGTGGACCGATCGGGGCTCAGGAGATGGCGCGTAGACCGATCGGGGCTCCGAAACGACGCGTTAACCGAGCGGGGCTTAGGAGACGATGCGTGGACCCATCGGGGCTCAGGAGACGGCGCGTCGACCGACCCGAGCTCAGGAGATTCGCGTGGATCGATCGGGGCTCCGTAGGCGGCGCGTGGACCGATTGGGGCTTAGGAGACGACGCGTGGACAGATCGGGACTCAGGAGACGGAGCGTGGCCCGATTGGGGCTCGGATACGGCGCGTGAACCGACCGGGGCTCAGGAGGCCGCGCGTGGACCGCTCATGGCTCGGCGACGGCGCGTAGACCGATCGGGGCTCGGAGACGACGCGTGGACCGATCAGGGCTCGGAGACAGCGCGTGGACGGATTGGGGCTCGGATACGGCGCGTGAACCAATCGGGGCTCAGGAGGCCGCGCGTGGACCGATCGCGGCTCGGCGACGGCGCGTGGACCGATCGGGTCTCAGGAATCCGCGCGTGGACAGATCATGACTCGGCTACGGCGCGTGGACCGATCGGGGCTCGGAGACGACGCGTGGACCGATCGGGGCTCGGAGACAGCACGTGGACCGACTGGGGCTCAGGCGGTTTCGCGTGGACCAATTGGGGTTCGGCGACGGCCCATGGACCGATCGGGGCTTAGGAGACGGCGCGTGGACCGATCGGGGCTCAGGAGACGACGCGTGGACCGATCGTGGCTCAGGAGACGGCGCGTGCACCGATCGGGGCTCAGGAGACTCGCTTGGATCGATCGGGGCTCCGGAGGCGCCGCGTAGACCGATGGGGATCAGGAGACGCTGCGCAGACCGATCGGGGCTTAGGAGACGACGCGTGGACCGATCGGGGCGTAGGACACGACGCGTGTACCTATCGGGGCTCACGAGACAGCGTGTGGACCGATTGGGCCCCAGGAGACGGCGCGTAGACCGATCGGTGCTCAGAGACGGCGCGTGGATCGAGCGGGGCTCGGAGACGGCGCGTGGATGGACCGTGGCTTAGAATGCGGCACGAGGACCGATCGGGGCTCGGAGACGGCGGGTGGAATGATCGGGTCTCAGGAGACGGCGCGTTAAATGATCGGCGCTCGGAGACGCCGCGTGGACCGATTGGGGCTTAGGAGACGGCGCGTGGACCGATCGGCGCGCAGGAAGCGGCGCCTGGACCCATCGTGGCTCTGAGACGGCGCGTGGAGGCACCCGGGCTAAGAAGACGACGCATGGACCGAGCGGGGTTCAGGAGACGGCGCGAGGAGCGATCGGGGCTCAGGAGAAGACACGTCAATTGATCGGGGCTCCGGAGACGACGCCTCGACGGATCGGGGCTCAGGAGGCGGCACGAGAAGCGATCGGGGCTCAGGAGAAGACGCGTCAATTGATCGGGGCTCAGGAGACGACGCATCGACGAATCGGGGCTTAGGAGACGACTCGTGGACCGATCGTGGCTCAGGAGACGGCGCGTCGACCGACCGGAGCTCAGGAGATTCGCGTAGACCGATCATGGCTCGGCGACGGCGCGTGGACGGATCGGGGCTCGGAGACGACGCGTGGACCGATTGGGGCTCGGAGACGGCGCGTTAACCGATCGGGGCTTAGGAGACGACGCGTGGACCGATCGGACCTCAGGAGACGGCGCGTGGATCGATCGGTGCTCGGAGACGGCGCGTGGGCGGACCGTGGCTTAGATTGCGTCACGCGGACCGATCGGGGCTCGGATACGGCTTGTGGACGTATCGGGGCTTTGGAGACGATGCGTGAACCGATCGGGGCTCAGGAGACGGCGCGTGGACCGATCGGGGCTTCGGAGACGGTACGTGGACCGACCGGAGCTCAGGAGATTCGCGTGGATCGATCGGGGCTCCGGAGGCGGCGCGTGGACCGATTGGGGAGCATGAGATGGTACGTGGACCGATCGGGGCTCGGAGACGGCGCACGCACCGATCGGGGCTTAGGATACGACGCGTGGACCGATTGGGGCTCAGGAGGCCGCGCGTGGACCGATCGCGGGTCGACGCAGCGCGTGGACGGATCAAGGCTCAGGAGACGGCGCGTGGTCCGATCGGGGCGGGGAGACGGCGCGTGAATCGACCGGGGCTCAGGAGACCGCGCGTGGACTGATCGGGGCTCGGCGACTGCGCGTGGACGTATCGGGGCTCAGGAGACGGCGCGTGGACCAATCGGGGCTCGGAAACGGCGCCTGGACCGATCGGAGCTCGGAGACGACGCGTGGAGCGGTCGGGGCTCAGGAGAAGACGCGTAGATCGATCGGGGCTCAGGAGACGACGCGTCGACGGATCGGGGCTTAGGAGACGACGCGTGGACCGATCGGGACTTAGGAGCCGACGCGTGGACCGATCCGGGCTCAGGAGACGGCGCGTGGACCGATCGGTGCTCGGAGACGGCGCGTGGACGGACCGTGGCTTAGAATGCGTCACGCGGACCGATCGGGGCTCGGATACGGCGTGTGGACGTATCGGGGCTCAGGAGACGATGCGTGAACCGATCGGGGCTCAGGAGACGCCGCATGGACCGATCGGGTCTCGGAGACGGCGCGTGGAACGATCGGGGCTCAGGAGACGGCGCGTGAAATGATCGGCGCTCTGAGACAGCGCGTGGACCGATTGTGGCTTACGAGACGGCGCGTGGATCGATCGGGGCTCAGGAAGCGGCGCCTGGACCTATCGTGGCTCGGAGACGGCGCGTGGAGGCATCGGGGCTAAGAACACGACGCATGTATCGAGCGGGGCTCAGGAGACGGCGCGAGGAGCGATCGGGGCTCAGGGGAAGACGCGTCAATTGATCGGGGCTCAGGAGACGACGCGGCGACCGATCGGGGCTTAGGAGACGACGCGTGGACCGATCGGGGCTCAGGAGACGGCGCGTGGACCGATCGGGGCTTCGGAGACGGCGCGTGGACCGACCGGGGCTAAGGAGGCCGCGCGTGGACCGATAGAGGCTTAGGAGCCGACGCGTGGACCGATCGGGGCTGAGGAGACGGTACGAGGACCGACCGGAGCTCAGGAGATTCGCGTGGATCGATCAGGGCTCCGGAGGCGGCGCATGGACCGATTGGGGAGCATGCGATGGTGCGTGGACCGATCGGGGCTCGGAGACGATGCGTGGACCGATCGGGGCTCGGAGACGGCGCGTGGACCGACCGGGGCTAAGGAGGCCGCGCGTGGACCTATCGAGGCTTAGGAGCCGACGTGTGGACCGATCGGGGCTGAGGAGACGGCGCGTGGACCGAACGGGGCTCGGAGACGGCGCGTGGAACGATCGGAGCACAGGAGACGGCGCGTGAACCGATCGGCGCTCGGAGACGGCGCGTGGATCGATCGGGGCTTAGGAGAAGGCGCGTGGACGGATCGGGGCTTAGGAGACGATTCGTGGACCGATCGGGTCTCGGAGACGGCGCGTGGACCGACCAGGGCTAAGCAGGCCGCGCGTGGACCGATAGAGGCTTAGGAGCCGACGCGTGGACCGATCGGGGCTGAGGAGACGGCGCGTGGACCGATCGGGGCTCGAAGACGGCGCGTGGAACGATCGGAGCACAGGAGACGGCGCGTGAACCGATCGGCGCTCGGAGACGGCGCGTGGATCGATCGGGGCTTAGGAGACGGCGCGTGGACCGATCGGGGCTTAGGAGACGACGCGTGGACCGATCGGGGCTCAGGAAGCGGCGCGTGGACCGAACGGTGCTCGGAGACGACGCATGAACCGATCGGCGCTCAGGAGACGGCGCGTGGAGCGATCGGAGCGCAGGAGACGACGCGTTAACAGAGCGGGGTTTAGGAGACGATGCGTGGACCGATCGGTGCTTGGAGACAGCGCGTGGACCGACTGGGGCTCAGGAGGTGGCGCGTGGACCAATTGGGGTTCGGCGACGGCGCGTGGACCGACCGGGGATTAGGAGACGACGCGTCGACCGATCGGGGCTTAGGAGACGACCCGTCGACCGATCGGGGCTTAGGAGACGACGCGTGGACAGATCGGGGCTTAGGAGGCGGCGCGTGGAGCGATCGGAGCGCAGGAGACGACGCGATAACAGAGCGGGGTTTAGGAGACGATGCGTGGACCGATCGGTGCTCGGAGACGGCGCGTGGAACGATCGGAGCACAGGAGACGGCGCGTGAAGCGATCGGCGCTCGGAGACGGCGCGTGGATCAATCGGGGCTTAGGAGACGGCGCGTGGACCGATCGGGGCTCAGGAGGCGGCGCCTGGACCGGTCGGGGCTTAGGAGACGCCGCCTGGACCAATCGGGGGTTAGGAGGCGGCGTGTGGAACGATCGGGGCTCAGGAGACAACGCGTGGATCGATCGGGGCTCAGGAGACGACGCGTCGACCGATCGGGGCTGAGGAGACGACGCGTGGACCGATCGGGGCTGAGGAGACAACGCGTGGATCGATCGGGGCTCAGGAGACGACGCGTCGACCGATCGGGGCTGAGGAGACGACGCGTGGACCGATCGGGGCTTAGGAGAAAACGCGTGGATCGATCGGGGCTCAGGAAGCGGCGCCTGCACCGATCGTGGTTGGGAGACGGCGCAAGGAGGCATCTGCGCTTAGAAGACGACGCGTGGACCGATCGGGGCTCAGGAAACGGCTCGTGGACCGACCGCGGCTCAGGAGGCCACTCCTGGACCGATCGGGGCTCGGCGACGGCGCGTGGACCGATCTAGTCTCGGAGACGACGCGTCGACCGATCGGGGCTCAGATGACGGCGCGCGGACCGACCGGGGCTCAGGAGACTCGCGTGGATCGATCGGGGCTCGGAGACGGCGCGTGGACGGACCGCGGCCCAGAATGCGGTACGCGGACCGATCGGGGATCGGACACGCCGTGTGGACCGATCGAGGCTCGGAGACGTCCCGCTTACGGATCGAGGATCAGGAGACGACGCGTGGAACCATCCGGGCTCAGGAGAGGGAGCGTTGACCGATCGGGGCTCGGAGACGGCGTGTGGAACGATCGGGGCTCGGGTGACGGCGCGTGAACGGATCAGCGCTCGGAGACGGCGCGTGGACCGATCGGGGATCGGGGACGGCGCGTGTTACGATCGCGGCTCGGAGTCGACGCGTTAGCCGATCGGGGCTTAGGAGACGATGCGTGGACCGATCGGGGCTCGGAGACGGCGCGTGGACCGACCGGGGTTTAGGAGAAGGCGCTTGGACCGAACGGGGCTTAGGAGACGGCGCGTGGACCGATCGGGGCTCGGAGACGGCGCGTGGAACGATCGGAGCTCAGGAGACGGGGCGTGAAATGATCGGCGCTCTGAGACGGCGCGTGGACCGATCGGTGCTCGGAGACGACGCGTTTACGGATCGGGGATCAGGAGACGACGCGTGGAACGATCCGGGCTCAGGACACGAAGTGTGGACCGATCGGGGCTCGTAGACGGCGTGTGGAACGATTGGGGCTCGGGTGACGGCGCGTGAACCGATCGGCGCTCGGAGACGGCGCGTGGATCGATCGGGGATCGGGGACGGCGCGTGGAACGATCGCGGCTCGGAGTCGACGCGTTAGCCGATCGGGGCTTAGGAGACGATGCGTGGACCGATCGGGGCTCGGAGACGGCGCGTGGACCGACCGGGGTTTAGGAGAAGGCGCTTGGACCGAACGGGGCTTCGGAGACGGCGCGTGGACTGATCGGTGCTCGGAGACGGCGCGTGGACGGGCCGTGGCTTAGAATGCGTCACGCGGATCGATCGGGGCTCGGAGACGGCGAGTGGACCGACCGGGGCTAAGGAGGCCGCGCGTGGACCTATCGAGGTTTAGGAGTCGACGCGTGGACCGATCGGGGCTGAGGAGATGGCGCGTGGACCGAACGGGGCTCGGAGACGACGCGTGGAACGATCGGAGCACAGGAGACGGCGCGTGAACCGATCGCCGCTCGACGGCGCGTGGATCGATCGGGGCTTAGGAGAAGGCGCGTGGACCAATCGGGGCTTAGGAGACGATTCGTGGACCGATCGGGGCTTAGGAGACGATTCGTGGACCGATCGGGGCTCGGAGACGGCGCGTGGACCGACCGGGGCTAAGCAGGCCGCGCGTGGACCGATAGAGGCTTAGGAGCCGACGCGTGGACCGATCGGGGCTGAGGAGACAGCGCGTGGACCGATCGGGGCTCGGAGACGGCGCGTGGAACGATCGGAGCACAGGAGACGGCGCGTGAACCGATCGGGGCTCGGAGACGGCGCGTGGACCGACCGGAGCTAAGCAGGCCGCGCGTGGACCGATAGAGGCTTAGGAGCCGACGCGTGGACCGATCGGGGCTCGGAGACGGCGCGTGGACCGACCGGGGCTCAGGAGGCCGCGCGTGGACCGATGGGGGCTCGGCGACGGCGCGTGGACCGATCGAGGCTCGGAGACGACGCGTGTACGGATCGGGGCTTTGAAGACGACGCGTGGACCGATCGTGGCTCAGGAAACGGCGTGTGGAGCGATCGGGGCTCAGGAGACGACGCGTCGACCGATCAGGGCTCAGGAGACAGCGCGCGGACCGACCGGGGCTCAGGAGACTCGCGTGGATCGATCGGGGCTCCGGAGGCGCCGTGTGGACCGATGGGGCTCAGGAGACGGCGCGCGGACCGGCCGGGGCTCAGGAGCCTAGCGTGGATCGATCGGGGCTCCGGAGGCGGCGCGTGGACCGATCGGGGCTCAGGAGGCGGCGCGTGAACCGATCGGCGCTCGGAGAAGGCGCGTGGACCGATCGGGGCTTAGGAGACGGTGCGTGGACCGACCGGGGCTCAGGAGACTCGCGTGGATCGATCGGGGCTCCGGAGGCGCCGTGTGGACCGATCAGGGCTCAGGAGACGGCGCGCGGACCGGCCGGGGCTCAGGAGCCTAGCGTGGACCGATCGGGGCTCGGAGACGGCGCGTGGACCGACCGGGGCTAAGCAGGCCGCGCGTGGACCGATAGAGGCTTAGGAGCCGACGCGTGGACCGATCGGGGCTGAGGAGACAGCGCGTGGACCGATCGGGTCTCGGAGACGGCGCGTAGACCGACCGGGGCTAAGGAGACGGCGCGTGGACCGATCGGGGCTCAGGAGACCCCGCGTGGACCGATCGGGGCCCGGCGACTGCGCGTGGACGCATCGGGGCTTAGGAGACGATGCGTGGACCGATCGCGGCTCGGAGACGGCGTGTGAACCGACCGGGGCTCAGGAGGCCGCGCGTGGACCGATCGAGGCTCGGCGACGGCGAGTGGACCCATCGGGGCTCGGAGACGACGCGTGGACCGATCGGGATTCAGGAGGCGGCGCGTGGACCGACCGGGGATCAGGAACCGGTCCGTGGAGCGATCGGGGCTTAGGAGACGGCACGTGGACTGATCGGGGCTCGGGAAGCGGCGCCTGAACCGATCGTGGCTCGGAGACGGCGCGTGGAGGCATCGGGGCTTAGAAGACGACGCATGGACCGATCAGGTCTCAGGAAACGACGCGTGGACCGATTGGAGCTCGGAGAAGACGCGTGGACCGACTGGGGCTCAGGCGGTTGCGCGTGGACCAATTGGGGTTCGGCGACGGCGCGTGGACCGATCGCAGATCGGAGACGGCGCGTTAACCGATCGGGGCTTAGGAGACGATGCGTGAACCGATCGAGGCTCGGAGACGGCCCGTGGACAGATCGGGGCTTAGGAGACGGCGCGTGGACCGATCGGGGCTCAGGAGACGGCGCGTGGACCGGTCGGGGCTCAGGAGGCCGCGCGTGGACCGATCGGGGCTCGGCGACGGCGCGTGGACCGATCGAGGCTCGGAGACGACGCGTGTACGGATCGGGACTTTGGAGACGACGCGTGGACCGATCGTGGCTCAGGAAACGGCGTGTGGAGCGATCGGGGCTCAGGAGACGACGCGTGGACCGATTAGGGGTCAGGAGACGGCGCGCGGACCGACCGGGGCTCAGGAGACTCGCGTGGATCGATCGGGGCTCCGGAGGCGCCGCGTGGACCGATGGGGATCAGGAGACGGTGCGTGGACCATTCGGGGCTCGGAGACGGCGCGTGGACCGATCGGGGCTTAGGAGACGACGCGTGGACCGATCGGGGCTTAGGAGACGACGCGTGGACCGATCGGGGCTTAGGAGACGACGCGTGGACCGATCGAGGCTCGGAGACGGCGCGTGGACCGACCGGTGCTCAGGAGGCCGCGCGTGGACCGATCGGGACTCGGCGACGACGCGTGGACTGATCGAGGCTCGGAGATGACGCGTGTATGGATCGGGTATTAGGGGATGACGCTTGGAACGATTGGGGCTCAGGAGACGGCGCGTGCACCGACCGGCGCTCGGAGACGGCGCGTGGAGCGATCGGGGCTCAGGAGACGACGCGTGGATCGATCGGGGCTCAGGAGACGACGCGTCGACCGATCGGGGCTCAGGAGGCGGCGCGTGGACCGATTGGGAGTCACAAGACGGCGCGTGGACCGAGTGGGGCGCGGATACGGCGCGTGGACCGACCGGGGCTAAGCAGGCCGCGCGTGGACCGATAGAGGCTTAGGAGCCGACGCGTGGACCGATCGGGGCTGAGGAGACAGCGCGTGGACCGATCGGGGCTCGGAGACGGCGCGTGGAACGATCGGAGCACAGGAGACGGCGTGTGAACCGATCGGCGCTCGGAGACGGCGCGTGGATCGATCGGGGCTTAGGAGAAGGCGCGTGGACCGATCGGGGCTTAGGAGACGATTCGTGGACCGATCGGGGCTCGGAGACGGCGCGTGGACCGATCGGGGCTGAGGAGACGGCGCGTGGACCGAACGGGGCTCGGAGACGGCGCGTGGAACGATCGGAGCACAGGAGACGGCGCGTGAACCGATCGGGGCTCGAAGACGGCGCGTGGACCGACCGGGGCTAAGGAGGCCGCGCGTGGACCTATCGAGGCTTAGGAGCCGACGCGTGGACCGATCGGGGCTGAGGAGACGGCGCGTGAACCGATCGGCGCTCGGAGACGGCGCGTGGACCGATCGGGGCTTAGTAGAAGGCGCTTGCTCCGATCGGGGCTCAGGAGACGGCGCGTGGACCGATCGGGGTTTAGGAGAGGACGCGTCGACAGATCGGGGCACAGGAGACGGCGCGTGGACCGATCGGCGCTCGGAGACGGCGCGTGTACGGATCAGGGATTCCGGGACGACGGGTGGACCGATCCGGGCTCAGGAGACGGCGCGTAGACCGATCATGGCTCGGAGACGGTGCGTGGGACGATCGGGGCTGGGAGCCGGTGCGTTAACCGATCGGGGCTTAGGAGACGATGCGTCGACCGATCGCGGCACGGCGACGGCGCGTGGACCGATCGGGGCTCAGGAGGCTGCGCGTGGATCGATTGGGGCTCAGGAGACGGCGCGTGGAACGCTCGGGGCTCGAAGACGGCGCGTGGAACGATCAGGGCTCAGGAGACGTCACGTGAAATGATCGGCGCTCGGAGAGGGCGCGTGGACCGATCGGGGCTCAGGAGAAGGCGCGTGGACCGATCGGGGCTTAGGAGGGGACCCGTCGACCGATCGGGGCTCAGGAGACGACGCGTGGACCGGTCGGTGCTCAGGAAGCGGCGCCTGGACCGATCGGGGCTCCGAGACGACGCGTTAACCGAGCGGGGCTTAGGAGACTATGCGGGGACCGATCGGCGCTCGGAGACGGCGCGTGGACCGATCGGCGCTCGGAGACAGCGCGTGGACCGATCGGGGCTCAGGAGAAGGCGCGTGGACCGATCGGGGCTTAGGAGGGGACCCGTCGACCGATCGGGGCTCAGGAGACGACGCGTGGACCGGTCGGTGCTCAGGATGCGGCGCCTGGACCGATCGGGGCTCCGAGACGACACGTTAACCGAGCGGGGCTTAGGAGACTATGCGGGGACCGATCGGGGTTCGGAGACAGCGCGTGTACCGACTGGGGCTCAGGAGGTTGCGCGTGGACCAATTGGGGTTCGGCGACGGCGCGTGGACCGACCGGGGCTCAGGAGACCGCGCGTGAACCGATCGAGACTCGGCGACTGCGCGTAGAGCGATCGGGGCTCAGGAGACGGCGCGTGAAACAATCGGCGCTCCGAGACGGCGCGTGGACCGATCGGGGATGAGGAGAAGGCGCGTGGACCGATCGGGGCTTAGGAGACGGCGCGTAGACCGATCGGGGCTCGGAGACGGCGTGTGGAACGATCGGGGCTCAGGTGACGGCGCGTGAACCGATCGGCGCTGGGAGACGGCGCGTGAACCGATCGGGGCTTAGGAGACGACGCGTGGACCGATCGGGGTTTAGGAGAGGACGCGTCGACAGATCGGGGCACAGGAGACGGCGCGTGGACCGATCGGGGCTTAGGAGACGACGCATGGACCGATGGGGGCTCGGAGACGGCGCGTGGAGGCATCGGGGCTAAGAAGACGACGCATGGACCGATGGGGGCTCAGGAAACGGCGTATGGACCGATCGTGGCTCGAAGACGGCGCGTGGAGGCATCGGGGCTAAGAAGACGACGCATGGATCGAGCGGGGCTCAGGAGACGGCGCGAGGGGCGATCGGGGCTTGGAGACGGCGCGTGGAGGCATCGGGGCTTTGAAGACGACGCGTGGACCGAACGGTGCTCAGAAAACGGCGCGTGGACCGATCGGTGCTCGGAGACGATGCGTGGACCGATCGGGGCTCAGGTAACGGCGTGTGGAGCGGTTGGGGCTCAGGAGACGACGCGTGGATCGATCGAGGCTCAGAAGACGACGCGTCGACCGATCGGGGCTCAGGAGACGGCGCGTGGATCGATCGGGGCTCGGAGACCCCGCGTGGAACGATCGGGGCTCAGGAGACGGCGCTTGAACTTATCGGCGCTCAGAGACGGCCCGTGGACCGATCGGGGCTTAGGATACGGCGCGTGGACCGATCGGGGCTCAGGAAGCGGCGCCTGGACCGATCGTGGCTCGGAGACGGCGCGTGGAGGCATCGGGGCTAAGAAGACGACGCATGGACCGATGGGGGCTCAGGAAACGGCGTATGGACCGATCGGAGCTCGGACACGACGCGTGGACCGATCGGGGCTCAGGAGACGACGCGTGGACCGGTCGGTGCTCAGGAAGCGGCGCCTGGACCGATCGGGGCTCCGAGACGACGCGTTAACCGAGCGGGGCTTAGGAGACTATGCGGGGACCGATCAGCGCTCGGAGACGGCGCGTGGACCGATCGGGGCTTAGCAAAAGGCGCTTGGACCGATCGGGGCTTAGCAGAAGGCGCTTGGATCGATGGGGGCTTAGGAGACGACGCGTCGAACGATCGGGGCTTAGGAGACGACAAGTGGACCGATCGGGGCTCGGAGATAGCGCGTGTACCGACTGGGGCTCAGGAGACCGCGCGTGAACCGATCGGGGCTCGGCGACTGCGCGTGGACCAATTGGGGTTCGGCGACGGCGCGTGGACCGATCGGGGCTCAGGAGACGACGCGTAGACCGATCGGGGCCCAGGAGACGGCGCGTGGACCAATCGGGGCTCAGGAAACGGCGCGTGGATCGACTGGGGCTTAGGCGGTTGCGCGCGGACCGATCTGGGCTCGGAGACGGCGCGTTAACCGATAGGGGCTTAGGAGACGATGCGTGGACCGATCGGGCTCGGAGACGGCGCGTGAACCGACCGGGGCTCAGGAGACGGCCCGTGAACGGATCGGGGCTTAGGAGACGGCGCGTCGACCGATCGGGGCTCAGGATGCGGCGCGTGGACCCATCGGGACTCGGAGACGGTCCGTGGAGCGATCGGGGCTTAGGAGACGGCGCGTGGACTGATCGGAGCTCGGGAAGCGGCGCCTGAACCGATCTGGCTCGGAGACGGCGCGTGGACCGATCGGGGCCCAGGAGACGGCGCGTGGACCGATCGGGGCTCAGGAAACGGCGCGTGGACCGACTGGGTCTCAGGCGGTTGCGCGTGGACCAATTGGGGTTCCGCGACGGCGCGTGGGCCGATCGGGGCTCGGAGACGGCGCGTTAACCGATCGCGGCTTAGGAGACGATGCGAGGAGGCATCTGGGTTTACAAGACGACCCGTGGATCGATCGGGGCTCGGAGACGGCGCGTGAACCGACCGGGGCTCAGGAGACGGCACATGGACCGATCGGGGCTCGGAGACGGCACGTTAACCGATCGGGGCTTAGGAGACGATGCGTGGACCGATCGGGCTCGGAGCCGGCGCGTGAACCGATCGGGGCTCAGGAGGCCGCGCGTGGACCGATCGAGGCTCGGCGACGGCGCGTGGACCGATCGGGGCTCGGAGACGACGCGTGTACGGATCAGGGCTTGGTGACGGCGCGTTTACCGATAGCAGCTCGGAGACGGCCCGTGGACGGATCGCGGCTTAGGAGACGGCGCGTGGAACGATCGGGGCTCAGGAGACGGCGCGTGGACCGGTCGAGGCTCGGAGACGGCACGTGGACCGATCGGGGCTTAGGGGAAGGCGCGTGGACCGATCGGGGCTTAGGAGACGGCGCGTGGACCGATCGGGGCTCGGCGATGGCGCGGGGAACGATCGGGGCTCAGGAGACGGCGCGTGAACCGATCGGCGCTCGGAGACGGGGCGTGGACCGATCGGGGCTCGGAGACGGCGCGTTAACCGATTGGGGTTTAGGAGACGTTGCGTGGACCGATCGGCGCTCGAAGACGGCGCGTGGACCGATCGGGGCTCGGACACAGGGCGTGGACCGACTGGGGCTCAGGCGGTTGCGTGTGGACCAATTGGGGTTCGGCGACGGCGCGTGGACCGATCGGGGCTCAGGAGGCGGCGCGTGGATCCATCGGGGCTCGGCGACGGCGCGTGGACCGATCGAGGCTCGGAGACGACGCGTGTACGGATCGAGGATTCGGGGACGACGCGTGGAACGATCCGGGCTCAGAAGACGGCGCGTGAACCGATCGGGGACCGGAGACGGGTCGTGGACAGATTGGGGCTTAGCAGACGGCGCGTGGACCAATCGTGGATGGGAGACGGCACGTCCCCCAATCGGGGCTTAGGAGACGACGCGTAGATCGATCGGGGCCCAGGAGACGACGCGTGGACCGATGGGGGTTCGGATACGGCGCGTGAAGCAACCGGGGCTCAGGAGGTCGCGCGTGGACCGATCATGGCTCGGCGACGGCGCGTGGACCGATCGGCGCTCGGAGACGGCGCGTGGACCGTTCGGGGCTCCGAGACAGCGCGTGGACCGACTGGGGCTCAGGCGGTTGCGCGTGGACCAATTGGGGTTCGGCGACGGCGCGTGGACCGATCCGGGCTCAGGAGACGGAGCGTGGAGCGATCGGGGCTCAGGAGACGGCGCGTGAACTCATCGGCGCTCGGAGACGGCGCGTGGATCGATCGGGGCTGATGAGAAGGCGCGTGGTCCGATCGGGGCTTATGAGACGGCACGTTAACCGATCGGGGCTTAGGAGACGATGCGCGGACCGATCGGGCTCGGTGACGGCGCGCGGACCGATCGGGGCTCGGAGAAGGCGTGTGGACCGATCGGGGATCAGGAAACGGCACGTGGAGCGATCGGGGCTGAGGAGGCGGCGCGTGGATCGATCGGGGCTCAGGAGGCGACGCGTCGACGGATCGGGGCTTAGGAGACGACGCGTGGACCGATCGGGTATTAGGGGACGACGCGTGGACCGATCGGTGCTCGGAGACGGCGCGAGGATGGACCGTGGCTTAGAATGCGGCATGCGGACCGATCGGGACTCGGAGACGGCGTGTGGACCAATCGGGGCTCGGAGACGGCGCGTTAATCGATCGGGGCATAGGAGACGATGCGTGGACCGATCGGGCCTCGGAGACGGCGCGTGGAACGATCGGAGCAAAGGAGACGGCGCGTGAACCGATCGGCGTTCGGTGACGACGCGTGGATCGATCGGGGCTTAGGAGGCGGCGCGTGGACCGATTCGGGCTTAGGAGACGGCGCGATGACCGATCGGGGCTCAGGAAGCGACGCCTAGACCGATCGTGGCTCGGAGACGGCGCGTGGAGGCATCGTGGCTAAGAAGACGACGCAGGGACCGAGCGGGGCTCAGGAGACGGCGCGAGGAGCGATCGGGGCTCAGGAGAAGACGCGTCAATTGATCGGGGCTCAGAAATCGGCGCGTGGAGCGATCGGGGCTCAGGAGATGACGCGTGGATCGATCGGGGCTCAGGAAACGACGCGTCGACCGATCGGGGCTCAGGAGACGGCGCGCGGACCGACCGGGGCTCAGGAGCCTCGCGTGGGCCGATCATGGCTCGGCGACGGCGCGAGGACCGATCGAGGCTCGGAGACGACGCGTGGACCGATGGGGGCTCGGATACGGCGCGTGGAGCGATCGGGACTCAGGATACGGCGCGTGAACCGATCGGCGCTCGGAGACGGCGCGTGAACCAATCGGGGCTGAGGAGAAGGCGCGTGGACCGTCCGGGGCTCAGGAGGGGATGCGTGGACCGATCGCGCCTCTGGAGACTGCGCGTGGATCGATAGGGGCTCGGAGACGACGCGTGGACCGATCGGGGCTCAGGAGGCTGCGCGTGGTCCCTTCGGGGCTCGCAGAAGGCCCGAGGACCGATCAGGGCTTAGGAGACGACGCGTGGACCGATCGGGGCTCGGAGACGGCGCGTGGATGGACCGTGGCTTAGAATGCGGCACGCGGACCGATCGGGGCTCGGAGACGACATGTGGATCGATCGTGGCTCAGGAGACGGCGCGTGGACCGATGGGGATCAGGAGGCGGTGCGTGGACCGATCGGGGCACGAAGGCGGTGCGTGGACCGATCGGGGCGTAGGAGACGACGCGTGTACCTATCGGGGACCAGAAGACAGCGAGTGGACCGATTGGGGCTCAGGAGACGGCGCGTGGACCGATCAGGGCTCGGAGACGGCGCGTGGACCGATCGGGGCTCGGAGACGGCGCGTGGACAGATCGGGAATCAGGAGACAGCGCGTGGACCGATCGGGGCTCGGCGACTGCGCGTGGACGTATCGGGGCTCAGGAGACGGCGCGTGGACCGATCGCGGCTCGGAGATAGCGCGTGAACCGACCGGGGCTTAGGAGGCTGCGCGTGGACCAATCGAGGCTCGGCGACGGCGCGTGGACCCATCGGGGCTCGGAGACGACGCGTGTACGGATCGGGGCTTGGTGACGGCGCGTTTACCGATCGCGGCTCTGAAACGGCCCATGGACAGATCGGGGCTTAGGAGACGGCGCGTGGGCCGAACGGGGCTCAGGAGACGGCGCGTGGACCGGTCGGGGCTTAGGAGACGGCGCGTGGAGCGATCGGGGCTCAGGAGACAGCGCGTGAACCAATCGGCGCTCCGAGACGGCGCGTGCACCAATCGGCGCTCGGAGACGGCGCGTGGAGCGATCGGGGCTCGGAGACGGCACCTGGAACGATCGGGGCTCAGGAGATGGTGCGTGGAGGCATGGGGGCTTAGAAGACGACGCATGGACCGAGCGAGGCTCAGGAGACGGCGCGAGGAGCGATCGGGGTTCAGGAGAAGTCGCGTCAATTGATCGGGGCTCAGGAGACGACGCGGCGACGGATCGGGGCTTAGGAGACAACGGGTGGCCCGATTGGGGCTTAGGAGACGGCGTGTGGACCGATCGGGGCTTAGGAGACGGCACGTGAATCGATCGGTGCACAGGAGATGGCGGGTGAACCGGTCGGGTCTTAGGAGACGACGCGTCGACCGATCGGGGCTCAGGGGAAGGGGTGTGGACCTCTCCGGGCTCAGAAGACGGCGCCTGGACCGATCGGGGCTTAGGAGCCGACGCGTGAACTGACGGGGGCTCAGGAGACCGCGCATGAACCGATCGGGGCTCGGCGACTGCGCGTTGACGGATCGGGGCTCAGGAGACGGCACGTGGACCGATCGGGGGTCGGAGACGGCGCGTTAACCGTTCACGGCTTAGGAGACGACGCGTGGACCGATTGGGGCTTAGGAGACGACGCGTAGACCGATGGGGGCTCGGAGACGGCGCGTGGACCGATGGGGGCTCGGAGACGGCGCGTGGACCGATCGGGGCTCAGGAGACGGCGCGTGAACCAATCGGCGCTTCGATACGGCGCGTGGACCGATCGGGGCTTAGGAGACGGCGCGTGGACCGATCGGGGCTCAGGAGACGGCGCGTGGAGCCATCGAGGCTCGGAGACGACGCGTGGAACGATCGGGGCTCAGGAGACGGCGCGTGGACCGATCGGGGCTCGGAGACGGCGCGTGGACCGATCGGAGCTTAGGAGACGACGCGTGGAGCGATCGGGACTCAGGAGACGCCGCGTGGATCGATCGGGGCTCAGTAAACGGCGCGTGGAGCGATCGGGGCTCAGGAGACGACGCGTGAATCGATCGGGGCCCACGAGACAGCGTGTGGACCGATTGGGGCTCAGGAGACGGCGCGTGGACCGATCGGGGCTCGGAGACGGTGCGAGGAACGATTGGGGCTCAGGAGACGGCGCGTGGACCGATTGGGGCTCGGATACGGCGCGTGCGCCGACCGGGGCTCAGGAGGCCGCGCGTGGACCGATCGCGCCTCGGCGACGGCGGGTGGACCGATCGGGGCTCAGGAGGCCGCGCGTGGACCGATCATCGCTCGGCAACGGCGCGTGGACCGATCGGGGCTCGGAGACGACGCGTGGACCGATCGGTGCTCGGAGACAGCGCGTGGACCGACTGGGGGTCGGAGACGGCGCGTGGACCGATCGTGGCTTAGGAGAAGGCGCGTGGAATGATCGGGACTCAGGAGCCGGCGCGTTGACCGATCGTGGCTCGGAGACGGCGCGTGAAGGCATCGGGGCTAAGAAGACGACGCATCGACCGAGCTGGGTGCAGGAGCCGGTGCGAGGAGCGATCCGGGCTCAGGAGAAGACGCGTCAATTGATCGGGGCTCAGGAGACGACGCGGCGACGGATCGGGGCTCGGAGACGGCGCGTGGACCTATCGGGGCTTAGGAGACGACGCGTGGACTGATCGGGGCTCAGGAGACGGCGCGTGGACCGATCATGGCTCGGCGACGGCGCGTGGACCGATCGGGGCTCGGAGACGACGCGTGGACCGATCGGGGCTTAGGAGCCGGCGCGTGAACCGACGGGGGCTCAGGAGACCGCGCATGAACCGATCGGGGCTCGGCGACTGTGCGTGGACGGATCGGGGCTCAGGAGACGGCGCGTGGACCGAACGGGGGTCGGAGACGGCGCGTTAACCCATCACGGCTTAGGAGACGACGCGTGGACCGATCGGGGCTTAGGAGACGACGCGTGGACCGATCGGGGTTCGGAGACGGCGCGTGGACCGATCGGGGCTTAGGAGACGACGCGTGGACGGATCGGGGCCTGAGCCGACGCGTGGACCGATCGGGGTTCGGGGACGCATGTGGACCGTGTGGGGCTTAGCAGACGATGCGTGGACCGATCGGGGCTCAGGAGACTGCGCGTGGACGGATCGGGGCTCAGGAGACGGCGCGTGGACCGATCGGGGCTCGGAGATGGCGCGTTAACCGATCACGGCTTAGGAGACGACGCGTGGACCGAACGGGGCTCAGGAGGCGACGCGTGGACACTTCGGGGCTCGGAGACGACGCGTCGACAGATCGGGGCTCAGGAGGTGGAGCGCGGACCGATCGGGGCTCAGGAGACTCGCGTGGATCGATCGGGGCTCCGGAGGCGCCGCGTTGACCGATGGGGATCAGGAGACGGTGCGTGGACCGATCGGGGCTCGGAGACGGCGCGTGGACCGATCGGGGCTTAGGAGACGACGCGTGGACCGATCGGGGCTCGGAGACAGCGCGTGGACCGACTGGGGCTCAGGCGGTTGCGCGTGGACCAATTGGGGCTCCGGAGGCGGCGCGTGGACCGATTGGGGAGCAGAAGATGGTGCGTGGACCGATCGGGGCTCAGAGACGGCGCGTGGACCGATCGGAGCTTAGAAGACGACGCGTAGACCGATTGGGGCTCAGGAGACAGCGCGTGGACTGATCGGGGCGCGGAGACGGCGCGTTAACCGATCGGCGCTCGGAGACGGCGAGTCGACCGATCGGGGTTCGGTGACGGCGCGTGGACCGTCCGGGGTTCAGGAGGGGATGCGTGGACCGATCGCGGCTCTGGAGACTGCGCGTGGATCGATCGGGGCTTAGGGAACGACGCGTGGACCGATCGGGGCTCAGGAGACGGCGCGTGAACCGACCGGGGCTCAGGAGACCGCGCGTGGACCGATCGCGGCTCGGCGACGGCGCGTGGACCGATCGGGGCTCAGGAGGCCGCGCGTGAACCGATCGTGGCTCGGCGACGGCGCGTGGACCGATCGGGGCTCGGAGACGACGCGTGGACTGATCGGGGCTCGGAGACAGCGCGTCGACCGACTGAGGCTCAGGCGGTTGCGCGTGGACCGATCGGGGCTTAGGAGCCTCGCGTGGATCGATCGGGGCCCCGGAGGCGCCGCGTGGACCCATGGGGATCAGGAGACAGTGCGTGGACCGATCGGGGCTCGGAGACGGCGCGTGGACCGATCGGGGCTTAGGAGACGACGCGTGGACCGATCGGGGTGTAGGCGATGACGCGTGTACCTATCGGGGCTCAGGAGACAGCGCGTGGACCGATCAGGGCTCGGCGACTGCGCGTGGACGTATCGGGGCTCAGGAGACATCGCGTGGACCGATCGGGGCTCGGGGACGGCGCGTTAACCGATTGGGGCTTAGGAGACCATGCGTGGACCGATCGGGGCTCGAAGACAGCGCGTCGACCAATCGGGTCTCAGGAGGCCGCGCGTGGACAGATCATGACTCGGCGACGGCGCGTGGACCGATCGGGGCTCGGAGACGACGCGTGGACCGATCGGGGCTCAGGAGACGGCGCGTGGACCAATTGGGGCTCGGATACGGCGCGTGAACCAATCGGGGCTCAGGAGGCCGCGCGTGGACCGATCGGGGCTCAGGAGACGGCGCGTGGACCAATTGGGGCTCGGATACGGCGCGTGAACCAATCGGGGCTCAGGAGGCCGCGCGTGTACCTATCGGGGTTCAGGAGACCGCGCGTGGACCGATCGCGGCTCGGCGACGGCGCGTGGACCGATCGGGGCTCAGGAGACATCGCGTGGACCGATCGGGGCTCGGGGACGGCGCGTTAACCGATTGGGGCTTAGGAGACCATGCGTGGACCGATCGGGGCTCGAAGACGGCGCGTCGACCGATCGGGTCTCAGGAGGCCGCGCGTGGACAGATCATGACTCGGCGACGGCGCGTGGACCGATCGGGGCTCGGAGTCGACGCGTGGACCGATCGGGGCTCGGAGACAGCGCGTGGACCGACTGGGGCTCAGGCGGTTTCGCGTGGACCAATTGGGGTTCGGCGACGGCGCGTGGACCGATCGGGGCTTAGGAGACGGCACGTGCACCGATCGGGGCCCGGAGACGGGTCGTGGACAGATTGGGGATTAGGAGACGGCGCGTGGACCGATCGGGGCTGGGAGACGGCACGTGGACCAATGGGGGCTTAGGAGACGACGCGTGGACCGACCGGGGCTCAGGAGGCGGCGCGTGGACTGATCGGGGCTCGGAGACGGCGCGTTAAACGATCGGGGCTTAGGAGACGATGCGTGGACCGATCAGGGCTCGGAGAAGGCGCGTGGACCGACCGGGGCTAAGGAGGCCGCGCGTGGACCGATCGAGGCTCGGTGACGCCGCGTGCACCGATCGGGACTCGGAGACGGCGTGTGAACGTATCGGGGCTTAGGAGACGATGCGTTGACCGATCGGGGCTCATGAGACGGCGCGTAGACCGATAGGGGCTCCGGCGGCGACGCGTGGACTGATCGGGGCCCAGGAAACGGCGCGTGGATCGACCGGTGCTCGAAGACGACGCGTGGACCGATCGGGGCTCAGGAGCCGATGCGTGGATCGATCGGGGCTCAAGAGGCGGCGCGTGGACCCATCGGGGCTCGGAGACGGCACGTGGACCGATCAGGGCTTAGGAGACGACGCGTGGACCGATCGGGGCTCAGGAGACGGCGCGTGGACCGATCGGTGCTCGGAGACGGCGCGTGGACGGACCGTGGCTTAGAATGCGTCACGCGGACCGATCGGGTCTCGGATACGGCGTGTGGACGTATCGGGGCTTAGGAGACGATGCGTGAACCGATCGGGGCTCAGGAGACGCCGCGTCGACCGATCGGGGCTCAGGAGACGGCGCGTGAACCGACCGGGGCTCAGGAGACCGCGCGTGGACCGATCGCGGCTCGGCGACGGCGCGTGGACCGATCGGGGCTCAGGAGGCCGCGCGTGAACCGATCGTGGCTCGGCGACGGCGCGTGGACCGATCGGGGCTCGGAGACGACGCGTGGACCGATCGGGGCTCGGAGACAGCGCGTCGACCGACTGGGGCTCAGGCGGTTGCGCGTGGACCGATCGGGGCTTAGGAGCCTCGCGTGGATCGATCGGGGCCCCGGAGGCGCCGCGTGGACCCATGGGGATCAGGAGACAGTGCGTGGACCGATCGGGGCTCGGAGACGGCGCGTGGACCGATCGGGGCTTAGGAGACGACGCGTGGACCGATCGGGGTGTAGGCGATGACGCGTGTACCTATCGGGGCTCAGGAGACAGCGCGTGGACCGATCAGGGCTCGGCGACTGCGCGTGGACGTATCGGGGCTCAGGAGACATCGCGTGGACCGATCGGGGCTCGGGGACGGCGCGTTAACCGATTGGGGCTTAGGAGACCATGCGTGGACCGATCGGGGCTCGAAGACGGCGCGTCGACCGATCGGGTCTCAGGAGGCCGCGCGTGGACAGATCATGACTCGGCGACGGCGCGTGGACCGATCGGGGCTCGGAGACGACGCGTGGACCGATCGGGGCTCGGAGACAGCGCGTGGACCGACTGGGGCTCAGGCGGTTTCGCGTGGACCAATTGGGGTTCGGCGACGGCGCGTGGACCGATCGGGGCTTAGGAGACGGCACGTGCACCGATCGGGGCCCGGAGACGGGTCGTGGACAGATTGGGGATTAGGAGACGGCGCGTGGACCGATCGGGGCTGGGAGACGGCACGTGGACCAATGGGGGCTTAGGAGACGACGCGTGGACCGATCGGGGCTCAGGAGACGGCGCGTGGACCGATCGGGGCTCGGCGACTCCGCGTGGACGTATCGGGGCTCAGGAGACGGCGCGTGGACCGATCGGGGCTCGCAGACGGCACGTTAACCGATCGGGGCTTAGGAGACGATGCGTGGACCGATCGCGGCTCGGAGATGGCGCGTGAACCGACCGGAGCTCAGGAGACGGCGCGTGCACCGATCGGGGCCCAGAGACGGGTCGTGGACAGATTAGGGCTTAGGAGACGGCGCGTGGACCGATCGTGGCTGGGAGACGGCACGTCCACCAATCGGGGCTCAGGAGACTGCGCGTGGATGGATCGGAGCTTAGGGAACGACGCGTGGACCGATCGGGGCTCAGGAAACGGCGCGTGAACCGACCATGGCTCAGGAGGCCGCGCGTGGACCGACTGGGGATCAGGAGGTTGCGCGTGGACCAATTGGGGTTTGGCGACGGGGCGTGGACCGATCGGGGCTCGGAGACAGCGCGTTAACCGATCGGGGGTCGGAGACAGCGCGTGGACCGACTGGGGCTCAGGGGGTTGCGCGTGGACCGATCGGGGCTCGGAGACGGCGCGTTAACCGACCGGGGCTCAGGAGACGACGCGTCCACCGGTCGGGGCTTAGGAGACGAAGCCTGGACCGATCGGGGCTTAGGAGGCGGCGCGTGGAAGGATCGGGGCTCAGAATGCGGCGCGTGAACCGATCGGCGCTCGGAGACGGCGCGTCGAACGATCGGGGTTCGGAGACGGCACGAGGACCGTCTGGGGCTTAGGAGACGATGCGTGGACCGATCGGGGCTCAGGAGACTGCGCGTGGATGGATCGGGGCTTAGGGAACGACGCGTGAACCGATCGGGGCTCAGGAGACGGCGCGTGGACCGATCGGGGCTCGGAAATGACGCGTTAACCGAGCGGGGCTTAGGAGACGATACGTGGACCGATCGGGGCTCGGAGACAGCGCGTGTACCGACTGGGGCTTAGGAGGTTGCGCGTGGACCAATTGGGGTTCGGCGACGGCGCGTGGACCGACCGGGGCTCAGGAGACGGCGCGTGGATGGACCGTGGCTTAGAATGCGGCACGCGGACCGATCGGGGCTCGGAGACGGCGTGTGGACCGATCGGGGATCAGGAAACGGCACGTGGAGCGATCGGGGCTCAGGAGGCGGCGCGTGCATCAATCGGGGCTCAGGAGGCGACGCGTCGACGGATCGGGGCTTAGGAGACGGCGCGTGAACCGATTGGGGCTTAGGAGACGTTGCGTGGACCGATCGGCGCTCGAAGACGGCGCGTGGACCGATCGGGGCTCAGGAGACTGCGCGTGGATGGATCGGAGCTTAGGGAACGGCACGTTGACCGATCGGGGCTCAGGAGACGGCGCGTGGACCGAGCATGGCTCAGGAGGCCGCGCGTGGACCGACTGGAGCTCAGGCGATTGCGCGTGGACCAATTGGGGTTCCGCGACGGCGCGTGGACCGATCGGGGCTCGGAGACGGCGCGTTAACCGATCGCGGCTTAGAAGACGATGCGTGAACTGATCGGGGCTCGGAGACGGCGCGTTAACCGATAGGGGCTTAGGAGACGATGAGTGGACCGATCGGGCTCGGAGACGGCGCGTGGACCGACCGGGGCTCAGGAGGATACGCCTGGACCGATCGGGGCTCGGGGACGGCGCGTGGACCGATCGGGGCACAGGAGATGGCGCGTGGACCGATCGGGGCTCAGGAAACGGCGCGTGGACCGACTGGGCCTCATGCGGTTGCGCGTGGACCAATTGGGGTTCCGCGACGGCGCGTGGACCGATCGGGGCTCGGAGACGGCGCGTTAACCGATCGCGGCTTAGAAGACGATGCGAGGAGGCATCTGGGTTTACAAGACGACGCGTGGATCGATCGGGGCTCGGAGACGGCGCGTGAACCGACCGGGGCTCAGGAGACGGCACGTGGACCGATCGGGGCTCGGAGACGGCACGTTAACCGATCGGGGCTTAGGAGACGACGCGTTGACCGATCGGGGCTCAGGAGAAGGGGTGTGGACCGATCGGGGTTCAGGAGACGGCGCGTGGACCGATCGGGGCTTAGGAGACGACGCGTGGACCGATCGGGGTGTAGGCGATGACGCGTGTACCTATCGGGGCTCAGGAGACAGCGCGTGGACCGATCAGGGCTCGGCGACTGCGCGTGGACGTATCGGGGCTCAGGAGACATCGCGTGGACCGATCGGGGCTCGGGGACGGCGCGTTAACCGATTGGGACTTAGGAGACCATGCGTGGACCGATCGGGGCTCGAAGACGGCGCGTCGACCGATCGGGGCTTAGGAGACGGCGCGTGAAGTTATCAGCGCTCAGAGACGGCGCGTGGACCGATCAGGGCTTAGGATACGGCGCGTGGACCGATCGGTGCTCAGGAAGCGGCGCCTGGACCGATCGTGGCTCGGAGACGACGCGTGGAGGCATCGGGGCTAAGAAGACGACGCATGGACCGATCGGGGCTCAGGAAACGGCGTGTGGACCGATCAGAGCTCGGAGACGACGCGTGGACCGATCGGGGCTTAGGAGACTACGCGTGTACCTATCGGGGCTCAGGAGACAGCGCGTGAAATGATCGGCGCTCGGAGACGCCGCGTGGACCGATTGGGGCTTAGGAGACGGCACGTGGACCGATCGGGGCGCAGGAAGAAGCGCCTGGACCGACCGTGGCTCGGAGACGGCGCGTGGAGGCATCCGGGCTAAGAAGACGACGCATGGACCGAGCGGGGTTCAGGAGACGGCGCGAGGAGCGATCGGGGCTCAGGAGAAGACGCGTCAATTGATCGGGGCTCAGGAGACGACGCGTCGACGAATCGGGGCTTAGGAGACGACGCGTGGACCGATCGGGACTTAGGAGCCGACGCGTGGACCGATCCGGACTCAGGAGACGGCGCGTGGACCGATCGGGGCTCGAGGAAGGCGCGTGAAACGATCGGGGCTTAGGAGACGGCGCGTGGACCGATCGGGGCTCAGGAGACGGCGCGCGGACCGACCGGGGCTCAGGAGCCTCGCGTGGACCGATCATGGCTCGGCGACGGCGCGTGGACGGATTGGGGCTCGGAGACGGCGCGTTAACCGATCGGGGCTTAGGAGACGACGCGTGGACCGATCGGGCCTCAGGAGACGGCGCGTGGACCGATCGGTGCTCGGAGACGGCGCGTGGACCGATCGGAGCTCGGAGACGACGCGTTGAGCGGTCGGGGCTCAGGAGAAGACGCGTGGATCGATCGGGGCTCGGAGACAGCGCGTGTACCGACTGGGGCTCAGGAGACCGCACGTGAACCGATCGGGGCTCGGCGACTGCGCGTGGACGGATCGGGGCTCGGAGACGGTGTGTAGAACGATCGGGGCTCAGGAGACGGCGCGTTAACCGATTGGGGCTTAGCAGAAGTTGCGTGGACCGATCGGCGCTCGGAGACGGCGCGTGGACCGATCGGGGCTTAGCAGAAGGCGCTTGGACCGATCGGGGCTTAGCAGAAGGCGCTTGGATCGATCGGGGCTTAGGAGTCGGCGCGTCGAGCGATCGGAGCTCAGGAGGCGGTGCGTGGATCGATCGGGGCTCGGAGACAGCCCGTGGACCAACTGGGGCTCAGGAGACGCCGCGTCGACCGATCGGGGCTTAGGAGACGACGCGTCGAACGATCGGGGCTTAGGAGACGACGCGTGGACCGATCGGGGCTCGGAGACAGCGCGTGTACCGACTGGGGCTCAGGAGACCGCGCGTGAACCGATCGGGGCTCGGCGACTGCGCGTGGACGGATCGGGGCTCGGAGACGGTGCGTAGAACGATCGGGGCTCAGGAGACGGCGCGTTAACCGATTGGGGCTTAGGAGACGTTGCGTGGACCGATCGGCGCTCGAAGACGGCGCGTGGACCGATCGGGGCTCGGACACAGTGCGTGGACCGACTGGGGCTCAAGCGGTTGCGCGTGGACGAATCGGGGCTTAGGAGACGACGCGTGGAGCGATCCGGGCTCCGGAGACGGCGCCTGGACCGATCGTGGCTCGGAGACGGCGCGTGGAGGCATCCGGGCTAAGAAGACGACGCATGGACCGAGCGGGGTTCAGGAGACGGCGCGAGGAGCGATCGGGGCACAGGAGAAGACACGTCAATTGATCGGGGCTCCGGAGACGACGCCTCGACGGATCGGGGCTCAGGAGGCGGCACGAGAAGCGATCGGGGCTCAGGAGAAGACGCGTCAATTGATCGGGGCTCAGGAGACGACGCGTCGACGAATCGGGGCTTAGGAGACGACGCGTCGTCCGACCGGAGCTCAGGAGATTCGCGTGGATCGATCGGGGCTCCGTAGGCGGCGGGTGGACCGATTGGGGCTTAGAAGACGACGCGTGGACCGATTGGGGCTCAGGAGGCCGCGCGTGAACCGATCATGGCTCGGCGACGGCGCGTAGACCGATCGGGGCTCGGAGACGACGCGTGGACCGATCGGGGCTCGGAGACAGCGCGTGGACCGACTGGGGCTCAGGCGGTTGCGCGTGGACCAATTGGGGCTCCGGAGGCGGCGCGCGGACCGATTGGGGAGCAGAAGATGGTGCGTGGACTGATCGGGGCTCGGAGACGGCGCGTGGACCGATCGGAGCTTAGAAGACGACGCGTAGACCGATTGGGGCTCAGGAGACAGCGCATGGACTGATCGGGGCGCGGAGACGGCGCGTTAACCGATCGGCGCTCGGAGACAGCGCGTCGACCGACTGGGGCTCAGGCGGTTGCGCGTGGACCGATCGGGGCTTAGGAGCCTCGCGTGGATCGATCGGGGCCCCGGAGGCGCCGCGTGGACCCATGGGGATCAGGAGACAGTGCGTGGACCGTTGGGGGCTCGGAGACGGCGCGTGGACCGATCGGGGCTTAGGAGACGACGCGTGGACCGATCGGGGTGTAGGCGATGACGCGTGTACCTATCGGGGCTCAGGAGACAGCGCGTGGACCGATCAGGGCTCGGCGACTGCGCGTGGACGTATCGGGGCTCAGGAGCCATCGCGTGGACCGATCGGGGCTCGGGGACGGCGCGTTAACCGATTGGGACTTAGGAGACCATGCGTGGACCGATCGGGGCTCGAAGACGGCGCGTCGAACGATCGGGTCTCAGGAGGCCGCGCGTGGACAGATCATGACTCGGCGACGGCGCGTGGACCGATCGGGGCTCGGAGACGACGCGTGGACCGATCGGGGCTCGGAGACAGCGCGTGGACCGACTGGGGCTCAGGCGGTTTCGCGTGGACCAATTGGGGTTCGGCGACGGCGCGTGGACCGATCGGGGCTTAGGAGACGGCACGTGCACCGATCGGGGCCCGGAGACGGGTCGTGGACAGATTGGGGATTAGGAGACGGCGCGTGGACCGATCGGGGCTGGGAGACGGCACGTGGACCAATGGGGGCTTAGGAGACGACGCGTGGACGGATCGGGGCTCAGGAGACGGCGCGTGGACCGATCGGGGCTCAGGAGACGGCGCGTGGACCAATTGGGGCTCGGATACGGCGCGTGAACCAATCGGGGCTCAGGAGGCCGCGCGTGGACCGGTCGAGGCTCGGAGACGGCACGTGGACCGATCGGGGCTTAGGAGAAGGCGCGTGGACCAATTGGGGCTCCGGAGGCGGCGCGCGGACCGATTGGGGAGCAGAAGATGGTGCGTGGACTGATCGGAGCTTAGAAGACGACGCGTAGACCGATTGGGGCTCAGGAGACAGCGCGTGGACTGATCGGGGCGCGGAGACGGCGCGTTAACCGATCGGCGCTCGGAGACAGCGCGTCGACCGACTGGGGCTCAGGCGGTTGCGCGTGGACCGATCGGGGCTTAGGAGCCTCGCGTGGATCGATCGGGGCCCCGGAGGCGCCGCGTGGACCCATGGGGATCAGGAGACAGTGCGTGGACCGATCGGGGCTCGGAGACGCCGCGTGGACCGATCGGGGCTTAGGAGACGACGCGTGGACCGATCGGGGTGTAGGCGATGACGCGTGTACCTATCGGGGCTCAGGAGACAGCGCGTGGACCGATCAGGGCTCGGCGACTGCGCGTGGACGTATCGGGGCTCAGGAGACATCGCGTGGACCGATCGGGGCTCGGGGACGGCGCGTTAACCGATTGGGACTTAGGAGACCATGCGTGGACCGATCGGGGCTCGAAGACGGCGCGTCGACCGATCGGGGCTTAGGAGACGGCGCGTGAAGTTATCAGCGCTCAGAGACGGCGCGTGGACCGATCAGGGCTTAGGATACGGCGCGTGGACCGATCGGTGCTCAGGAAGCGGCGCCTGGACCGATCGTGGCTCGGAGACGACGCGTGGAGGCATCGGGGCTAAGAAGACGACGCATGGACCGATCGGGGCTCAGGAAACGGCGTGTGGACCGATCAGAGCTCGGAGACGACGCGTGGACCGATCGGGGCTTAGGAGACTACGCGTGTACCTATCGGGGCTCAGGTGACAGCGCGTGAAATGATCGGCGCTCGGAGACGCCGCGTGGACCGATTGGGGCTTAGGAGACGGCACGTGGACCGATCGGGGCGCAGGAAGAAGCGCCTGGACCGACCGTGGCTCGGAGACGGCGCGTGGAGGCATCCGGGCTAAGAAGACGACGCATGGACCGAGCGGGGTTCAGGAGACGGCGCGAGGAGCGATCGGGGCTCAGGAGAAGACGCGTCAATTGATCGGGGCTCAGGAGACGACGCGTCGACGAATCGGGGCTTAGGAGACGACGCGTGGACCGATCGGGACTTATGAGCCGACGCGTGGACCGATCCGGACTCAGGAGACGGCGCGTGGACCGATCGGGGCTCGAGGAAGGCGCGTGAAACGATCGGGGCTTAGGAGACGGCGCGTGGACCGATCGGGGCTCAGGAGACGGCGCGCGGACCGACCGGGGCTCAGGAGCCTCGCGTGGACCGATCATGGCTCGGCGACGGCGCGTGGACGGATTGGGGCTCGGAGACGGCGCGTTAACCGATCGGGGCTTAGGAGACGACGCGTGGACCGATCGGGCCTCAGGAGACGGCGCGTGGACCGATCGGTGCTCGGAGACGGCGCGTGGACCGATCGGAGCTCGGAGACGACGCGTGGAGCGGTCGGGGCTCAGGAGAAGACGCGTTGATCGATCGGGGCTCAGGAGACGACGCGTGGACGGATCGGGGCTTAGGAGACGACGCGTGGACCGATCATGGCTCGGCGATGGCGCGTGGACGGATCGGGGCTCGGAGACGACGCGTGGACGGATTGGGGCTCGGAGACGGCGCGTTAACCGATCGGGGCTTAGGAGACGACGCGTGGACCGATCGGGCCTCAGGAGACGGCGCGTGGACCGTTCGGCGCTCGGAGACGGCGCGTGGATCGATCGGGGCTTAGGAGACGGCGCGTGGACCGATCACGGCTTAGGAGACGACGCGTGGACCGATCGGGGCTCAGGAAGCGGCGCGTGGACCGAACGGTGGTCGGAGACGACGCATGAACCGATCGGCGCTCAGGAGACGGCGCGTGGAGCGATCGGAGCGCAGGAGACGACGCGTTAACAGAGCGGGGTTTAGGAGACGATGCGTGGACCGATCGGTGCTTGGAGACAGCGCGTGGACCGACTGGGGCTCAGGAGGTGGCGCGTGGACCAATTGGGGTTCGGCGACGGCGCGTGGACCGACCGGGGATTAGGAGACGACGCGTCGACCGATCGGGGCTTAGGAGACGACCCGTCGACCGATCGGGGCTTAGGAGACGACGCGTGGACCGATCGGGACTCGGAGACGGCGTGTGAACGTATCGGGGCTTAGGAGACGATGCGTTGTCCGATCGGGGTTCATGAGACGGCGCGTAGACCGATCGGGGCTCCGTCGGCGACTCCTAGACCGATCGGGGCCCAGGAAACGGCGCGTGGATCGATCGGTTCTCGAAGACGATGCGTGGACCGATCGCGGCTCAGGAGCCGATGCGTGGATCGGTCGGGGCTCAGGAGGCGGCGCGTGGACCCATCGGGGCTCGGAGACGACACGTGGACCAGTCAGGGCTTAGGAGACGACGCGTGGACAGATCGGGGCTCAGGAGACGGCGCGTGGACCGATCGGTGCTCGGAGACGGCGCGTGGACGGACCGTGACTTAGAATGCGTCACGCGGACCGATCGGGGCTCGGATACGGTCCGTGGGCAGATCGGGGCTTAGGAGACGGCGCGTGGAGGCATCGGGGCTAAGAAGACGACGCATGGACCGAGCGGGGCTCAGGAGACGGCGCGAGGAGCGATCGGGGCTGAGGAGAAGACGCGTCAATTGATCGGGGCTCAGGAGACGACGCGGCGACGGATCGGGGCTTAGGAGACGACGCGTAGACCGATTGGGGCTTAGGAGACGACGTGTGAACCGGTCGGGGCTTAGGAGACGACGCGTCGGCCGATCGGGGCTCAGGACAAGGGGTGTGGACCGTTCGGAGCTCAGGAGACGGCGCGTGGACCGATCGGGGTTCGGCGATGGCGCGTGGACCGATCGGGGCCCGGAAACGGCACCTGGACCGATCGGAGATCGGAGACGACGCGTGGAGCGGTCGGGGCTCAGGAGAAGACGCGTGGATCGATCGGGGCTCAGGAGACGACGCGTCGACGGATCGGCGCTTAGGAGACGACGCGTGGACCGATCGGGGCTTAGGAAACAACGCATGGACCGATCGGGGCTCAGGAGACGGCGCGTGGACCGATCGGGGCTCGGAGACGGCGCGTGGAATGATCGGGGCTTAGGAGACGGCGCGTGGACCGAACGGGGCTCAGGAAGCGGCGCCTGCACCAATCGTGGTTGGGAGACGGCGCAAGGAGGCATCTGGGCTTAGAAGACGACGCGTGGACCGATCGGGGCTCAGGAAACGGCTCGTGGACCGACCGCGGCTCAGGAGGCCACGCCTGGACCGATCGGGGCTCGGCGACGGCGCGTGGACTGATCTATTCTCGGAGACGACGCGTCGACCGATCGGGGCTCAGATGACGGCGCGCGGACCGACCGGGGCTCAGGAGACTCGCGTGGATCGATCGGGGCTCGGAGACGGCGCGTGGACGGACCGCGGCTCAGAATGCGGTACGCGGACCGATCGGGGATCGGACACGGCGTGTGGACCGATCGAGGCTCGGAGACGACGCGTTTACGGATCGAGGATCAGGAGACGACGCGTGGAACGATCCGGGCTCAGGAGAGGGAGCGTGGACCGATCGGGGCTCGGAGACGGCGTGTGGAACGATCGGGGCTCGGGTGACGGCGCGTTAACCGATCGGGGCTTAGGAGACGATGCGAGGAGGCATCTGGGTTTACAAGAAGACGCGTGGATCGATCGGGGCTCGGAGACGGCGCGTGAACCGACCGGGGCTCAGGAGACGGCGCGTGGACCGAACGGTGCTCAGAAAACGGCGCGTGGAGCGATCGAGGCGCAGGAGACGACGCGTGAACCGATCGGGGCTCGGAGACGGCGCGTGGAATGATCGGGGCTCAGGAGACGGCGCGTGAACCGATCGGCGCTCGGAGACAGCGCGTGGACCGATCGGGGCTTAGGAGACGGCGCGTGGACCGATCGGAGATGAGGAGACGGCGCGTGAACCGACCGGGGCTCAGGAGACGGCGCGTGGACCGAACGGTGCTCAGAAAACGGCGCGTGGAGCGATCGAGGCGCAGGAGACGACGCGTGAACCGATCGGGGCTCGGAGACGGCCTGTGGACCGATTGGGGCTCAGGAGGCCCCGCGTGGACCGATCATGGCTCGGCGACGGCGCGTGGACTGATCGGGGCTCGGAGACAGCGCGTGGACCGACTGGGACTCAGGCGGTTGCGCGTGGACCAATTGGGGTTCGGTGACGGCGCGTGGACCGCTCGGCGCTCGGAGACGGCGCGTTAACCGATCGCGGCTTAGGAGACGATGCGTGAACCGATCGGGGCTCGGAGACGGCGCGTGGACCGATCGGGGCTTAGGAGACAACGCGTGGACCGATGGGGGCTCGGAGACGGCGCGTGGAGCGATCGGGGCTCGGAGACGGCGCGTGGACCGATCGGGGCTTAGGAGACGACGCGTGGACCGATCGGGGCGTAGGACACGACGCGTGTACCTATCGGGGCTCACGAGAGAGCGTGTGGACCGATTGGGGCTCAGGAGACGGCGCCTGGACCGATCGTGGCTCGGAGACGGCGCGTGGACCGATCGGAGCTCAGGAGGCCGCGCGTGGACCGATCGTGGCTCGGCGACGGCGCGTGGACCGATCGGGGCTCGGAGACGACGCGTGGACCGATCGGGGCTCGGAGACAGCGCGTCGACCGACTGGGGCTCAGGCGGTTGCGCGTGGACCGATCGGGACTTAGGAGCCTCGCATGGATCGATCGGGGCCCCGGAGGCGCCGCGTGGACCCATGGGGAACAGGAGACAGTGCGTGGACCGATCGGGGCTCGGAGACGGCGCGTGGACCGATCGGGGCTTAGGAGACGACGCGTGGACCAATCGGGGTGTAGGCGATGACGCGTGTACCTATCGGGGCTCAGGAGACAGCGCGTGGACCGATCAGGGCTCGGCGACTGCGTGTGGACGTATCGGGGCTCAGGAGACATCGCGTGGACCGATCGGGGCTCGGGGACGGCGCGTTAACCGATCGGAGGACAGGAGACGGCGCGTGAACCGATCGGCGCTCGGAGACGGCGCGTGGATCGATCGGGGCTTAGGAGAAGGCGCGTGGACCGATCGGGGCTAAGGAGATGGCGCGTCGACCGACCGGAGCTCAGGAGATTCGCGTGGATTGATCGGGGCTCCGGAGGCGGGCGTGGACCGATTGGGGCTTAGGAAACGACGCGTGGACTGATCGGGGCTCAGGAGGCCGCGCGTGGAGCGATCATGGCTCGGCGACAGCGCGTAGACCGATCGGGGCTCGGAGACGACGCGTGGACTTATCGGGGCTCGAAGACAGCGCGTGGACCGACTGGGGCTCAGGCCGTTGCGCGTGGACCAATTGGGGCTCCGGAGGCGGTGCGTGGACCGATTGTGGAGCAGAAGATAGTGCGTGGACCGATCGGGGCTCGGAGACGGCGCGTGAACCGATCGGAGCTTAGAAGACGACGCCTAGACCGATCGGGGCTCAGGAGACAGCGCGTGGACCGATCGGGGCTCAGGAGGCGGCGCGTGGATCGATCGGGGCTCGGAGACGGCGCGTGGAACGATCGGGTCTCAGGAGACGGCGCGTGAAATGATCGGCGCTCGGAGACGCCGCGTGGACCGATTGGGGCTTAGGAGACGGCGCGTGGTCCGATCGGGGCGCAGGAAGCGGCGCCTGGACCGATCGTGGCTCGGAGACGGCGCGTGGACCGATCGGAGCTCAGGAGGCCGCGCGTGGACCGATCGTGGCTCGGCGACGGCGCGTGGACCGATCGGGGCTCGGAGACGACGCGTGGACCGATCGGGGCTCGGAGACAGCGCGTCGACCGACTGGGGCTCAGGCGGTTGCGCGTGGACCGATCGGGGCTTAGGAGCCTCGCATGGATCGATCGGGGCCCCGGAGGCGCCGCGTGGACCCATGGGGAACAGGAGACAGTGCGTGGACCGATCGGGGCTCAGGAGACGGCGCGTGTACCTATCGGGGCTCACGAGACTGCGTGTAGGCCGATTGGGGCTCCGGAGACGACGCGATTACGGATCGGGGATCAGGAGACGACGCGTGGAGCGATCGGGGCTCAGGAGGCGGCGCGTGGATCGATCGGCGCTCGGAGACGGCACGTGGACCGATCTGGGCTCGGAGACAGCGCGTGGACCGATTGGGCACAGGCGGTGGCGCGTGGACCAATTGGGGTTCGGCGACGGCGCGTGGACCGATCCGGGCTCAGGAGACGGCGCGTGGACCGATCGGGGCTGGGAGACGGAGCGTGGAGCGATGGGGGTTCAGGATACGGCGCGTGAACTAATCGGCGCTCGGAGACGGCGCGTGGACCGATCGGGGCTGAGGAGAAGGCGCGTGGTCCGATCGGGGCTCGGAGATGGCGCGTGGAATGATCGGGGCTTAGGAGATGGCGTGTGGACCGATCGGAGATCAGGAGACGACGCGTGGACCGAGAGGGCTCTGGAAGCGGCGCACGGACGGATCGTGGCTCGGAGACGGCGCGTGGAGGCATCGGGGCTTTGAAGACGACGCGTGGACCAAACGGTGCTCAGAAAACGGTGCGAGGAGCGATCGGGGCTTAGGAGACGGCGCGTGGACTAATTGGGGCTCAGGAGACGACGCGTGGATCGATCGGGGCTCGGAAACGACGCGTTAGCCGAGCGGGGCTTAAGAGACGACGCGTGGACCGATCGGGGCTCAGGAGACGGCGCGTGAAATGATCGGCGCTCGGAGACGCCGCGTGGACCGATTGGGGCTTAGGAGACGGCGCGTGGACCGATCGGGGCGCAGGAAGCGGCGCCTGGACCGATCGTGGCTGGGAGACGGCGCGTGGAGGCATCCGGGCTAGGAAGACGACGCATGGACCGAGCGGGGTTCAGGAGACGGCGCGAGGAGCGATCGGGGCTCAGGAGAAGACGCGTCAATTGATCGGCGCTCAGGAGACGACGCGTCGACGAATCGGGGCTTAGGAGACGACGCGTGGACAGATCGGGACTCAGGAGACGGCGCGTGGCCCGATTGGGGCTCGGATACGGCGCGTGAACCGACCGGGGCTCAGGAGCCTGCGCGAGAACCGATCGCGGCTCGGCGATGGCGCGTAGACCGATCGGGGCTCGGAGACGACGCGTGGACTGATCGGGGCTCGAAGACAGCGTGTGGACCGATCGGGGCTCGGCGATGGCGCGTGGATCGATCGGGGCTCGGAGACGACGCGTGTACGGATCGAGGCTTGGAGACGGCGCGTGGACTAATTGGGGCTCAGGAGACGACGCGTGGATCGATCGGGGCTCGGAAACGACGCGTTAGCCGAGCGGGGCTTAGGAGACGGCGCGTGCACCGATCGGGGCCCGGAGACGGGTCGTGGACAGATTGGGGATTAGGAGACGGCGCGTGGACCGATCGGGGCTGGGAGACGGCACGTGGACCAATGGGGGCTTAGGAGACGACGCGTAGACCTATCGGGGTGTAGGCGACGACGCGTGTACCTATCGGGGCTCAGGAGACAGCGCGTGGACCGATCAGGGCTCGGCGACTGCGCGTGGGTGTATCGGGGCTCAGGAGACGGCGCGTGGACCGATCGGGGCTCGGGGACGGCGCGTTAACCGATTGGGGCTTAGGAGACCATGCGTGGACCGATCAGGGCTCGAAGACGGCGCGTGGACCGATCGGGTGTCAGGAGGCCGCGCGTGGACAGATCATGAATCGGCGACGGCGCGTGGACCGATCGGGGCTCGGAGACGACGCGTGGACCGATCGGGGCTCGGGGACAGCGCGTGGACCGACTGGGGCTAAGGCGGTTTCGCGTGGACCAATTGGGGTTCGGCGACGGCGCGTGGACCGATCGGGGCTTAGGAGACGGCGCGAGCACCGATCGCGGCCCGGAGACGGGTCGTGGACCGATCGGGACTCAGGAGACGGCGCGTGGACCGATTGGGGCTCGGATACGGCGCGTGAACCAATCGGGGCTCAGGAGGCCGCGCGTGGACCGATCGCGGCTCGGCGACGGCGCGTGATCCGATCGGGGCTCAGGAGGCCGCGCGTGGACCGATCATGGCTCGGCGACGGCGCGTGGACCGATCGGGGCTCGGAGACGATGCGTGGACCGATCGAGGTTCGGCGACAGCGCGTGAACCGACTGGGTCTCAGGCGGTTGCGCGTGGACCAATTGGGGTTCGGCGACCGCGCGTGGACCGTTCGGGGCTCGGAGACGGCGCGTTAACCGATCGGGGCTTAGGAGACAACGCGTGGACCGATCGTGGCTCAGGAAGCGGCGCCTGGATCGATCGTGGCCCGGAGACGGCGCGAGAAGGCATCTGGGCTTACAAGACGACGCGTGGATCGATCGGGGTTCGGAGACGACGCGTAGACCGATCGGTGCTCGGAGACAGCGCGTGGACCGATCGGGGCTCGGAGACGGCGCGTGGACCGATCGGGGCTTAGGAGACGACGCGTGGACCGATCGGATGTAAGAGACGACGCGTGTACCTATCGGGGCTCAGGAGACAGCGCGTGGACCGATCGGGGCTCGGCGACTGCGCGTCGACGTATCGGGGCTCAGGAGACGGCGCGTGGACCGATTGGAGCTTAGGCGACGGCGCGTTTACCGATAGCAGCTCGGAGACGGCCCGTGGACGGATCGCGGCTTAGGAGACGGCGCGTGGACCGATCGAGGCTCGGAGACGACGCGTCGTCCGATCGGGGCTCAGGTTGCGGCGCGTGGACCCATCGGGGCTCGGAGACGGCACGTGGACCGATCAAGGCTTCGGACACGACGCGTTGACCGATCGGGACTCAGGAGGCGGCGCGTGGACCGATCGGGGCTCGGAGACGGCGCGTGGAGGCATCGGGGCTTAGAAGACGACGCATGGACCGATCAGGTCTCAGCAAACGGCGCGTGGACCGGCCGGGGCTTTGGAGACGACGCCTGGACCGATCGGGGCTCAGGAGACGGCGCGTGGACCGATTGGGGCTCGGATACGGCTCGTGAACCAATCGGGCCTCAGGAGACCGCGCGTGGACCGATCGCGGCTCGGCGACGGCGCGTGGACCGATCGGCGCTCAGGAGGCCGCGCGTGGACCGATCATAGCTCGGCGACGGCGCGTGGACCGATCGGGGCTCGGAGCGGCGCGTAGAACGATCGCGGCTCGGCGACGGCGCGTGGACCGATCGGGGCTCAGGAGGCTGCGCGTGGACCGATCGTGGCTCGGAGACGGCGCGAGGAGGCATCTGGGCTTCGAAGACGACGCGTGGATCGATCGGGGCTCGGAGACGGCGCGTGGACCCATTGGGACTCGGAGACGACGCGTGGAACCTTCGGGGCTCAGGTGACGGCGCGTGAACGGATCGGGGCTCAGGAGACGGCGCGTGGACCGATCGGGGGTCGGAGACGGTGCGTTAACCGATCACGGCTTAGGAGACGACGCGTGGAGCGATCGGGGCTTAGGAGACGACGCGTGGACCGATCGGGGCGTAGGAGACGGCGCGTGGAACGATCGGGGCTCAGGAGACTCGCGTGAATTGATCGGGGCTCAGGAGGCGACGCGTGGGCCCATCGGGGCTCGGAGACGGCACGTGGACCGATCGGGGCTTAGGAGACGACGCGTTGACGTATCGGGGCTTAGGAGACGACGCGTGGACCGATCGGGGTTTAGCAGAGGACGCGTCGACGGATCGGGGCTTAGGAGACGACGCGTGGACCGATCGGGTATTAGGGGACGACGCGTGGACCGATCGGTGCTCGGAGACGGCGCGAGGATGGACCGTGGCTTAGAATGCGGCATGCAGACCGATCGGGACTCGCAGACGGCACGTTAACCGATCGGGGCTTAGGAGACGATGCGTGGACCGATCGCGGCTCGGAGATGGCGCGTGAACCGACCGGAGCTCAGGAGACGGCGCGTGCACCGATCGGGGCCCAGAGCCGGGTCGTGGACAGATTAGGGCTTAGGAGACGGCGCGTGGACCGATCGTGGCTGGGAGACGGCACGTCCACCAATCGGGGCTCAGGAGACTGCGCGTGGATGGATCGGAGCTTATGGAACGACGCGTGAACCGATCGGGGCTTAGGAGACGACGCGTGGACCGATCGGGGCTCAGGTGACGGCGCGTGGACCGATCGGGGCTTAGGAGCCTCGCATGGATCGATCGGGGCTCGGAGACGGCGCGTGGAACGATCGGAGGACAGGAGACGGCGCGTGAAATGATCGGCGCTCGGAGACGCCGCGTGGACCGATTGGGGCTTAGGAGACGGCGCGTGGTCCGATCGGGGCGCAGGAAGCGGCGCCTGGACCGATCGTGGCTCGGAGACGGCGCGTGGACCGATCGGAGCTCAGGAGGCCGCGCGTGGACCGATCGTGGCTCGGCGACGGCGCGTGGACCGATCGGGGCTCGGAGACGATGCGTGGACCGATCGGGGCTCGGAGACAGCGCGTCGACCGACTGGGGCTCAGGCGGTTGCGCGTGGACCGATCGGGGCTTAGGAGCCTCGCATGGATCGATCGGGGCCCCGGAGGCGCCGCGTGGACCCATGGGGAACAGGAGACAGTGCGTGGACCGATCGGGGCTCGGAGACGGCAAGTGGACCGATCGGGGCTTAGGAGACGACGCGTGGACCAATCGGGGTGTAGGCGATGACGCGTGTACCTATCGGGGCTCAGGAGACAGCGCGTGGACCGATCAGGGCTCGGCGACTGCGTGTGGACGTATCGGGGCTCAGGAGACATCGCGTGCACCGATCGGGGCTCGGGGACGGCGCGTTAACCGATCGGAGGACAGGAGACGGCGCGTGAACCGATCGGCGCTCGGAGACGGCGCGTGGATCGATCGGGGCTTAGGAGAAGGCGCGTGGACCGATCGGGGCTAAGGAGATGGCGCGTCGATCGACCGGAGCTCAGGAGATTCCCGTGGATTGATCGGGGCTCCGGAGGCGGGCGTGGACCGATTGGGGCTTAGGAGGCCGCGCGTGGAGCGATCATGGCTCGGCGACAGCGCGTAGACCGATCGGGGCTCGGAGACGACGCGTGGACTGATCGGGGCTCGAAGACAGCGCGTGGACCGACTGGGGCTCCGGCCGTTGCGCGTGGACCAATTGGGGCTCCGGAGGCGGTGCGTGGACCGATTGTGGAGCAGAAGATGGTGCGTGGACCGATCGGGGCTCGGAGACGGCGCGTGGACCGATCGGAGCTTAGAAGACGACGCCTAGACCGATTGGGGCTCAGGAGACAGCGCGTGGACCGATCGGGGCTCAGGAGGCGGCGCGTGGATCGATCGGGGCTCGGAGACGGCGCGTGGAACGATCGGGTCTCAGGAGACGGCGCGTGAAATGATCGGCGCTCGGAGACGCCGCGTGGACCGATTGGGGCTTAGGAGACGGCGCGTGGTCCGATCGGGGCGCAGGAAGCGGCGCCTGGACCGATCGTGGCTCGGAGACGGCGCGTGGACCGATCGGAGCTCAGGAGGCCGCGCGTGGACCGATCGTGGCTCGGCGACGGCGCGTGGACCGATCGGGGCTCGGAGACGACGCGTGGACCGATCGGGGCTCGGAGACAGCGCGTCGACCGACTGGGGCTCAGGCGGTTGCGCGTGGACCGATCGGGGCTTAGGAGCCTCGCATGGATCGATCGGGGCCCCGGAGGCGCCGCGTGGACCCATGGGGAACAGGAGACAGTGCGTGGACCGATCGGGGCTCGGAGACGGCGCGTGGACCGATCGGGGCTTAGGAGACGGCGCGTGGACTAATTGGGGCTCAGGAGACGACGCGTGGATCGATCGGGGCTCAGAAACGACGCGTTAGCCGAGCGGGGCTTAAGAGACGACGCGTGGACCGATCGGGGCTCAGGAGACGGCGCGTGAAATGATCGGCGCTCGGAGACGCCGCGTGGACCGATTGGGGCTTAGGAGACGGCGCGTGGACCGATCGGGGCGCAGGAAGCGGCGCCTGTACCGATAGTGGGTCGGAGATGGCGCGTGGAGGCATCCGGGCTAAGAAGACGACGCATGGACCGATCAGGGTTCAGGAAACGGCGTGTGGACCCACCAGAGATCGGAGACGACGCGTGGACCGATCAGGGCTTAGGAGACTACGCGTGTACCTATCGGGGCTCAGGAGACAGCGCGTGGACCGATAGGGGCTCAGGAGGCGGCGCGTGGATCGATCGGGGCTCGGAGACGGCGCGTGGAACGATCGGGTCTCAGGAGAAGACACGTCAATTGATCGGGGCTCCGGAGACTACGCCTCGACGGATCGGGACTCAGGAGGCGGCACGAGAAGCGATCGGGGCTCAGGAGAAGACGCGTCAATTGATCGGGGCTCAGGAGACGACGCGTCGACGAATCGGGGCTTAGGAGACGACGCGTGGACCGATCGGGGCTGAGGAGACGGCGCGTCGACCGACCGGAGCTCAGGAGATTCGCGTGGATCGATCGGGGCTCCGGAGGCGGCGCGTGGACCGATCGGGGCTGACGAGACAGCGTGTGGACCGATTGGGGCTCAGGAGACGGCGCCTGGACCGATCGGGGCTCGGAGACGGCGCGTGGAACGATCGGAGCTCAGGAGACGGCGCGTGTACCTATCGGGGCTCACGAGACTGCGTGTAGGCCAATTGGGGCTCCGGAGACGACGCGATTACGGATCGGGGATCAGGAGACGACGCGTGGAGCGATCGGGGCTCAGGAGGCCGCGCGTGGACCGATCATAGCTCGGCGACGGCGCGTGGACCGATCGGGGCTCGGAGCGGCGCGTAGAACGATCGCGGCTCGGCGACGGCGCGTGGACCGATCGGGGCTCAGGAGGCTGTGCGTGGACCGATCGTAGCTCGGAGACGGCGCGAGGAGGCATCTGGGCTTCGAAGACGACACGTGGATCGATCGGGGCTCGGAGACGGCGCGTGAACCGACCGGGGCTCAGGAGGCCGCGCGTGGACCGATCGAGGCTCAGGAGGCCACGCCTGGACCGATGGGGGCTCCGCGACGGCGCGTGGACCGATCGAGGCTCGGAGACGACGCGTGTACGGATCGGGGATTCGGCGATGACGCGTGGACCGATCCGGGCTCAGGAGACGGCGCGTGGACGGATCGGGGCTCGGAGACGGCGCGTGAAACGATCGGGGCTCAGGAGACGGCGCGTGGACCGATAGGGGTTAGGAGACGGCGCGTGGACCGATCGGGGCTCGGAGACGAGGCGTGGAATGATCGGGACTCGGAGACGGCGTGTGAACGTATCGGGGCTTAGGAGACGATGCGTTGACCGATCGGGGCTCATGAGACGGCGCGTAGACCGATCGGGGCTCCGGCGGCGACGCGTGGACTGATCGGGGCCCAGGAAACGGCGCGTGGATCGATCGGTGCTCGAAGACGACGCGTGGACCGATCGGGGCTCGGAGACGACGCGTGGACCGACTGGGGCTCAGGCGGTTTCGCGTGGACCAATTGGGGTTCGGCGACGGCGCGTGAACCAATCGGGCCTCAGGAGGCCGCGCGTGGACCGATCGCGGCTCGGCGACGGCGCGTGGACCGATCGGGGCTCAGGAGGCCGCGCGTGGACCGATCATAGCTCGGCGACGGCGCGTGGACCGATCGGGGCGCAGGAGACGTCGCGTGAACCAATCGGCGCTCCGAGACGACGCGTGGACCGATCGGGGATGAGGAGAAGGCGCGTGGACCGATCGGGGCTTAGGAGACGGCGCGTGGACCGATGGGGGCTCGGAGACGGCGCGTGGATCGATCGGGGCTCAGGTGACGGCGCGTGAACCGATCGGCGCTCGGTGACGGCGCGTGGACCGATCGGGGCTTAGTAGACGGCGCTTGGACCGATCGGGGCTTAGGAGACGACGCGTGGACCGATCGGAGCTCGGAGACGGCGCGTGGAACGATCGGGGCTCAGGAGACGGCGCGTGGACCGACTGGGGATCAGGAGATGACGCGTGGACCGATCGGGGCTCTGGAAGCGGCGCACGGACCGATCGTGGCTCGGAGACGACGCGTGGACCGATCGAGGCTCGGAGACGACGCGTGTACGGGTCGGGGATTCGGGGACGACGCGTGGAACGATCCGGGCTCAGGAAACGGCGTGTGGAGCGATCGGGACTCACGAGACGACGCGTGGATCGATCGGGGCTCAGGAGACGACGCGTCGACCGATCGGGGCTCAGGAGACGGCGCGCAGACCGACCGGGGCTCAGGAGACTCGCGTTGATCGATCGGGTCTCAGGAAGCGGCGCACGGACCGATCGTGGCTCGGAGACGGCGCGTGGAGGCATCGGGGTTTTGAAGACGACGCGTGGACCGAACGGTGCTTAGAAAACAGCGAGTGGACCGATCGGTGCTCGGAGACGATGCGTGGCCCGATCGGGGCTCAGTGGATGGCACCCGGACCGACCCGGTCTCAGGAGACTCGTGTGGATCGATCGGGGCTCCGGGGGCGACGCGTCGACCGATCGGGGCTCAGGAGGCGGCGCGTGGACCCATCGGGACTCGGAGACGACGCGTCGAACCTTCGGGGCTCAGGTGACGGCGCGTGAACGGATCGGGGCTCAGGAGACGGCGCGTGGACCGATCGGGGGTCGGAGACGGTGCGTTAACCGATCACGGCTTAGGAGACGACGCGTGGAGCGATCGGGGCTTAGGAGACGACGCGTGGACCGATCGGGGCGTAGGAGACGGCGCGTGGAACGATCGGGGCTCAGGAGACTCGCGTGAATTGATCGGGGCTCAGGAGGCGACGCGTGGGCCCATCGGGGCTCGGAGACGGCACGTGGACCGATCGGGGCTTAGGAGACGACGCGTTGACGTATCGGGGCTTAGGAGACGACGCGTGGACCGATCGGGGTTTAGCAGAGGACGCGTCGACCGATCGGCGCTCAGGAGACGGCGCGTGGACCGATCGGGGCTCAGGAGGCGGCGCGTGGATCGATCGGGGCTCGGAGACGGCGCGTGAACCGACCGGGGCTCAGGAGGCGGCGCGTCGACCGATCGGGGCTCAGGAGGCGGTGCGTACACCGATCGGGGCTCGGAAAGTACGCGTTAACCGAGCGGGGCTTAGGAGACGATGCGTAGACCGATCGGGGCGCGGTGACGGCGCGTGGACCGAGCGGGGCTCAGGAGGCCGCGCGTGGACTGATCATGGCTTGGCAACGGCGCGTGGACCGATCGGGGCTCGGAGACGACGCGTGGACTGATCGGTGCTCGGAGACAGCGCGTGGACCGACTGGGGCTTAGGAGACGATGCGTGGACCGATCGCCGCTCGGAGACGGCGCGTCGACCGATCGGGGCTCAGGAGACGGCGCGTAGACCGATCGGGGCTCAGGAGACGGCGCGTAGACCGATCGGGGCTCGGAAACGGCGCTTGGAACGATCGGGGCTCAGGAGCCGGCGCGTGGACCAATCGTGGCTTAGGAGAAAGCGCGTGGACCGATCGGGGCTCAGGAGACCGCGCGTGGACCGATCGGGGCTCGGAGACGACACGTGGACCGATCGAGGCTCGGAGACGACGCGTGGACCGATCGAGGCTCGGAGACGACACGTGTACGGATCGGGGATTCGGGGACGACGCGTGGAACGATCCGGGCTCAGGAAACGGCGTGTGGAGCGATCGGGGCTCAGGAGACTCGCGTGGATCGACCGGGGCACAGGAAACAGCGCGTAAACCGGTTGGGGTTCGGACACGGCGCGAGGAACGATCGGAGATCAGGAGACTGCACGTGGATGGATCGGGGATTAGGGAAAGACGCGCGGACCGATCGGGGCTCAGGAGACGGCGCGTGGACCGATCGGGGCTTAGGAGACGATGCGTGGGCCGATCGGGGCGCGGAGACGGCGCGTGGACCGAGCGGGGGTCAGGAGGCCACGCCTGGACCGATCGGGGCTCGGCGACGGCGCGTGGACCGATCCGGGCTCAGGAGACGGCGCGTGGACCGATCGGGGCTCAGGAGACGGCGCGTGGACCGACCGGAGCTCAGGAGATTCGCGTGGATCGATCGGGGCTCCGGAGGCGGCGCGTGGTCCGATTGGGGCTTAGGAGAAGGCGCGTGGACCGATCGGGGCTCGGCGACTGCGCGTGGACGGATCGGGGCTCAGGAGACGGCGCATGGGCCGATCGGGGCTCGGAGACGGCGCGTGGACCGACCGGGGCTCAGGAGACCACGCCTGGACCGATCGGGGCTCGGCGACTGCGCGTGGACGGATCGGGGCTCAGGAGACGGCGCATGGGCCGATCGGGGCTCGGAGACGGCGCATTAACCGATCGGGGTTCGGAGACGACGCGTGGACCGATCGGGGCTCTGGAGACGACGCGTCGGCGGATTTGGGTTTAGGAGACGACGCGTGGACCGATTGGGGCTCAGGAGCCGACGCGTGAACCAATCGGAGCTTAGGAGGTGACGCATGGACCGATCGGAGCTCAGGAGACGGCGCGTGGAGCGATCGGGGCTCAGGTGACGCCGCGTGAACCGATCGGCGCTCGGAGACGGAGCGTGGACCGATCGGGGTTTGGGAGAAGGCGCTTGGACCGATCGGGGCTTAGGAGACGGCGCGTGGACCGATCGGGGCTCAGGAGACGGCGCGTAGACCGATCGGGGCTCGGAAACGGCGCGTGGACCGATCGAGGCTCGGAGACGACGCGTGTACGGATCGGGGATTCGGGGACGACGCGTGGAACGATCCGGGCTCAGGAAACGGCGTGTAGAGCGATCGGGACTCACGACAAGACGCGTGGATCGATCGGGGCTCAGGAGACGACGCGTCGACCGATCGGGGCTCAGGAGACGGCGCGCGGACCGACCGGGGCTCAGGAGACTCGCGTGGATCGATCGGGGCTCCGGAAACAGTGCGTAGACCGGTTGGGGTTCGGAGACGGCGGGAGGAACGATCGGGGTTCAGGAGACTGCACGTGGATGGATCGCGGATTAGGGAAAGACGCGCGGACCGATCGGGGATTAGGGAACGACGCGTGGACAGTTCGGGGCTCCGGAGACGGCGCGTGGACCGATCGGGGCTTAGGAGACGGCGCGTTGACCGATCGGGGCTCGGAGACGGCGCGTGGACCGATCGGAGCTTAGGAGACGGCGCGTGGAACGATCGGGGCTCAGGAGACGACGCGTGTACGGTTCGGGGCTTTGAAGACGACGCGTGGACCGATCGGGGCTCAGGAAATGGCGTGTGGAGCGATCGGGGCACAGGAGACGACGCGTGAACCGATCGGGGCTTAGGGGACGACGCGTGCACCGATCGGGGCGTAGGAGACGGCGCGTGGAACGATCGGGGCTCAGGAGACTCGCGTGGATTGATCGGGGCTCAGGAGGCAACGCGTGGACCCATCCGGGCTCGGAGACGGCGCGTGGGCCGATCAGTGCTCGGAGACGGCGCGTGGACGGACCGCCGCTTAGAATGCGGCACGCTGACCGATCGGGGATTGGACACGGCGTGTGGACGTATCGGGGCTTAGGAGACGATGCGTGGACCGGTCGGGGCTCAGGAGACGGCGCGTGGACCGATCGGTGCATCGGATACGGTACATGGACCGATCGGGGCTCGGAGACGGCGCGTGGACCGACCGGGGCTCAGGAGGCCGCGCGTGGACCGATCGGGGCTCGGCGACGGCGCGTGGACCGATCGAGGCTCGGAGACGACGCGTGTACGGATCGGGGCTTTGAAGACGACGCGTGGACCGATCGGGGCTCAGGAGAAGGGGCGTGGACCGATCGGGGCTCGGAGACGGCGCGTGAACCGATCGGAGCTTAGGCGATGACGCGTGGACCGATCGGGGCTTAGGAGACGGCGCGTGGAGCGATCGGGGCTCTGGAAACGACCCTTGGACCGATCGGGGCTCAGGAGACGGCGCGTGGACCGGTCGGGGCTTAGGAGACTCGCGTGGATCTATCGGGGCTCCGGACATGGCGCGTGAACCGATCGAGGCTTAGGAGACGGCGCGTGGACCGATCGGGGCTCAGGAAGCGGCGCCTGGACCGATCGTGGCGCGGAGACGGCTCGTGGAATCATCGGGGCTTAGAAGACTCGCGTGGATCGATAGGGGCTCGTAGACGGCGCGTAGAACGATCGGAGCTCGCAGACGGCCCGTGGCCGGATCGGGGCTTAGGAGACGGCGCGTGGACTAATTGGGGCTCAGGAGACGGCGCGTGGACCGATCGGGGCTCGGAGACGGCGCGTTAACCGATCAGGGCTTAGGAGACGATGCATGGCCCGATCGGGGCTCGGAGACGGCGCGTGCCCCGATCGGGGCTCAGGAGACGGCGCATAGACCGATTGGGGCTCAGGAGACGGCGCGTAGACCGATCGCGGCTCAGAAACGGCGCTTGGAACGATCGGGACTCAGGAGACGGCGCGTGAACCGATCGGCGCTCGGAGACGGCGCATTGACCGATCGGGGTTCGGAGACGGCGCGTGGACCGTCTGGGGCTTAGGAGACGATGCGTGGACCGATCGTCGCTCGGAGACGGCGCGTCGACCGATCGGGGCTCAGGAGACGGCGCGTAGACCGATCGGGGCTCGGAAACGGCGCTTGGAACGATCGGGGCTCAGGAGACGACGCTTGGACCGATCGGGCTCAGGAGACGGCGCGTGGACCGGTCGGGGCTTAGGAGACGACGCGTGGAGCGATCGGGGCTCAGGAGACGACGCTTGGACCGATCGGGGCTCAGGAGACGGCGCGTGGACCGGTCGGGGCTTAGGAGATTCGCGTGGATCTATCGGGGCTCCGGAGATGGCGCGTGAACCGATCGGGGCTTAGGAGACGGCACGTGGAGCGATCGGGGCTCGGAAACGGCGGGTGGACCGATCGGGCCTCGGAGACGGCGCGTGGACCGATCGGTGCCGAGGAAACGGCGCGTGGACCGACTGGGGCTCGGAGACGACGCGTGGACCGATCGGGGCTCAGGAGACGACGCGGCGGCGGATCGGGGTTTAGGAGACGACGCGTGGACCGATCGGGGCTTAGGAGCCGACGCGTGAACCAATCGGAGCTTAGGAGATGACGCGTGGACTGATCGGAGCTCAGGAGACGGCGCGTGGAGCGATCGGGGCTCAGGTGACGCCGCGTGAACCGATCGGGGCTCAGGAAACGGCGTGTGGAGCGATCGGGGCTTTGAAGACGACGGGTGGACCGATCGGGGCTCGGAGACGACGCGTGGACCGATCGGGGCTCAGGAGACGACGCGTCGGCGGATCGGGGTTCGCAGACAGCGCGTGGACCGTCTGGGGCTTAGGAGACGATGCGTGGACCGATCGGCGCTCGGAGACGGCGCGTCGACCGATCGGGGTTCGGGGACGGCATGTGGACCGTCTGGGGCTTAGGAGACGATGCGTGGACCGATCGGGGCTCAGGAGACTGCGCGTGGACGGATCGGGGCTCAGGAGACGACGCCTGGACCTATCGGGGCTCGGAAACGGCGCGTGGACCGATCGGGGCTTAGGAGACGGCACGTGGAGCGATCGGGGCTCGGAAACGGCGGGTGGACCGATCGGGGCTCGGAGACGGCGCGTGGACCGATCGGTGCTCGGAGACGATGCGTGGACCGATCGGGGCCGAGGAAACGGCGCGTGGAGCGACCGGGGCTCAGGAGACTCGCGTGGATCGATAGGGGCTCGGAGCCGGCGCGTGGAACGATCGGGGCTCGGAGTCGGCGCGTTAACCGATCGAGGCTTAGGAGTCGATGCGTGGACCGATCGGGGCTCGGAGACGGCGCGTGGACCGACCGGGGCTCAGGAGGCCACGCCTGGACCGATCGGGGCTCGGCGACGGCGCGTGGACCGATCGAGGCTCGGAGACGACGCGTGTACGGATCGGGGATACGGGGACGACGCGTGAAACGATCCGGGCTCAGGAGACGGCGCGTGGACCGATCGGGGCTCGGAGACGGCGCGTGGAAGGATCGGGACTCAGGTGACGCCGCGTGAACCGATCAGCGCTCGGAGACGGCGCGTGGACCGATCGGGGTTTGGGAGAAGGCGCTTGGACCGATCGGGGCTTAGGAGACGGCGCGTGGAGGCATCGGGGCTTTGAAGACGACGCGTGGACCGATTGGGGCTCAGGAAACGGCGTGTGGAGCGATCGGGGCTCAGGAGGCGATGCGTGGATCGATCGGGGCTCAGGAGACGACGCGTCGACCGATCGGGGCTCAGGAGACAGCGCGCGGACCGACCGGGGCTCAGGAGACCGCGCGTGAACCGATCGGGGCTCGGCGACTGCGCGTGGACGGATCGGGGCTCAGGAGACGGCGCATGGGCCGATCGGGGCTCGGAGACGGCGCATTAACCGATCGGGGTTCGGAGACGACGCGTGGACCGATCGGGGCTCTGGAGACGACGCGTCGGCGGATTTGGGTTTAGGAGACGACGCGTGGACCGATTGGGGCTCAGGAGCCGACGCGTGAACCAATCGGAGCTTAGGAGGTGACGCGTGGACCGATCGGAGCTCAGGAGACGGCGCGTCGACCGATCGGGGCTCAGGAGACGGCGCGTAGACCGATCGGGGCTCGGAAACGGCGCTTGGAACGATCGGGGCTCAAGAGACGACGCTTGGACCGATCGGGCTCAGGAGACGGCGCGTGGACCGGTCGGGGCTTAGGAGACGACGCGTGGACCGATCGAGGCTCGGAGACGACGCGTGTACGGATCGGGGATTCGGGGACGACGCGTGGAACGATCCGGGCTCAGGAAACGGCGTGTAGAGCGATCGGGACTCACGACAAGACGCGTGGATCGATCGGGGCTCAGGAGACGACGCGTCGACCGATCGGGGCTCTGGAGACGACGCGTCGGCGGATTTGGGTTTAGGAGACGACGCGTGGACCGATTGGGGCTCAGGAGCCGACGCGTGAACCAATCGGAGCTTAGGAGGTGACGCATGGACCGATCGGAGCTCAGGAGACGGCGCGTGGAGCGATCGGGGCTCACGTGACGCCGCGTGAACCGATCGGCGCTCGGAGACGGAGCGTGGACCGATCGGGGTTTGGGAGAAGGCGCTTGGACCGATCGGGGCTTAGGAGACGGCGCGTGGACCGATCGGGGCTCAGGAGACGGCGCGTAGACCGATCGGGGCTCGGAAACGGCGCGTGGACCGATCGAGGCTCGGAGACGACGCGTGTACGGATCGGGGATTCGGGGACGACGCGTGGAACGATCCGGGCTCAGGAAACGGCGTGTAGAGCGATCGGGACTCACGACAAGACGCGTGGATCGATCGGGGCTCAGGAGACGACGCGTCGACCGATCGGGGCTCAGGAGACGGCGCGCGGACCGACCGGGGCTCAGGAGACTCGCGTGGATCGATCGGGGCTCCGGAAACAGTGCGTAGACCGGTTGGGGTTCGGAGACGGCGGGAGGAACGATCGGGGTTCAGGAGACTGCACGTGGATGGATCGCGGATTAGGGAAAGACGCGCGGACCGATCGGGGATTAGGGAACGACGCGTGGACAGTTCGGGGCTCAGGAGACGGCGCGTGGACCGATCGGGGCTTAGGAGACGGCGCGTTGACCGATCGGGGCTCGGAGACGGCGCGTGGACCGATGGGGGCTTAGGAGAAGACGCGTGGACCGATCGGAGCTCAGGAGACGGCGCGTGGACCGATCGGGGCTTCGGAGACGGTTCGTGGACCGATCGGGGCTCGGAGACGGTGCGAGGACCGACCGGGTCTCAGGAGACGGCGCGTGGACCGACCTGAGCTCAGGAGATTCGCGTGGATCGATCGGGGCTCCGGAGGCGGCGCGTGGACCGATTGCGGAGCAGGAGATGGTGCGTGGACCGATCGGCGCTCGGAGACGGCGCGTGGACCGATCGGAGCTTAGGAGACGGCGCGTGGAACGATCGGGGCTCAGGAGACGACGCGTGTACGGATCGGGGCTTTGAAGACGACGCGTGGACCGATCGGGGCTCAGGAAATGGCGTGTGGAGCGATCGGGGCACAGGAGACGACGCGTGAACCGATCGGGGCTTAGGGGACGACGCGTGCACCGATCGGGGCGTAGGAGACGGCGCGTGGAACGATCGGGGCTCAGGAGACTCGCGTGGATTGATCGGGGCTCAGGAGGCAACGCGTGGACCCATCCGGGCTCGGAGACGGCGCGTGGGCCGATCAGTGCTCAGAGACGGCGCGTGGACGGACCGCCGCTTAGAATGCGGCACGCTGACCGATCGGGGATTGGACACGGCGTGTGGACGTATCGGGGCTTAGGAGACGATGCGTGGACCGGTCGGGGCTCAGGAGACGGCGCGTGGACCGATCGGTGCATCGGATACGGTACATGGACCGATCGGGGCTCGGAGACGGCGCGTGGACCGACCGGGGCTCAGGAGGCCGCGCGTGGACCGATCGGGGCTCGGCGACGGCGCGTGGACCGATCGAGGCTCGGAGACGACGCGTGTACGGATCGGGGCTTTGAAGACGACGCGTGGACCGATCGGGGCTCAGGAGAAGGGGCGTGGACCGATCGGGGCTCGGAGACGGCGCGTGAACCGATCGGAGCTTAGGCGATGACGCGTGGACCGATCGGGGCTTAGGAGACGGCGCGTGGAGCGATCGGGGCTCTGGAAACGACCCTTGGACCGATCGGGGCTCAGGAGACGGCGCGTGGACCGGTCGGGGCTTAGGAGACTCGCGTGGATCTATCGGGGCTCCGGACATGGCGCGTGAACCGATCGAGGCTTAGGAGACGGCGCGTGGACCGATCGGGGCTCAGGAGAAGACACGTCAATTGATCGGGGCTCCGGAGACTACGCCTCGACGGATCGGGACTCAGGAGGCGGCACGAGAAGCGATCGGGGCTCAGGAGAAGACGCGTCAATTGATCGGGGCTCAGGAGACGACGCGTCGACGAATCGGGGCTTAGGAGACGACGCGTGGACCGATCGGGGCTGAGGAGACGGCGCGTCGACCGACCGGAGCTCAGGAGATTCGCGTGGATCGATCGGGGCTCCGGAGGCGGCGCGTGGACCGATCGGGGCTGACGAGACAGCGTGTGGACCGATTGGGGCTCAGGAGACGGCGCCTGGACCGATCGGGGCTCGGAGACGGCGCGTGGAACGATCGGAGCTCAGGAGACGGCGCGTGTACCTATCGGGGCTCACGAGACTGCGTGTAGGCCAATTGGGGCTCCGGAGACGACGCGATTACGGATCGGGGATCAGGAGACGACGCGTGGAGCGATCGGGGCTCAGGAGGCCGCGCGTGGACCGATCATAGCTCGGCGACGGCGCGTGGACCGATCGGGGCTCGGAGCGGCGCGTAGAACGATCGCGGCTCGGCGACGGCGCGTGGACCGATCGGGGCTCAGGAGGCTGTGCGTGGACCGATCGTAGCTCGGAGACGGCGCGAGGAGGCATCTGGGCTTCGAAGACGACACGTGGATCGATCGGGGCTCGGAGACGGCGCGTGAACCGACCGGGGCTCAGGAGGCCGCGCGTGGACCGATCGAGGCTCAGGAGGCCACGCCTGGACCGATGGGTGCTCCGCGACGGCGCGTGGACCGATCGAGGCTCGGAGACGACGCGTGTACGGATCGGGGATTCGGCGATGACGCGTGGACCGATCCGGGCTCAGGAGACGGCGCGTGGACGGATCGGGGCTCGGAGACGGCGCGTGAAACGATCGGGGCTCAGGAGACGGCGCGTGGACCGATAGGGGTTAGGAGACGGCGCGTGGACCGATCGGGGCTCGGAGACGAGGCGTGGAATGATCGGGACTCGGAGACGGCGTGTGAACGTATCGGGGCTTAGGAGACGATGCGTTGACCGATCGGGGCTCATGAGACGGCGCGTAGACCGATCGGGGCTCCGGCGGCGACGCGTGGACTGATCGGGGCCCAGGAAACGGCGCGTGGATCGATCGGTGCTCGAAGACGACGCGTGGACCGATCGGGGCTCGGAGACGACGCGTGGACCGACTGGGGCTCAGGCGGTTTCGCGTGGACCAATTGGGGTTCGGCGACGGCGCGTGAACCAATCGGGCCTCAGGAGGCCGCGCGTGGACCGATCGCGGCTCGGCGACGGCGCGTGGACCGATCGGGGCTCAGGAGGCCGCGCGTGGACCGATCATAGCTCGGCGACGGCGCGTGGACCGATCGGGGCGCAGGAGACGTCGCGTGAACCAATCGGCGCTCCGAGACGACGCGTGGACCGATCGGGGATGAGGAGAAGGCGCGTGGACCGATCGGGGCTTAGGAGACGGCGCGTGGACCGATGGGGGCTCGGAGACGGCGCGTGGATCGATCGGGGCTCAGGTGACGGCGCGTGAACCGATCGGCGCTCGGTGACGGCGCGTGGACCGATCGGGGCTTAGTAGACGGCGCTTGGACCGATCGGGGCTTAGGAGACGACGCGTGGACCGATCGGAGCTCGGAGACGGCGCGTGGAACGATCGGGGCTCAGGAGACGGCGCGTGGACCGACTGGGGATCAGGAGATGACGCGTGGACCGATCGGGGCTCTGGAAGCGGCGCACGGACCGATCGTGGCTCGGAGACGACGCGTGGACCGATCGAGGCTCGGAGACGACGCGTGTACGGGTCGGGGATTCGGGGACGACGCGTGGAACGATCCGGGCTCAGGAAACGGCGTGTGGAGCGATCGGGACTCACGAGACGACGCGTGGATCGATCGGGGCTCAGGAGACGACGCGTCGACCGATCGGGGCTCAGGAGACGGCGCGCAGACCGACCGGGGCTCAGGAGACTCGCGTTGATCGATCGGGTCTCAGGAAGCGGCGCACGGACCGATCGTGGCTCGGAGACGGCGCGTGGAGGCATCGGGGTTTTGAAGACGACGCGTGGACCGAACGGTGCTTAGAAAACAGCGAGTGGACCGATCGGTGCTCGGAGACGATGCGTGGCCCGATCGGGGCTCAGTGGATGGCACCCGGACCGACCCGGTCTCAGGAGACTCGTGTGGATCGATCGGGGCTCCGGGGGCGACGCGTCGACCGATCGGGGCTCAGGAGGCGGCGCGTGGACCCATCGGGACTCGGAGACGACGCGTCGAACCTTCGGGGCTCAGGTGACGGCGCGTGAACGGATCGGGGCTCAGGAGACGGCGCGTGGACCGATCGGGGGTCGGAGACGGTGCGTTAACCGATCACGGCTTAGGAGACGACGCGTGGAGCGATCGGGGCTTAGGAGACGACGCGTGGACCGATCGGGGCGTAGGAGACGGCGCGTGGAACGATCGGGGCTCAGGAGACTCGCGTGAATTGATCGGGGCTCAGGAGGCGACGCGTGGGCCCATCGGGGCTCGGAGACGGCACGTGGACCGATCGGGGCTTAGGAGACGACGCGTTGACGTATCGGGGCTTAGGAGACGACGCGTGGACCGATCGGGGTTTAGCAGAGGACGCGTCGACCGATCGGCGCTCAGGAGACGGCGCGTGGACCGATCGGGGCTCAGGAGGCGGCGCGTGGATCGATCGGGGCTCGGAGACGGCGCGTGAACCGACCGGGGCTCAGGAGGCGGCGCGTCGACCGATCGGGGCTCAGGAGGCGGTGCGTACACCGATCGGGGCTCGGAAAGTACGCGTTAACCGAGCGGGGCTTAGGAGACGATGCGTAGACCGATCGGGGCGCGGAGACGGCGCGTGGACCGAGCGGGGCTCAGGAGGCCGCGCGTGGACTGATCATGGCTTGGCAACGGCGCGTGGACCGATCGGGGCTCGGAGACGACGCGTGGACTGATCGGTGCTCGGAGACAGCGCGTGGACCGACTGGGGCTTAGGAGACGATGCGTGGACCGATCGCCGCTCGGAGACGGCGCGTCGACCGATCGGGGCTCAGGAGACGGCGCGTAGACCGATCGGGGCTCGGAAACGGCGCTTGGAACGATCGGGGCTCAGGAGCCGGCGCGTGGACCAATCGTGGCTTAGGAGAAAGCGCGTGGACCGATCGGGGCTCAGGAGACCGCGCGTGGACCGATCGGGGCTCGGAGACGACACGTGGACCGATCGAGGCTCGGAGACGATGCGTGGACCGATCGAGGCTCGGAGACGACACGTGTACGGATCGGGGATTCGGGGACGACGCGTGGAACGATCCGGGCTCAGGAAACGGCGTGTGGAGCGATCGGGGCTCAGGAGACTCGCGTGGATCGACCGGGGCACAGGAAACAGCGCGTAAACCGGTTGGGGTTCGGACACGGCGCGAGGAACGATCGGAGATCAGGAGACTGCACGTGGATGGATCGGGGATTAGGGAAAGACGCGCGGACCGATCGGGGATTAGGGAACGACGCGTGGACAGATCGGGGCTCAGGAGACGGCGCGTGGACCGATCGGGGCTTAGGAGACGATGCGTGGGCCGATCGGGGCGCGGAGACGGCGCGTGGACCGAGCGGGGGTCAGGAGGCCACGCCTGGACCGATCGGGGCTCGGCGACGGCGCGTGGACCGATCCGGGCTCAGGAGACGGCGCGTGGACCGATCGGGGCTCAGGAGACGGCGCGTGGACCGACCGGAGCTCAGGAGATTCGCGTGGATCGATCGGGGCTCCGGAGGCGGCGCGTGGTCCGATTGGGGCTTAGGAGAAGGCGCGTGGACCGATCGGGGCTCAGGAAGCGGCGCACGGACCGATCGTGGCTCGGAGACGGCGCGTGGACCGATCGGGGCTTAGGAGACGAAGCGTGAACCGATAGGGCGTAGGGGAAGACGCGTGTACCTATCGGGGCTCACGAGACAGCGTGTGGACCGATTGGGGCTTAGGAGACGGCGCGTGGACCGATCGGGCCTCGGAGACGGCGCGTGGACCGATCGGTGCTCGGAGACAGCGCGTGGACCGACTGGGGCTCGGAGACGGCGCGTGGACGGATCGTGGCTTAGGAGAAGGCGCGCGAAACGATCGGGGCTCAGGAGACGGCGCGTGGACCGATCGGGGCTCGGAGACGACGCGTGGACCGAACGGGGCTTAGGAGACGGCACGTGGAGCGATCGGGGCTCGGAAAGGGCGGGTGGACCGATCGGGGCTCGGAGACGGCGCGTGGACCGACCGGGGCTCAGGAGACCACGCCTGGACCGATCGGGGCTCGGCGACTGCGCGTGGACGGATCGGGGCTCAGGAGACGGCGCATGGGCCGATCGGGGCTCGGAGACGGCGCATTAACCGATCGGGGTTCGGAGACGACGCGTGGACCGATCGGGGCTCTGGAGACGACGCGTCGGCGGATTTGGGTTTAGGAGACGACGCGTGGACCGATTGGGGCTCAGGAGCCGACGCGTGAACCAATCGGAGCTTAGGAGGTGACGCATGGACCGATCGGAGCTCAGGAGACGGCGCGTGGAGCGATCGGGGCTCAGGTGACGCCGCGTGAACCGATCGGCGCTCGGAGACGGAGCGTGGACCGATCGGGGTTTGGGAGAAGGCGCTTGGACCGATCGGGGCTTAGGAGACGGCGCGTGGACCGATCGGGGCTCAGGAGACGGCGCGTAGACCGATCGGGGCTCGGAAACGGCGCGTGGACCGATCGAGGCTCGGAGACGACGCGTGTACGGATCGGGGATTCGGGGACGACGCGTGGAACGATCCGGGCTCAGGAAACGGCGTGTAGAGCGATCGGGACTCACGACAAGACGCGTGGATCGATCGGGGCTCAGGAGACGACGCGTCGACCGATCGGGGCTCAGGAGACGGCGCGCGGACCGACCGGGGCTCAGGAGACTCGCGTGGATCGATCGGGGCTCCGGAAACAGTGCGTAGACCGGTTGGGGTTCGGAGACGGCGGGAGGAACGATCGGGGTTCAGGAGACTGCACGTGGATGGATCGCGGATTAGGGAAAGACGCGCGGACCGATCGGGGATTAGGGAACGACGCGTGGACAGTTCGGGGCTCCGGAGACGGCGCGTGGACCGATCGGGGCTTAGGAGACGGCGCGTTGACCGATCGGGGCTCGGAGACGGCGCGTGGACCGATCGGAGCTTAGGAGACGGCGCGTGGAACGATCGGGGCTCAGGAGACGACGCGTGTACGGTTCGGGGCTTTGAAGACGACGCGTGGACCGATCGGGGCTCAGGAAATGGCGTGTGGAGCGATCGGGGCACAGGAGACGACGCGTGAACCGATCGGGGCTTAGGGGACGACGCGTGCACCGATCGGGGCGTAGGAGACGGCGCGTGGAACGATCGGGGCTCAGGAGACTCGCGTGGATTGATCGGGGCTCAGGAGGCAACGCGTGGACCCATCCGGGCTCGGAGACGGCGCGTGGGCCGATCAGTGCTCGGAGACGGCGCGTGGACGGACCGCCGCTTAGAATGCGGCACGCTGACCGATCGGGGATTGGACACGGCGTGTGGACGTATCGGGGCTTAGGAGACGATGCGTGGACCGGTCGGGGCTCAGGAGACGGCGCGTGGACCGATCGGTGCATCGGATACGGTACATGGACCGATCGGGGCTCGGAGACGGCGCGTGGACCGACCGGGGCTCAGGAGGCCGCGCGTGGACCGATCGGGGCTCGGCGACGGCGCGTGGACCGATCGAGGCTCGGAGACGACGCGTGTACGGATCGGGGCTTTGAAGACGACGCGTGGACCGATCGGGGCTCAGGAGAAGGGGCGTGGACCGATCGGGGCTCGGAGACGGCGCGTGAACCGATCGGAGCTTAGGCGATGACGCGTGGACCGATCGGGGCTTAGGAGACGGCGCGTGGAGCGATCGGGGCTCTGGAAACGACCCTTGGACCGATCGGGGCTCAGGAGACGGCGCGTGGACCGGTCGGGGCTTAGGAGACTCGCGTGGATCTATCGGGGCTCCGGACATGGCGCGTGAACCGATCGAGGCTTAGGAGACGGCGCGTGGACCGATCGGGGCTCAGGAAGCGGCGCCTGGACCGATCGTGGCGCGGAGACGGCTCGTGGAATCATCGGGGCTTAGAAGACTCGCGTGGATCGATAGGGGCTCGTAGACGGCGCGTAGAACGATCGGAGCTCGCAGACGGCCCGTGGCCGGATCGGGGCTTAGGAGACGGCGCGTGGACTAATTGGGGCTCAGGAGACGGCGCGTGGACCGATCGGGGCTCGGAGACGGCGCGTTAACCGATCAGGGCTTAGGAGACGATGCATGGCCCGATCGGGGCTCGGAGACGGCGCGTGCCCCGATCGGGGCTCAGGAGACGGCGCATAGACCGATTGGGGCTCAGGAGACGGCGCGTAGACCGATCGCGGCTCAGAAACGGCGCTTGGAACGATCGGGACTCAGGAGACGGCGCGTGAACCGATCGGCGCTCGGAGACGGCGCATTGACCGATCGGGGTTCGGAGACGGCGCGTGGACCGTCTGGGGCTTAGGAGACGATGCGTGGACCGATCGTCGCTCGGAGACGGCGCGTCGACCGATCGGGGCTCAGGAGACGGCGCGTAGACCGATCGGGGCTCGGAAACGGCGCTTGGAACGATCGGGGCTCAGGAGACGACGCTTGGACCGATCGGGCTCAGGAGACGGCGCGTGGACCGGTCGGGGCTTAGGAGACGACGCGTGGAGCGATCGGGGCTCAGGAGACGACGCTTGGACCGATCGGGGCTCAGGAGACGGCGCGTGGACCGGTCGGGGCTTAGGAGATTCGCGTGGATCTATCGGGGCTCCGGAGATGGCGCGTGAACTGATCGGGGCTTAGGAGACGGCACGTGGAGCGATCGGGGCTCGGAAACGGCGGGTGGACCGATCGGGCCTCGGAGACGGCGCGTGGACCGATCGGTGCCGAGGAAACGGCGCGTGGACCGACTGGGGCTCGGAGACGACGCGTGGACCGATCGGGGCTCAGGAGACGACGCGGCGGCGGATCGGGGTTTAGGAGACGACGCGTGGACCGATCGGGGCTTAGGAGCCGACGCGTGAACCAATCGGAGCTTAGGAGATGACGCGTGGACTGATCGGAGCTCAGGAGACGGCGCGTGGAGCGATCGGGGCTCAGGTGACGCCGCGTGAACCGATCGGGGCTCAGGAAACGGCGTGTGGAGCGATCGGGGCTTTGAAGACGACGGGTGGACCGATCGGGGCTCGGAGACGACGCGTGGACCGATCGGGGCTCAGGAGACGACGCGTCGGCGGATCGGGGTTCGCAGACAGCGCGTGGACCGTCTGGGGCTTAGGAGACGATGCGTGGACCGATCGGCGCTCGGAGACGGCGCGTCGACCGATCGGGGTTCGGGGACGGCATGTGGACCGTCTGGGGCTTAGGAGACGATGCGTGGACCGATCGGGGCTCAGGAGACTGCGCGTGGACGGATCGGGGCTCAGGAGACGACGCCTGGACCTATCGGGGCTCGGAAACGGCGCGTGGACCGATCGGGGCTTAGGAGACGGCACGTGGAGCGATCGGGGCTCGGAAACGGCGGGTGGACCGATCGGGGCTCGGAGACGGCGCGTGGACCGATCGGTGCTCGGAGACGATGCGTGGACCGATCGGGGCCGAGGAAACGGCGCGTGGAGCGACCGGGGCTCAGGAGACTCGCGTGGATCGATAGGGGCTCGGAGCCGGCGCGTGGAACGATCGGGGCTCGGAGTCGGCGCGTTAACCGATCGAGGCTTAGGAGTCGATGCGTGGACCGATCGGGGCTCGGAGACGGCGCGTGGACCGACCGGGGCTCAGGAGGCCACGCCTGGACCGATCGGGGCTCGGCGACGGCGCGTGGACCGATCGAGGCTCGGAGACGACGCGTGTACGGATCGGGGATACGGGGACGACGCGTGAAACGATCCGGGCTCAGGAGACGGCGCGTGGACCGATCGGGGCTCGGAGACGGCGCGTGGAAGGATCGGGACTCAGGTGACGCCGCGTGAACCGATCAGCGCTCGGAGACGGCGCGTGGACCGATCGGGGTTTGGGAGAAGGCGCTTGGACCGATCGGGGCTTAGGAGACGGCGCGTGGAGGCATCGGGGCTTTGAAGACGACGCGTGGACCGATTGGGGCTCAGGAAACGGCGTGTGGAGCGATCGGGGCTCAGGAGGCGATGCGTGGATCGATCGGGGCTCAGGAGACGACGCGTCGACCGATCGGGGCTCAGGAGACAGCGCGCGGACCGACCGGGGCTCAGGAGACCGCGCGTGAACCGATCGGGGCTCGGCGACTGCGCGTGGACGGATCGGGGCTCAGGAGACGGCGCATGGGCCGATCGGGGCTCGGAGACGGCGCATTAACCGATCGGGGTTCGGAGACGACGCGTGGACCGATCGGGGCTCTGGAGACGACGCGTCGGCGGATTTGGGTTTAGGAGACGACGCGTGGACCGATTGGGGCTCAGGAGCCGACGCGTGAACCAATCGGAGCTTAGGAGGTGACGCATGGACCGATCGGAGCTCAGGAGACGGCGCGTGGAGCGATCGGGGCTCAGGTGACGCCGCGTGAACCGATCGGGGCTCGGCGACTGCGCGTGGACGGATCGGGGCTCAGGAGACGGCGCATGGGCCGATCGGGGCTCGGAGACGGCGCATTAACCGATCGGGGTTCGGAGACGACGCGTGGACCGATCGGGGCTCTGGAGACGACGCGTCGGCGGATTTGGGTTTAGGAGACGACGCGTGGACCGATTGGGGCTCAGGAGCCGACGCGTGAACCAATCGGAGCTTAGGAGGTGACGCATGGACCGATCGGGGCTCAGGAGACGGCGCGTAGACCGATCGGGGCTCGGAAACGGCGCTTGGAACGATCGGGGCTCAGGAGACGACGCTTGGACCGATCGGGCTCAGGAGACGGCGCGTGGACCGGTCGGGGCTTAGGAGACGACGCGTGGACCGATCGAGGCTCGGAGACGACGCGTGTACGGATCGGGGATTCGGGGACGACGCGTGGAACGATCCGGGCTCAGGAAACGGCGTGTAGAGCGATCGGGACTCACGACAAGACGCGTGGATCGATCGGGGCTCAGGAGACGACGCGTCGACCGATCGGGGCTCTGGAGACGACGCGTCGGCGGATTTGGGTTTAGGAGACGACGCGTGGACCGATTGGGGCTCAGGAGCCGACGCGTGAACCAATCGGAGCTTAGGAGGTGACGCATGGACCGATCGGAGCTCAGGAGACGGCGCGTGGAGCGATCGGGGCTCACGTGACGCCGCGTGAACCGATCGGCGCTCGGAGACGGAGCGTGGACCGATCGGGGTTTGGGAGAAGGCGCTTGGACCGATCGGGGCTTAGGAGACGGCGCGTGGACCGATCGGGGCTCAGGAGACGGCGCGTAGACCGATCGGGGCTCGGAAACGGCGCGTGGACCGATCGAGGCTCGGAGACGACGCGTGTACGGATCGGGGATTCGGGGACGACGCGTGGAACGATCCGGGCTCAGGAAACGGCGTGTAGAGCGATCGGGACTCACGACAAGACGCGTGGATCGATCGGGGCTCAGGAGACGACGCGTCGACCGATCGGGGCTCAGGAGACGGCGCGCGGACCGACCGGGGCTCAGGAGACTCGCGTGGATCGATCGGGGCTCCGGAAACAGTGCGTAGACCGGTTGGGGTTCGGAGACGGCGGGAGGAACGATCGGGGTTCAGGAGACTGCACGTGGATGGATCGGGGATTAGGGAAAGACGCGCGGACCGATCGGGGATTAGGGAACGACGCGTGGACAGTTCGGGGCTCAGGAGACGGCGCGTGGACCGATCGGGGCTTAGGAGACGGCGCGTTGACCGATCGGGGCTCGGAGACGGCGCGTGGACCGATGGGGGCTTAGGAGAAGACGCGTGGACCGATCGGAGCTCAGGAGACGGCGCGTGGACCGATCGGGGCTTCGGAGACGGTTCGTGGACCGATCGGGGCTCGGAGACGGTGCGAGGACCGACCGGGTCTCAGGAGACGGCGCGTGGACCGACCTGAGCTCAGGAGATTCGCGTGGATCGATCGGGGCTCCGGAGGCGGCGCGTGGACCGATTGCGGAGCAGGAGATGGTGCGTGGACCGATCGGCGCTCGGAGACGGCGCGTGGACCGATCGGAGCTTAGGAGACGGCGCGTGGAACGATCGGGGCTCAGGAGACGACGCGTGTACGGATCGGGGCTTTGAAGACGACGCGTGGACCGATCGGGGCTCAGGAAATGGCGTGTGGAGCGATCGGGGCACAGGAGACGACGCGTGAACCGATCGGGGCTTAGGGGACGATGCGTGCACCGATCGGGGCGTAGGAGACGGCGCGTGGAACGATCGGGGCTCAGGAGACTCGCGTGGATTGATCGGGGCTCAGGAGGCAACGCGTGGACCCATCCGGGCTCGGAGACGGCGCGTGGGCCGATCAGTGCTCGGAGACGGCGCGTGGACGGACCGCCGCTTAGAATGCGGCACGCTGACCGATCGGGGATTGGACACGGCGTGTGGACGTATCGGGGCTTAGGAGACGATGCGTGGACCGGTCGGGGCTCAGGAGACGGCGCGTGGACCGATCGGTGCATCGGATACGGTACATGGACCGATCGGGGCTCGGAGACGGCGCGTGGACCGACCGGGGCTCAGGAGGCCGCGCGTGGACCGATCGGGGCTCGGCGACGGCGCGTGGACCGATCGAGGCTCGGCGACGACGCGTGTACGGATCGGGGATTCGGGGACGACGCGTGGAACGATCCGGGCTCAGGGGACAGCGCGTGGACTGATCGGGGTTCGGAGATGGCGCGTGGAACGATCGGGGCTCAGGAGACGGCGCGTGGACTGATTGGGGATCAGGAGATGACGCGTGGACCGATCGGCGCTCTGGAAGCGGCGCACGGACAGATCGTGGCTCGGAGACGGCGCGTGGAGGCATCGGCGCTTTGAAGACGACGCGTGGACCGATCGGGGCTCAGGAAACGGCGTGTGGAGCGATCGGGGTTCAGAAGACTCGCGTGGATCGATCGGGGCTCCGGAGGCGCCGCGTGGACCGATGGGGATCAGGAGACGGTGCGTGGACCGATCGGGGCTCGGAGACGGCGCGTGGAACGATCGGGGCTCAGGAGACGGCGCGTGGAACGATTGGGGCTCGGATACGGCGCGTGAGCCGACCGGGGCTCAGGAGGCCGCGCGTGGACCGATCGCGCCTCGGCGACGGCGCGTGGACCGATCGGGGCTCAGGAGGCCGCGCATGGACCGATCATGGCTCGGCAACGGCGCGTGGACCGATCGGGGCTCGGTGACGACGCGTGGTCCGATCGGTGCTCAGAGACAGCGCGTGGACCGACTGGGGCTCGGAGACGGCGCGAGGAGCGGTCGGGGCTCAGGAGAAGACGCGTCAATTGATCGGGGCTCAGGAGACGACGCGGCGACTGATCGGGGCTCGGAGACGGCGCGTGGACCTATCGGGACTTAGGAAACGACGCGTGGACCGATCGGGGCCCACGAGATAGCGTGTGAACCGATTGGGGCTCAGGAGACGGTGCGAGGACCGACCGGGGCTCAGGAGACGGCGCGTGCACCGACAGGAGCTCAGGAGATTCGCGTGGATCGATCGGGGCTCCGGAGGCGGCGCGTGGACCGATTGCGGAGCAGGAGATGGTGCGTGGACCGATCGGGGCTCGGAGACGGCGCGTGGACCGATCGGGACTTAGGAAACGACGCGTGGACCGATCGGGGCCCACGAGACAGCGTGTGAACCGATTGGGGCTCAGGAGACGGCGCGTGGACCGATCGGGGCTCAGGAGACAGCGCGTGGACCGATTGGGGCTCGGATACGGCGCGTGAGCCCACCGGGGCTGAGGAGGCCGCGCGTGGACCGATCGCGCCTCGGCGACGGCGCGTGGACCGATCGGGGCTGAGGAGGCCGCGCGTGGACCGATCATGGCTCGGCAACGGCGCGTGGACCGATCGGGGCTCGGAGACGACGCGTGGACCGATCGGTGCTCGGAGACAGCGCGTGGACGGACTGGGGCTTAGGAGACGATGCGTGGACCGATCGCCGCTCGGAGACGGCGCGTCGACCGATCGGGGCTCAGGAGACGGCGCGTAGACCGATCGGGGCTCGGAAACGGCGCTTGGAACGATCGGGGCTCAGGAGACGGCGCGTGGACCGACTGGGGATCAGGAGATGACGCGTGGACCGATCGGGGCTCTGGAAGCGGCGCACGGACCGATCGTGGCTCGGAGACGGCACGTGGAGGCATCGGGGCTTTGAAGATGACGCGTGGACCGATCGGGGCTCAGGAAACGGCGTGTGGAGCGATCGGGGTTCAGAAGACTCGCGTGGATCGATCGAGGCTCCGGAGGCGCCGCGTGGACCGATGAGGTTCAGGAGACGGTGCGTGGACCGATCGGGGCTCGGAGGAGACGCGTGGAACGATCGGGGCTCAGGAGACGGCGCGTGGACCGATTGGGGCTCGGATACGGCGCGTGAGCCGACCGGGGCTCAGGAGGCCGCGCGTGGACCAATTGGGGTTCGGCGACGGCGCGTGGACCGACCGGGGATTAGGAGACGACGCGTCGACCGATCGGGGCTTAGGAGACGACCCGTCGACCGATCGGGGCTTAGGAGACGACGCGTGGACCGATCGGGGCTTAGGAGGCGGCGCGTGGAGCCATCGGGGCTCGGAGACGGCGCGTTAACCGATCGGGGCTTAGGAGACGATGCGTGGACCGATCGGGGCTCGGAGACGGCGCGTGGGCCGACCGGGGCTAAGGAGGCCGCGCGTGGACCGATCGAGGCTCGTCGACGGCGCGTAGACCGATCGGGGCTCCGTCGGCGACGCCTAGACCGATCGGGGCCCAGGAAACGGCGCGTGGATCGATCGGTTCTCGAAGACGATGCGTGGACCGATCCGGGCTCAGGAGCCGATGCGTGGATCGGTCGGGGCTCAGGAGGCGGCGCGTGGACCCATCGGGGCTCGGAGACGACACGTGGACCAATCAGGGCTTAGGAGACGACGCGTGGACAGATCGGGGCTCAGGAGACGGCGCGTGGACCGATCGGTGCTCGGAGACGGCGCGTGGACGGACCGTGACTTAGAATGCGTCACGCGGATCGATCGGGGCTCGGATACGGTCCGTGGGCAGATCGGGGCTTAGGAGACGGCGCGTGGAGGCATCGGGGCTAAGAAGACGACGCATGGACCGAGCGGGGCTCAGGAGACGGCGCGAGGAGCGATCGGGGCTGAGGAGAAGACGCGTCAATTGATCGGGGCTCAGGAGACGACGCGGCGACGGATCGGGGCTTAGCAGACGACGCGTAGACCGATTGGGGCTTAGGAGACGACGTGTGAACCGGTCGGGGCTTAGGAGACGACGCGTCGGCCGATCGGGGCTCAGGACAAGGGGTGTGGACCGTTCGGAGCTCAGGAGACGGCGCGTGGACCGATCGGGGTTCGGCGATGGCGCGTGGACCGATCGGGGCCCGGAAACGGCACCTGGACCGATCGGAGATCGGAGACGACGCGTGGAGCGGTCGGGGCTCAGGAGAAGACGCGTGGATCGATCGGGGCTCAGGAGACGATGCGTCGACGGATCGGCGCTTAGGAGACGACGCGTGGACCGATCGGGGCTTAGGAAACAACGCATGGACCGATCGGGGCTCAGGAGACGGCGCGTGGACCGATCGGGACTCGGAGACGGCGCGTGGAATGATCGGGGCTTAGGAGACGGCGCGTGGACCGAACGGGGCTCAGGAAGCGGCGCCTCCACCGATCGTGGTTGGGAGACGGCGCAAGGAGGCATCTGGGCTTAGAAGACGACGCGTGGACCGATCGGGGCTCAGGAAACGGCTCGTGGACCGACCGCGGCTCAGGAGGCCACGCCTGGACCGATCGGGGCTCGGCGACGGCGCGTGGACCGATCTAGTCTCGGAGACGACGCGTCGACCGATCGGGGCTCAGATGACGGCGCGCGGACCGACCGGGGCTCAGGAGACTCGCGTGGATCGATCGGGGCTCGGAGACGGCGCGTGGACGGACCGCGGCTCAGAATGCGGTACGCGGACCGATCGGGGATCGGACACGGCGTGTGGACCGATCGAGGCTCGGAGACGACGCGTTTACGGATCGAGGATCAGGAGACGACGCGTGGAACGATCCGGGCTCAGGAGAGGGAGCGTGGACCGATCGGGGTTCGGAGACGGCGTGTGGAACGATCGGGGCTCGGATGACGGCGCGTGAACGGATCAGCGCTCGGAGACGGCGCGTGGACCGATCGGGGATCGGGGACGGCGCGTGGAACGATCGCGGCTCGGAGTCGACGCGTTAGCCGATCGGGGCTTAGGAGACGATGCGTGGACCGATCGGGGCTCGGAGACGGCGCGTGGACCGACCGGGGTTTAGGAGAAGGCGCTTGGACCGAACGGGGCTTAGGAGACGGCGCGTGGACCGATCGGGGCTCGGAGACGGCGCGTGGAACGATCGGGGCTCAGGAGACGGCGCGTCAACAGATCGGCGCTCGGAGACGGCGCGTGGAACGATCGGAGCTCAGGAGACGGGGCGTGAAATGATCGGCGCTCTGAGACGGCGCGTGGACCGATCGGTGCTCGGAGACGGCGCGTGGACGGACCGCGGCTCAGAATGCGGTACGCGGACCGATCGGGGATCGGACACGGCGTGTGGACCGATCGAGGCTCGGAGACGACGCGTGCACCGATCGGGGCTCAGGAGGCCGCGCGTGGACCGATCGGGGCTCAGGAGACGGGGCGTGGACCGATTGGGGCTCGGATACGGCGCGTGAACCAATCGGGGCTCAGGAGGCCGCGCGTGGACCGATCGCGGCTCGGCGACGGCGCGTGGACCGATCGGGGCTCGGAGCGGCGCGTAGAACGATCGCCGCTCGGCGACGGCGCGTGGACCGATCGGGGCTCAGGAGGCTGCGCGTGGATCGATTGGGGCTCAGGAGACGGCGCGTGGACCGCTCGGGGCTCGAAGACGGCGCGTGGAACGATCAGGGCTCAGGAGACGTCAAGTGAAATGATCGGCGCTCGGAGACGGCGCGTGGACCGATCGGGGCTCAGGAGAAGGCGCGTGGACCGATCGGGGCTTAGGAGGGGACCCGTCGACCGATCGGGGCTCAGGAGACGACGCGTGGACCGGTCGGTGCTCAGGAAGCGGCGCGTGGACCGATCGGGGCTCCGAGACGACGCGTTAACCGAGCGGGGCTTAGGAGACTATGCGGGGCCGATCGGGGCTCGGAGACAGCGTGTGTACCGACTGGGGCTCAGGAGGTTGCGCGTGGACCAATTGGGGTTCGGCGACGGCGCGTGGACCAACCGGGGCTCAGGAGACCGCGCGTGAACCGATCGAGACTCGGCGACTGCGCGTGGAGCGATCGGGGCTCAGGAGACGGCGCGTGAACCAATCGGCGCTCCGAGACGGCGCGTGGACCGATCGGGGATGAGGAGAAGGCGCGTGGACCGATCGGGGCTTAGGAGACGGCGCGTAGACCGATCGGGGCTCGGAGACGGCGTGTGGAACGATCGGGGCTCAGGTGACGGCGCGTGAACCGATCGGCGCTCGGAGACGGCGCGTGGACCGATCGGAGCTCGGAGACGGCGCGTGGAACGATCGGGGCTCAGGAGACGGCGCGTGAACCGATCGGCGCTCGGAGACGGCGCGTGGACCGATCGGGGCTGGGAGACGGAGCGTGGAACGATGGGGTCTCAGGAGACGGCGCGTGAACTAATCGGCGCTCGGAGACGGCGCGTGGAACGATCGGGGCTGAGGAGACGGCGTGTGGACCGATCGGGGCTCATGAGATGGCGCGTGGACCGATTGGGGCTCGGGAGACTGCGCGTGGATGGATCGGGGCTTCGGGAACGACGCGTGGACCGATCGAGGTTCAGGAGACGGCACGTGGACCGACCGGGGCTCGGAGACGGCGCGTGGAACGATCGGGGCTTAGGAGGCCGCGCGTGGACCGATCGGGACTCAGGAGACGGCGTGTGGACCGATCGGGGCTCAGGACGCGGCGCGTGGACCGATAGGGGCTTAGGAGACGGCGCGTGGGTCGATCGGGGTTGAGGAAGCGGCGCCTGGACCGATCGTGGCTCGGAGACGGCGCGTGGAGGCATCGGGGTAAAAAGACGACATATGGACCGAGCGGGGCTCAGGAGACGGCGCGAGGAGCGATCGGGGCTCAGGAGAAGACGCGTCAATTGATCGGGGCTCAGGAGACGACGCGTCGACGGATCGGGGCTTAGGAGACGACGCGTGAACCGATCGGGGCTCAGGAGATGTCGCGTGGACGGCTCGGTCTCAGGAGACGGCGCGTGAACCGATCGGCACTCGGAGACGGGGCGTGGACCGATCGGGGGTTAGGACATGGCGCGTGCACCGATCGGGGCCCGGAGACGTGTCGTGGACAGATTGGGGCTTAGGAGACGGCGCGTGGACCGATCGGGGCTCACGAGACGGCGCGTGGACCGATCGGGGCTCAGGAGACGGCGCGCAGACCGATCGGGACGCAGGAGGCGGCGCGTGGACCGATTGGGGCGCAGGAGGCGGTGCGTGGACCGATTGGGGCTTAGGAGACGGCGCGTGGACCGATCGGGGCTCAGGAAGCGGCGCCTGAACCGGTCGTGGATCGGAGACGGCGCGTAGACTCATCGGGGCTAAGAAGACGACACATGGACCGAGCGGGGCTCAGGAGACGGCGCGTGGACCGACCGGGGCTCAGGAGACTCGCGTGGATCGATCGGGGCTCAGGAGGCAACGCGGGGACCCATCGGGGCTCGGAGACGGCGTGTGGACGTTATCGGGGCTTAGGAGACGACGCGTGGACTGATCGGAGCTCAGGAGAAGACGCGTGGACCGATCGGGGCTTAGGAGAGGACCCGTCGACCGATCGGGGCTCAGGAGACGACGCGTGGACCGATCGAGGTTTAGCAGAGGACGCGTCGACCGATCGGGGCTCAGGAGACAGTGAGTGGACGGGTCGGGACTCAGGAGACGGCGCGTGAACCGATTGGCGCTCGGAGACGGGGCGTGGACCGATTGGGGTTTAGCAGAGGACGCGTCGACCGATCGGGGCTCAGGAGACAGCGCGTGGACGGATCGAGTCTCAGGAGACGGCGCGTGAACCAATCGGTGCTCGGAGACGGGGCGTGGACTGACCGCGGCTCAGAATGCGGTACGCGGACCGATCGGGGATCGGACCCGGCGTGTGGACCGATCGAGGCTCGGAGACGACGCGTTTAAGGTTCGGGAATCAGGAGACGACGCGTGGAACGATCCGGGCTCAGGAGACGAAGCGTGGACCGATCGGGGCTCGGAGACGCCGTGTGGAACGATCGGCGGTCGCAGACGGCGCGTGGATCGATCGGGGATCGGGGACGGCGCGTGGAACGATCGCGGCTCGGAGTCGACGCGTTAGCCGATCGGGGCTTAGGAGACGATGCGTGGACCGATCGAGGCTCGGAGACGGCGCGTCGACCGATCGGGGCTCAGGAGACGGCGCGTAGACCGATCGGGGCTCGGAAACGGCGCTTGGAACGATCGGGGCTCAGGAGACGGCGCGTGGACCGACTGGGGATCAGGAGATGACGCGTGGACCGATCGGGGCTCTGGAAGCGGCGCACGGACCGATCGTGGCTCGGAGACGGCACGTGGAGGCATCGGGGCTTTGAAGATGACGCGTGGACCGATCGGGGCTCAGGAAACGGCGTGTGGAGCGATCGGGGTTCAGAAGACTCGCGTGGATCGATCGAGGCTCCGGAGGCGCCGCGTGGACCGATGAGGTTCAGGAGACGGTGCGTGGACCGATCGGGGCTCGGAGGAGACGCGTGGAACGATCGGGGCTCAGGAGACGGCGCGTGGACCGATTGGGGCTCGGATACGGCGCGTGAGCCGACCGGGGCTCAGGAGGCCGCGCGTGGACCAATTGGGGTTCGGCGACGGCGCGTGGACCGACCGGGGATTAGGAGACGACGCGTCGACCGATCGGGGCTTAGGAGACGACCCGTCGACCGATCGGGGCTTAGGAGACGACGCGTGGACCGATCGGGGCTTAGGAGGCGGCGCGTGGAGCCATCGGGGCTCGGAGACGGCGCGTTAACCGATCGGGGCTTAGGAGACGATGCGTGGACCGATCGGGGCTCGGAGACGGCGCGTGGGCCGACCGGGGCTAAGGAGGCCGCGCGTGGACCGATCGAGGCTCGTCGACGGCGCGTAGACCGATCGGGGCTCCGTCGGCGACGCCTAGACCGATCGGGGCCCAGGAAACGGCGCGTGGATCGATCGGTTCTCGAAGACGATGCGTGGACCGATCCGGGCTCAGGAGCCGATGCGTGGATCGGTCGGGGCTCAGGAGGCGGCGCGTGGACCCATCGGGGCTCGGAGACGACACGTGGACCAATCAGGGCTTAGGAGACGACGCGTGGACAGATCGGGGCTCAGGAGACGGCGCGTGGACCGATCGGTGCTCGGAGACGGCGCGTGGACGGACCGTGACTTAGAATGCGTCACGCGGATCGATCGGGGCTCGGATACGGTCCGTGGGCAGATCGGGGCTTAGGAGACGGCGCGTGGAGGCATCGGGGCTAAGAAGACGACGCATGGACCGAGCGGGGCTCAGGAGACGGCGCGAGGAGCGATCGGGGCTGAGGAGAAGACGCGTCAATTGATCGGGGCTCAGGAGACGACGCGGCGACGGATCGGGGCTTAGCAGACGACGCGTAGACCGATTGGGGCTTAGGAGACGACGTGTGAACCGGTCGGGGCTTAGGAGACGACGCGTCGGCCGATCGGGGCTCAGGACAAGGGGTGTGGACCGTTCGGAGCTCAGGAGACGGCGCGTGGACCGATCGGGGTTCGGCGATGGCGCGTGGACCGATCGGGGCCCGGAAACGGCACCTGGACCGATCGGAGATCGGAGACGACGCGTGGAGCGGTCGGGGCTCAGGAGAAGACGCGTGGATCGATCGGGGCTCAGGAGACGATGCGTCGACGGATCGGCGCTTAGGAGACGACGCGTGGACCGATCGGGGCTTAGGAAACAACGCATGGACCGATCGGGGCTCAGGAGACGGCGCGTGGACCGATCGGGACTCGGAGACGGCGCGTGGAATGATCGGGGCTTAGGAGACGGCGCGTGGACCGAACGGGGCTCAGGAAGCGGCGCCTCCACCGATCGTGGTTGGGAGACGGCGCAAGGAGGCATCTGGGCTTAGAAGACGACGCGTGGACCGATCGGGGCTCAGGAAACGGCTCGTGGACCGACCGCGGCTCAGGAGGCCACGCCTGGACCGATCGGGGCTCGGCGACGGCGCGTGGACCGATCTAGTCTCGGAGACGACGCGTCGACCGATCGGGGCTCAGATGACGGCGCGCGGACCGACCGGGGCTCAGGAGACTCGCGTGGATCGATCGGGGCTCGGAGACGGCGCGTGGACGGACCGCGGCTCAGAATGCGGTACGCGGACCGATCGGGGATCGGACACGGCGTGTGGACCGATCGAGGCTCGGAGACGACGCGTTTACGGATCGAGGATCAGGAGACGACGCGTGGAACGATCCGGGCTCAGGAGAGGGAGCGTGGACCGATCGGGGTTCGGAGACGGCGTGTGGAACGATCGGGGCTCGGATGACGGCGCGTGAACGGATCAGCGCTCGGAGACGGCGCGTGGACCGATCGGGGATCGGGGACGGCGCGTGGAACGATCGCGGCTCGGAGTCGACGCGTTAGCCGATCGGGGCTTAGGAGACGATGCGTGGACCGATCGGGGCTCGGAGACGGCGCGTGGACCGACCGGGGTTTAGGAGAAGGCGCTTGGACCGAACGGGGCTTAGGAGACGGCGCGTGGACCGATCGGGGCTCGGAGACGGCGCGTGGAACGATCGGGGCTCAGGAGACGGCGCGTCAACAGATCGGCGCTCGGAGACGGCGCGTGGAACGATCGGAGCTCAGGAGACGGGGCGTGAAATGATCGGCGCTCTGAGACGGCGCGTGGACCGATCGGTGCTCGGAGACGGCGCGTGGACGGACCGCGGCTCAGAATGCGGTACGCGGACCGATCGGGGATCGGACACGGCGTGTGGACCGATCGAGGCTCGGAGACGACGCGTGCACCGATCGGGGCTCAGGAGGCCGCGCGTGGACCGATCGGGGCTCAGGAGACGGGGCGTGGACCGATTGGGGCTCGGATACGGCGCGTGAACCAATCGGGGCTCAGGAGGCCGCGCGTGGACCGATCGCGGCTCGGCGACGGCGCGTGGACCGATCGGGGCTCGGAGCGGCGCGTAGAACGATCGCCGCTCGGCGACGGCGCGTGGACCGATCGGGGCTCAGGAGGCTGCGCGTGGATCGATTGGGGCTCAGGAGACGGCGCGTGGACCGCTCGGGGCTCGAAGACGGCGCGTGGAACGATCAGGGCTCAGGAGACGTCAAGTGAAATGATCGGCGCTCGGAGACGGCGCGTGGACCGATCGGGGCTCAGGAGAAGGCGCGTGGACCGATCGGGGCTTAGGAGGGGACCCGTCGACCGATCGGGGCTCAGGAGACGACGCGTGGACCGGTCGGTGCTCAGGAAGCGGCGCGTGGACCGATCGGGGCTCCGAGACGACGCGTTAACCGAGCGGGGCTTAGGAGACTATGCGGGGCCGATCGGGGCTCGGAGACAGCGTGTGTACCGACTGGGGCTCAGGAGGTTGCGCGTGGACCAATTGGGGTTCGGCGACGGCGCGTGGACCAACCGGGGCTCAGGAGACCGCGCGTGAACCGATCGAGACTCGGCGACTGCGCGTGGAGCGATCGGGGCTCAGGAGACGGCGCGTGAACCAATCGGCGCTCCGAGACGGCGCGTGGACCGATCGGGGATGAGGAGAAGGCGCGTGGACCGATCGGGGCTTAGGAGACGGCGCGTAGACCGATCGGGGCTCGGAGACGGCGTGTGGAACGATCGGGGCTCAGGTGACGGCGCGTGAACCGATCGGCGCTCGGAGACGGCGCGTGGACCGATCGGAGCTCGGAGACGGCGCGTGGAACGATCGGGGCTCAGGAGACGGCGCGTGAACCGATCGGCGCTCGGAGACGGCGCGTGGACCGATCGGGGCTGGGAGACGGAGCGTGGAACGATGGGGTCTCAGGAGACGGCGCGTGAACTAATCGGCGCTCGGAGACGGCGCGTGGAACGATCGGGGCTGAGGAGACGGCGTGTGGACCGATCGGGGCTCATGAGATGGCGCGTGGACCGATTGGGGCTCGGGAGACTGCGCGTGGATGGATCGGGGCTTCGGGAACGACGCGTGGACCGATCGAGGTTCAGGAGACGGCACGTGGACCGACCGGGGCTCGGAGACGGCGCGTGGAACGATCGGGGCTTAGGAGGCCGCGCGTGGACCGATCGGGACTCAGGAGACGGCGTGTGGACCGATCGGGGCTCAGGACGCGGCGCGTGGACCGATAGGGGCTTAGGAGACGGCGCGTGGGTCGATCGGGGTTGAGGAAGCGGCGCCTGGACCGATCGTGGCTCGGAGACGGCGCGTGGAGGCATCGGGGTAAAAAGACGACATATGGACCGAGCGGGGCTCAGGAGACGGCGCGAGGAGCGATCGGGGCTCAGGAGAAGACGCGTCAATTGATCGGGGCTCAGGAGACGACGCGTCGACGGATCGGGGCTTAGGAGACGACGCGTGAACCGATCGGGGCTCAGGAGATGTCGCGTGGACGGCTCGGTCTCAGGAGACGGCGCGTGAACCGATCGGCACTCGGAGACGGGGCGTGGACCGATCGGGGGTTAGGACATGGCGCGTGCACCGATCGGGGCCCGGAGACGTGTCGTGGACAGATTGGGGCTTAGGAGACGGCGCGTGGACCGATCGGGGCTCACGAGACGGCGCGTGGACCGATCGGGGCTCAGGAGACGGCGCGCAGACCGATCGGGACGCAGGAGGCGGCGCGTGGACCGATTGGGGCGCAGGAGGCGGTGCGTGGACCGATTGGGGCTTAGGAGACGGCGCGTGGACCGATCGGGGCTCAGGAAGCGGCGCCTGAACCGGTCGTGGATCGGAGACGGCGCGTAGACTCATCGGGGCTAAGAAGACGACACATGGACCGAGCGGGGCTCAGGAGACGGCGCGTGGAACGACCGGGGCTCAGGAGACGGCGCGTGGACCGACCGGGGCTCAGGAGACTCGCGTGGATCGATCGGGGCTCAGGAGGCAACGCGGGGACCCATCGGGGCTCGGAGACGGCGTGTGGACGTTATCGGGGCTTAGGAGACGACGCGTGGACTGATCGGAGCTCAGGAGAAGACGCGTGGACCGATCGGGGCTTAGGAGAGGACCCGTCGACCGATCGGGGCTCAGGAGACGACGCGTGGACCGATCGAGGTTTAGCAGAGGACGCGTCGACCGATCGGGGCTCAGGAGACAGTGAGTGGACGGGTCGGGACTCAGGAGACGGCGCGTGAACCGATTGGCGCTCGGAGACGGGGCGTGGACCGATTGGGGTTTAGCAGAGGACGCGTCGACCGATCGGGGCTCAGGAGACAGCGCGTGGACGGATCGAGTCTCAGGAGACGGCGCGTGAACCAATCGGTGCTCGGAGACGGGGCGTGGACTGACCGCGGCTCAGAATGCGGTACGCGGACCGATCGGGGATCGGACCCGGCGTGTGGACCGATCGAGGCTCGGAGACGACGCGTTTAAGGTTCGGGAATCAGGAGACGACGCGTGGAACGATCCGGGCTCAGGAGACGAAGCGTGGACCGATCGGGGCTCGGAGACGCCGTGTGGAACGATCGGCGGTCGCAGACGGCGCGTGGATCGATCGGGGATCGGGGACGGCGCGTGGAACGATCGCGGCTCGGAGTCGACGCGTTAGCCGATCGGGGCTTAGGAGACGATGCGTGGACCGATCGAGGCTCGGAGACGGCGCGTTGACCGATCGGGGCTCAGGAGACGGCGCGTCAACCGATCGGCGCTCGGACACGGCGCGTGGACCGATCGGGGCTTAGGAGACGGCGCGTGGACCGATCGGAGATCAGGAGATGACGCGTGGACCGATCGGGGTTGTGGAAGCGGCGCACGGACCGATCGTGGCTCGGAGACGGCGCGTGGAGGTATCGGGGCTTTGAAGACGACGCGTGGACCGATCGGGGCTCCGGAGGCGCCGCGTTGACCCATGGGGATCAGGAGACAGTGCGTGGACCGATCGGGGCTCGGAGACGACGCGTTAGCCGAGCGGGGCTTAGGAGACGACGCGTGGACCGATCGGGGCTCAGGAGACGTCGCATGAAGTTATCAGCGCTCAGAGACGGCACGTGGACCGATCCGGGCTTAGGATACGGCGCGTGGACCGATCGAGCTCGGAGACGGCGCGTGGACCGATCGGGGCTTAGGAGACGGCGCGTGGACCGATCGGGGCTTAGGAAGCGACGCCTAGACCGATCGTGGCTCGGATACGGCGCGTGGAGGCATCGGGGCTAAGAAGACGACGCAGGGACCGAGCGGGGCTCAGGTGACGGCGCGAGGAGCGATCGGGGCTCAGGAGAAGACGCGTCAATTGATCGGGGCTCAGAAATCGGCGCGTGGAGCGATCGGGGCTCAGGAGACGACGCGTGGATCGACCGGGGCTCAGGAAACGACGCGTCGACCGATCGGGGATCACGAGACGGCGCGCGGACCGATCGGGGCTCGGAGACGGTGCGTGGACCGATTGGGGCTTAAGAGACGACGGGTGGACCGATCGGGGCTTAGGAGACGGCACGTGAATCGATCGGGGCACAGGAGACGGCGCGTGAGCCGGTCGGGGCTTAGGAGACGACGCCTGGACCGATCGAGGTTTAGGGGGCGGCGTGTGGAACGATCGGGGCTTAGGAGACGGCGCGTGGACTGATCGGAGCTCGGAGACAACGCGTGGACCGACTGGGGCTCAGGCGGTTGCGCGTGGACCAATTGGGGTTCGGCAACGGCGCGTTAACCGATCGGGGCTTAGGAGACGATGCGTGAACCGATCGGGGCTCGGAGACGGCGTGTGGACCGATCGGGGCTTAGGAGACTACGCGTTGACCGATCGGGGCTCAGGTGACGGCGCGCGGACCGACCGGGGCTCAGGAGACGGCGCGTGAAATGATCGGCGCCCGGAGATGGCGCGTGGACCGATTGGGGCTTAAGAGACGACGGGTGGACCGATCGAGGCTTAGGAGACGGCACGTGATTCGATCGGGGCACAGCAGACGGCGCGTGAACCGGTCGGGGCTTAGGAGACGACGCGTTGACCGATCGGGGCTCAGGAGAAGGGGTGTGGACCGATCGGGGCTCAGGAGGCGGCGCGCGGACCGATCGGGGCTCGGCGATGACGCGTGGATCGATCGGGGCTCGGAGACGACGCGTGTACGGATCGAGGCTTGGAGACGGCGCGTGGACCGACCGGGGCTCGGAAACGGCCCGTGGACGGATCGGGACTTAGGAGACGGCGCGTGGACTAATTGGGGCTCAGGAGACGACGCGTGGATCGATCGGGGCTCGGAAACGACGCGTTAGCCGAGCGGGGCTTAGGAGACGACGCGTGGACCGATCGGGGCTCAGGAGACGTCGCATGAAGTTATCAGCGCACAGAGACGGCACGTGGACCGATCCGGGCTTAGGATACGGCGCGTGGACCGATCGGGGCTCAGGAAGCGGCGCCTGGACCGATCGTGGCTCGGAGACGACGCGTGGAGGCATCGGGGCTAAGAAGACGACGCATGGACCGATCGGGGCTCAGGAAACGGCGTGTGGACCGATCAGAGCTCGGAGACGACGCGTGGACCGATCGGGGCTTAGGAGACTACGCGTGTACCTATCGGGGCTCAGGAGACAGCGCGTGGACCGATCGGGGCTCAGGAGGCAGCGCGTGGATCGATCGGGGCTCGGTGACGGCGCGTGGAACGATCGGGTCTCAGGAGACGGCGCGTGAAATGATCGGCGCTCGGAGACGCCGCGTGGACCGATTGGGGCTTAGGAGACGGCGCGTGGACCGATCGGGGCTCAGGAAGCGGCGCCTTGACCGATCGTGGCTCGAAGACGGCGCGTGGAGGCATCTGGGCTTACAAGACGACGCGTGGATCGATCGGGGCTCGGAGACGGCGCGTGAACCGACCGGGGATCGGAAGCGGCGTGTGGAACGATCGGGGCTTAGGAGACGGCGCGTGAACCGATCGGCGCTCGGAGACGGCGCGTGGACCGATCGGGGCTTAGGAGATGGCGCGTAGACCGATCGGGGCTCCGAAACGACGCGTTAACCGAGCGGGGCTTAGGAGACGATGCGTGGACCCATCGGGGCTCGGAGACAGCGCATGTACCGACTGGGGTTCAGGAGACAGCGCGTGGACCGATCAGGGCTCGGCGACTGCGCGTGGACGTATCGGGGCTCAGGAGACGGCGCGTGGACCGATCGGGGCTCGGGGACGGCGCGTTAACCGATTGGGGCTTAGGAGACCATGCGTGGACCGATCGGGGCTCGAAGACGGCTCGTGGACCGATCGGGTCTCAGGAGGCCGTGCGTGGACAGATCATGACTCGGCGACGGCGCGTGGACCGATCGGGGCTCGGAGACGACGCGTGGACCGATCGGGGCTCGGAGACAGCGCGTGGACCGACTGGGGCTCAGGCGGTTTCGCGTGGACCAATTGGGGTTCGGCGACGGCGCGTGGACCGATCGGGGCTTAGGAGACGGCGCGTGCACCGATCGGGGCCCGGAGACGGGTCGTGGACAGATTGGGGATTAGGAGACGGCGCGTGGACCGATCGGGGCTGGGAGACGGCACGTGGGCCAATGGGGGCTTAGGAGACGACGCGTGGACCGACTGGGGCTCAGGCGATTGCGCGTGGACCAATTGGGGTTCGGCGACGGCGCGTGGATCGATCGGGGCTTAGAAGACGGCGCGTGGGCCGATCGGAGCTGGGAGACGGCGCGTGGAACGATCGGGGCTCAGGAGACGGAGCGTGAACCGATCGGCGCTCCGAGACGGCGCGTGGGCCGTTCAGGGCTTAGGAGACGACGCGTCGACCGATCGGGGCTCAGGTGACGGCGCGCGGACCGACCGGGGCTCAGGAGACAGCGCGTGAAATGATCGGCGCTCGGAGATGGCGCGTGGACCGATTGGGGCTTAAGAGACGACGGGTGGACCGATCGGGGCTTAGGAGACGGCACGTGAGTCGATCGGGGCACAGGAGACGGCGCGTGAGCCGGTCGGGGCTTAGCAGACGACGCCTGGACCGATCGAGGTTTAGGGGGCGGCGTGTGGAACGATCGGGGCTCAGGAAACGGCCCGTGGAGCAATCGGGGCTCAGGAGACGGCCCGTAGACGGATCGGGGCTTAGGAGAGGGCGCGTGGACCGGTCGAGGCTCGGAGACGGCACGTGGACCGATCGGGGCTTAGGAGAAGGCGCGTGGACCGATCGGGGCTCAGGAGACGGCGCGTGGACCGATCAGGGCTCGGCGATGACGCGTGGATCGATCGGGGCTCGGAGACGACGCGTGTACGGATCGAGGCTTGGAGACGGCGCGTGGACCGACCGGGTTCGGAAACGGCCCGTGGACGGATCGGGGCTTAGGAGACGGCGCGTGGACTAATTGGGGCTCAGGAGACGACGCGTGGATCGATCGGGGCTCGGAAACGACGCGTTAGCCGAGCGGGGCTTAGGAGACGACGCGTGGACCGATCGGGGCTCAGGAGACGTCGCATGAAGTTATCAGCGCTCAGAGACGGCACGTGGACCGATCCGGGCTTAGGATACGGCGCGTGGACCGATCGAGCTCGGAGACGGCGCGTGGACCGATCGGGGCTTAGGAGACGGCGCGTGGACCGATCGGGGCTTAGGAAGCGACGCCTAGACCGATCGTGGCTCGGATACGGCGCGTGGAGGCATCGGGGCTAAGAAGACGACGCAGGGACCGAGCGGGGCTCAGGTGACGGCGCGAGGAGCGATCGGGGCTCAGGAGAAGACGCGTCAATTGATCGGGGCTCAGAAATCGGCGCGTGGAGCGATCGGGGCTCAGGAGACGACGCGTGGATCGACCGGGGCTCAGGAAACGACGCGTTGACCGATCGGGGATCACGAGACGGCGCGCGGACCGATCGGGGCTCGGAGACGGTGCGTGGACCGATTGGGGCTTAAGAGACGACGGGTGGACCGATCGGGGCTTAGGAGACGGCACGTGAATCGATCGGGGCACAGGAGACGGCGCGTGAGCCGGTCGGGGCTTAGGAGACGACGCCTGGACCGATCGAGGTTTAGGGGGCGGCGTGTGGAACGATCGGGGCTTAGGAGACGGCGCGTGGACTGATCGGAGCTCGGAGACAACGCGTGGACCGACTGGGGCTCAGGCGGTTGCGCGTGGACCAATTGGGGTTCGGCAACGGCGCGTTAACCGATCGGGGCTTAGGAGACGATGCGTGAACCGATCGGGGCTCGGAGACGGCGCGTGGACCGATCGGGGCTTAGGAGACTACGCGTTGACCGATCGGGGCTCAGGTGACGGCGCGCGGACCGACCGGGGCTCAGGAGACGGCGCGTGAAATGATCGGCGCCCGGAGATGGCGCGTGGACCGATTGGGGCTTAAGAGACGACGGGTGGACCGATCGAGGCTTAGGAGACGGCACGTGATTCGATCGGGGCACAGCAGACGGCGCGTGAACCGGTCGGGGCTTAGGAGACGACGCGTTGACCGATCGGGGCTCAGGAGAAGGGGTGTGGACCGATCGGGGCTCAGGAGACGGCGCGCGGACCGATCGGGGCTCGGCGATGACGCGTGGATCTATCGGGGCTCGGAGACGACGCGTGTACGGATCGAGGCTTGGAGACGGCGCGTGGACCGACCGGGGCTCGGAAACGGCCCGTGGACGGATCGGGGCTTAGGAGACGGCGCGTGGACTAATTGGGGCTCAGGAGACGACGCGTGGATCGATCGGGGCTCGGAAACGACGCGTTAGCCGAGCGGGGCTTAGGAGACGACGCGTGGACCGATCGGGGCTCAGGAGACGTCGCATGAAGTTATCAGCGCTCAGAGACGGCACGTGGACCGATCCGGGCTTAGGATACGGCGCGTGGACCGATCGGGGCTCAGGAAGCGGCGCCTGGACCGATCGTGGCTCGGAGACGACGCGTGGAGGCATCGGGGCTAAGAAGACGACGCATGGACCGATCGGGGCTCAGGAAACGGCGTGTGGACCGATCAGAGCTCGGAGACGACGCGTGGACCGATCGGGGCTTAGGAGACTACGCGTGTACCTATCGGGGCTCAGGAGACAGCGCGTGGACCGATCGGGGCTCAGGAGGCAGCGCGTGGATCGATCGGGGCTCGGTGACGGCGCGTGGAACGATCGGGTCTCAGGAGACGGCGCGTGAAATGATCGGCGCTCGGAGACGCCGCGTGGACCGATTGGGGCTTAGGAGACGGCGCGTGGACCGATCGGGGCTCAGGAAGCGGCGCCTTGACCGATCGTGGCTCGAAGACGGCGCGTGGAGGCATCTGGGCTTACAAGACGACGCGTGGATCGATCGGGGCTCGGAGACGGCGCGTGAACCGACCGGGGATCGGAAGCGGCGTGTGGAACGATCGGGGCTTAGGAGACGGCGCGTGAACCGATCGGCGCTCGGAGACGGCGCGTGGACCGATCGGGGCTTAGGAGATGGCGCGTAGACCGATCGGGGCTCCGAAACGACGCGTTAACCGAGCGGGGCTTAGGAGACGATGCGTGGACCCATCGGGGCTCGGAGACAGCGCATGTACCGACTGGGGCTCAGGAGACCGTGCGTGAACCGATCGGGGCTCGGCGACTGCGCGTGGACGGATCGGGGCTCGGAGACGGCGCGTGGAACGATCGGGGCTCAGGATACGGCGCGTTGACCGATTGGGGCTTAGGAGACGATGCGTGGACCGATCGGGGCTCGAAGACGGCGGGTGGACCGATCGGGGCACGAAGACAGCGCGTGGACCGACTGGGGCTCAGGCGATTGCGCGTGGACCAATTGGGGTTCGGCGACGGCGCGTGGATCGATCGGGGCTTAGGAGACGGCGCGTGCACCGATCGGGGCCCGGAGACGGGTCGTGGAACGATCGGGGCTCAGGTGACGGCGCGTGAACCGATCCGCGCTCGGAGACGGCGCGTGGACCGATCGGGGCTTAGGAGAAGGCGCTTGGACCGATCGGGGCTTAGGAGACGGCGCGTGGGCCGATCGGAGCTCGGAGACGGCGCGTGGAACGATCGGGGCTTAGGAGACGGCGCGTGGACCGATCGGGGCTCAGGAAGCGACGCCTAGACCTGTCGTGGCTCGGATACGGCCCGTGGAGGCATCGGGGCTAAGAAGACGACGCAGGGACCGAGCGGGGCTCAGGTGACGGTGCGAGGAGCGATCGGGGCTCAGGAGAAGACGCGTCAATTGATCGGGGCTCAGAAATCGGCGCGTGGACCGATCGGGGCTTAGGAGGCCGCGCGTGGACCGATCGCGGCTCGGCGACGGCGCGTGCACCGATCGGGGCTCAGGAGGCCGCGCGTGGACCGATCGGGGTTCAGGAGACGGGGCGTGGACCGATTGGGGCTCGGATACGGAGCGTGAACCAATCGGGCCTCAGGAGGCCGCGCGTGGACCGATCGCGGCTCGGCGACGGCGCGTGGACCGATCGGGGCTCAGGAGGCCGCGCGTGAACCGATCATAGCTCGGCGACGGCGCGTGGACGGATCGGGGCTCGGAGCGGCGCGTAGGACGATCGCGGCTCGGCGACGGCGCGTGGACCGATCGGGGCTCAGGAGGCTGCGCGTGGATCGATTGGGGCTCAGGAGACGGCGCGTGGACCGCTCGGGGCTCGAAGACGGCGCGTGGAACGTTCAGGGCTCAGGAGACGTCAAGTGAAATGATCGGCGCTCGGAGACGGCGCGTGGACCGATCGGGGCTCAGGAGAAGGCGCGTGGACCGATCGGGGCTTAGGAGGGGACCCGTCGACCGATCGGGGCTCAGGAGACGACGCGTTAACCGATCGGGGCTTAGGAGACTATGCGGGGCCGATCGGGGTTCGGAGACAGCGTGTGTACCGACTGGAGCTCAGGAGGTTGCGCGTGGACCAATTGCGGTTCGGCGACGGCGTGTGGAACGATCGGGGCTCAGGTGACGGCGCGTGAACCGATCGGCGCTCGGAGACGGCGCGTGGACCGATCGGGGCTTAGTAGAAGGCGCTTGGTCCGATCGGGGCTTAGGAGACGACGCGTGGACCGATCGGAGCTCGGAGACGGCGCGTGGACCGATCGGGGATGAGGAGAAGGCGCGTGGACCGATCGGGGCTTAGGAGACGGCGCGTAGACCGATCGGGGCTCAGAGACGGCGTGTGGAACGATCGGGGCTTAGGTGACGGCGCGTGAACCGATCGGCGCTCGGAGACGGCGCGTGGACCGATCGGGGCTTAGTAGAAGGCGCTTGGTCCGATCGGGGCTCAGGAGACGACGCGTTAACAGAGCGGGGTTTAGGAGACGATGCGTAGACCGATCGGTGCGCGGAGACAGCGCGAGGACCGACTGGGGCTCAGGAGGTGGCGCATGGACCAATTGGGGTTCAGCGACGGCGTGTGGACCGACCGGGGATTAGGAGACGACGCGTCGACCGATCGGGGCTTAGGAGACGACCCGTCGACCGATCGGGGCTTAGGAGACGACGCGTGAAACGATCGGGGCTTAGGAGGCGGCGCGTGGACCCATCGGGGCTCGGAGACGGCGCGTTAACCGATCGGGGCTTAGGAGACGACGCGTGGACCGATCGGCGCTCAGGAGACGATGCGTGGACCGATCGGGGCTCGGAGACGGCGCGTGGACCGACCGGGGCTAAGGAGGCCGCGCCTGGACCTATCGAGGCTTAGGAGCCGACGCGTGGACCGATCGGGGCTGAGGAGACGGCGCGTGGACCGAACGGGGCTCGGAGACGGCGCGTGGAACGATCGGAGCACAGGAGACGGCGCGTGAACCGATCGGGGCTCAGGAGACGGCGCGTCAACCGATCGGCGCTCGGAGACGGCGCGTGAACCGATCGGGGCTTAGGAGACGGCGCGTGGACCGATCGGAGATCAGGAGATGACGCGTGGACCGATCGGGACTCAGGAGACGGCGCGTGGATCGATCGGGGCTCGGAGACGGCGCGTGGACCGATCGGGGCCTAGGAGACGACGCGTGGACTGATCGGGGCGTAGGAAACGACGCGGGTACCTATCGGGGCTCAGGAGACAGCGAGTGGACGTATTGGGACTCAGGAGACGGCGCAGGGACCGATCGGGGCTCGGAGACGGCGCGTGGAACGATCGGGGCTCAGGAGACGGCGCGTTAACCGATTGGGGCTTAGGAGACGATGAGTGGACCGATCGGGGCTCGAAGACGGCGCGTGGACCGATCGGGGCTCGGAGACAGCGCGTCGACCGATCGGGGTTCGGAGACGGCGCCTTGACCAATTGGGTTTCGGCGACGGCGCGTGGGCCGATCGGGGTTCAGGAGACGGTGCGTGAACCGACCATGGCTCTGGAGGTCGCGCGTGGACCGACTGGGGCTCAGGCGGTTGCGCATGGACCAATTGGGATTCGGCGACGGCGCGTGGACCGATCGGGGCTCGGAGACGGCGCGTTAACCGATCGGGGCTTAGGAGACGATGCGAGGAGGCATCTGGGTTTACAAGAAGACGCGTGGATCGATCGGGGCTCGGAGACGGCGCGTGAACCGACCGGGGCTCAGGAGACGGCGCGTGGACCGAACGGTGCTCAGAAAACGGCGCGTGGAGCGATCGAGGCGCAGGAGACGACGCGTGAACCGATCGGGGCTCGGAGACGGCGCGTGGAATGATCGGGGCTCAGGAGACGGCGCGTGAACCGATCGGCGCTCGGAGACAGCGCGTGGACCGATCGGGGCTTAGGAGACGGCGCGTGGACCGATCGGAGATGAGGAGACGATGCGTGGACCGATAGGGCTCTGGAAACGGCGCACGGACCGATCGTGGATCGGCGACGGCCTGTGGACCGATTGGGGCTCAGGAGGCCCCGCGTGGACCGATCATGGCTCGGCGACGGCGCGTGGACCGATCGGGGCTCGGAGACAGCGCGTGGACCGACTGGGACTCAGGCGGTTGCGCGTGGACCAATTGGGGTTCGGTGACGGCGCGTGGACCGCTCGGCGCTCGGAGACGGCGCGTTAACCGATCGCGGCTTAGGAGACGATGCGTGAACCGATCGGGGCTCGGAGACGGCGCGTGGACCGATCGGGGCTTAGGAGACAACGCGTGGACCGATGGGGGCTCGGAGACGGCGCGTGGACCGATCGGGGCTCGGAGACGGCGCGTGGACCGATCGGGGCTTAGGAGACGACGCGTGGACCGATCGGGGCGTAGGACACGACGCGTGTACCTATCGGGGCTCACGAGACAGCGTGTGGACCGATTGGGGCTCAGGAGACGGCGCGTGGACCGATCGGGGCTCGGAGACGGCGCGTGGAACGATCGGAGCTCAGGAGACGGGGCGTGAAATGATCGGCGCTCTGAGACGGCGCGTGGACCGATCGGTGCTCGGAGACGACGCTTGGACCGATCGGGGCTGAGGAGACGGCGTGTGGACCGATCGGGGCTCAGGAGACGGCGCGTGGACCGATTGGGGCTCGGGAGACTGCGCGTGGATGGATCGGGGCTTCGGGAACGACGCGTGGACCGATCGAGGTTCAGGAGACGGCACGTGGACCGATCGGGGCTCGGAGACGGCGCGTGGAACGATCGGGGCTTAGGAGGCCGCGCGTGGACCGATCGGGACTCAGGAGACGGCGTGTGGACCGATCAGGGCTCAGGAGGCGGCGCGTGGACCGATTGGGGCTTAGGAGACGGCGCGTGCGTCGATCGGGGTTCAGGAAGCGGCGCCTGGACCGATCGTGGCTCGGAGACGGCACGTGGAGGCATCGGGGCTAAAAAGACGACATATGGACCGAGTGGGGCTCAGGAGACGGCGCGAGGAGCGATCGGGGCTCAGGAGAAGACGCGTCAATTGATCGGGGCTCAGGAGACGACGCGTCGACGGATCGGGGCTTAGGAGACGACGCGTGAACCGATCGGGGCTTAGGAGACGACGCGTGGAACAATCGGGGCTGAGGAGACGGCGCGCGGACGGACCGGGGCTCAGGAGACTCGCGTGGATCGATCGGGGCTCAGGAGGCGACGCGTGGACCCATCGCGGCTCGGAGACGGCGTGTGGATGTATCGGAGCTTAGGAGACGACGCGTGGACTGATCGGGGCTCAGGAGAAGACGCGTGGACCGATCGGGGCTTAGGAGAGGACCCGTCGACCGATCGGGGCTCGGAGACAGCGCGTGGACCGACTGGGACTCAGGCGGTTGCGCGTGGACCAATTGGGGTTCGGTGACGGCGCGTGGACCGCTCGGTGCTCGGAGACGGCGCGTTAACCGATCGGGGCTTAGGAGACGATGCGTGAACCGATCGGGGCTCGGAGACGGCGCGTGGACCGATCGGGGCTTAGGAGACAACGCGTGGACCGATGGGGGCTCGGAGACGGCGCGTGGGCCGACTGGGGGTCAGGAGACTCGCGTGGATCGATCGGGGCTCCGGAGACGCCGCGTGGAGCGATGGGGATCAGGAGACGGTGCGCGGACCGATCGGGGCTCGGAGACGGCGCGTGGACCGATCGGGGCTTAGGAAACGACGCGTGGACCGATCGGGGCGTAGGACACGACGCGTGTACCTATCGGGGCTCACGAGACAGCGTGTGGACCGATTGGGGCTCAGGAGACGGCGCGTAGACCGATCGGGGCTCGGAGACGGCGCGTGGAACGATCGGAGCTCAGGAGACGGGGCGTGAAATGATCGGCGCTCTGAGACGGCGCGTGGACCGATCGGTGCTCGGAGACGACGATTGGACCGATCGGGGCTGAGGAGACGGCGTGTGGACCGATCGGGGCTCAGGAGACGGCGCGTGGACCGATTGGGGCTCGGGAGACTGCGCGTGGATGGATCGGGGCTTCGGGAACGACGCGTGGACCAATCGAGGTTCAGGAGACGGCACGTGGACCGATCGGGGCTCGGAGACGGCGCGTGGAACGATCGGGGCTTAGGAGGCCGCGCGTGGACCGATCGGGACTCAGGAGACGGCGTGTGGACCGATCGGGGCTCAGGAGGCGGCGCGTGGACCGATTGGGGCTTAGGAGACGGCGCGTGGGTCGATCGGGGTTCAGGAAGCGGCGCCTGGACCGATCGTGGCTCGGAGACGGCACGTGGAGGCATCGGGGCTAAAAAGACGACATATGGACCAAGCAGGGCTCAGGAGACGGCGCGAGGAGCGATCGGGGCTCAGGAGAAGACGCGTCAATTGATCGGGGCTCAGGAGACGACGCGTCGACGGATCGGGGCTTAGGAGACGACGCGTGAACCGATCGGGGCTTAGGAGACGACGCGTGGGACAATCGGGGCTGAGGAGACGGCGCGCGGACGGACCGGGGCTCAGGAGACTCGCGTGGATCGATCGGGGCTCAGGAGGCGACGCGTGGACCTATCGCGGCTCGGAGACGGCGTGTGGATGTATCGGAGCTTAGGAGACGACGCGTGGACTGATCGGGGCTCAGGAGAAGACGCGTGGACCGATCGGGGCTCACGAGACGGCGCGTGGACCGATCAGGGCTCAGGAGACGGCGCGCAGACCGATCGGGACGCAGGAGGCCGCGCGTGGACCGATTGGGGCGCAGGAGGCGGTGCGTGGACCGATTGGGGCTTAGGAGACGGCGCGTGGACCGATCGGGGCTCAGGAAGCGGCGCCTGAACTGGTCGTGGATCGGAGACGGCGCGTCGACTCATCGGGGCTAAGAAGACGACACATGGACCGAGCGGGGCTCAGGAGACAGCGCGAGGAGCGATCGGGGCTCAGGAGAAGACGCGTCAATTGATCGGGGCTCAGGAGACGACGCGTCGATGGATCGGGGCTTAGGAGACGATACGTGGACCGATCGGGGCTTAGGAGACGACGCGTGGAACGACCGGGGCTCAGGAGACGGCGCGTGGACCGACCGGGGCTCAGGAGACTCGCGTGGATCGATCGGGGCACAGAAGGCAACGCGGGGACCCATCGGGGCTCGGAGACGGCGTGTGGACGTTATCGGGGCTTAGGAGACGACGCGTGGACTGATCGGAGCTCAGGAGAAGACGCGTGGACCGATCGGGGCTTAGGAGAGGACCCGTCGACCGATCGGGGCTCAGGAGACGACGCGTGGACCGATCGAGGTTTAGCAGAGGACGCGTCGACCGATCGGGGCTCAGGAGACAGTGAGTGGACGGGTCGGGACTCAGGAGACGGCGCGTGAACCGATCGGCGCTCGGAGACGGGGCGTGGACCGATTGGGGTTTAGCAGAGGACGCGTCGACCGATCGGGGCTCAGGAGACAGCGCGTGGACGGATCGAGTCTCAGGAGACGGCGCGTGAACCAATCGGTGCTCGGAGACGGGGCGTGGACTGACCGCGGCTCAGAATGCGGTACGCGGACCGATCGGGGATCGGACCCGGCGTGTGGACCGATCGAGGCTCGGAGACGACGCGTTTAAGGATCGGGAATCAGGAGACGACGCGTGGAACGATCCGGGCTCAGGAGACGAAGCGTGGACCGCTCGGCGCTCGGAGACGGCGCGTTAACCGATCGGGGTTTAGGAGACGATGCGTGAACCGATCGGGGCTCGGAGACGGCGCGTGGACCGATCGGGGCTTAGGAGACAACGCGTGGACCGATGGGGGCTCGGAGACGGCGCGTGGACCGACTGGGGCTCAGGAGACTCGCGTGGATCGATCGGGGCTCCGGAGACGCCGCGTGGAGCGATGGGGATCAGGAGACGGTGCGCGGACCGATCGGGGCTCGGAGACGGCGCGTGGACCGATCGGGGCTTAGGAGACGACGCGTGGACCGATCGGGGCGTAGGACACGACGCGTGTACCTATCGGGGCTCACGAGACAGCGTGTGGACCGATTGGGGCTCAGGAGACGGCGCGTGGACCGATCGGGGCTCGGAGACGGCGCGTGGAACGATCGGAGCTCAGGAGACGGGGCGTGAAATGATCGGCGCTCTGAGACGGCGCGTGGACCGATCGGTGCTCGGAGACGACGCTTGGACCGATCGGGGCTGAGGAGACGGCGTGTGGACCGATCGGGGCTCAGGAGACGGCGCGTGGACCGATTGGGGCTCGGGAGACTGCGCGTGGATGGATCGGGGCTTCGGGAACGACGCGTCGACCGATCGAGGTTCAGGAGACGGCACGTGGACCGATCGGGGCTCGGAGACGGCGCGTGGAACGATCGGGGCTTAGGAGGCCGCGCGTGGACCGATCGGGACTCAGGAGACGGCGTGTGGACCGATCGGGGCTCAGGAGGCGGCGCGTGGACCGATTGGGGCTTAGGAGACGGCGCGTGGGTCGATCGGGGTTCAGGAAGCGGCGCCTGGACCGATCGTGGCTCGGAGACGGCACGTGGAGGCATCGGGGCTAAAAAGACGACATATGGACCGAGCGGGGCTCAGGAGTAGGCGCGAGGAGCGATCGGGGCTCAGGAGAAGACGCGTCAATTGATCGGGGCTCAGGAGACGACGCGTCGACGGATCGGGGCTTAGGAGACGACGCGTGAACCGATCGGGGCTTAGGAGACGACGCGTGGAACAATCGAGGCTGAGGAGACGGCGCGCGGACGGACCGGGGCTCAGGAGACTCGCGTGGATCGATCGGGGCTCAGGAGGCGACGCGTGGACCCATCGCGGCTCGGAGACGGCGTGTGGATGTATCGGAGCTTAGGAGACGACGCGTGGACTGATCGGGGATCAGGAGAAGACGCGTGGACCGATCGGGGCTTAGGAGAGGACCCGTCGACCGATCGGGGCTCAGGAGACGGCGCGTGGACGGATCGGTCTCAGGAGACGGCGCGTGGACCGATCGGGGCTCACGAGACGGCGCGTGGACCGATCGGGGCTCAGGAGACGGCGCGCAGACCGATCGGGACGCAGGAGGCGGCGCGTGGACCGATTGGGGCGCAGGAGGCGGTGCGTGGACCGATTGGGGCTTAGGAGACGGCGCGTGGACCGATCGGGGCTCAGGAAGCGGCGCCTGAACTGGTCGTGGATCGGAGACGGCGCGTCGACTCATCGGGGCTAAGAAGACGACACATGGACCGAGCGGGACTCAGGAGACGGCGCGAGGAGCGATCGGGGCTCAGGAGAAGTCGCGTCAATTGATCGGGGCTCAGGAGACGACGCGGCGACTGATCGGGGCTCAGGAGACGGCGCGTGGGCCGATCGGGGCTCGGAGACGGCGCGTTAACCGATCGGGGCTCGGACACGACGCGTGTACGGATCGGGGCTTGGTGACGGAGCGTTGACCGATCGCGGTTTACAGACGGCCCGTGGACGGATCGGGGCTTAGGAGACGGCGTGTGGACCGATCGGGGCTCAGTAGACGGCGCGTAGACCGATCGGGGCTCGTAAATAACGCGTCAGCCGATCGGGGCTTAGGAGACGATGCGGGGATCGATCGGGGCTCGGCGACTGCGCGTGGACCGACTGGATCTCAGGAGGTTGCTCGTGGACCAATTGGGGTTCGGGCGACGGCGCGTGGACCAATTGGGGTTCGGGCGACGGCGCGTGGACCAATCGGTGCTCCGAGACGGCGCGGTGACCGATCGGGGCTCGGAGACGACGCGTGTACGGATCAGGGCTTGGTGACGGCACGTTTACCGATAGCAGCTCGGAGACGGCCCGTTGACGGATCGCGGCTTAGGAGTCGGCGTGTGGAATGATCGGGGCTCAGGAGACGGCGCGTGGACCGGTCGAGGCTCGGAGACGACGCGTGTGCGGATCGGGGATTCGAGGACGACGGGTGGACCGATCCGGGCTCAGGAGACGGCGCGTGGACGCATCGGGGCTCGGAGACGGCGCGTGAACCGACCGGGGCTCAGGAGACGGCACGTGGTCCGATCGGGCTCGGAGCCGGCGCGTGGACCGATCGGGGCTTAGGGGAAGGCGCGTGGACCGATCGGGGCTTAGGAGACGGCGCGTGGACCGATCGGGGCTCGGAGACGGCGCTTGAACTTATCGGCGCTCGGAGACGGCGCGTGGACCGATCGGGGCTTAGGATACGGCGCGTGGACCGATCGGGGCTCGGAGACGGAGTGTGGACCGATCGGGGATCAGGAAACGGCACGTGGAGCGATCGGGGCTCGGAGACGGCGCTTGAACTTATCGGCGCTCGGAGACGGCGCGTGGACCGATCGGGGCTCAGGACACGGCGCGCGGATCGACCGGGGCTCAGGAGCCTCGCGTGGGCCGATCATGGCTCGGCGACGGCGCGTGGACGGATCGGGGCTCGGAGACGACGCGTGGACCGATGGGGGCTCGGATACGGCGCGTGAACCAACCGGGGCTCAGGAGGTCGCGCGTGGACCGATCGCGGCTCGGTGACAGCGCGTGGACCGATCGGGGTTCAGGAGGCCGCGCGTGGACCGATCGCGGCTCGGCGACGGCGCGTGGACCAATCGGTGCTCGGAGACGACGCGTGGACCGATCGGCGCTCGGAGACGGCGCGTTAACCGACCGGGGCTCAGGAGACGACGCGTCGACCGGTCGGGGCTTAGGAGACGAAGCCTGGACCGATCGGGGCTTAGGAGGCGGCGTGTGGAACGATCGGGGCTCAGAATACGGCGCGTGAACCGATCGGCGCTCGGAGACGGCGCGTCGACCGATCGGGGCTTAGGAGACGATGCGTGGACCGATCGGGCTCGGAGCCGGTGCGTGAACCGATCGCGGCTCAGGAGGCGGCGCGTGGACCGAACGGGGCTCAGGAGACCCCGCGTGGACCGATCGGGGCTCGGCGACTGCGCGTGGACGCATCGCGGCTCAGGAGACGGCGCGTGGAACGATCGGGGCTTAGGGAACGACGCGTGGACCGATCGGGGCTCAGGAGACGGCGCGTGAACCGACCGGGGCTTAGGAGACCATGCGTGGACCGATCGGGGCTCGAAGACGGCGTGTGAACCGATCGGGGCTCGGAGACGACGCGTGGACCGATCGGGGCTCGGAGACAGCGCGTGGACCGACTGGGGCTCAGGCGGTTTCGCGTGGACCAATTGGGGTTCGGCGACGGCACGTGGACCGATCGGGGCTTAGGAGGCCGCGCGTGGACCGATCGCGGCTCGGCGACGGCGCGTGGACCGATCGGGGCTCAGGAGGCCGCGCGTGGACCGATCGGGGCTCAGGAGACGGCGCGTGGACCGAATGGGGCTGGGATACGGCGCGTGAACCAATCGGGCCTCAGGAGGCCGCGCGTGGACCGATCGCGGCTCGGCGACGGCGCGTGGACCGATCGGGGCTCAGGAGGCCGCGCGTGGACCGATCATAGCTCGGCGACGGCGCGTGGACCGATCGGGGCTGGGAGCGGCGCGTAGAACGATCGCGGCTTGGCGACAGCGCGTGGACCGATCGGGGCTCAGGAGGCTGCGCATGGTTCGATTGGGGCTCAGGAGACGGCGCGTGGACCGCTCGGGGCTCGAAGACGCCGCGTGGAACGATCAGGGCTCAGGAGACGTCACGTGAAATGATCGGCGCTCGGAGACGGCGCGTGGACCTATCGGGGCTCAGGAGAAGGCGCGTGGACCGATCGGGGCTTAGGAGGGGACCCGTCGACCGATCGGGGTTCAGGAGACGACGCGTGGACCGCTCGGTGCTCAGGAAGCGGCGCCTGGACCGATCGGGGCTCCGAGACGACGCGGTAACCGAGCGGGGCTTAGGAGACTATACGAGGACCAATCGGCGCTCTGAGACGGCGCGTGGACCGATCGGGGAAGAGGAGAAGGCGCGTGGACCGATCGGGGCTTAGGAGACGGCGCGTAGACCGATCGGGGCTCGGAGACGGCGCGTGGAACGATCGGGGCTCGGAGACGGCGCGTGGAACGATCGGGGCTCAGGTGACGGCGCGTGAACCGATCGGCGCTCGGAGACGGCGCGTGGACCGATCGGGGCTTAGTAGAAGGCGCGTGGACCGATCGGGACTCAGGAGACGGCGTGTGGACCGATCGGGGCTCAGGAGGCGGCGCGTGGACCGATTGGGGCTTAGGAGACGGCGCGTGGGTCGATCGGGGTTCAGGAAGCGGCGCCTGGACCGATCGTGGCTCGGAGACGGCACGTGGAGGCATCGGGGCTAAAAAGACGACATATGGACCGAGCGGGGCTCAGGAGTAGGCGCGAGGAGCGATCGGGGCTCAGGAGAAGACGCGTCAATTGATCGGGGCTCAGGAGACGACGCGTCGACGGATCGGGGCTTAGGAGACGACGCGTGAACCGATCGGGGCTTAGGAGACGACGCGTGGAACAATCGAGGCTGAGGAGACGGCGCGCGGACGGACCGGGGCTCAGGAGACTCGCGTGGATCGATCGGGGCTCAGGAGGCGACGCGTGGACCCATCGCGGCTCGGAGACGGCGTGTGGATGTATCGGAGCTTAGGAGACGACGCGTGGACTGATCGGGGATCAGGAGAAGACGCGTGGACCGATCGGGGCTTAGGAGAGGACCCGTCGACCGATCGGGGCTCAGGAGACGGCGCGTGGACGGATCGGTCTCAGGAGACGGCGCGTGGACCGATCGGGGCTCACGAGACGGCGCGTGGACCGATCGGGGCTCAGGAGACGGCGCGCAGACCGATCGGGACGCAGGAGGCGGCGCGTGGACCGATTGGGGCGCAGGAGGCGGTGCGTGGACCGATTGGGGCTTAGGAGACGGCGCGTGGACCGATCGGGGCTCAGGAGACGGCGCGTGGACCGGTCGAGGCTCGGAGACGACGCGTGTGCGGATCGGGGATTCGAGGACGACGGGTGGACCGATCCGGGCTCAGGAGACGGCGCGTGGACGCATCGGGGCTCGGAGACGGCGCGTGAACCGACCGGGGCTCAGGAGACGGCACGTGGTCCGATCGGGCTCGGAGCCGGCGCGTGGACCGATCGGGGCTTAGGGGAAGGCGCGTGGACCGATCGGGGCTTAGGAGACGGCGCGTGGACCGATCGGGGCTCGGAGACGGCGCTTGAACTTATCGGCGCTCGGAGACGGCGCGTGGACCGATCGGGGCTTAGGATACGGCGCGTGGACCGATCGGGGCTCGGAGACGGAGTGTGGACCGATCGGGGATCAGGAAACGGCACGTGGAGCGATCGGGGCTCGGAGACGGCGCTTGAACTTATCGGCGCTCGGAGACGGCGCGTGGACCGATCGGGGCTCAGGACACGGCGCGCGGATCGACCGGGGCTCAGGAGCCTCGCGTGGGCCGATCATGGCTCGGCGACGGCGCGTGGACGGATCGGGGCTCGGAGACGACGCGTGGACCGATGGGGGCTCGGATACGGCGCGTGAACCAACCGGGGCTCAGGAGGTCGCGCGTGGACCGATCGCGGCTCGGTGACAGCGCGTGGACCGATCGGGGTTCAGGAGGCCGCGCGTGGACCGATCGCGGCTCGGCGACGGCGCGTGGACCAATCGGTGCTCGGAGACGACGCGTGGACCGATCGGCGCTCGGAGACGGCGCGTTAACCGACCGGGGCTCAGGAGACGACGCGTCGACCGGTCGGGGCTTAGGAGACGAAGCCTGGACCGATCGGGGCTTAGGAGGCGGCGTGTGGAACGATCGGGGCTCAGAATACGGCGCGTGAACCGATCGGCGCTCGGAGACGGCGCGTCGACCGATCGGGGCTTAGGAGACGATGCGTGGACCGATCGGGCTCGGAGCCGGTGCGTGAACCGATCGCGGCTCAGGAGGCGGCGCGTGGACCGAACGGGGCTCAGGAGACCCCGCGTGGACCGATCGGGGCTCGGCGACTGCGCGTGGACGCATCGCGGCTCAGGAGACGGCGCGTGGAACGATCGGGGCTTAGGGAACGACGCGTGGACCGATCGGGGCTCAGGAGACGGCGCGTGAACCGACCGGGGCTTAGAGACCATGCGTGGACCGATCGGGGCTCGAAGACGGCGTGTGAACCGATCGGGGCTCGGAGACGACGCGTGGACCGATCGGGGCTCGGAGACAGCGCGTGGACCGACTGGGGCTCAGGCGGTTTCGCGTGGACCAATTGGGGTTCGGCGACGGCACGTGGACCGATCGGGGCTTAGGAGGCCGCGCGTGGACCGATCGCGGCTCGGCGACGGCGCGTGGACCGATCGGGGCTCAGGAGGCCGCGCGTGGACCGATCGGGGCTCAGGAGACGGCGCGTGGACCGAATGGGGCTGGGATACGGCGCGTGAACCAATCGGGCCTCAGGAGGCCGCGCGTGGACCGATCGCGGCTCGGCGACGGCGCGTGGACCGATCGGGGCTCAGGAGGCCGCGCGTGGACCGATCATAGCTCGGCGACGGCGCGTGGACCGATCGGGGCTGGGAGCGGCGCGTAGAACGATCGCGGCTTGGCGACAGCGCGTGGACCGATCGGGGCTCAGGAGGCTGCGCATGGTTCGATTGGGGCTCAGGAGACGGCGCGTGGACCGCTCGGGGCTCGAAGACGCCGCGTGGAACGATCAGGGCTCAGGAGACGTCACGTGAAATGATCGGCGCTCGGAGACGGCGCGTGGACCTATCGGGGCTCAGGAGAAGGCGCGTGGACCGATCGGGGCTTAGGAGGGGACCCGTCGACCGATCGGGGTTCAGGAGACGACGCGTGGACCGCTCGGTGCTCAGGAAGCGGCGCCTGGACCGATCGGGGCTCCGAGACGACGCGGTAACCGAGCGGGGCTTAGGAGACTATACGAGGACCAATCGGCGCTCTGAGACGGCGCGTGGACCGATCGGGGAAGAGGAGAAGGCGCGTGGACCGATCGGGGCTTAGGAGACGGCGCGTAGACCGATCGGGGCTCGGAGACGGCGCGTGGAACGATCGGGGCTCGGAGACGGCGCGTGGAACGATCGGGGCTCAGGTGACGGCGCGTGAACCGATCGGCGCTCGGAGACGGCGCGTGGACCGATCGGGGCTTAGTAGAAGGCGCTTGGACCGATCGGGGCTTAGCAAACGACGCGTGGACCGATCGGAGCTCGGAGACGGCGCGTGGAACGATCGGGGTTCAGGAGACGGCGCGTGGACCAGTTGGGGTTCGGCGACGGCGCGTGGACCGATCCGGGCTCAGGAGACGGCGCGTGGACCGATCGGGGCTGGGAGACGGAGCGTGGAGCGATGGGGGCTCAGGAGACGGCGCGTGAACTAATCGGCGCTCGGAGACGGCGCGTGGACCGATCGGGGCTCGGAGACGGCACGTGGACCGATCAGGGCTTAGGAGACGACGCGTGGACCGATCGAGGCTCAGAGACGACGCGAGGACCGATCGGGGCACGGAGACAGTGCGTGGACCGACTGGGCCTCAGGCGGTTGCGCGTGGACCAATTGGGGGTCGGCGACGGCGCGTTGACCGATCGGGGCTCGGAGACGGCGCGTTAACCGATTGGGGCTTAGGAGACGATGCGTGGTCCGATCGGGGCTCTGGAGCCTCGCGTGGATCGATCGGGGCTCCGGAGGCGCCGCGTTGACCCATGGGGATCAGGAGACAGTGCGTGGACCGATCGGGGCTCGGAGACGGCGCGTGGACCGATCGGGGCTTAGGAGACGACGCGTGGACCGATCGGGGTGTAGGCGACGACGCGTGTACCTATCGGGGCTCAGGAGACAGCGCGTGGATCGATCAGCGCTCGGCGACTGCGCGTGGACGTATCGGGGCTCAGGAGACGGCGCGTGGACCGATCGGAGCTCGGGGACGGCGCGTTAACCGATTGGGGCTTAGGAGACCATGCGTGGACCGATCGGGGCTCGAAGACGGCGCGTGGACCGATCGGGTCTCAGGAGGCCGCGCGTGGACAGATCATGACTCGGCGACGGCGCGTGGACCGATCGGGGCTCGGAGACGACGCGTGGACCGATCGGGGCTCGGAGACAGCGCGTGGACCGACTGGGGCTCAGGCGGTTTCGCGTGGACCAATTGGGGTTCGGCGACGGCGCGTGGACCGATCGGGGCTTAGGAGACGGCGCGTGCACCGATCGGGGCCCGGAGACGGGTCGTGGACAGATTGGGGATTAGGAGACGGCGCGTGGACCGATCGGGGCTGGGAGACGGCACGTGGACCAATGGGGGCTTAGGAGACGACGCGGGGACCGATCGGGGCTCGGCGACTGCGCGTGGACGTATCGGGGCTCAGGAGACGGCGCGGGGACCGATCGGGGCTCGGAGACGACGCGTGTACGGATCGAGGATTCGGGGACGACGCGTGGAACGATCCGGGCTCAGAAGACGGCTCGTGAAATTATCGGCGCTCTGAGACGGCGCGTGGACCGATTGTGGCTGACGAGACGGCACGTGGATCGATCGGGGCTCAGGAAGCGGCGCCTGGACCTATCGTGGCTCGGAGACGGCACGTGGAGGCATCGGGGCTAAGAACACGACGCATGGACCGAGCGGGGCTGAGGGGACGGCGCGAGGAGCGATCGGGGCTCAGGAGAAGACGCGTCAATTGATCGGGGCTCAGGAGACGACGCGGCGACGGATCGGGGCTTAGGAGACGACGCGTGGACCGATCGGGGCTTCGGAGACGGTACGTGGACCGACCGGAGCTCAGGAGATTCGCGTGGATCGATCGGGGCTCCGGAGGCGGCGCGTGGACCGATTGGGGAGCATGAGATGGTACGTGGACCGATCGGGGCTCGGAGACGGCGCACGGACCGATCGGGGCTTAGGATACGACGCGTGGACCGATTGGGGCTCAGGAGGCCGCGCGTGGACCGATCGCGGCTCGACGCAGCGCGTGGACGGATCAGGGCTCAGGAGACGGCGCGTGGACCGATCGGGGCGGGGAGACGGCGCGTGAACCGACCGGGGCTCAGGAGGCCGCGCGTGGACTGATCGGGGCTCGGCGACTGCGCGTGGACGTATCGGGGCTCAGGAGACGGCGCGTGGACTGATCGGGGCGGGGCGACGGCGCGTTAACCGATCGGGGCTTAGGAGACGATGCGTGGACCGATCGCGGCTCGGAGACGGCGCGTGGACCGACCGGGGCTAAGGAGGCCGCGCGTGGACCTATCGAGGCTTAGGAGCCGACGCGTGGACCGATCGGGGCTCAGGAAGCGGCGCCTGGACCGATCGTGGCTCGGAGACGGCGCGTGGAGGTATCGGGGCTTAAAAGACGACGGATGGACCGATCAGGACTCAGGAAACGGTACGTGGACCGATCGACGCTCGGAGACGGCGCGTGGACCGACCGGGGCTCAGGAGACGGCGCGTTAACCGATTGGGGCTTAGGAGACGATGAGCGGACCGATCGGGGCTGGAAGACGGCGCGTAGACCGATCGGGGCTCGGAGACAGCGCGTCGACCGATCGGGGTTCGGAGACGGCGCATGGACCAATTGGGGTTCGGCGACGGCGCGTGGACCTATCGGGGCTCGGAGACGGCGCGTTAACCGATCGGGTCTTAGGAGACGATGCGAGGAGGCATCTGCGTTTACAAGAAGACGCGTGGATCGATCGGGGCTCAGGAGACGGCGCGTGAACCGATCGGCGCTCGGAGACAGCGCGTGGACGGATCGGGGCTCGGAGACGACGCGTGGACCGATTGGGGCTCGGAGACGGCGCGTTAACCGATCGGGGCTTAGGAGACGACGCGTGGACCGAACGGACCTCAGGAGACGGCGCGTGGACCGATCGGTGCTCGGAGACGGCGCGTGGACGGACCGTGGCTTAGAATGCGTCACGCGGACCGATCGGGGCTCGGATACGGCGTGTAGACGTATCGGGGCTTAGGAGACGATGCGTGAACCGATCGGGGCTCAGGAGACGCCGCGTGGACCGATCGGGGCTCGGAGACGGCGCGTGGACCGATCCGGGCTCAGGAGACGGCGCGTGAACCGATCGGGGCTCGGAGACGGCGCGTGGAGCGATCGGGGCTCAGGAGACGGCGCGTGAACCGATCGGCGCACGGAGACGGAGCGTGGACCGATCGGGGCTCAGGAGGATACGCCTGGACCGATCGGGGTTCGGCGACGGCGCGTGGACCGATCGGGGCTCGTGCGACGGCGCGTGCACCGATCGGCGCTCGGAGACGGCGCGTGGACGTATCGGGGCTCAGGAGACGGCGCGTGGACCGATCGGGGCTCGGGCACGGCGCGTTAACCGATTGGGGCTTAGGAGACCATGCGTGGACCGATCGGGGCTCGAAGACGGCGCGTGGACCGATCGGGTCTCAGGAGGCCGCGCGTGGACAGATCATGACTCGGCGACGGCGCGTGGACCGATCGGGGCTCGGAGACGACGCGTGGACCGATCGGGGCTCGGAGACAGCGCGTGGACCGACTGGGGCTCAGGCAGTTTCGCGTGGACCAATTGGGGTTCGGCGACGGCGCGTGGACCGATCGGGGCTTAGGAGACGGCGCGTGCACCGATCGGGGCCCGGAGACGGGTCGTGGACAGATTGGGGATTAGGCGACGGCGCGTGGACCGATCGGGGCTGGGAGATGGCACGTGGACCAATGGGGGCTTAGGAGACGACGCGTGGACCGATCGGGGTGTAGGCGACGACGCGTGTACCTATCGGGGCTCAGGAGACAGCGCGTGGACCGACTGGGGCTAAGGCGGTTTCGCGTGGACCAATTGGGGTTCGGCGACGGCGCGTGGACCGATTGGGGCTTAGGAGACGGCGCGTGCACCGATCGGGGCGCGGAGACGGGTCGTGGACCGATCGGGGCTAAGGCGGTTTCGCGTGGACCAATTGGGGTTCGGCGATGGCGCGTGGACCGATCGGGGCTAAGGAGACGGCGCGTGCACCGATCGGGGCCCGGAGACGGGTCGTGGACCGATCGGGGCTCAGGAGACGGCGCGTGGACCGATTGGGGCTCGGATACGGCGCGTGAACCAATCGGGGCTCAGGAGGCCGCGCGTGGACCGATCGCGGCTCGGCGACGGCGCGTGGACCGATCGGGGCTCAGGAGGCCGCGCGTGGACCGATCATGGCTCGGCGACGGCGCGTGGACCGATCGGGGCTCGGAGACGATGCGTGGACCGATCGACGTTCGGAGACGGCGTGTGTAACGATCGGGGATCAGGAGGCGGCGCGTGGATCGATCGGGGCTGAGGAGACGACGCGTCGATGGATCGGGTCTTAGGAGCCGACGCGTGGACCGATTGGGGCTCAGGAGACGGCGCGTGGATCGATCGGGGCTCGGAGACGGCGCGTGGAACGATCGGAGCACAGGAGACGGCGCGTGAACCGATCGGCGCTTAGGAGACGGCGCGTGTACCTATCGGGGCTCACGAGACAGCGTGTGGGCCTATTGGGGCTCAGGTGACGATGCGTTTACGGATCGGGGATCAGGAGACGACGCGTGGAACGATCCGGGCTCAGGAGACGGAGCGTGGACCGATCGGGGCTTGGGGACGGCGCGTGGAACGATCGGGGTTCAGGAGACAGCGCGTGGACCGATCGAGGCTCCGAGACGACGCGTGTGCGGATCGGGGATTCGAGAACGACGGGTGGACCGATCCGGGCTCAGGAGACGACGCGTCGTCCGATCGGGGCTCAGGATGCGGCGCGTGGACCCATCGGGGCTCGGAGACGGCACGTGGACCGATCAAGGCTTAGAACACGACGCGTTGACCGATCGGGACTAAGGAGGCGGCGCGTGGACCGATCAAGGATCAGGAACCGGTCCGTGGAGCGATCGGGGCTTAGGAGATGGCACGTGGACTGATCGGGGCTCGGGAAGCGGCGCCTGAACCGATCGTGGCTCGGAGATGGCGCGTGGAGGCATCGGGGCTTAGAAGACGACGCATGGACCGATCAGGTCTCAGCAAACGGCGCGTGGACCGGCCGGGGCTTTGGAGACGACGCCTGGACCGATCGGGGCTCAGGAGACGGCGCGTGGACCGATTGGGGCTCGGATACGGCTCGTGAACCAATCGGGCCTCAGGAGGCCGCGCGTGGACCGATCGCGGCTCGGCGACGGCGCGTGGACCGATCGGGGCTCAGGAGGCCGCGCGTGGACCGATCATAGCTCGGCGACGGCGCGTGGACCGATCGGGGCTCGGAGCGGCGCGTAGAACGATCGCGGCTCGGCGACGGCGCGTGGACCGATCGGGGCTCAGGAGGCTGCGCGTGGACCGATCGTAGCTCGGAGACGGCGCGAGGAGGCATCGGGGCTTAGAAGACGACGCATGGACCGATCAGGTCTCAGCAAACGGCGCGTGGACCGGCCGGGGCTTTGGAGACGACGCCTGGACCGATCGGGGCTCAGGAGACGGCGCGTGGACCGATTGGGGCTCGGATACGGCTCGTGAACCAATCGGGCCTCAGGAGGCCGCGCGTGGACCGATCGCGGCTCCGCGACGGCGCGTGGACCGATCGAGGCTCGGAGACGACGCGTGTACGGATCGGGGATTCGGCGATGACGCGTGGACCGATCCGGGCTCAGGAGACGGCGCGTAGACGGATCGGGGCTCGGAGACGGCGCGTGAAACGATCGGGGCTCAGGAGACGGCGCGTGGACCGATAGGGGTTAGGAGTCGGCGCGTGGACCGATCGGGGCTCGGAGACGAGGCGTGCAATGATCGGGACTCGGAGACGGCGTGTGAACGTATCGGGGCTTAGGAGACGATGCGTTGACCGATCGGGGCTCATGAGACGGCGCGTAGACCGATCGGGGCTCATGAGACGGCGCGTAGACCGATCGGGGCTCCGGCGGCGACGCGTGGACTGATCGGGGCCCAGGAAACGGCGCGTGGATCGATCGGTGCTCGAAGACGACGCGTGGACCGATCGGGGCTCGGAGACGACGCGTGGACTGATCGGGGCTCGAAGACAGCGCGTGGACCGACTGGGGCTCAGGCGGTTGCGCGTGGACCAATTGGGGCTCCGGAGGCGGCGCGTGGACCGATTGTGGAGCAGAAGATGGTGCGTGGACCGATCGGGGCTCGGAGACGGCGCGTGGACCGATCGGAGCTTAGAAGACGACGCCTAGACCGATTGGGGCTCAGGAGACAGCGCGTGGACAGATCATGACTCGGCGACGGCGCGTGGACCGATCGGGGCTCGGAGACGACGCGTGGACCGATCGGGGCTCGGAGACAGCGCGTGGACCGACTGGGGCTCAGGCGGTTTCGCGTGGACCAATTGGGGTTCGGCGACGGCGCGTGAACCAATCGGGCCTCAGGAGGCCGCGCGTGGACCGATCGCGGCTCGGCGACGGCGCGTGGACCGATCGGGGCTCAGGAGGCCGCGCGTGGACCGATCATAGCTCGGCGACGGCGCGTGGACCGATCGGGGCGCAGGAGACGTCGCGTGAACCAATCGGCGCTCCGAGACGACGCGTGGACCGATCGGGGATGAGGAGAAGGCGCGTGGACCGATCGGGGCTTAGGAGACGGCGCGTGGACCGATCGGGGCTCGGAGACGGCGCGTGGATCGATCGGGGCTCAGGTGACGGCGCGTGAACCGATCGGCGCTCGGTGACGGCGCGTGGACCGATCGGGGCTTAGTAGACGGCGCTTGGACCGATCGGGGCTTAGGAGACGACGCGTGGACCGATCGGAGCTCGGAGACGGCGCGTGGAACGATCGGGGCTCAGGAGACGGCGCGTGGACCGACTGGGGATCAGGAGATGACGCGTGGACCGATCGGGGCTCTGGAAGCGGCGCACGGACCGATCGTGGCTCGGAGACGACGCGTGGACCGATCGAGGCTCGGAGACGACGCGTGTACGGGTCGGGGATTCGGGGACGACGCGTGGAACGATCCGGGCTCAGGAAACGGCGTGTGGAGCGATCGGGACTCAGGAGACGACGCGTCGACCGATCGGGGCTCAGGAGACGGCGCGCAGACCGACCGGGGCTCAGGAGACTCGCGTTGATCGATCGGGTCTCAGGAAGCGGCGCACGGACCGATCGTGGCTCGGAGACGGCGCGTGGAGGCATCGGGGCTTTGAAGACGACGCGTGGACCGAACGGTGCTTAGAAAACAGCGAGTGGACCGATCGGTGCTCGGAGACGATGCGTGGCCCGATCGGGGCTCAGTGGATGGCACCCGGACCGACCCGGTCTCAGGAGACTCGTGTGGATCGATCGGGGCTCCCGGGGCGACGCGTCGACCGATCGGGGCTCAGGAGGCGGCGCGTGGACCCATCGGGACTCGGAGACGACGCGTGGAACCTTCGGGGCTCAGGTGACGGCGCGTCGACCGATCGGGGCTCAGGAGGCGGGGCGTACACCGATCGGGGCTCGGAAAGTACGCGTTAACCGAGCGGGGCTTAGGAGACGATGCGTAGACCGATCGGGGCGCGGAGACGGCGCGTGGACCGAGCGGGGCTCAGGAGGCCGCGCGTGGACTGATCATGGCTTGGCAACGGCGCGTGGACCGATCGGGGCTCGGAGACGACGCGTGGACTGATCGGTGCTCGGAGACAGCGCGTGGACCGACTGGGGCTTAGGAGACGATGCGTGGGCCGATCGCCGCTCGGAGACGGCGCGTCGACCGATCGGGGCTCAGGAGACGGCGCGTAGACCGATCGGGGCTCGGAAACGGCGCTTGGAACGATCGGGGCTCAGGAGCCGGCGCGTGGACCTATCGTGGCTTAGGAGAAAGCGCGTGGACCGATCGGGGCTCAGGAGACCGCGCGTGGACCGATCGGGGCTCGGAGACGACGCGTGGACCGATCGAGGCTCGGAGACGACGCGTGGACCGATCGAGGCTCGGAGACGACACGTGTACGGATCGGGGATTCGGGGACGACGCGTGGAACGATCCGGGCTCAGGAGACGGCGCGTGGACCGATCGGGGCTCAGGAGACGGCGCGTGGACCGACCGGAGCTCAGGAGATTCGCGTGGATCGATCGGGGCTCCGGAGGCGGCGCGTGGTCCGATTGGGGCTTAGGAGAAGGCGCGTGGACCGATCGGGGCTCAGGAAGCGGCGCACGGACCGATCGTGGCTCGGAGACGGCGCGTGGACCGATCGGGGCTTAGGAGACGAAGCGTGAACCGATAGGGCGTAGGGGAAGACGCGTGTACCTATCGGGGCTCACGAGACAGCGTGTGGACCGATTGGGGCTTAGGAGACGGCGCGTGGACCGATCGGGCCTCGGAGACGGCGCGTGGACCGATCGGTGCTCGGAGACAGCGCGTGGACCGACTGGGGCTCGGAGACGGCGCGTGGACGGATCGTGGCTTAGGAGAAGGCGCGCGAAACGATCGGGGCTCAGGAGACGGCGCGTGGACCGATCGGGGCTCGGAGACGACGCGTGGACCGAACGGGGCTTAGGAGACGGCACGTGGAGCGATCGGGGCTCGGAAAGGGCGGGTGGACCGATCGGGGCTCGGAGACGGCGCGTGGACCGACCGGGGCTCAGGAGACCACGCCTGGACCGATCGGGGCTCGGCGACGGCGCGTGGACCGATCGAGGCTCGGAGACGACGCGTGTACGGATCGGGGATTCGGGGACGACGCGTGAAACTATCCGTGCTCAGGAGACGGCGCGTGGACCGATCGGGGCTCGGAGACGGCGCGTGGACCGGTCGGGGCTTAGGAGACGGCGCGTGGAGCGATCGGGGCTCAGGAGACGACGCTTGGACCGAGCGGGGCTCAGGAGACGGCGCGTGGACCGGTCGGGGCTTAGGAGACTCCCGTGGATCTATCGGGGCTCCGGAGATGGCGCGTGAACCGATCGGGGCTTAGGAGACGGCGCGTGGACCGATCGGGGCTCAGGAAGCGGCGCCTGGACCGATCCAAGCGCGGAGACGGCTCGTGGAGGCATCGGGGCTAAGAAGACGACGCACGGACCGATCGGGGCTCGGAAACGGCGGGTGGACCGATCGGTGCTCGGAGACAGCGCGTGGACCGACTGGGGCTTAGGAGACGATGCGTGGGCCGATCGCCGCTCGGAGACGGCGCGTCGACCGATCGGGGCTCAGGAGACGGCGCGTAGACCGATCGGGGCTCGGAAACGGCGCTTGGAACGATCGGGGCTCAGGAGCCGGCGCGTGGACCAATCGTGGCTTAGGAGAAAGCGCGTGGACCGATCGGGGCTCAGGACACCGCGCGTGGACCGATCGGGGCTCGGAGACGACGCGTGGACCGATCGAGGCTCGGAGACGACGCGTGGACCGATCGAGGCTCGGAGACGACACGTGTACGGATCGGGGATTCGGGGACGACGCGTGGAACGATCCGGGCTCAGGAAACGGCGTGTGGAGCGATCGGGGCTCAGGAGACTCGCGTGGATCGACCGGGGCACAGGAAACAGCGCGTAAACCGGTTGGGGTTCGGACACGGCGCGAGGAACGATCGGAGATCAGGAGTCTGCACGTGGATGGATCGGGGATTAGGGAAAGACGCGCGGACCGATCGGGGATTAGGGAACGACGCGTGGACAGATCGGGGCTCAGGAGACGGCGTGTGGACCGATCGGGGCTTAGGAGACGATGCGTGGGCCGATCGGGGCGCGGAGACGGCGCGTGGACCGAGCGGGGGTCAGGAGGCCACGCCTGGACCGATCGGGGCTCGGCGACGGCGCGTGGACCGATCCGGGCTCAGGAGACGGCGCGTGGACCGATCGGGGCTCAGGAGACGGCGCGTGGACCGACCGGAGCTCAGGAGATTCGCGTGGATCGATCGGGGCTCCGGAGGCGGCGCGTGGTCCGATTGGGGCTTAGGAGAAGGCGCGTGGACCGATCGGGGCTCAGGAAGCGGCGCACGGACCGATCGTGGCTCGGAGACGGCGCGTGGACCGATCGGGGCTTAGGAGACGAAGCGTGAACCGATAGGGCGTAGGGGAAGACGCGTGTACCTATCGGGGCTCACGAGACAGCGTGTGGACCGATTGGGGCTTAGGAGACGGCGCGTGGACCGATCGGGCCTCGGAGACGGCGCGTGGACCGATCGGTGCTCGGAGACAGCGCGTGGACCGACTGGGGCTCGGAGACGGCGCGTGGACGGATCGTGGCTTAGGAGAAGGCGCGCGAAACGATCGGGGCTCAGGAGACGGCGCGTGGACCGATCGGGGCTCGGAGACGACGCGTGGACCGAACGGGGCTTAGGAGACGGCACGTGGAGCGATCGGGGCTCGGAAAGGGCGGGTGGACCGATCGGGGCTCGGAGACGGCGCGTGGACCGACCGGGGCTCAGGAGACCACGCCTGGACCGATCGGGGCTCGGCGACGGCGCGTGGACCGATCGAGGCTCGGAGACGACGCGTGTACGGATCGGGGATTCGGGGACGACGCGTGAAACTATCCGTGCTCAGGAGACGGCGCGTGGACCGATCGGGGCTCGGAGACGGCGCGTGGACCGGTCGGGGCTTAGGAGACGGCGCGTGGAGCGATCGGGGCTCAGGAGACGACGCTTGGACCGAGCGGGGCTCAGGAGACGGCGCGTGGACCGGTCGGGGCTTAGGAGACTCCCGTGGATCTATCGGGGCTCCGGAGATGGCGCGTGAACCGATCGGGGCTTAGGAGACGGCGCGTGGACCGATCGGGGCTCAGGAAGCGGCGCCTGGACCGATCCAAGCGCGGAGACGGCTCGTGGAGGCATCGGGGCTAAGAAGACGACGCACGGACCGATCGGGGCTCGGAAACGGCGGGTGGACCGATCGGGGCTCGGAGACGGCGCGTGGAAGGATCGGGACTCAGGTGACGCCGCGTGAACCGATCAGCGCTCGGAGACGGCGCGTGGACCGATCGGGGTTTGGGAGAAGGCGCTTGGACCGATCGGGGCTTAGGAGACGGCGCGCGGACCGATCGGGCATCAGGAGATGACGCGTGGACCGATCGGGGCTCTGGAAGCGGCGCACGGACCGATCGTGGCTCGGAGACGGCGCGTGGAGGCATCGGGGCTTTGAAGACGACGCGTGGACCGATCGGGGCTCAGGAAACGGCGTGTGGAGCGATCGGGGCTCAGGAGGCGATGCGTGGATCGATCGGGGCTCAGGAGACGACGCGTCGACCGATCGGGGCTCAGGAGACAGCGCGCGGACCGACCGGGGCTCAGGAGACCGCGCGTGAACCGATCGGGGCTCGGCGACTGCGCGTGGACGGATCGGGGCTCAGGAGACGGCGCATGGGCCGATCGGGGCTCGGAGACGGCGCATTAACCGATCGGGGTTCGGAGACGACGCGTGGACCGATCGGGGCTCTGGAGACGACGCGTCGGCGGATTTGGGTTTAGGAGACGACGCGTGGACCGATTGGGGCTCAGGAGCCGACGCGTAAACCAATCGGAGCTTAGGAGGTGACGCATGGACCGATCGGAGCTCAGGAGACGGCGCGTGGAGCGATCGGGGCTCAGGTGACGCCGCGTGAACCGATCGGCGCTCGGAGACGGAGCGTGGACCGATCGGGGTTTGGGAGAAGGTGCTTGGACCGATCGGGGCTTAGGAGACGGCGTGTGGACCGATCGGGGCTCAGGAGACGGCGCGTAGACCGATCGGGGCTCGGAAACGGCGCGTGGACCGATCGAGGCTCGGAGACGACGCGTGTACGGATCGGGGATTCGGGGACGACGCGTGGAACGATCCGGGCTCAGGAAACGGCGTGTAGAGCGATCGGGACTCACGACAAGACGCGTGGATCGATCGGGGCTCAGGAGACGACGCGTCGACCGATCGGGGCTCAGGAGACGGCGCGCGGACCGACCGGGGCTCAGGAGACTCGCGTGGATCGATCGGGGCTCCGGAAACAGTGCGTAGACCGGTTGGGGTTCGGAGACGGCGGGAGGAACGATCGGGGTTCAGGAGACTGCACGTGGATGGATCACGGATTAGGGAAAGACACGCGGACCGATCGGGGATTAGGGCACGACGCGTGGACAGTTCGGGGCTCAGGAGACGGCGCGTGGACCGATCGGGGCTTAGGAGACGGCGCGTTGACCGATCGGGGCTCGGAGACGGCGCGTGGACCGATGGGGGCTTAGGAGAAGACGCGTGGACCGATCGGAGCTCAGGAGACGGCGCGTGGACCGATCGGGGCTTCGGAGACGGTTCGTGGACCGATCGGGGCTCGGAGACGGTGCGAGGACCGACCGGGTCTCAGGAGACGGCGCGTGGACCGACCTGAGCTCAGGAGATTCGCGTGGATCGATCGGGGCTCCGGAGGCGGCGCGTGGACCGATTGCGGAGCAGGAGATGGTGCGTGGACCGATCGGCGCTCGGAGACGGCGCGTGGACCGATCGGAGCTTAGGAGACGGCGCGTGGAACGATCGGGGCTCAGGAGACGACGCGTGTACGGATCGGGGCTTTGAAGACGACGCGTGGACCGATCGGGGCTCAGGAAATGGCGTGTGGAGCGATCGGGGCACAGGAGACGACGCGTGAACCGATCGGGGCTTAGGGGACGACGCGTGCACCGATCGGGGCGTAGGAGACGGCGCGTGGAACGATCGGGGCTCAGGAGACTCGCGTGGATTGATCGGGGCTCAGGAGGCAACGCGTGGACCCATCCGGGCTCGGAGACGGCGCGTGGGCCGATCAGTGCTCGGAGACGGCGCGTGGACGGACCGCCGCTTAGAATGCGGCACGCTGACCGATCGGGGATTGGACACGGCGTGTGGACGTATCGGGGCTTAGGAGACGATGCGTGGACCGGTCGGGGCTCAGGAGACGGCGCGTGGACCGATCGGTGCATCGGATACGGTACATGGACCGATCGGGGCTCGGAGACGGCGCGTGGACCGACCGGGGCTCAGGAGGCCGCGCGTGGACCGATCGGGGCTCGGCGACGGCGCGTGGACCGATCGAGGCTCGGAGACGACGCGTGTACGGATCGGGGCTTTGAAGACGACGCGTGGACCGATCGGGGCTCAGGAGAAGGGGCGTGGACCGATCGGGGCTCGGAGACGGCGCGTGAACCGATCGGAGCTTAGGCGATGACGCGTGGACCGATCGGGGCTTAGGAGACGGCGCGTGGAGCGATCGGGGCTCTGGAAACGACCCTTGGACCGATCGGGGCTCAGGAGACGGCGCGTGGACCGGTCGGGGCTTAGGAGACTCGCGTGGATCTATCGGGGCTCCGGACATGGCGCGAGAACCGATCGAGGCTTAGGAGACGGCGCGTGGACCGATCGGGGCTCAGGAAGCGGCGCCTGGACCGATCGTGGCGCGGAGACGGCTCGTGGAATCATCGGGGCTTAGAAGACTCGCGTGGATCGATAGGGGCTCGTAGACGGCGCGTAGAACGATCGGAGCTCGCAGACGGCCCGTGGCCGGATCGGGGCTTAGGAGACGGCGCGTGGACTAATTGGGGCTCAGGAGACGGCGCGTGGACCGATCGGGGCTCGGAGACGGCGCGTTAACCGATCAGGGCTTAGGAGACGATGCATGGCCCGATCGGGGCTTGGAGACGGCGCGTGCCCCGATCGGGGCTCAGGAGACGGCGCATAGACCGATTGGGGCTCAGGAGACGGCGCGTAGACCGATCGCGGCTCAGAAACGGCGCTTGGAACGATCGGGACTCAGGAGACGGCGCGTGAACCGATCGGCGCTCGGAGACGGCGCATTGACCGATCGGGGTTCGGAGACGGCGCGTGGACCGTCTGGGGCTTAGGAGACGATGCGTGGACCGATCGTCGCTCGGAGACGGCGCGTCGACCGATCGGGGCTCAGGAGACGGCGCGTAGACCGATCGGGGCTCGGAAACGGCGCTTGGAACGATCGGGGCTCAGGAGACGACGCTTGGACCGATCGGGCTCAGGAGACGGCGCGTGGACCGGTCGGGGCTTAGGAGACGATGCGTGGAGCGATCGGGGCTCAGGAGACGACGCTTGGACCGATCGGGGCTCAGGAGACGGCGCGTGGACCGGTCGGGGCTTAGGAGATTCGCGTGGATCTATCGGGGCTCCGGAGATGGCGCGTGAACCGATCGGGGCTTAGGAAACGGCACGTGGAGCGATCGGGGCTCGGAAACGGCGGGTGGACCGATCGGGCCTCGGAGACGGCGCGTGGACCGATCGGTGCCGAGGAAACGGCGCGTGGACCGATCGGTGCCGAGGAAACGGCGCGTGGACCGACTGGGGCTCGGAGACGACGCGTGGACCGATCGGGGCTCAGGAGACGACGCGGCGGCGGATCGGGGTTTAGGAGACGACGCGTGGACCGATCGGGGCTTAGGAGCCGACGCGTGAACCAATCGGAGCTTAGGAGATGACGCGTGGACTGATCGGAGCTCAGGAGACGGCGCGTGGAGCGATCGGGGCTCAGGTGACGCCGCGTGAACCGATCGGGGCTCAGGAAACGGCGTGTGGAGCGATCGGGGCTTTGAAGACGACGGGTGGACCGATCGGGGCTCGGAGACGACGCGTGGACCGATCGGGGCTCAGGAGACGACGCGTCGGCGGATCGGGGTTCGGAGACAGCGCGTGGACCGTCTGGGGCTTAGGAGACGATGCGTGGACCGATCGGCGCTCGGAGACGGCGCGTCGACCGATCGGGGTTCGGGGACGGCATGTGGACCGTCTGGGGCTTAGGAGACGATGCGTGGACCGATCGGGGCTCAGGAGACTGCGCGTGGACGGATCGGGGCTCAGGAGACGACGCGTGGACCTATCGGGGCTCGGAAACGGCGCGTGGACCGATCGGGGCTTAGGAGACGGCACGTGGAGCGATCGGGGCTCGGAAACGGCGGGTGGACCGATCGGGGCTCGGAGACGGCGCGTTAACCGATCGAGGCTTAGGAGTCGATGCGTGGACCGATCGGGGCTCTGGAGACGACGCGTCGGCGGATTTGGGTTTAGGAGACGACGCGTGGACCGATTGGGGCTCAGGAGCCGACGCGTAAACCAATCGGAGCTTAGGAGGTGACGCATGGACCGATCGGAGCTCAGGAGACGGCGCGTGGAGCGATCGGGGCTCAGGTGACGCCGCGTGAACCGATCGGCGCTCGGAGACGGAGCGTGGACCGATCGGGGTTTGGGAGAAGGCGCTTGGACCGATCGGGGCTTAGGAGACGGCGTGTGGACCGATCGGGGCTCAGGAGACGGCGCGTAGACCGATCGGGGCTCGGAAACGGCGCGTGGACCGATCGAGGCTCGGAGACGACGCGTGTACGGATCGGGGATTCGGGGACGACGCGTGGAACGATCCGGGCTCAGGAAACGGCGTGTAGAGCGATCGGGACTCACGACAAGACGCGTGGATCGATCGGGGCTCAGGAGACGACGCGTCGACCGATCGGGGCTCAGGAGACGGCGCGCAGACCGACCGGCGCTCAGGAGACTCGCGTGGATCGATCGGGGCTCAGGAAGCGGCGCACGGACCGATCGTGGCTCGGAGACGGCGCGTGGAGGCATCGGGGCTTTGAAGACGACGCGTGGACCGAACGGTGCTTAGAAAACAGCGAGTGGACCGATCGGTGCTCGGAGACGATGCGTGGCCCGATCGGGGCTCAGTGGATGGCACCCGGACCGACCCGGTCTCAGGAGACTCGCGTGGATCGATCGGGGCTCCGGGGGCGACGCGTCGACCTATCGGGGCTCAGGAGGCGGCGCGTGGACCCACCGGGACTCGGAGACGACGCGTGGAACCTTCGGGGCTCAGGTGACGGCGCGTGAACGGATCGGGGCTCGGCGACGGCGCTTGGACAGTTCGGGGCTCGGAGACGACGCGTGTATGGATCGGGGCTTGGAGACGGCGCGTGGACCGATCGGAGCTCGGAGACGGCCCGTGGAACGATCCGGGCTCAGGAAACGGCGCGTGGACCGACCGGGGCTCAGGAGACCGCGCGTGGACCGATCGGGGCTCAGCGTCTACGCGTTGACGTATCGGGGCTCAGGAGACGACGCGTGAACCGATCGCGGATTAGGAGACGAAGCCTGCACTGATCGGGGCTCAGGCGACGGCGCGTGTACTGATCGGGGTTTAGGAGACGATGCGTGCACCGATCGGGGCTCAGGAGACAGCGCGTGGACCGATCGGGGCTCGGCGACTGCGTGTGGAACGATCGGGGCTTAGGACACGATGTGTGGGCCGATCGGGGTTTAGCAGAGGACGCGTCGACCGATCGGGGCTCAGGAAACGGCGCGTGGACTGATCGGGGGTTAGGAGACGACGCGTGGACCGATCGGGGTTTATCAGAGGACGCGTCGACCGATCGGGGCTCAGGAGACGGCGCGTGGACCGATCGGGGCTCGGAGACGACGGGTGGACCGATAGGTGCTCAGGAAGCGGCGCCTGGACTGGTCGTGGCTCGGAGACGGCACGTGGGGGCATCTGGGCTTAGAAGACGACGCGTGGACCGATCGGGGGTCACGAAACGGCGCGTCAACCGATCGGGGCTCGGAAACGGCGCGTGGAACGATCGGGGCTCAGGAGACGGCGCGTGAACCAATCGGCGCTCGGAGACGGCGCGTGGACCGATCGGTGCTCGGAGCCGGCGCGTCGACCGATCGGGGCTCAGGAGGCGGTGCGTACACCGATCGGGGCTCGGAAAGTACGCGTTAACCGAGCGGGGCTTAGGAGACGATGCGTAGACCGATCGGGGCTCGGAGACAGAGCGTGGACCGATCGGGACTCGGAGGAGGCGCGTTTACCGATCGGGGCATAGAAGACGACGCGTGTATGGATCGGGGCTTGGAGACGGTTCGTGGACTGATCGGAGCTCGCAGACGGCGCGTTAACCGACCGGGGCTTCGGAGTCGGCGCGTGGACCGATCGGCGCTCGGAGACGGCGCGGTAACCGATCGGGGCCTACGAGACGATGCGTGAACCGATCGGGGCTCGGTGACGGCGCGTGGAGCGATCGGGGCTTAGGAGACAACGCGTGGACCGATCGGGGCTCAGGAAGCGGCGCCTGGACCGATCGTGGCTCGGAGACCGCACGTGGGGGCATCTGGGCTTAGAAGACGACGCGTGGACCGATCGGGGGTCACGAAACGGCGCGTCAACCGATCGGGGCTCGGAAACGGCGCATGGAACGATCGGGGCTCAGGAGACGGCGCGTGAACCAATCGGCGCTCGGAGACGGCGTGTGGACCGATCAGAGCTCGGAGACGACGCGTGGACCGATCGGGGCTTAGGAGACTACGCGTGTACCTATCGGGGCTCAGGAGACAGCGCGTGAAATGATCGGCGCTCGGAGACGACGCATGGACCGAGCGGGGTTCAGGAGACGGCGCGAGGAGCGATCGGGGCTCAGGAGAAGACGCGTCAATTGATCGGGGCTCAGGAGACGACGCGTCGACGAATCGGGGCTTAGGAGACGACGCGTGGACCGATCGGGACTTAGGAGCCGACGCGTGGACCGATCGGGGCTCGAGGAAGGCGCGTGAAACGATCGGGGCTTAGCAGACGGCGCGTGGACCGATCGGGGCTCAGGAGACGGCGCGCGGACCGACCGGGGCTCAGGAGCCTCGCGTGGACCGATCGGGCCTCAGGAGACGGCGCGTGGACCGATCGGTGCTCGGAGACGGCGCGTGGACCGATCGGAGCTCGGAGACGGCGCGCGGACCGACCGGGGCTCAGGAGCCTCGCGTGGACCGATCGGGCCTCAGGAGACGGCGCGTGGACCGATCGGTGCTCGGAGACGGCGCGTGGACCGATCGGAGCTCGGAGACGACGCGTGGAGCGGTCGGGGCTCAGGAGAAGACGCGTGGATCGATCGGGGCTCAGGAGACGACGCGTCGACGGATCGGGGCTTAGGAGACGACGCGTGGACGGATCGGGGCTTAGGAGACGACGCGTGGACCGATCATGGCTCGGCGACGGCGCGTGGACGGATCGGGGCTCGGAGACGACGCGTGGACGGATTGGGGCTCGGAGACGGCGCGTTAACCGATCGGGGCTTAGGAGACGACGCGTGGACCGATCGGGCCTCAGGAGACGGCGCGTGGACCGATCGGTGCTCGGAGACGGCGTGTGGACGTATCGGGGCTCAGGAGACGATGCGTGAACCGATCGGGGCTCAGGAGACGCCGCATGGACCGATCGGGGCTCGGAGACGGCGCGTGGAACGATCGGGGCTCAGGAGACGGCGCGTGAAATGATCGGCGCTCTGAGACGGCGCGTGGACCGATTGTGGCTTACGAGACGGCGCGTGTATCGATCGGGGCTCAGGAAGCGGCGCCTGGACCTATCGTGGCTCGGAGACGGCGCGTGGAGGCATCGGGGCTACGAACACGACGCATGTACCGAGCGGGGCTCAAGAGACGGCGCGAGGAGCGATCGGGGCTCAGGAGAAGACGCGTCAATTGATCGGGGCTCAGGAGACGACGCGGCGACGTATCGGGGCTTAGGAGACGACGCGTGGACCGATCGGGGCTCGGAGACGGTACGACGACCGACCGGAGCTCAGGAGATTCGCGTGGATCGATCAGGGCTCCGGAGGCGGCGCATGGACCGATTGGGGAGCATGCGATGGTGCGTGGACCGATCGGCGCTCGGAGACTGCGCGTCGACGTATCGGGGCTCAGGAGACGGCGCGTGGACCGATTGGAGCTTAGGAGACGGCGCGTGGACCGATTGGCGCTCGGATACGGCGCGTGAACCGATCGGGGCTTAGGAGACGATGCGTGGACCGATCGGGGCTCAGGAGACGGCGCGTGGACCGATCGGGGCTTCGGAGACGGTACGTGGACCGATCGGGGTTCGGAGACGGTACGAGGACCGACCGGAGCTCAGGAGATTCGCGTGGATCGATCAGGGCTCCGGAGGCGGCGCATGGACCGATTGGGGAGCATGCGATGGTGCGTGGACCGATCGGGGCTCGGAGACGATGCGTGGACCGATCGGGGCTCGGAGACGGCGCGTGGACCGACCGGGGTTAAGGAGGCCGCGCGTGGACCTATCGCGTCTTAGGAGCCGACGCGTGGACCGATCGGGGCTGAGGAGACGGCGCGTGGACCGAACGGGGCTCGGAGACGGCGCGTGGAACGATCGGAGCACAGGAGACGGCGCGTGAACCGATCGGCGCTAGGAGACGGCGCGTGGATCGATCGGGGCTTAGGAGAAGGCGCGTGGACCGATCGGGGCTTAGGAGACGATTCGTGGACCGATCGGGTCAAGGAGACGGCGCGTGGACCGACCGGGGCTAAGCAGGCCGCGCGTGGACCGATAGAGGCTTAGGAGCCGACGCGTGGACCGATCGGGGCTGAGGAGACGGCGCGTGGACCGATCGGGGCTCGGAGACGGCGCGTGGAACGATCGGAGCACAGGAGACGGCGCGTGAACCGATCGGCGCTCGGAGACGGCGCGTGGATCGATCGGGGCTTAGGAGACGGCGCGTGGACCGATCACGGCTTAGGAGACGACGCGTGGACCGATCGGGGCTCAGGAAGCGGCGCGTGGACCGAACGGTGCTCGGAGACGACGCATGAACCGATCGTCGCTCAGGAGACGGCGCGTGGAGCGATCGGAGCGCAGGAGACGACGCGTTAACAGAGCGGGGTTTAGGAGACGATGCGTGGACCGATCGGTGCTTGGAGACAGCGCGTGGACCGACTGGGGCTCAGGAGGTGGCGCGTGGACCAATTGGGGTTCGGCGACGGCGCGTGGACCGACCGGGGATTAGGAGACGACGCGTCGACCGATCGGGGCTTATGAGACGACCCGTCGACCGATCGGGGCTTAGGAGACGACGCGTGGACCGATCGGGGCTTAGGAGGCGGCGCGTGGAGCCATCGGGGCTCGGAGACGGCGCGTTAACCGATCGGGGCTTAGGAGACGATGCGTGGACCGATCGGGGCTCGGAGACGGCGCGTGGGCCGACCGGGGCTAAGGAGGCCGCGCGTGGACCGATCGAGGCTCGTCGACGGCGCGTGGACCGATCGGGACTCGGAGACGGCGTGTGAACGTATCGGGGCTTAGGAGACGATGCGTTGTCCGATCGGGGTTCATGAGACGGCGCGTAGACCGATCGGGGCTCCGTCGGCGACGCCTAGACCGATCGGGGCCCAGGAAACGGCGCGTGGATCGATCGGTTCTCGAAGACGATGCGTGGACCGATCGGGGCTCAGGAGCCGATGCGTGGATCGGTCGGGGCTCAGGAGGCGGCGCGTGGACCCATCGGGGCTCGGAGACGACACGTGGACCAATCAGGGCTTAGGAGACGACGCGTGGACAGATCGGGGCTCAGGAGACGGCGCGAGGACCGATCGGTGCTCGGAGACGGCGCGTGGACGGACCGTGACTTAGAATGCGTCACGCGGACCGATCGGGGCTCGGATACGGTCCGTGGGCAGATCGGGGCTTAGGAGACGGCGCGTGGAGGCATCGGGGCTAAGAAGACGACGCATGGACCGAGCGGGGCTCAGGAGACGGCGCGAGGAGCGATCGGGGCTGAGGAGAAGACGCGTCAATTGATCGGGGCTCAGGAGACGACGCGGCGACGGATCGGGGCTTAGCAGACGACGCGTAGACCGATTGGGGCTTAGGAGACGACGTGTGAACCGGTCGGGGCTTAGGAGACGACGCGTCGGCCGATCGGGGCTCAGGACAAGGGGTGTGGACCGTTCGGAGCTCAGGAGATGGCGCGTGGACCGATCGGGGTTCGGCGATGGCGCGTGGACCGATCGGGGCCCGGAAACGGCACCTGGACCGATCGGAGATCGGAGACGACGCGTGGAGCGGTCGGGGCTCAGGAGAAGACGCGTGGATCGATCGGGGCTCAGGAGACGACGCGTCGACTGATCGGCGCTTAGGAGACGACGCGTGGACCGATCGGGGCTTAGGAAACAACGCATGGACCGATCGGGGCTCAGGAGACGGCGCGTGGACCGATCGGGACTCGGAGACGGCGCGTGGAATGATCGGGGCTTAGGAGACGGCGCGTGGACCGAACGGGGCTCAGGAAGCGGCGCCTCCACCGATCGTGGTTGGGAGACGGCGCAAGGAGGCATCTGGGCTTAGAAGACGACGCGTGGACCGATCGGGGCTCAGGAAACGGCTCGTGGACCGACCGCGGCTCAGGAGGCCACGCCTGGACCGATCGGGGCTCGGCGACGGCGCGTGGACCGATCTAGTCTCGGAGACGACGCGTCGACCGATCGGGGCTCAGATGACGGCGCGCGGACCGACCGGGGCTCAGGAGACTCGCGTGGATCGATCGGGGCTCGGAGACGGCGCGTGGACGGACCGCGGCTCAGAATGCGGTACGCGGACCGATCGGGGATCGGACACGGCGTGTGGACCGATCGAGGCTCGGAGACGACGCATTTACGGATCGAGGATCAGGAGACGACGCGTGGAACGATCCGGGCTCAGGACACGAAGTGTGGACCGATCGGGGCTCGTAGACGGCGTGTAGAACGATTGGGGCTCGGGTGACGGCGCGTGAACCGATCGGCGCTCGGAGACGGCGCTTGGACCGACCGGGGTTTAGGAGAAGGCGCTTGGACCGAACGGGGCTTAGGAGACGGCGCGTGGACCGATCGGGGCTCGGCGACGGCGCGTGGAACGATCGGGTCTCAGGAGACGGCGCGTCAACCGATCGGCGGCCGGAGACGGCGCGTGGACCGATCGGGGCTTAGGAGACGGCGCGTGGACCGATCGGAGATCAGGAGACGGCGCGTCGACCGATCGGAGATCAGGAGAGGACGCCTGGACTGATAGGGCTCTGGAAGCGGCGCACGGACCGATCGTGGCTCGGAGACGGCGCGTGGAGGCATCGGGGCTTTGAAGACGACGCGTGGACCGAACGGTGCTCAGAAAACGGCGCGTAGAGCGATCGGGGCTCAGGAAATGACGCGTCGATGGATCGGGGCTTAGGAGACGATGCGTGAACCGACCGGGGCTCAGGAGGCCGCGCGTGGACCGATCGCGGCTCGGCGACGGCGCGTGGACCGATCGGGGCTCGGAGACGACGCGTAGACCGATCGGTGCTCGGAGACAGCGCGTGGACCGACTGGGGCTCGAAGATCGCGCGTGGACCGATCGTGGCTTAGGAGAAGGCGCGTTGAATGATCGGGGCTCAGGAGACGGCGCGTGGCCCGATCGTGGCTCGGAGACGGCGCGTGGAGGCATCGGGGTTAAGAAGACAACGCATCGACCGAGCGGGGTTCAGGAGACGGCGCGTGGACCGATCGGGGCTCAGGAAACGGCGCGTGGACCGACTGGGGCTCAGGCGATTGCGCGTGGACGAATTGGGTTTCGGCGACGGCGCGTGGATCGATCGGGGCTTAGGGGACGGCGCGTGCACCGATCGGGGCCCGGAGACGGGTCGTGGACAGATTGGGGCTTTGCAGACGGCGCGTGGACCGATCGTGGCTGGGAGACGGCAGGTCCACCAATCGGGGCTTAGGAGACGACGCGTAGACCGATCGGGGTCCAGGAGACGGCGCGTGGACCGATTGGGGCTCAGGAAACGGCGCGTGGACCGACTGGGGCTCAGGCGGTTGCGCGTGGACCAATTGGCGTTCCGCGACGGCGCGTGGACCGATCGGGGCTCGGAGACGGCGCGTTAACCGATTGGGGCTTAGGAGACCATGCGTGGACCGATCGGGGCTCGAAGACGGCGCGTGGACCGATCGGGGCTCGGAGACGACGCGTGGACCGATCGGGAGTCGGAGACAGCGCGTGGACCGACTGGGGCTCAGGCGGTTTCGCGTGGACCAATTGGGGTTCGGCGACGGCGCGTGGACCGATCGGGGCTTAGGAGGCCGCGCGTGGACCGATCGCGGCTCGGCGACGGCGCGTGCACCGATCGGGGCTCAGGAGGCCGCGCGTGGACCGATCGGGGCTCAGGAGACGGGGCGTGGACCGATTGGGGCTCGGATACGGCGCGTGAACCAATCGGGCCTCAGGAGGCCGCGCGTGGACCGATCGCGGCTCGGCGACGGCGCGTGGACCGATCGGGGCTCAGGAGGCCGCGCGTGGACCGATCATAGCTCGGCGACGGCGCGTGGACCGATCGGGGCTCGGAGCGGCGCGTAGAACGATCGCGGCTCGGCGACGGCGCGTGGACCGATCGGGGCTCAGGAGGCTGCGCGTGGATCGATTGGGGCTCAGGAGACGGCGCGTGGACCGCTCGGGGCTCGAAGACGGCGCGTGGAACGATCAGGGCTCAGGAGACGTCAAGTGAAATGATCGGCGCTCGGAGACGGCGCGTGGACCGATCGGGGCTCAGGAGAAGGCGCGTGGACCGATCGGGGCTTAGGAGGGGACCCGTCGACCGATCGGGGCTCAGGAGACGACGCGTGGACCGGTCGGTGCTCAGGAAGCGGCGCGTGGACCGATCGGGGCTCCGAGACGACGCGTTAACCGAGCGGGTCTTAGGAGACTATGCGGGGCCGATCGGGGCTCGGAGACAGCGTGTGTACCGACTGGGGCTCAGGAGGTTGCGCGTGGACCAATTGGGGTTCGGCGACGGCGCGTGGACCAACCGGGGCTCAGGAGACCGCGCGTGAACCGATCGAGACTCGGCGACTGCGCGTGGAGCGATCGGGGCTCAGGAGACGGCGCGTGAACCAATCGGCGCTCCGAGACGGCGCGTGGACCGATCGGGGATGAGGAGAAGGCGCGTGGACCGATCGGGGCTTAGGAGACGGCGCGTAGACCGATCGGGGCTCGGAGACGGCGTGTGGAACGATCGGGGCTCAGGTGACGGCGCGTGAACCGATCGGCGCTCGGAGACGGCGCGTGGACCGATCGGAGCTCGGAGACGGCGCGTGGAACGATCGGGGCTCAGGAGACGGCGCGTGAACCGATCGGCGCTCGGAGACGGCGCGTGGACCGATCGGGGCTGGGAGACGGAGCGTGGAACGATGGGGTCTCAGGAGACGGCGCGTGAACTAATCGGCGCTCGGAGACGGCGCGTGGAACGATCGGGGCTGAGGAGACGGCGTGTGGACCGATCGGGGCTCATGAGATGGCGCGTGGACCGATTGGGGCTCGGGAGACTGCGCGTGGATGGATCGGGGCTTCGGGAACGACGCGTGGACCGATCGAGGTTCAGGAGACGGCACGTGGACCGACCGGGGCTCGGAGACGGCGCGTGGAACGATCGGGGCTTAGGAGGCCGCGCGTGGACCGATCGGGACTCAGGAGACGGCGTGTGGACCGATCGGGGCTCAGGACGCGGCGCGTGGACCGATAGGGGCTTAGGAGACGGCGCGTGGGTCGATCGGGGTTGAGGAAGCGGCGCCTGGACCGATCGTGGCTCGGAGACGGCGCGTGGAGGCATCGGGGTAAAAAGACGACATATGGACCGAGCGGGGCTCAGGAGACGGCGCGAGGAGCGATCGGGGCTCAGGAGAAGACGCGTCAATTGATCGGGGCTCAGGAGACGACGCGTCGACGGATCGGGGCTTAGGAGACGACGCGTGAACCGATCGGGGCTTAGGAGATGTCGCGTGGACGGCTCGGTCTCAGGAGACGGCGCGTGAACCGATCGGCACTCGGAGACGGGGCGTGGACCGATCGGGGGTTAGGACATGGCGCGTGCACCGATCGGGGCCCGGAGACGTGTCGTGGACAGATTGGGGCTTAGGAGACGGCGCGTGGACCGATCGGGGCTCACGAGACGGCGCGTGGACCGATCGGGGCTCAGGAGACGGCGCGCAGACCGATCGGGACGCAGGAGGCGGCGCGTGGACCGATTGGGGCGCAGGAGGCGGTGCGTGGACCGATTGGGGCTTAGGAGACGGCGCGTGGACCGATCGGGGCTTAGGAGACGGCGCGTGGACCGATCGGAGATCAGGAGATGACGCGTGGACCGATCGGGGTTGTGGAAGCGGCGCACGGACCGATCGTGGCTCGGAGACGGCGCGTGGAGGTATCGGGGCTCTGAAGACGATGCGTGGACCGATCGGGGCTCAGGAAACGGCGTGTGGTGCGATCGGGGCTCAGGAGACGACGTGTGGATCGATCGGGGCTCAGGAGACGACGCGTCGAACAATCGGGGCTCAGGAGACGGCGCGCGGACCGACTGGGGCTCAGGAGACTCGCGTGGATCGATCGGGGCTCCAGAGGCGCCGCGTGGACCGATTGGGACCAGGAGACGATGCGTGGTCCGATCGGGGCTCAGGAGCCTCGCGTGGATCGATCGGGGCTCCGGAGGCGCCGCGTTGACCCATGGGGATCAGGAGACAGCGCGTGGACCGACTGGGGCTCAGGCGGTTTCGCGTGGACCAATTGGGGTTCGAAGACGGCGCGTGGACCGATCGGGGCTTAGGAGACGGCGCGTGCACCGATCGGGGCCCGGAGACGGGTCGTGGACAGATTGGGGATTAGGAGACGGCGCGTGGACCGATCGGGGCTGGGAGACGGCACGTGGGCCAATGGGGGCTTAGGAGACGACGCGTGGACCGACTGGGGCTCAGGCGATTGCGCGTGGACCAATTGGGGTTCGGCGACGGCGCGTGGATCGATCGGGGCTTAGGAGACGGCGCGTGGGCCGATCGGAGCTCGGAGACGGCGCGTGGAACGATCGGGGCTCAGGAGACGGAGCGTGAACCGATCGGCGCTCCGAGACGGCGCGTGGGCCGTTCAGGGCTTAGGAGACGACGCGTCGACCGATCGGGGCTCAGGTGACGGCGCGCGGACCGATCGGGGGTCACGAAACGGCGCGTCAACCGATCGGGGCTCGGAAACGGCGCATGGAACGATCGGGGCTCAGGAGACGGCGCGTGAACCAATCGGCGCTCGGAGACGGCGTGTGGACCGATCAGAGCTCGGAGACGACGCGTGGACCGATCGGGGCTTAGGAGACTACGCGTGTACCTATCGGGGCTCAGGAGACAGCGCGTGAAATGATCGGCGCTCGGAGACGCCGCGTGGACCGATTGGGGCTTAGGAAACGGCGTGTGGACCGATCAGAGCTCGGAGACGACGCATGGACCGAGCGGGGTTCAGGAGACGGCGCGAGGAGCGATCGGGGCTCAGGAGAAGACGCGTCAATTGATCGGGGCTCAGGAGACGACGCGTCGACGAATCGGGGCTTAGGAGACGACGCGTGGACCGATCGGGACTTAGGAGCCGACGCGTGGACCGATCGGGGCTCGAGGAAGGCGCGTGAAACGATCGGGGCTTAGCAGACGGCGCGTGGACCGATCGGGGCTCAGGAGACGGCGCGCGGACCGACCGGGGCTCAGGAGCCTCGCGTGGACCGATCGGGCCTCAGGAGACGGCGCGTGGACCGATCGGTGCTCGGAGACGGCGCGTGGACCGATCGGAGCTCGGAGACGGCGCGCGGACCGACCGGGGCTCAGGAGCCTCGCGTGGACCGATCGGGCCTCAGGAGACGGCGCGTGGACCGATCGGTGCTCGGAGACGGCGCGTGGACCGATCGGAGCTCGGAGACGACGCGTGGAGCGGTCGGGGCTCAGGAGAAGACGCGTGGATCGATCGGGGCTCAGGAGACGACGCGTCGACGGATCGGGGCTTAGGAGACGACGCGTGGACGGATCGGGGCTTAGGAGACGACGCGTGGACCGATCATGGCTCGGCGACGGCGCGTGGACGGATCGGGGCTCGGAGACGACGCGTGGACGGATTGGGGCTCGGAGACGGCGCGTTAACCGATCGGGGCTTAGGAGACGACGCGTGGACCGATCGGGCCTCAGGAGACGGCGCGTGGACCGATCGGTGCTCGGAGACGGCGTGTGGACGTATCGGGGCTCAGGAGACGATGCGTGAACCGATCGGGGCTCAGGAGACGCCGCATGGACCGATCGGGGCTCGGAGACGGCGCGTGGAACGATGGGGGCTCAGGAGACGGCGCGTGAAATGATCGGCGCTCTGAGACGGCGCGTGGACCGATTGTGGCTTACGAGACGGCGCGTGTATCGATCGGGGCTCAGGAAGCGGCGCCTGGACCTATCGTGGCTCGGAGACGGCGCGTGGAGGCATCGGGGCTACGAACACGACGCATGTACCGAGCGGGGCTCAAGAGACGGCGCGAGGAGCGATCGGGGCTCAGGAGAAGACGCGTCAATTGATCGGGGCTCAGGAGACGACGCGGCGACGTATCGGGGCTTAGGAGACGACGCGTGGACCGATCGGGGCTCGGAGACGGTACGACGACCGACCGGAGCTCAGGAGATTCGCGTGGATCGATCAGGGCTCCGGAGGCGGCGCATGGACCGATTGGGGAGCATGCGATGGTGCGTGGACCGATCGGCGCTCGGAGACTGCGCGTCGACGTATCGGGGCTCAGGAGACGGCGCGTGGACCGATTGGAGCTTAGGAGACGGCGCGTGGACCGATTGGCGCTCGGATACGGCGCGTGAACCGATCGGGGCTTAGGAGACGATGCGTGGACCGATCGGGGCTCAGGAGACGGCGCGTGGACCGATCGGGGCTTCGGAGACGGTACGTGGACCGATCGGGGTTCGGAGACGGTACGAGGACCGACCGGAGCTCAGGAGATTCGCGTGGATCGATCAGGGCTCCGGAGGCGGCGCATGGACCGATTGGGGAGCATGCGATGGTGCGTGGACCGATCGGGGCTCGGAGACGATGCGTGGACCGATCGGGGCTCGGAGACGGCGCGTGGACCGACCGGGGCTAAGGAGGCCGCGCGTGGACCTATCGAGTCTTAGGAGCCGACGCGTGGACCGATCGGGGCTGAGGAGACGGCGCGTGGACCGAACGGGGCTCGGAGACGGCGCGTGGAACGATCGGAGCACAGGAGACGGCGCGTGAACCGATCGGCGCTAGGAGACGGCGCGTGGATCGATCGGGGCTTAGGAGAAGGCGCGTGGACCGATCGGGGCTTAGAAGACGATTCGTGGACCGATCGGGTCAAGGAGACGGCGCGTGGACCGACCGGGGCTAAGCAGGCCGCGCGTGGACCGATAGAGGCTTAGGAGCCGACGCGTGGACCGATCGGGGCTGAGGAGACGGCGCGTGGACCGATCGGGGCTCGGAGACGGCGCGTGGAACGATCGGAGCACAGGAGACGGCGCGTGAACCGATCGGCGCTCGGAGACGGCGCGTGGATCGATCGGGGCTTAGGAGACGGCGCGTGGACCGATCACGGCTTAGGAGACGACGCGTGGACCGATCGGGGCTCAGGAAGCGGCGCGTGGACCGAACGGTGCTCGGAGACGACGCATGAACCGATCGGCGCTCAGGAGACGGCGCGTGGAGCGATCGGAGCGCAGGAGACGACGCGTTAACAGAGCGGGGTTTAGGAGACGATGCGTGGACCGATCGGTGCTTGGAGACAGCGCGTGGACCGACTGGGGCTCAGGAGGTGGCGCGTGGACCAATTGGGGTTCGGCGACGGCGCGTGGACCGACCGGGGATTAGGAGACGACGCGTCGACCGATCGGGGCTTAGGAGACGACCCGTCGACCGATCGGGGCTTAGGAGACGACGCGTGGACCGATCGGGGCTTAGGAGGCGGCGCGTGGAGCCATCGGGGCTCGGAGACGGCGCGTTAACCGATCGGGGCTTAGGAGACGATGCGTGGACCGATCGGGGCTCGGAGACGGCGCGTGGGCCGACAAGGGCTAAGGAGGCCGCGCGTGGACCGATCGAGGCTCGTCGACGGCGCGTGGACCGATCGGGACTCGGAGACGGCGTGTGAACGTATCGGGGCTTAGGAGACGATGCGTTGTCCGATCGGGGTTCATGAGACGGCGCGTAGACCGATCGGGGCTCCGTCGGCGACGCCTAGACCGATCGGGGCCCAGGAAACGGCGCGTGGATCGATCGGTTCTCGAAGACGATGCGTGGACCGATCGGGGCTCAGGAGCCGATGCGTGGATCGGTCGGGGCTCAGGAGGCGGCGCGTGGACCCATCGGGGCTCGGAGACGACACGTGGACCAATCAGGGCTTAGGAGACGACGCGTGGACAGATCGGGGCTCAGGAGACGGCGCGAGGACCGATCGGTGCTCGGAGACGGCGCGTGGACGGACCGTGACTTAGAATGCGTCACGCGGACCGATCGGGGCTCGGATACGGTCCGTGGGCAGATCGGGGCTTAGGAGACGGCGCGTGGAGCCATCGGGGCTAAGAAGACGACGGATGGACCGAGCGGGGCTCAGGAGACGGCGCGAGGAGCGTTCGGGGCTGAGGAGAAGACGCGTCAATTGATCGGGGCTCAGGAGACGACGCGGCGACGGATCGGGGCTTAGCAGACGACGCGTAGACCGATTGGGGCTTAGGAGACGACGTGTGAACCGGTCGGGGCTTAGGAGACGACGCGTCGGCCGATCGGGGCTCAGGACAAGGGGTGTGGACCGTTCGGAGCTCAGGAGACGGCGCGTGGACCGATCGGGGTTCGGCGATGGCGCGTGGACCGATCGGGGCCCGGAAACGGCACCTGGACCGATCGGAGATCGGAGACGACGCGTGGAGCGGTCGGGGCTCAGGAGAAGACGCGTGGATCGATCGGGGCTCAGGAGACGACGCGTCGACTGATCGGCGCTTAGGAGACGACGCGTGGACCGATCGGGGCTTAGGAAACAACGCATGGACCGATCGGGGCTCAGGAGACGGCGCGTGGACCGATCGGGACTCGGAGACGGCGCGTGGAATGATCGGGGCTTAGGAGACGGCGCGTGGACCGAACGGGGCTCAGGAAGCGGCGCCTCCACCGATCGTGGTTGGGAGACGGCGCAAGGAGGCATCTGGGCTTAGAAGACGACGCGTGGACCGATCGGGGCTCAGGAAACGGCTCGTGGACCGACCGCGGCTCAGGAGGCCACGCCTGGACCGATCGGGGCTCGGCGACGGCGCGTGGACCGATCTAGTCTCGGAGACGACGCGTCGACCGATCGGGGCTCAGATGACGGCGCGCGGACCGACCGGGGCTCAGGAGACTCGCGTGGATCGATCGGGGCTCGGAGACGGCGCGTGGACGGACCGCGGCTCAGAATGCGGTACGCGGACCGATCGGGGATCGGACACGGCGTGTGGACCGATCGAGGCTCGGAGACGACGCGTTTACGGATCGAGGATCAGGAGACGACGCGTGGAACGATCCGGGCTCAGGAGAGGGAGCGTGGACCGATCGGGGCTCGGAGACGGCGTGTGGAACGATCGGGGCTCGGGTGACGGCGCGTGAACGGATCAGCGCTCGGAGACGGCGCGTGGACCGATCGGGGATCGGGGACGGCGCGTGGAACGATCGCGGCTCGGAGTCGACGCGTTAGCCGATCGGGGCTTAGGAGACGATGCGTGGACCGATCGGGGCTCGGAGACGGCGCGTGGACCGACCGGGGTTTAGGAGAAGGCGCTTGGACCGAACGGGGCTTAGGAGACGGCGCGTGGACCGATCGGGGCTCGGAGACGGCGCGTGGAACGATCGGGGCTCAGGAGACGGCGCGTCAACAGATCGGCGCTCGGAGACGGCGCGTGGAACGATCGGAGCTCAGGAGACGGGGCGTGAAATGATCGGCGCTCTGAGACGGCGCGTGGACCGATCGGTGCTCGGAGACGGCGCGTGGACGGACCGCGGCTCAGAATGCGGTACGCGGACCGATCGGGGATCGGACACGGCGTGTGGACCGATCGAGGCTCGGAGACGACGCGTTAGCCGATCGGGGCTTAGGAGACGATGCGTGGACCGATCGGGGCTCGGAGACGGCGCTTGGACCGACCGGGGTTTAGGAGAAGGCGCTTGGACCGAACGGGGCTTAGGAGACGGCGCGTGGACCGATCGGGGCTCGGCGACGGCGCGTGGAACGATCGGGTCTCAGGAGACGGCGCGTCAACCGATCGGCGCTCGGAGACGGCGCGTGGACCGATCGGGGCTTAGGAGACGGCGCGTGGACCGATCGGAGATCAGGAGACGGCGCGTCGACCGATCGGAGATCAGGAGAGGACGCCTGGACTGATAGGGCTCTGGAAGCGGCGCACGGACCGATCGTGGCTCGGAGACGGCGCGTGGAGGCATCGGGGCTTTGAAGACGACGCGTGGACCGAACGGTGCTCAGAAAACGGCGCGTAGAGCGATCGGGGCTCAGGAAATGACGCGTCGATGGATCGGGGCTTAGGAGACGATGCGTGAACCGACCGGGGCTCAGGAGGCCGCGCGTGGACCGATCGCGGCTCGGCGACGGCGCGTGGACCGATCGGGGCTCAGGAGGACGCGCGTGGACTGATCATGGCTCGGCGACGGCGCGTGGACCGATCGGGGCTCGGAGACGACGCGTAGACCGATCGGTGCTCGGAGACAGCGCGTGGACCGACTGGGGCTCGAAGATCGCGCGTGGACCGATCGTGGCTTAGGAGAAGGCGCGTTGAATGATCGGGGCTCAGGAGACGGCGCGTGGCCCGATCGTGGCTCGGAGACGGCGCGTGGAGGCATCGGGGTTAAGAAGACAACGCATCGACCGAGCGGGGTTCAGGAGACGGCGCGTGGACCGATCGGGGCTCGGAGCGGCGCGTAGAACGATCGCGGCTCGGCGACGGCGCGTGGACCGATCGGGGCTCAGGAGGCTGCGCGTGGATCGATTGGGGCTCAGGAGACGGCGCGTGGACCGCTCGGGGCTCGAAGACGGCGCGTGGAACGATCAGGGCTCAGGAGACGTCAAGTGAAATGATCGGCGCTCGGAGACGGCGCGTAGACCGATCGGGGCTCAGGAGAAGGCGCGTGGACCGATCGGGGCTTAGGAGGGGACCCGTCGACCGATCGGGGCTCAGGAGACGACGCGTGGACCGGTCGGTGCTCAGGAAGCGGCGCGTGGACCGATCGGGGCTCCGAGACGACGCGTTAACCGAGCGGGTCTTAGGAGACTATGCGGGGCCGATCGGGGCTCGGAGACAGCGTGTGTACCGACTGGGGCTCAGGAGGTTGCGCGTGGACCAATTGGGGTTCGGCGACGGCGCGTGGACCAACCGGGGCTCAGGAGACCGCGCGTGAACCGATCGAGACTCGGCGACTGCGCGTGGAGCGATCGGGGCTCAGGAGACGGCGCGTGAACCAATCGGCGCTCCGAGATGGCGCGTGGACCGATCGGGGATGAGGAGAAGGCGCGTGGACCGATCGGGGCTTAGGAGACGGCGCGTAGACCGATCGGGGCTCGGAGACGGCGTGTGGAACGATCGGGGCTCAGGTGACGGCGCGTGAACCGATCGGCGCTCGGAGACGGCGCGTGGACCGATCGGAGCTCGGAGACGGCGCGTGGAACGATCGGGGCTCAGGAGACGGCGCGTGAACCGATCGGCGCTCGGAGACGGCGCGTGGACCGATCGGGGCTGGGAGACGGAGCGTGGAACGATGGGGTCTCAGGAGACGGCGCGTGAACTAATCGGCGCTCGGAGACGGCGCGTGGAACGATCGGGGCTGAGGAGACGGCGTGTGGACCGATCGGGGCTCATGAGATGGCGCGTGGACCGATTGGGGCTCGGGAGACTGCGCGTGGATGGATCGGGGCTTCGGGAACGACGCGTGGACCGATCGAGGTTCAGGAGACGGCACGTGGACCGACCGGGGCTCGGAGACGGCGCGTGGAACGATCGGGGCTTAGGAGGCCGCGCGTGGACCGATCGGGACTCAGGAGACGGCGTGTGGACCGATCGGGGCTCAGGACGCGGCGCGTGGACCGATAGGGGCTTAGGAGACGGCGCGTGGGTCGATCGGGGTTGAGGAAGCGGCGCCTGGACCGATCGTGGCTCGGAGACGGCGCGTGGAGGCATCGGGGTAAAAAGACGACATATGGACCGAGCGGGGCTCAGGAGACGGCGCGAGGAGCGATCGGGGCTCAGGAGAAGACGCGTCAATTGATCGGGGCTCAGGAGACGACGCGTCGACGGATCGGGGCTTAGGAGACGACGCGTGAACCGATCGGGGCTTAGGAGATGTCGCGTGGACGGCTCGGTCTCAGGAGACGGCGCGTGAACCGATCGGCACTCGGAGACGGGGCGTGGACCGATCGGGGGTTAGGACATGGCGCGTGCACCGATCGGGGCCCGGAGACGTGTCGTGGACAGATTGGGGCTTAGGAGACGGCGCGTGGACCGATCGGGGCTCACGAGACGGCGCGTGGACCGATCGGGGCTCAGGAGACGGCGCGCAGACCGATCGGGACGCAGGAGGCGGCGCGTGGACCGATTGGGGCGCAGGAGGCGGTGCGTGGACCGATTGGGGCTTAGGAGACGGCGCGTGGACCGATCGGGGCTCAGGAAGCGGCGCCTGAACCGGTCGTGGATCGGAGACGGCGCGTAGACTCATCGGGGCTAAGAAGACGACACATGGACCGAGCGGGGCTCAGGAGACGGCGCGAGGAGCGATCGGGGCTCAGGAGAAGACGCGTCAATTGATCGGGGCTCAGGAGTCGACGCGTCGATGGATCGGGGCTTAGGAGACGATAAGTGGACCGATCGGGGCTTAGGAGACGACGCGTGGAACGACCGGGGCTCAGGAGACGGCGCGTGGACCGACCGGGGCTCAGGAGACGGCGCGTGGATCGATCGGGGCTCAGGAGGCAACGCGGGGACCCATCGGGGCTCGGAGACGGCGTGTGGACGTTATCGGGGCTTAGGAGACGACGCGTGGACTGATCGGAGCTCAGGAGAAGACGCGTGGACCGATCGGGGCTTAGGAGAGGACCCGTCGACCGATCGGGGCTCAGGAGACGACGCGTGGACCGATCGAGGTTTAGCAGAGGACGCGTCGACCGATCGGGGCTCAGGAGACAGTGAGTGGACGGGTCGGGACTCAGGAGACGGCGCGTGAACCGATTGGCGCTCGGAGACGGGGCGTGGACCGATTGGGGTTTAGCAGAGGACGCGTCGACCGATCGGGGCTCAGGAGACAGCGCGTGGACGGATCGAGTCTCAGGAGACGGCGCGTGAACCAATCGGTGCTCGGAGACGGGGCGTGGACTGACCGCGGCTCAGAATGCGGTACGCGGACCGATCGGGGATCGGACCCGGCGTGTGGACCGATCGAGGCTCGGAGACGACGCGTTTAAGGTTCGGGAATCAGGAGACGACGCGTTGAACGATCCGGGCTCAGGAGACGAAGCGTGGACCGATCGGGGCTCGGAGACGCCGTGTGGAACGATCGGCGGTCGCAGACGGCGCGTGGATCGATCGGGGATCGGGGACGGCGCGTGGAACGATCGCGGCTCGGAGTCGACGCGTTAGCCGATCGGGGCTTAGGAGACGATGCGTGGACCGATCGAGGCTCGGAGACGGCGCGTTGACCGATCGAGGCTCAGGAGACGGCGCGTCAACCGATCGGCGCTCGGACACGGCGCGTGGACCGATCGGGGCTTAGGAGACGGCGCGTGGACCGATCGGAGATCAGGAGATGACGCGTGGACCGATCGGGGTTGTGGAAGCGGCGCACGGACCGATCGTGGCTCGGAGACGGCGCGTGGAGGTATCGGGGCTTTGAAGACGACGCGTGGACCGATCGGGGCTCAGGAAACGGCGTGTGGTGCGATCGGGGCTCAGGAGACGACGTGTGGATCGATCGGGGCTCAGGAGACGACGCGTCGAACAATCGGGGCTCAGGAGACGGCGCGCGGACCGACTGGGGCTCAGGAGACTCGCGTGGATCGATCGGGGCTCCAGAGGCGCCGCGTGGACCGATTGGGACCAGGAGACGATGCGTGGTCCGATCGGGGCTCAGGAGCCTCGCGTGGATCGATCGGGGCTCCGGAGGCGCCGCGTTGACCCATGGGGATCAGGAGACAGCGCGTGGACCGACTGGGGCTCAGGCGGTTTCGCGTGGACCAATTGGGGTTCGAAGACGGCGCGTGGACCGATCGGGGCTTAGGAGACGGCGCGTGCACCGATCGGGGCCCGGAGACGGGTCGTGGACAGATTGGGGATTAGGAGACGGCGCGTGGACCGATCGGGGCTGGGAGACGGCACGTGGGCCAATGGGGGCTTAGGAGACGACGCGTGGACCGACTGGGGCTCAGGCGATTGCGCGTGGCCCAATTGGGGTTCGGCGACGGCGCGTGGATCGATCGGGGCTTAGGAGACGGCGCGTGGGCCGATCGGAGCTCGGAGACAACGCGTGGAACGATCGGGGCTCAGGAGACGGAGCGTGAACCGATCGGCGCTCCGAGACGGCGCGTGGGCCGTTCAGGGCTTAGGAGACGACGCGTCGACCGATCGGGGCTCAGGTGACGGCGCGCGGACCGACCGGGGCTCAGGAGACAGCGCGTGAAATGATCGGCGCTCGGAGATGGCGCGTGGACCGATTGGGGCATAAGAGACGACGGGTGGACCGATCGGGGCTTAGGAGACGGCACGTGAGTCGATCGGGGCACAGGAGACGGCGCGTGAGCCGGTCGGGGCTTAGCAGACGACGCCTGGACCGATCGAGGTTTAGGGGGCGGCGTGTGGAACGATCGGGGCTCAGGAAACGGCCGGTGGAGCAATCGGGGCTCAGGAGACGGCCCGTAGACGGATCGGGGCTTAGGAGACGGCGCGTGGACCGGTCGAGGCTCGGAGACGGCACGTGGACCGATCGGGGCTTAGGAGAAGGCGCGTGGACCGATCGGGGCTCAGGAGACGGCGCGTGGACCGATCGGGGCTCGGCGATGACGCGTGGATCGATCGGGGCTCGGAGACGACGCGTGTACGGATCGAGGCTTGGAGGCGGCGCGTGGACCGACCGGGGCTCGGAAACGGCCCGTGGACGGATCGGGGCTTAGGAGACGGCGCGTGGACTAATTGGGGCTCAGGAGACGACGCGTGGATCGATCGGGGCTCGGAGACGGCGCGTGGAACGATCGGGGATGAGGAGAAGGCGCGTGGACCGATCGGGGCTTAGGAGACGGCGCGTAGACCGATCGGGGCTCAGAGACGGCGTGTGGAACGATCGGGGCTCAGGTGACGGCGCGTGAACCGATCGGCGCTCGGAGACGGCGCGTGGACCGATCGGGGCTTAGTAGAAGGCGCTTGGTCCGATCGGGGCTTAGGAGACGACGCGTGGACCGATCGGAGCTCGGAGACGGCGCGTGGAACGATCGGGGCTCAGGAGACGGCGCGTGAACCGATCGGCGCTCGGAGACGGCGCGTGGACCGATCTGGGCTCGGAGACAGCGCGTGGACCGACTGGGGCACAGGCGGTGGCGCGTGGACCAATTGGGGTTCGGCGACGGCGCGTGAACCGATCCGGGCTCAGGAGACGGCGCGTGGACCGATCGGGGCTGGGAGACGGAGCGTGGAACGATGGGGGCTCAGGAGACGGCGCGTGAACTAATCGGCGCTCGGAGACGGCGCGTGGAACGATCGGGGCTTATGAGACGGCGCGTGGACCGATCGGGGCTCGAAGATGGCGCGTTGACGTATCGGGGCTTAGGAGACGATGCGTGGACCGATCGGGGCTCAGGAAACGGCGCGTGGACCGACCGCGGCTCAGGAGGCCACGCCTGGACCGATCGTGGCTCGGAGACGGCGCGTGGAGGTATCGGGGCTTAAAAGACGACGGATGGACCGATCGGGGCTCAGGAAACGGCGCGTGGACCGAACGGTGCTCGGAGACGACGCGTGGACCGATCGGCGCTCAGGAGACGGCGCGTGGAGCGATCGGGGCTCAGGAGACGACGCGTTAACAGAGCGGGGTTTAGGAGACGATGCGTAGACCGATCGGTGCGCGGAGACAGCGCGAGGACCGACTGGGGCTCAGGAGGTGGCGCATGGACCAATTGGGGTTCAGCGACGGCGTGTGGACCGACCGGGGATTAGGAGACGACGCGTCGACCGATCGGGGCTTAGGAGACGACCCGTCGACCGATCGGGGCTTAGGAGACGACGCGTGAAACGATCGGGGCTTAGGAGGCGGCGCGTGGACCCATCGGGGCTCGGAGACGGCGCGTTAACCGATCGGGGCTTAGGAGACGACGCGTGGACCGATCGGGGCTCAGGAGACGATGCGTGGACCGATCGGGGCTCGGAGACGGCGCGTGGACCGACCGGGGCTAAGGAGGCCGCGCCTGGACCTATCGAGGCTTAGGAGCCGACGCGTGGACCGATCGGGGCTGAGGAGACGGCGCGTGGACCGAACGGGGCTCGGAGACGGCGCGTGGAACGATCGGAGCACAGGAGACGGCGCGTGAACCGATCGGGGCTCAGGAGACGGCGCGTCAACCGATCGGCGCTCGGAGACGGCGCGTGAACCGATCGGGGCTTAGGAGACGGCGCGTGGACCGATCGGAGATCAGGAGATGACGCGTGGACCGATCGGGACTCAGGAGACGGCGCGTGGATCGATCGGGACTTAGGAGACGGCGCGTGGACCAATAGGAGATCAGGAGAGGACGCGTGGATCGATAGGGCTCTGGAAGCGGCGCACGGACCGATCGTGGCTCGGAGACGGTGCGTGGAGGCATCGGGGCTTTGAAGACGACGCGTGGACCGAACGGTGCTCAGAAAACGGCGCCTGGAGTGATCGGGGCTCAGGAGACGGCGCGCGGACGGACCGGGGCTCAGAAGCCTCGCGTAGATCGATCGGGGCTCCGGAGGCGCCGCGTGGACCGATGGGGATCAGGACACGGTGCGTGGACCGATCGGGGCTCGGAGACGGCGCGTGGACCGATCGGGGCCTAGGAGACGACGCGTGGACTGATCGGGGCGTAGGAAACGACGCGGGTACCTATCGGGGCTCAGGAGCCAGCGAGTGGACGTATTGGGACTCAGGAGACGGCGCAGGGACCGATCGGGGCTCGGAGACGGCGCGTGGAACGATCGGGGCTCAGGAGACGGCGCGTTAACCGATTGGGGCTTAGGAGACGATGAGTGGACCGATCGGGGCTCGAAGACGGCGCGTGGACCGATCGGGGCTCGGAGACAGCGCGTCGACCGATCGGGGTTCGGAGACGGCGCCTTGACCAATTGGGTTTCGGCGACGGCGCGTGGGCCGATCGGGGTTCAGGAGACGGCGCGTGAACCGACCGGGGCTCAGGAGACGGCGCGTGGACCGAACGGTGCTCAGAAAACGGCGCGTGGAGCGATCGAGGCGCAGGAGACGACGCGTGAACCGATCGGGGCTCGGAGACGGCGCGTGGAATGATCGGGGCTCAGGAGACGGCGCGTGAACCGATCGGTGCTCGGAGACAGCGCGTGGACCGATCGGGGCTTAGGAGACGGCGCGTGGACCGATCGGAGATGAGGAGACGATGCGTGGACCGATAGGGCTCTGGAAACGGCGCACGGACCGATCGTGGATCGGCGACGGCCTGTGGACCGATTGGGGCTCAGGAGGCCCCGCGTGGACCGATCATGGCTCGGCGACGGCGCGTGGACCGATCGGGGCTCGGAGACAGCGCGTGGACCGACTGGGACTCAGGCGGTTGCGCGTGGACCAATTGGGGTTCGGTGACGGCGCGTGGACCGCTCGGCGCTCGGAGACGGCGCGTTAACCGATCGCGGCTTAGGAGACGATGCGTGAACCGATCGGGGCTCGGAGACGGCGCGTGGACCGATCGGGGCTTAGGAGACAACGCGTGGACCGATGGGGGCTCGGAGACGGCGCGTGGACCGATCGGGGCTCGGAGACGGCGCGTGGACCGATCGGGGCTTAGGAGACGACGCGTGGACCGATCGGGGCGTAGGACACGACGCGTGTACCTATCGGGGCTCACGAGACAGCGTGTGGACCAATTGGGGCTCAGAAGACGGCGCGTGGACCGATCGGGGCTCGGAGACGGCGTGTGGACGTTATCGGGGCTTAGGAGACGACGCGTGGACTGATCGGAGCTCAGGAGAAGACGCGTGGACCGATCGGGGCTTAGGAGAGGACCCGTCGACCGATCGGGGCTCAGGAGACGGCGCGTGGACGGATCGGTCTCAGGAGACGGCGCGTGGACCGATCGGGGCTCACGAGACGGCGCGTGGACCGATCGGGGCTCAGGAGACGGCGCGCAGACCGATCGGGACGCAGGAGGCGGCGCGTGGACCGATTGGGGCGCAGGAGGCGGTGCGTGGACCGATTGGGGCTTAGGAGACGGCGCGTGGACCGATCGGGGCTCAGGAAGCGGCGCCTGAACTGGTCGTGGATCGGAGACGGCGCGTCGACTCATCGGGGCTAAGAAGACGACACATGGACCGAGCGGGGCTCAGGAGACGGCGCGAGGAGCGATCGGTGCTCAGGAGAAGTCGCGTCAATTGATCGGGGCTCAGGAGACGACGCGGCGACTGATCGGGGCTCAGGAGACGGCGCGTGGGCCGATCGGGGCTCGGAGACGGCGCGTTAACCGATCGGCGCTCGGACACGACGCGTGTACGGATCGGGGCTTGGTGACGGAGCGTTGACCGATCGCGGTTTACAGACGGCCCGTGGACGGATCGGGGCTTAGGAGACGGCGTGTGGACCGATCGGGGCTCAGTAGACGGCGCGTAGACCGATCGGGGCTCGTAAATAACGCGTCAGCCGATCGGGGCTTAGGAGACGATGCGGGGATCGATCGGGGCTCGGCGACTGCGCGTGGACCGACTGGATCTCAGGAGGTTGCTCGTGGACCAATTGGGGTTCGGGCGACGGCGCGTGGACCAATTGGGGTTCGGGCGACGGCGCGTGGACCAATCGGTGCTCCGAGACGGCGCGGTGACCGATCGGGGCTCGGAGACGACGCGTGTACGGATCAGGGCTTGGTGACGGCACGTTTACCGATAGCAGCTCGGAGACGGCCCGTTGACGGATCGGGGCTTAGGAGACGGCGTGTGGAATGATCGGGGCTCAGGAGACGGCGCGTGGACCGGTCGAGGCTCGGAGACGACGCGTGTGCGGATCGGGGATTCGAGGACGACGGGTGGACCGATCCGGGCTCAGGAGACGGCGCGTGGACGCATCGGGGCTCGGAGACGGCGCGTGATCCGACCGGGGCTCAGGAGACGGCACGTGGTCCGATCGGGCTCGGAGCCGGCGCGTGGACCGATCGGGGCTTAGGGGAAGGCGCGTGGACCGATCGGGGCTTAGGAGACGGCGCGTGGACCGATCGGGGCTCGGAGACGGCGCTTGAACTTATCGGCGCTCGGAGACGGCGCGTGGACCGATCGGGGCTTAGGATACGGCGCGTGGACCGATCGGGGCTCGGAGACGGAGTGTGGACCGATCGGGGATCAGGAAACGGCACGTGGAGCGATCGGGGCTCGGAGACGGCGCTTGAACTTATCGGCGCTCGGAGACGACGCGTGGACCGATCGGGGCTCAGGACACGGCGCGCGGATCGACCGGGGCTCAGGAGCCTCGCGTGGGCCGATCATGGCTCGGCGACGGCGCGTGGACGGATCGGGGCTCGGAGACGACGCGTGGACCGATGGGGGCTCGGATACGGCGCGTGAACCAACCGGGGCTCAGGAGGTCGCGCGTGGACTGATCGCGGCTCGGTGACAGCGCGTGGACCGATCGGGGTTCAGGAGGCCGCGCGTGGACCGATCGCGGCTCGGCGACGGCGCGTGGACCAATCGGTGCTCGGAGACGACGCGTGGACCGATCGGGGCTCGGAGACGGCGCGTTAACCGACCGGGGCTCAGGAGACGACGCGTCGACCGGTCGGGGCTCAGGAGACGGCGCGTGGACCGAATGGGGCTGGGATACGGCGCGTGAACCAATCGGGCCTCAGGAGGCCGCGCGTGGACCGATCGCGGCTCGGCGACGGCGCGTGGACCGATCGGGGCTCAGGAGGCCGCGCGTGGACCGATCATAGCTCGGCGACGGCGCGTGGACCGATCGGGGCTGGGAGCGGCGCGTAGAACGATCGCGGCTTGGCGACAGCGCGTGGACCGATCGGGGCTCAGGAGGCTGCGCATGGTTCGATTGGGGCTCAGGAGACGGCGCGTGGACCGCTCGGGGCTCGAAGACGCCGCGTGGAACGATCAGGGCTCAGGAGACGTCACGTGAAATGATCGGCGCTCGGAGACGGCGCGTGGACCTATCGGGGCTCAGGAGAAGGCGCGTGGACCGATCGGGGCTTAGGAGGGGACCCGTCGACCGATCGGGGTTCAGGAGACGACGCGTGGACCGCTCGGTGCTCAGGAAGCGGCGCCTGGACCGATCGGGGCTCCGAGACGACGCGGTAACCGAGCGGGGCTTAGGAGACTATACGAGGACCAATCGGCGCTCTGAGACGGCGCGTGGACCGATCGGGGAAGAGGAGAAGGCGCGTGGACCGATCGGGGCTTAGGAGACGGCGCGTAGACCGATCGGGGCTCGGAGACGGCGCGTGGAACGATCGGGGCTCTGAGACGGCGCGTGGAACGATCGGGGCTCAGGTGACGGCGCGTGAACCGATCGGCGCTCGGAGACGGCGCGTGGACCGATCGGGGCTTAGTAGAAGGCGCTTGGACCGATCGGGGCTTAGCAAACGACGCGTGGACCGATCGGAGCTCGGAGACGGCGCGTGGAACGATCGGGGTTCAGGAGACGGCGCGTGGACCAGTTGGGGTTCGGCGACGGCGCGTGGACCGATCCGGGCTCAGGAGACGGCGCGTGGACCGATCGGGGCTGGGAGACGGAGCGTGGAGCGATGGGGGCTCAGGAGACGGCGCGTAAACTAATCGGCGCTCGGAGACGGCGCGTGGACCGATCGGGGCTGAGGAGAAGGCGCGTGGTCCGATCGGGGCTTATGAGACGGCGCGTGGACCGATCGGGGCTCGGAGATGGCGCGTGGAATGATCGGGGCTTAGGAGATGGCGTGTGGACCGATCGGAGATCAGGAGACGACGCGTGGACCGAGAGGGCTCTGGAAGCGGCGCACGGACGGATCGTGGCTCGGAGACGGCGCGTGGACCCATCGGGGCTCGGAGACGGCACGTGGACCGATCAGGGCTTAGGAGACGACGCGTGGACCGATCGAGGCTCAGAGACGACGCGAGGACCGATCGGGGCACGGAGACAGTGCGTGGACCGACTGGGCCTCAGGCGGTTGCGCGTGGACCAATTGGGGTTCGGCGACGGCGCGTTGACCGATCGGGGCTCGGAGACGGCGCGTTAACCGATTGGGGCTTAGGAGACGATGCGTGGTCCGATCGGGGCTCTGGAGCCTCGCGTGGATCGATCGGGGCTCCGGAGGCGCCGCGTTGACCCATGGGGATCAGGAGACAGTGCGTGGACCGATCGGGGCTCGGAGACGGCGCGTGGACCGATCGGGGCTTAGGAGACGACGCGTGGACCGATCGGGGTGTAGGCGACGACGCGTGTACCTATCGGGGCTCAGGAGAAGCGCGTGGATCGATCAGCGCTCGGCGACTGCGCGTGGACGTATCGGGGCTCAGGAGACGGCGCGTGGACCGATCGGAGCTCGGGGACGGCGCGTTAACCGATTGGGGCTTAGGAGACCATGCGTGGACCGATCGGGGCTCGAAGACGGCGCGTGGACCGATCGGGTCTCAGGAGGCCGCGCGTGGACAGATCATGACTCGGCGACGGCGCGTGGACCGATCGGGGCTCGGAGACGACGCGTGGACCGATCGGGGCTCGGAGACAGCGCGTGGACCGACTGGGGCTCAGGCGGTTTCGCGTGGACCGATTGGGGTTCGGCGACGGCGCGTGGACCGATCGGGGCTTAGGAGACGGCGCGTGCACCGATCGGGGCCCGGAGACGGGTCGTGGACAGATTGGGGATTAGGAGACGGCGCGTGGACCGATCGGGGCTGGGAGACGGCACGTGGACCAATGGGGGCTTAGGAGACGACGCGGGGACCGATCGGGGCTCGGCGACTGCGCGTGGACGTATCGGGGCTCAGGAGACGGCGCGGGGACCGATCGGGGCTCGGAGACGACGCGTGTACGGATCGAGGATTCGGGGACGACGCGTGGAACGATCCGGGCTCAGAAGACGGCTCGTGAAATTATCGGCGCTCTGAGACGGCGCGTGGACCGATTGTGGCTGACGAGACGGCACGTGGATCGATCGGGGCTCAGGAAGCGGCGCCTGGACCTATCGTGGCTCGGAGACGGCACGTGGAGGCATCGGGGCTAAGAACACGACGCATGGACCGAGCGGGGCTGAGGGGACGGCGCGAGGAGCGATCGGGGCTCAGGAGAAGACGCGTCAATTGATCGGGGCTCAGGAGACGACGCGGCGACGGATCGGGGCTTAGGAGACGACGCGTGGACCGATCGGGGCTTCGGAGACGGTACGTGGACCGACCGGAGCTCAGGAGATTCGCGTGGACCGATCGCGGCTCGACGCAGCGCGTGGACGGATCAGGGCTCAGGAGACGGCGCGTGGACTGATCGGGGCTCGGCGACTGCGCGTGGACGTATCGGGGCTCAGGAGACGGCGCGTGGACTGATCGGGGCGGGGCGACGGCGCGTTAACCGATCGGGGCTTAGGAGACGATGCGTGGACCGATCGCGGCTCGGAGACGGCGCGTGGACCGACCGGGGCTAAGGAGGCCGCGCGTGGACCTATCGAGGCTTAGGAGCCGACGCGTGGACCGATCGGGGCTCAGGAAGCGGCGCCTGGACCGATCGTGGCTCGGAGACGGCGCGTGGAGGTATCGGGGCTTAAAAGACGACGGATGGACCGATCAGGACTCAGGAAACGGTACGTGGACCGATCGACGCTCGGAGACGGCGCGTGGACCGACCGGGGCTCAGGAGACGGCGCGTTAACCGATTGGGGCTTAGGAGACGATGAGCGGACCGATCGGGGCTGGAAGACGGCGCGTAGACCGATCGGGGCTCGGAGACAGCGCGTCGACCGATCGGGGTTCGGAGACGGCGCATGGACCAATTGGGGTTCGGCGACGGCGCGTGGACCTATCGGGGCTCGGAGACGGCGCGTTAACCGATCGGGCCTTAGGAGACGATGCGAGGAGGCATCTGCGTTTACAAGAAGACGCGTGGATCGATCGGGGCTCAGGAGACGGCGCGTGAACCGATCGGCGCTCGGAGACAGCGCGTGGACTGATCGGGGCTCAGGAGACGGCGCGTGAACCGATCGGCGCTCGGAGACTGCGCGTGGACCGATCGGGGCTTAGGAGACGGCGCGTGGACCGATCGGGGCTCAGGAGACGGCGCGCGGACCGACCGGGGCTCAGGAGCCTCGCGTGGACCGATCATGGCTCGGGGACGGCGCGTGGACGGATCGGGGCTCGGAGACGACGCGTGGACCGATTGGGGCTCGGAGACGGCGCGTTAACCGATCGGGGCTTAGGAGACGACGCGTGGACCGAACGGACCTCAGGAGACGGCGCGTGGACCGATCGGTGCTCGGAGACGGCGCGTGGACGGACCGTGGCTTAGAATGCGTCACGCGGACCGATCGGGGCTCGGATACGGCGTGTAGACGTATCGGGGCTTAGGAGACGATGCGTGAACCGATCGGGGCTCAGGAGACGCCGCGTGGACCGATCGGGGCTCGGAGACGGCGCGTGGAACGATCGGGGCTCAGGAGACGGCTCGTGAAATGATCGGCGCTCTGAGACGGCGCGTGGACCGATTGTGGCTGACGAGACGGCGCGTGGATCGATCGGGGCTCAGAAAGCGGCGCCTGGACCTATCGTGGCTCGGAGACGGCGCGTGGAGGCATCGGGGCTAAGAACACGACGCATGGACCGAGCGGGGCTCAGGAGACGGCGCGAGGAGCGATCGGGGCTCAGGAGAAGACGCGTCAATTGATCGGGGCTCAGGAGACGACGCGGCGACGGATCGGGGCTTAGGAGACGACGCGTGGACCGATCGGGGCTTCGGAGACGGTACGTGGACCGACCGGAGCTCAGGAGATTCGCGCGTGGACCGATCGCGGCTCGACGCAGCGCGTGGACGGATCAGGGCTCAGGAGACGGCGCGTGGACCGATCGGGGCGGGGAGACGGCGCGTGAACCGACCGGGGCTCAGGAGGCCGCGCGTGGACTGATCGGGGCTCGGCGACGGCGCGTTAACCGATCGGGGCTTAGGAGACGATGCGTGGACCGATCGCGGCTCGGAGACGGCGCGTGGACCGACCGGGGCTAAGGAGGCCGCGCGTGGACCTATCGAGGCTTAGGAGCCGACGCGTGGACCGATCGGGGCTCAGGAAGCGGCGCCTGGACCGATCGTGGCTCGGAGACGGCGTGTGGAGGTATCGGGGCTTAAAAGACGACGGATGGACCGATCAGGGCTCAGGAAACGGTACGTGGACCGATCGAGGCTCGGAGACGGCGCGTGAACCGGTCGGGTCTTAGGAGACGATCCATGAACCGATCGGGGCTCGGAGACGGCGCATGGACAGATCGGGGCTCGGCGACTGCGCGTGGACGTATCGGGGCTCAGGAGATGGCGCGTGGACCGATCGGGGCTCGTAGATGGCACGTTAACCGATCGGGGCTTAGGAGACGATGCGTGGATCGATCGGGGCTCGAGGAAGGCGCGTGAAACGATCGGGGCTTAGGAGACGGCGCGTGGACCGATCGGGGCTCAGGAGACGGCGCGCGGACCGACCGGGGCTCAGGAGCCTCGCGTGGACCGATCATGGCTCGGCGACGGCGCGTGGACGGATCGGGGCTCGGAGACGACGCGTTTAAGGATCGGGAATCAGGAGACGACGCGTGGAACGATCGGGGCTCAGGAGACGGCGCGTGAACCTATCGGCGCTCGGAGACGGCGCGTTAACCGATCGGGGCTTAGGAGACGATGCGTGGACCGATCGGGGCTCGGAGACGGCGCGTGGACCAACCGGGGCTCAGGAGGATACGCCTGGACCGATCGGGGCTCGGCGACGGCGCGTGGACCGATCGGGGCCCAGGAGACGGCGCGTGGACCGATCTGGGCTCAGGAAACGGCGCGTGGACCGACTGGGGCTCAGGCGGTTGCGCGTGGACCAATTGGGGTTCCGCGACGGCGCGTGGACCGATCGGGGCTCGGAGACGGCACGTGGACCGATCGGGGCTCGGAGACGGCGCGTTAACCGATCGGGGCTTAGGAGACGATGCGTGTACCTATCGGGGCTCAGGAGACAGCGCGTGGACCGACTGGGGCTAAGGCGGTTTCGCGTGGACCAATTGGGGTTCGGCGACGGCGCGTGGACCGATTGGGGCTTAGGAGACGGCGCGTGCACCGAACGGGGCGCGGAGACGGGTCGTGGACCGATCGGGGCTAAGGCGGTTTCGCGTGGACCAATTGGGGTTCGGCGATGGCGCGTGGACCGATCGGGGCTAAGGAGACGGCGCGTGCACCGATCGGGGCCCGGAGACGGGTCGTGGACCGATCGGGGCTCAGGAGACGGCGCGTGGACCGATTGGGGCTCGGATACGGCGCGTGAACCAATCGGGGCTCAGGAGGCCGCGCGTGGACCGATCGCGGCTCGGCGACGGCGCGTGGACCGATCGGGGCTCAGGAGGCCGCGCGTGGACCGATCATGGCTCGGCGACGGCGCGTGGACCGATCGGGGCTCGGAGACGATGCGTGGACCGATCGAGGTTCGGCGACAGCGCGTGAACCGACTGGGTCTCAGGCGGTTGCGCGTGGACCAATTGGGGTTCGGCGACGGCGCGTGGACCGATCCGGGCTCAGGAGACGGCGCGTGAACCGATCGGGGCTCGGAGACGGCGCGCGGAGCGATCGGGGCTCAGGAGACGGCGCGTGAACCGATCGGCGCACGGAGACGGCGCGTGGACCGATCGGGGCTCAGGAGGATACGCCTGGACCGATCGGAGTTCGGCGACGGCGCGTGGACCGATCGGGGCTCAGGAGACGGTGCGTGGACCGATTGGGGCTCGGATACGGCGCGTGAACCAACCGGGGCTCAGGAGGCCGCGCGTGGACCGATCGCGGCTCGTGCGACGGCGCGTGCACCGATCGGCGCTCGGAGACGGCGCTGACCGATCGTGGCTTAGAAGAAGGCGCGTGGAACGATCGGGGCTCGGAGACGGCGCGTGGAACGATCGGGGCTCCGAGTCGGCGCGTTAACCGATCGGGGCTTAGGAGACGATGCGTGGACCGATCGGGGCTCGGAGACGGCGCGTGGACCGACCGGGGCTCAGGAGGATACGCCTGGACCGATCGGGGCTCGGCGACGGCGCGTGGACCGATCGAGGCTCGGAGACGACGCGTGGAGGCATCGGGGCTTTGAAGACGACGCGTGGACCGAACGGTGCTCAGAAAACGCCGCGTGGACCGATGGGGGCTCGGAGACGCCGCTTGGACCGATCGGGGCTTAGGAGACGGCGCGTGGACCGATTGGGGCTTAGGAGACGGCGCATGGACCGATCGGGGCTCAGGAAGCGGCGTCTGGACCGATCGGGGCTCAGGAAGCGGCGCGTTAACCGATTGGGGCTTAGGAGACGATGCGTGGTCCGATCGGGGCTCAGGAGCCTCGCGTGGATCGATCGGGGCTCCGGAGGCGCCGCGTTGACCCATGGGGATCAGGAGACAGTGCGTGGACCGATCGGGGCTCGGAGACGGCGCGTGGACCGATCGGGGCTTAGGAGACGACGCGTGGACCGATCGGGGTGTAGGCGACGACGCGTGTACCTATCGGGGCTCAGGAGACAGCTCGTGGATCGATCAGCGCTCGGCGTCTGCGCGTGGACGTATCGGGGCTCAGGAGACGGCGCGTGGACCGATCGGGGCTCGGGGACGGCGCGTTAACCGATTGGGGCTTAGGAGACCATGCGTGGACCGATCGCGGCTCGGCGACGGCGCGTGGACTGATCGGGGCTCAGGAGGCCGCGCGTGGACCGATCATGGCTCGGCGACGGCGCGTGGACCGATCGGGGCTCGGAGACGATGCGTGGACCGATCGAGGTTCGGCGACAGCGCGTGAACCGACTGGGTCTCAGGCGGTTGCGCGAGGACCAATTGGGGTTCGGCGACGGCGCGTGGACCGATCCGGGCTCAGGAGACGGCGCGTGAACCGATCGGGGCTCGGAGACGGCGCGTGGAGCGATCGGGGCTCAGGAGACGGCGCGTGAACCGATCGGCGCACGGAGACGGCGCGTGGACCGATCGGGGCTCAGGAGGATACGCCTGGACCGATCGGGGCTCAGGAGGATACGCCTGGACCGATCGGGGTTCGGCGACGGCGCGTGGACCGATCGGGGCTCGTGCGACGGCGCGTGCACCGATCGGCGCTCGGAGACGGCGCGTGGACGTATCGGGGCTCAGGAGACGGCGCGTGGACCGATCGGGGCTCGGGCACGGCGCGTTAACCGATTGGGACTTAGGAGACCATGCGTGGACCGATCGGGGCTCGAAGACGGCGCGTGGACCGATCGGGTCTCAGGAGGCCGCGCGTGGACAGATCATGACTCGGCGACGGCGCGTGGACCGATCGGGGCTCGGAGACGACGCGTGGACCGATCGGGGCTCGGAGACAGCGCGTGGACCGACTGGGGCTCAGGCAGTTTCGCGTGGACCAATTGGGGTTCGGCGACGGCGCGTGGACCGATCGGGGCTTAGGAGACGGCGCGTGCACCGATCGGGGCCCGGAGACGGGTCGTGGACAGATTGGGGATTAGGAGACGGCGCGTGGACCGATCGGGGCTGGGAGACGGCACGTGGACCAATGGGGGCTTAGGAGACGACGCGTGGACCGATCGGGGTGTAGGCGACGACGCGTGTACCTATCGGGGCTCAGGAGACAGCGCGTGGACCGACTGGGGCTAAGGCGGTTTCGCGTGGACCAATTGGGGTTCGGCGACGGCGCGTGGACCGATTGGGGCTTAGGAGACGGCGCGTGCACCGATCGGGGCGCGGAGACGGGTCGTGGACCGATCGGGGCTAAGGCGGTTTCGCGTGGACCAATTGGGGTTCGGCGACGGCGCGTGGACCGATCGGGGCTAAGGAGACGGCGCGTGCACCGATCGGGGCCCGGAGACGGGTCGTGGACCGATCGGGGCTCAGGAGACGGCGCGTGGACCGATTGGGGCTCGGATACGGCGCGTGGAGCGATCGGGGCTCAGGAGATGGCGCGTGAACCGATCGGCGCACGGAGACGGCGCGTGGACCGATCGGGGCTCAGGAGGCCGCGCGTGGACCGATCGCGGCTCGGCGACGGCGCGTGGACCGATCGGGGCTCAGGAGGCCGCGCGTGGACCGATCATGGCTCGGCGACGGCGCGTGGACCGATCGGGGCTCGGAGACGATGCGTGGACCGATCGAGGTTCGGCGACAGCGCGTGAACCGACTGGGTCTCAGGGGGTTGCGCGTGGACCAATTGGGGTTCGGCGACGGCGCGTGGACCGATCCGGGCTCAGGAGACGGCGCGTGAACCGATCGGGGCTCGGAGACGGCGCGTGGAGCGATCGGGGCTCAGGAGATGGCGCGTGAACCGATCGGCGCACGGAGACGGCGCGTGGACCGATCGGGGCTCAGGAGGATACGCCTGGACCGATCGGGGTTCGGCGACGGCGCGTGGACCGATCGGGGCTCAGGAGACGGTGCGTGGACCGATTGGGGCTCGGATAGGGCGCGTGAACCAACCGGGGCTCAGGAGGCCGCGCGTGGACCGATCGCGGCTCGTGCGACGGCGCGTGCACCGATCGGCGCTCGGAGACGGCGCTGACCGATCGTGGCTTAGAAGAAGGCGCGTGGAACGATCGGGGCTCGGAGACGGCGCGTGGAACGATCGGGGCTCCGAGTCGGGGCGTTAACCGATCGGGGCTTAGGAGACGATGCGTGGACCGATCGGGGCTCGGAGACGGCGCGTGGACCGACCGGGGCTCAGGAGGATACGCCTGGACCGATCGGGGCTCGGCGACGGCGCGTGGACCGATCGAGGCTCGGAGACGACGCGTGGAGGCATCGGGGCTTTGAAGACGACGCGTGGACCGAACGGTGCTCAGAAAACGCCGCGTGGACCGATGGGGGCTCGGAGACGCCGCTTGGACCGATCGGGGCTTAGGAGACGGCGCGTGGACCGATTGGGGCTTAGGAGACGGCGCATGGACCGATCGGGGCTCAGGAAGCGGCGTCTGGACCGATCGGGGCTCAGGAAGCGGCGGCTAGACCGATCGTGGCTCGGAGGCGGCGCGTGGAGGCATCGGGGCTAAGAAGACGATGCATGGACCGAGCGTGGCTCAGGAGACGGCGCGAGGAGCGATCGGGACTCAGGAGAAGACGCGTCAATTGATCGGGGCTCAGAAATCGGCGCGTGGAGCGATCGGGGCTCAGGGGACGACGCGTGGATCGATCGGGGCTCAGGAAACGACTCGTCGACCGATCGGGTCTCAGGAGACGGCGCGCGTACCGACCGGGACTCAGGAGTCTCGCGTGGACCGATCACTGCTCGGCGACGGCGCGTGGACGGATCGGGGCTCGGAGACGACGCGTGGACCGATGGGGGCTCGGATACGGCGCGTGAACCAACCGGGGCTCAGGAGGTCGCGCGTGGACCGATCGTGGCTCGGAGACGGCGCGTGGAGGCATCGGGGCTAAGGAGACGACGCATGGACCGATCGGCGCTCAGGAAACGGCGTATGGACCGATCGGGGCTCCGCGACGGCGCGTGGACCGATCGAGGCTCGGAGACGACGCGTGAACCGACCGGGGCTCAGGAGGCCGCGCGTGGACCGGTCGGGGCTCGGCGACTGCGTGTGTACGGATCAGGGATTCCGGGACGGCGCGTGAACCAATCGGTGCTCGGAGACGGGGCGTGGACTGATCGGGGCTTAGAATGCGTCACGCGGACCGATCGGGGCTCGGATACGGCGTGTGGACGTATCGGGGCTTAGGAGACGATGCGTGGACCGATCGGGGCTCAGCAGACGGCGCGTGGACCGATCGGGGCTCGGAGACGGCACGTTAAGCGATCGGGGCTTAGGAGACGATGCGTGGGCCGATCGCGGCTCGGAGATGGCGCGTGAACCGACCGGGGCGCAGGAGGTCGCGCGTGGACCGATCGAGGCTCGGCGACGGCGCGTGGAACGATCGGGGCTCAGGAGACGACGCGTGGACCGATCGGGGCTCAGGAGACGGCGTGTAGACCGATGGGTCTCCGAAACGACGCGTTAACCGAGCGGGGCTTACGAGACGATGCGTGCACCGATCGGGGCTCGGAGACAGAGCGTGTACCGACTGGGGCTCAGGAGACCGCGCGTGAACCGATCGGGGCTCGGCGACTGCGCGTGGACGGATCGGGGCTCGGAGACGGCGCGTAGAACGATCGGGGCTCAGGAGACGGCGCGTGAACCGATCGGGGCTTAGGAGACGACGCGTGGAACGATCGGGGCTCAGGAGACGGCGCGCGGACCGACCGGGGCTCAGGAGACTCGCGTGGATCGATCGGGGTTCAGGAGGCGACGCGTGGACCCATCGCGGCTCGGAGACGGTGTGTGGATGTATCGGGGCTTAGGAGACGACGCGTGGACTGATCGGGGCTCGGAGACAGCGCGTGGACCAACCGGGGCTCAGGCGGTTGAGCGTGGACCAATTGGGGTTCGGCAACGGCGCGTGGACCGATCCGGGCTCAGGAGACGGCGCGTGGACCGATCGGAGCTCGGAGACTGCGCGTGGAACGATCGGGGCTCAGGAGACGGCGCGTGAACCGATCGGCGCTCGGAGACGGCGCGTGGATCGATCGGGGCTGAGGAGAAGGCGCGTGGTCCGATCGGGGCTTATGAGACGGCGCGTGGACCGATCGGGGCTCGGAGATGGCGCGTGGAATGATCGGGGATTCGGCGATAACGCGTGGACCGATCCGGGCTCAGGAGACGGCGCGTGAAACGATCGGGGTTCAGGAGACGGCGCGTGGACCGATCGGGGCTTAGGAGAAGGCGCGTGGACCGATCGGGGCTCAGGAGACGGCGCGAGGAGCGATCGGGCTCAGGAGAAGACGCGTCAATTGATCGAGGCTCAGGAGACGACGCGTCGACGGATCGGGGCTTAGGAGACGACGCGTGGACCGATCGGGGCATAGGAGACGACGCGTGGACCGATCGGGGCTCAGGAGACGGCGCGTGGACCGATCGGGGATTAGGAGACGACGCGTGGACCGATCGGGGTTTAGGAGAGGACGCGTCGACCGATCGGGGCTCAGGAGACGGCGCGTGGACCGATCGGGGCTTAGGAGACGACGCGTGGACCGATCGGGGCTCGGAGACGGCACGTGGACCGATCGGGGCTTAGGAGACGGCGCGTGGACCGATCGGAGATCAGGAGACGACGCGTGGACCGATAGGCCTCTGGAAGCGGCGCACGGACCGATCGTGGCTCGGAGACGGCGCGTGGACCGATCGGGGCTCAGGAAACGGCGCGTGGACCGACTGGGGCTCAGGCGGTTGCGCGTGGACCAATTGGGGTTCGGCGACGGCGCGTCGATCGATCGGGGCTTAGGAGACGGCGCGTGCATCGATCGGGGCCCGGAGACTGGTCGTGGACAGATGGGGTCTTAGGAGACGGCGAGTAGACCGATCGTGGCGGGGAGACGGCTCGTCCACCAATCGGGGCTTAGGAGACGACGCGTAGATCGATCGGGGCTCAGGAGACGGCGCGTGGACCGATCGGGGCTCAGGAAACGGCGCGTGGACCGACTGGGGCTCAGGCGGTTGCGCGTGGACCAATTGGGGTTCGGCGACGGCGCGTGGACCGATCGGGGCTCGGAGACGGCGCGTCGACCGCTCGGGGTTCGGAGACGGCGCCTGGACCGTCCGGGGTTAGGAGGCGATGCGTGGACCGATCGGGGCTCAGGAGACTGCGCGTGGATGGATCGGAGCTTACGGAACGACGCGTGGACCGATCGGGGCTCAGGAGACGGCGCGTGAATCGATCGGCGCGCGGAGACGGCACGTGGAACGATCGGGGCTTAGGAGACGGCGCGTGGACCGATCGTGGCTCGGAGACGGCGCGTGAACCGACCGGGGCTCAGGAGACGGCGCGTGGACCGATCGGGGCTCGGAGACGGCACGTTAACCGACCGGGGCTTAGGAGACGATGCGTGGACCGATCTGGCTCGGAGACGACGCGTGTACGGATCGGGGCTTGATGACGGCGGCTTTACCGATCGCAACTCGGAGACGGCCCGTGGACAGATCGGGGCTTAGGAGACGGCGCGTGGTCCGATCGGGGCTCAGGAGACGGCGCGTGGACCGGTCGGGGCTTAGGAGACGACGCCTGGAGCGATCGGGGCTTAGGAGGCGGCGTGTGGAACGATCGGGGCTCAGGAGACGGCGCGTGCACCGATCGGCGCTCGGAGACGGCGAGTGGAGCGGTCGGGGCTGAGGAGACAACGTGTGGATCGATCGGGGCTCAGGAGACGACGTGTCGACCGATCGGGGCTGAAGAGACGACGCGTGGACCGATCGGGGCTTAGGAGAAAACGCGTGGACCGATCGGGGTTCAGGAAGCGGCGGCTGCACCGATCGTGGTTGGGAGACGGCGCAAGGAGGCATCTGGGCTTAGAAGACGACGCGTGGACCGATCGGGGCTCAGGAAACGGCGCGTGGACCGACCGCGGCTCAGGAGGCCACGCCTGGACCGATCGGGGCTCGGAGACGGCGTGTGGACCGATCGGGGATCAGGAGGCGGCGCGTGGATCGATCGGGGCTGAGGAGACGACGCGTCGATGGATCGGGTCTTAGGAGCCGACGCGTGGACCGATTGGGGCTCAGGAGACGGCGCGTGGATCGATCGGGGCTCGGAGACGGCGCGTGGAACGATCGGAGCACAGGAGACGGCGCGTGAACCGATCGGCGCTGGGAGACGGCGCGTGGATCAATCGGGGCTTAGGAGACGGCGCGTGGACCGATCGGGCTCGGAGCCGGAGCGTGAACCGATTGGGGCTCAGGAGGCGGTGCGTGGACCGATCGAGGCTCGGCGACGGCACGTGGACCGATCGGGGCTCGGAGACGACGCGTGTAAAGATCAGGGCTTGGTGACGGCGCGTTTACCGATAGCAGCTCGGAGACGGCCCGTGGACGGATCGCGGCTTAGGAGACGGCGCGTGGACCGATCGAGGCTCGGAGACGACGCGTGTGCGGATCGGGGATTCGAGGACGACGGGAGGACCGATCCGGGCTCAGGAGACGACGCGTCGTCCGATCGGGGCTCAGGATGCGGCACGCGCACCGATCGGGGCTCGGAGACGGCGCGTAAAACGATCGGAGCTTAGGAGACGGCGCGTGTACCTATCGGGGCTCACGAGACAGCGTGTGGGCCTATTGGGGCTCAGGTGACGACGCGTTTACGGATCGGGGATCAGGAGACGACGCGTGGAACGATCCGGGCTCAGGAGACGGAGCGTGGACCGATCGGGGCTTGGGGACGGCGCGTGGAACGATCGGGGTTCAGGAGACAGCGCGTGGACCGATCGAGGCTCGGAGACGACGCGTGTGCGGATCGGGGATTCGAGAACGACGGGTGGACCGATCCGGGCTCAGGAGACGACGCGTCGTCCGATCGGGGCTCAGGATGCGGCGCGTGGACCGATTGGAGCTCGGAGACGACGCGTGGACCGACTGGGGCTCAGGCGGTTGCGCGTGGACCAATTGGGGTTCGGCGACGGCGCGTGGACCGATCGCGAATCGGAGACGGCGCGTTAACCGATAGGGGCTTAGGAGACGATGCATGAACCGATCGGGGCTCGGAGACGGCGAGTGGACCCATCGGGGCTCGGAGACGACGCGTGTACGGATCGGGGATTCGAGGACGACGGGTGGACCGATCCGAGCTCAGGAGACGACGCGTCGTCCGATCGGGGCTCAGGATGCGGCGCGTGGACCCATCGGGGCTCGGAGACGGCACGTGGACCGATCAAGGCTTAGGACACGACGCGTTGACCGATCGGGACTCAGGAGGCGGCGCGTGGACCGATCGGGGATCAGGAACCGGTCCGTGGAGCGATCGGGGCTTAGGAGATGGCACGTGGACTGATCGGGGCTCGGGAAGCGGCGCCTGAACCGATCGTGGCTCGGAGACGGCGCGTGGAGGCATCGGGGCTTAGAAGACGACGCATGGACCAATCAGGTCTCAGGAAACGGCGCGTGGACAGGTCGGGGCTTAGGAGACGACGCCTGGACCGATCGGGGCTTAGGAGGCGGCGTGTGGAACGATCGGGGGTCAGGAGACGGCGCGTGCACCGATCGGCGCTCGGAGACGGCGCGTGGAGCGGTCGGGGCTGAGGAGACGACGCGTGGATCGATCGGGGCTCAGGAGACGACGCGTCGACCGATCGGGGCTGAGGAGAAGACGCGTGGACCGATCGGGGATCGGAGACGGCGCGAGGAGGCATCTGGGCTTCGAAGACGACGCGTGGATCGATCGGGGCTCGGAGACGGCGCGTGAACCGACCGGAGCTCAGGAGGCCGCGCGTGGACCGACCGAGGCTCCGCGATGGCGCGTGGACCGATCGAGGCTCGGAGACGACGCGTGTACGGATCGGGGCTTAGGAGACGATGCGTGAACCGATCGGGGCTCAGGAGACGCCGCGTGGACCGATCGGGGCTCGGAGACGGCGCGTGGAACGATCGGGGCTCAGGAGACGGCGCGTGAAATGATCGGCGCTCTGAGACGGCGCGTGGACCGATTGTGGCTTACGAGATGGCGCGTGGATCGATCGGGGCTCGAAGACGACGCGAGGACCGATCGGGGCTCGGAGACAGTGCGTGGACCGACTGGGGCTCAGGCGGTTGCGCGTGGACCAATTGGGGTTCGGCGACGGCGCGTTGACCGATCGGGGCTCGGAGACGGCGCGTTAACCGATTGGGGCTTAGGAGACGATGCGTGGTCCGATCGGGGCTCAGGAGCCTCGCGTGGATCGATCGGGGCTCCGGAGGCGCCGCGTTGACCCATGGGGATCAGGAGACAGTGCGTGGACAGATCGGGGCTCGGAGACGGCGCGTGGACCGATCGGGGCTCGGGGACGGCGCGTTAACCGATTGGGGCTTAGGAGACCATGCGTTGACCGATCGGGGCTAGAAGACGGCGCGTGGACCGATCGGGTCTCAGGAGGCCGCGCGTGGACAGATCATGACTCGGCGACGGCGCGTGGACCGATCGGGGCTCGGAGACGACGCGTGGACCGATCGAGGTTCGGCGACAGCGCGTGAACCGACTGGATCTCAGGCGGTTGCGCGTGGACCAATTGGGATTCGGCGACGGCGCGTGCACCGATCCGGGCTCAGGAGACGGCGCGTAAACCGATCGGGGCTCGGAGACGGCGCGTGGAGCGATCGGGGCTCAGGAGACGGCGCGTGAACCGATCGGCGCACGGAGACGGCGCGTGGACCGACTGGGGCTCAGGCGGTTTCGCGTGGACCAATTGGGGTTCGGCGACGGCGCGTGCACCGATCCGGGCTCAGGAGACGGCGCGTGAACCGATCGCGGCTCGGAGACGGCGCGTGGAGCGATCGGGGCTCAGGAGACGGCGAGTGAACCGATCGGCGCACGGAGACGGCGCGTGGACCGATCGGGGCTCAGGAGGATACGCCTGGACCGATCGGGGTTCGGCGACGGCGCGTGGACCGATCGGGGCTCAGGAGACGGTGCGTGAACCGATTGGGGCTCGGATACGGCGCGTGAACCAACCGGGGCTCAGGAGGCCGCGCGCGGACCGATCGCGGCTCGTGCGACGGCGCGTGCACCGATCGGCGCTCGGAGAGGGCGCTGACCGATCGTGGCTTAGAAGAAGGCGCGTGGAACGATCGGGGCTCGCAGACGGCGCGTGGAACGATCGGGGCTCCGAGTCGGCGCGTTAACCGATCGGGGCTTAGGAGACGATGCGTGGACCGATCGGGGCTCGGAGACGGCGCGTGGACCGACCGGGGCTCAGGAGGATACGTCTGGACCGATCGGGGATCGGCGACGGCGCGTGGACCGATCGAGGCTCGGAGACGACGCGTGTACGGATCGAGGATTCGGGGACGACGCGTGGAACGATCCGGGCTCAGAAGACGGCGCGTGGACCGATCGGGGCTCGGAGACGGCGCGTGGAACGATCGGGGCTCAGGTGACGGCGCGTGAACCGATCCGCGCTCGGAGACGGCGCGTGGACCGATCGGGGCTTAGGAGAAGGCGCTTGGACCGATCGGGGCTTAGGAGACGGCGCGTGGGCCGATCGGAGCTCGAAGACGGCGCGTGGAATGATCCGGGCTCAGGAGACGGCGCGTGAACCGATCGGCACTCGGAGACGGCGCGTGGGCCGTGCAGGGCTTAGGAGACGACGCGTCGACCGATCGGGGCACAGGAGACGGCGCGTGAGCCGGTCGGGGCTTAGGAGACGACGCCTGGACCGATCGAGGTTTAGGGGGCGGCGTGTGGAACGATCGGGGCTCAGGAAACGGCCCGTGGAGCAATCGGGGCTCAGGAGACGGCCCGTGGACGGATCGGGGCTTAGGAGACGGCGCGTCGACCGATCGGGACTCAGGATGCGGCGCGTGGACCCATCGGGACTCGGAGACGGTCCGTGGAGCGATCGGGGCTTAGGAGACGGCGCGTGGACTGATCGGAGCTCGGGAAGCGGCGCCTGAACCGATCTGGCTCGGAGACGGCGCGTGCAGGCATCGGGGCTTAGAAGACGACGTATGGACCGTTCGGGGCTCAAGAAACGGCGTGTGGAGCGATCGGGGCTCAGGAGACGACGCGTCGACCGATCAGGGCTCAGGTGATGGCGCGTGGACCGACCGGGGCTCAGGAGACAGCGCGTGAAATGATCGGCGCTCGGAGATGGCGCGTGGACCGATTGGGGCTTAAGAGACGACGGGTGGACCGATCGGGGCTTAGGAGACGGTACGTGAATCGATCGGGGCACAGGAGACGGCGCGTGAGCCGGTCGGGGCTCGGAGACGGCGCGTGGACCGACCGGGGCTCGGTGACGACGCGATGACCGATCGGGGCTCGGAGACCACGCGTGGACCGACTGGGGCGCAGGCGGTTGTGCGTGGACCAATTGGGGTTCGGCGATGGCGCGTGGACCGATCGGGGCTCGGAGACGGCGCGTTAACCGATCGGGGCTTAGGAGACGACGCGTGGACCGATCGGGGCTTAGGAGACTACGCGTGTACCTATCGGGGATCAGGAGACAGCGCGTCGACCGATCGGGGCTCAGGAGGCGGCGCGTGGATCGATCGGGGCTCGGAGACGGCGCGTGGAACGATCGGGTCTCAGGAGACGGCGCGTGAAATGATCGGCGCTCGGAGACGCCGCGTGATCCGATTGGGGCTTAGGAGACGGCGCGGGGACCAATCGGGGCGCAGGAAGCGGCGCCTGGACCGATCGTGGCTCGGAGACGGCGCGTGGACCGATCGGGGCTCAAGAAACGGCGTGTGGAGCGATCGGGGCTCGGAGACGACGCGTGGAGCGATAGGGGCTCAGGAGACGTCGCGTGGACCGGTCGGGGCTTAGGAGACTCGCGTGGACCGATTGGACTCAGGCGGTTGCGCGTGGATCAATTGGGGTTCGGCGACGGCGCGTGGACCGATCGCGGCGCGGAGACGGCGCGTAAACCGATCGGGGCATAGGAGACGATGCGTGGACCTATCATGGCTCGGCGACGGCGCGTGGACCGATCGGGGTTTGGATACGACGCGTGGACCGATCGGGGCTCGGAGACAGCGCGTGGACCAACCGGGGCTCAGGCGGTTGAGCGTGGACCAATTGGGATTCGGCAACGGCGCGTGGACCGATCCGGGCTCAGGAGACGGCGCGTGGACCGATCGGGGCTCGGAGACGGCGCGTGGAGCGATCGGGGCTCAGGAGACGGCGCGTGAACCGATCGGCGCTCGGAGACGGCGCGTGGACCGATCGGGGCTTAGGAGACGGCGCGTGGACCGATCGGGGCTCGGAGACATCGCGTGGAATGATCGGGGCTCAGGAGACGGCGCGTGAACCGTTCGGCGCTCGGAGACGGCGCGTGGACGGATCAGGGCTCAGGAGACGGCGCGTGAACCAATCGGCGCCCGGAGACGGCGCGTGGACCGATCGGGGCTTAGGAGACGGCGAGTGCACCGATCGGGGCCCGGAGACGGGTCGTGGACAGATTGGGCCTTAGGAGACGGCGCGTGGACCGATCGGGGCTGGGAGACGGCACGTGGACCAATAGGGGTTTAGGAGACGGCGCGTGGACCGATCGGGGCTTAGGAGACGACGCGTCGACCGATCGCGGCTTAGGAGGCGGCGCGTGGGCCGATCGGAGCTCGGAGACGGCGCGTGGAACGATCGGGGCTCAGGAGACGGCGCGTGAACCGATCGGCGCTCGGAGACGGCACGTGGACCGATCGGGGCTTAGGGGACGGCGCGTGGACCGATCGGTGCTCGGAGACGATGCGTGGACCGATCGGGGCTCAGGAAAGGGCGTGTGGAGCGGTCGGGGCTCAGGAGACGATGCGTGGGTTGATCGGGGCTCAGAAGCCGACGCGACGACCGATCGGGGCTCAGGTGACGGCGCGTGGACCGACCGGGGCTCAGGAGGCGACGCGTAGACCCATCGGGGCTCGGAGACGGCGCGTGGAACGATCGGGGCTCAGGAGACGGCGCGTGGACCGATCGGGGCTCGGAGACGGAGCGTGGAGCGATCGGGGCTCAGGATACGGCGCGTGAACTAATCGTCGCTCGGAGACGGCGCGTGGATCGATCGGGGCTGAGGAGAAGGCGCGTGGTCCGATCGGGGCTTAAGAGACGGCGCGTGGACCGATCGGACCTCGGAGATGGCGCGTGGAATGATCGGGGATTCGGCGATGACGCGTGGACCGATCCGGGCTCAGGAGACGGCGCGTGAAACGATCGGGGTTCAGGAGACGGCGCGTGGACCGATCGGGGCTTAGGAGAAGGCGCGTGGACCGATAGGGGCTTAGGAGACGGCGCGTGGACCGATCGGCGCTCGGAGACGGCGCGTGGACCGATCGGGGCTCAGAAGACGACGCGTCGACCGATCGGGGCTCAGGTGACGGCGCGCGGACCGACCGGGGCTCAGGAGACGGCGCGTGAAATGATCGGCGCTCGGAGAGGGCGCGTGGCCCGATTGGGGCTTAAGAGACGACGGGTGAACCGATCGGGGCTTAGGAGCCGACGCATGGACCCATCGGGGTTCGGAGACGTTGCGTGGAACGATCGGGGCTCAGGAGACGGCGCGTGAACCGATCGGCCCTTGGAGACGGTGCGAGGAGGCGTCTGGGGTTAGAAGACGACGCGTGGACCGATCGGGGCTCAGGCAACGGCGCGTTAACCGATTGGGGCTTAGGAGACGATGGCTGGTCCGATCGGGGCTCAGGAGCCTCGCGTGGATCGATCCGGGCTCCGGAGGCGCCGCGTTGACCCATAGGGATCAGGAGACAGTGCGTGGACCGATCGGGGCTCGGAGACGGCGCGTGGACCGATCGGGGCTCGGAGACGGCGTGTGTAACGATCGGGGCTCAGGAGACGGCACGTGGACCCATCGGGGCTTAGGAGCCTCGCGTGGATCGATCGGGGCCCCGGAGGCGCCGCGTGGACCCATGGGCATCAGGAGACAGTGCGTGGACCGATCGGGGCTCGGAGACGGCGCGTGGACCGATCGGGGCTTAGGAGACGACGCGTGGACCGATTGGGGTGTAGGCGACGACGCGATTACCTATCGGGGCTCAGGAGACAGCGCGTGAAATGATCGGCGCTCGGAGAGGGCGCGTGGACCGATCGGGGCTCGGCGATGGCCCGTGGGCCGATCAGGGCTCGGAGACGACGCGTGTACGGATCGAGGTTTGGAGACGGCGCGTGAACCGATCGGAGCTCGGACACGGCCCGTGGACGGATCAGGGCTTAGGAGACGGCGCGTGGACTATTTGGGGCTCAGGAGACGACGCGTGGACCGATCGGGGCTCGGAAACGACGCGTTAACCGAGCGGGGCTTAGGAGACTACGCGTGGACTGATCGGGGCTTAGAAGACGACGCGTGTACCTATCGGGGCTCAGGAGACAGCGCGTGGACCGATCAGGGCTCGGCGACTGCGCGTGGACGTATCGGGGCTCAGGAAACGGCGCGTGGACCGATCGGGGCTCGGAGACGACGCGTGTACGGATCGGGGATTCGGGGACGACGCGTGGAACGATCCGGGCTCAGGACACGGCGCGTGGACCGATCGGGGCTCAGGAGACGGCGCGTGAACCGATCGGCGCTCGGAGACGGCGCGTGGACCGATCGGGGCTTAGGGGACGGCGCGTGGACCGATCGGTGCTCGGAGACGATGCGTGGACCGATCGGGGCTCAGGAAAGGGCGTGTGGAGCGGTCGGGGCTCAGGAGACGACGCGTGGGTCGATCGGGGCTCAGAAGACGACGCGTTGACCGATCGGGGCTCAGGTGACGGCGCGCGGACCGACCGGGGCTCAGGAGACGGCGCGTGAAATGATAGGCGCTCGGAGAGGGCGCGTGGACCGATTGGGACTTAAGAGACGACGGGTGAACCGATCGGGGCTTAGGAGACGGCACGTGAATCGATCGGGGCTCAGGAGAAGTGGTGTGGACCGATCGGGGCTCAGGAGACGGCGCGTGAAATGATCGGCGCTCGGAGAGGGCGGGTGGACCAATCGGGGCTCGGCGATTGCGCGTGGACCGATCGCGGCTCGGCGATGGCGCATGGACCGATCGGGGCTCGGAGACGGCGCGTGGACCGATCGGGGCTTAGGAGAAGGCGCTTGGACCGATCGGGGCTTAGGAGACGGCGCGTGGGCCGATCGGAGCTCGGAGACGGCGCGTGGAACGATCGGGGCTCAGGAGACGGCGCGTGAACCGACCGGCGCTCGGAGACGGCGCGTGGACCGATCGGGGCTCAGAAGACGACGCGTCGACCGATCGGGGCTCAGGTGACGGCGCGCGGACCGACCGGGGCTCAGGAGACGGCGCGTGAAATGATCGGCGCTCGGAGAGGGCGCGTGGACCGATTGGGGCTTAAGAGACGACGGGTGAACCGATCGTGGCTTAGGAGATGGCACGTGAATCGATCGGGGCACAGGAGACGGCGCGTGCACCGGTCGGGGCTTAGGAGACGACGCGTCGACAGATCGGGGCTCAGGAGAAGGGGTGTGGACCGATCGGGTCTCGGCGATGGCGCGTGGACCGATCAGGGCTCGGAGACGACGCGTGGACCGATCGGAGCTCGGACACGGCCCGTGGACGGATCGGGGCTTAGGAGACGGCGCATGGACTAATTGGGGCTCAGGAGACGACGCGAGGACCGATCGGGGCTCGGAGACGGCGCTTCGAATGATCGGGGCTCGGAGACGACGCGTGGACCGATCGGGGCTTAGGAGAAGGCGCTTGGACCGATCGGGGCTTAGGAGACGGCGCGTGGGCCGATCGGAGCTCGGAGACGGCGCGTGGAACGATCGGGGCTCAGGAGACGGCGCGTGAACCGATCGGCGCTCGGAGACGGTGTGTGGACCGATCGGGGCTTAGGGGACGGCGCGTGGACCGATCGGTGCTCGGAGACGATGCGTGGACCGATCGGGGCTCAGGAAAGGGCGTGTGGAGCGGTCGGGGCTCAGGAGACGACGCGTGGGTCGATCGGGGCTCAGAAGACGACGCGTCGACCGATCGGGGCTCAGGTGACGGCGCGCGGACCGACCGGGGCTCAGGAGACGGCGCGTGAAATGATTGGCGCTCGGAGAGGGCGCGTGGACCGATCGGGGCTCGGCGATGGCGCGTGGACCGATTGGGGCTCGGCGATGGCGCGTGGACCGATCAGCGCTCGGAGACGACGCGTGTACGGATCGAGGTTTGGAGAAGGCGCGTGAACCGATCGGAGCTCGGACACGGCCCGTGGACGGATCAGGGCTTAGGAGACGGCGCGTGGACTAATTGGGGCTCAGGAGACGACGCGTGGACCGATCGGGGCGCGGGAACGACGCGTTAACCGAGCAGGGCTTAGGAGACGGCGCGTGCACCGGTCGGGGCTTACGAGACGACGCGTCGACAGATCGGGGCTCAGGCGAAGGGGTGTGGACAGATCGGGGCTCAGGAGACGGCGCGTGGACCGATTGGGGCTTGCCGATGACGCGTGGACCGATCGGGGCTCGGCGATGGCGCGTGGACCGATCAGGGCTCAGGAGGCTGCGCGAGGACCCTTCGGGGCTCACAGAAGGCACGAGGACCGATCAGGGCTTAGGAGACGACGCGTGGACCGATCGGGGCTCGGAGACGGCGCGTGGATGGACCGTGGCTTAGAATGCGGCACGCGGACCGATCGGGGCTCGGAGACGGCGCGTGGACCGATCGGGGCTCGGAGACGGCGCGTGGACAGATCGGGGCTCAGGAGACCGCGCGTGGACCGATCGGGGCTCGGCGACTGCGCGTGGACGTATCGGGGCTCAGGAGACGGCGCGTGGACGGATCGCGGCTCAGAAATAGCGCGTGAACCGACCGGGGCTTAGGAGGCTGCGCGTGGACCGATCGAGGCTCGGCGACGGCGCGTAGACCCATCGGGGCTCGGAGACGACGCGTGTACGGATCGGGGCTTGGTGACGGCGCGTTTACCGATCGCGGCTCGGAGACGGCCCATGGACAGATCGGGGCTTAGGAGACGGCGCGTGGGCCGAACGGGGCTCAGGAGACGGCGCGTGGACCGGTCGGGGCTTAGGAGACGACGCCTGGACAGATCGGGGCTTAGGAGGCGGCGTGTGGAACGATCGGTGCTCAGGAGACGGGGCGTGCACCAATCGGCGCTCGGAGACGGCGCGTGGAGCGATCGGGGCTCGGAGACGGCACGTGGAACGATCGGGGCTCAGGAGATGGTGCGTGGAGGCATGGGGGCTTAGAAGACGACGCATGGACCGAGCGAGGCTCAGGACACGGCGCGAGGAGCGATCGGGGCTCAGGAGAAGTCGCGTCAATTGATCGGGGCTCAGGAGACGACGCGGCGACAGATCGGGGCTTAGGAGAGAACGCGTGGCCCGATTGGGGCTTAGGAGACGGCGTGTGGACCGATCGGGGCTTAGGAGACGGCACGTGAATCGATCGGTGCACATGAGATGGCGGGTGAACCGGTCGGGTCTTAGGAGACGACGCGTCGACCGATCGGGGCTCAGGGGAAGGGGTGTGGACCGATCGGGGCTCAGAAGACGGCGCCTGGACCGACCGAGGCTCGGCGACTGCGCGTGGACGGATCGGGGCTCAGGAGACGGCGCGTAGACCGATCGGGGCTCGTAAATGACGCGACAACCGATCGGGGCTTAGGAGACGATGCGGGGATCGATCGGGGCTCGGCAACTGCGCGTGGACCGACTGGAGATCAGGAGGTTGCTCGTGGACCAATTGGGGTTCGGGCGACGGCGCGTGGACCAATTGGGGTTCGGGCGACGGCGCATGGACCAATCGGGGCTCGGAAACGGCACCTGGACCGATCGGAGCTCGGAGACGACGGGTGGAGCGGTCGGGGCTCAGGAGAAGACGCGTGGATCGATCGGGGCTCAGGAGACGACGCGTCGACGGATCGGCGCTTAGGAGACGACGCGTGGACCGATCGGGGCTTAGGAGACAACGCATGGACCGATCGGGGCTCAGGAGACGGCGCGTGGACCGATCGGCGCTCGGAGACGGCGCGTGGATCGATCGGGGATCGGGGACGGCGCGTGGAACGATCGCGGCTCGGAGTCGACGCGTTAGCCGATCGGGGCTTAGGAGACGATGCGTGGACCGATCGGGGCTCGGAGACGGCGCGTGAACCGACCGGGGTCAGGAGACGGCGCGTGGACCGATCGGGGCTCGCAGACGGCACGATAACCGATCGGGGCTTAGGAGACGATACGTGGACCGATCGGGCTCGGAGCCGGCGCGTGAACCGATCGGGGTTCAGGAGACGGCGCGTGGATCGATTGGGGCTTGGATACGGCGCAAGCCGCGACCAGGGCTCAGGAGGCCGCGCGTGGACCGATCATGGCTCGGCGACGGCGCGTGGACCGACCGAGGCTCGGAGACGGCGCGTGGAATGATCGGGGCTCAGGAGACGGCGCGTGAACCGATCGGCGCTCGGAGACGGCACGTGGACCGATCGGGGCTTAGGAGACGGCGCGTAGACCAATAGGAGATCAGGAGAGGACGCGTGGACCGATAGGGCTCTGGAAGCGGCGCACGAACCGATCGTGGCTCGGAGACGGCGCGTGGAGGCATCGGGGCTTTGAAGACGACGCGTGGACCGAACGGTGCTCAGAAAACGGGGCCTGGAGCGATCGGGGCTCAGGAGACAGCGAGTGGACCGATTGGGACTCACGAGACGGCGCAGGGACCGATAGGGGCTCGGAGACGGCGCGTGGAACGATCGGGGCTCAGGAGACGGCGCGTTAACCGATTGGGGCTTAGGAGACTATGCGTGGACCGATCGGGGCTCAGGAGACGGCGCGTGGACCGATCGGGGCTCAGGAGACGTCGCGTGGACCGATTGGGGCTCGGATACGGCGCGTGAACGAATCGGGGCTCAGGAGGCCGCGCGTGCACCGACCGCGGCTCGGCGACGGCGCGTGGACCGATCGGGGCTCAGGAGGCCGCGCGTGGACCGATCATGGCTCGGCGACGGCGCGTGGACCGATCGGGGCTCGGAGACGACGCGTGGACCGATCTGGGTTCGGCGACAGCGCGTGAACCGACTGGGGCTCAGGCGGTTGCGCGTGGACCAATTGGGGTTCGGCGACGGCGCGTGGACCGTTCGGGGCTCGGAGACGGCGCGTTAACCGGTCGGGGCTTAGGAGACTATGCGTGGACCGATCGGGGCTCAGGAGACGGCGCGTGGACCGATCGGCGCTCGGCGATGACGCGTGGACCGATCAGGGCTCGGAGACGACGCGTGTACGGATCGAGGTTTGGAGACGGTGCGTGAACCGATCGGAGCTCGGACACGGCCCGTGGACGGATCAGGGCTTAGGAGACGGCGCGCGGACTAATTGGGGCTCAGGGGACGACGCGTGGACCGATCGGGGCTCGGAAACGACGCGTTAACCGAGCAGGGCTTAGGAGACGACGCGTGGACCGATCGGGGCGTAGGAGACGTCGCGTGTACCTATCGGGGCTCACGAGACAGAGTGTGGACCGATCATGGGCTCAGGAGACGGCGCGTGGATCGATCGGGGCTCGGAGACGAAGCGTGGGTCGATCGGGGCTCAGAAGACGACGCGTCGACCGATCGGGGCTCAGGTGACGGCGCGCGGACCGACCGGGGCTCAGGAGACGGCGCGTGGACACATCGGGGCTCGGAGACGGCACGTGGACCGATCAGGGCTTAGGAGCCTCGCGTGGACCGATCGGGGCTCGGAGACGGCGCGTGGACCGATCGGGACTTAGGAGTGTGACATCCAGAGTGAATGTACATAAATATTTATTAATTTCCCTATTTTTTGCCTACGCCAAGCGTAATAGCACGGGATTGGGAAGAGAAGAGTATTTTGTACGGAATTGAATTAAGAATAATTCCAAGAAATTACGTAACAAAAATATAACTACTATTTATTTAACGATATCCAAAAGTTCTGTTGAAATTTAAAGTGATTTCTGTTTGACATTTCGAGCACGGTTTACAGTAGTTGCCTTACTTGGATATGAAGTTGTTGTTGTTGTATTGTTGTTGAATCGTTGTCGGTTGGTGTCGATTGATAAAATTGTTGTTGTGTTTTGTTCTGTTGTTGTATGTTGAGTTGTTATTGAAGTGCACTGAATTATCTGACTAACTATAATAGTGTTTTACGATAAAAGAAGTTATTGATAATCAGAGCCAGAAAGGAATGAATACGAGAACTAGATATGGAAATACTGATTGCTGACTCTGTTGACTGGCTGGAGAAGACTGACTAAAAATTATTCCCTATTGAAAGACAGCGATGTTCTAACAGATTTGGAAGTGCTTATAGTAGGGAGGTTCGCATTCTTATTCGTTAAAATTCTTAACATCTATGAAGGGATCATTACTATGATTGGAGGGTTGAGAATTCGGAGGGATGCTAAGATCGTGGGTGGAAGGGATATGTTGTTCTGGGAAAGTAAATGTTATGTAAAACATAAATAAAAGGAATCGGATTACGTCGACGGTCAATAGCCATATGGTTCGTGTTCGTCTTATCCTAGAAAAGACATAAATTTACCGTCCTTTTTCTCGATGCGAAAAAGGGCCTCTCGATAAACATAAGAAATCGACGGGGTACAGCCATGTGCCCCCGCTAGCACTTATCTCGGAAAGCGATAAAATTACGGTCGCTTTCCTGACGGGAAAATCAACTCTCAAAAATACATATGTGCCTAAGAATAATGAAAAGAAATATTAAACTACATCTACGCGGATGTTACAGGAGACGACGCCTGGACCGATCGGGGTGTAGGCGACGACGCGTGTACCTATCGGGGCTCAGGACACGGCGCGTGAAATGATCGGCGCTCGGAAAGGGCGCGTGGACCGATTGGGACTTAAGAGACGACGGGTGAACCGATCGGGGCTTAGGAGACGGCACGTGAATCGATCGGAGCACAGGAGACGGCGCGTGCACCGGTCGGGGCTTAGGAGACGACGCGTCGACGGATCGGGGCTCGGAAACGACGCGTTAACCGAGCGGGGCTTAGGAGACTACGCGTGGACCGATCGGGGCTTAGAAGACGACGCGTGTACCTATCGGGGCTCAGGAGACAGCGCGTGGACCGATCAGGGCCCGGCGACTGCGCGTGGACGTATCGGGGCTCAGGAAACGGCGCGTGGACCGATCGTGGCTCGGGGACGGCGCGTTAACCGATTGGGGCTTAGGAGACCATGCGTGGACCGATCGGGGCTCGAAGACGGCGCGTGGACCGATCGGGGCTCGGAGACGACGCATGGACCGATCCGGGCTCAGGAGACGGCGCGTGGAGCGGTCGGGGCTCAGGGGAAGACCCGTGGATCGATCGGGGCTCAGGAGACGACGCGTCGACCGATCGGGGCTCAGGAGGCTGCGCGTGGTCCCTTCGGGGCTCGCAGAAGGCCCGAGGACCGATCAGGGCTTAGGAGACGACGCGTGGACCGATCGGGGCTCGGAGACGGCGCGTGGATGGACCGTGGCTTAGAATGCGGCACGCGGACCGATCGGGGCTCGGAGACGACATGTGGATCGATCGTGGCTCAGGAGACGGCGCGTGGACCGATGGGGATCAGGAGGCGGTGCGTGGACCGATCGGGGCACGAAGGCGGCGCGTGGACCGATCGGGGCGTAGGAGACGACGCGTGTACCTATCGGGGACCAGAAGACAGCGAGTGGACCGATTGGGGCTCAGGAGACGGCGCGTGGACCGATCAGGGCTCGGAGACGGCGCGTGGACCGATCGGGGCTCGGAGACGGCGCGTGGACAGATCGGGAATCAGGAGACAGCGCGTGGACCGATCGGGGCTCGGCGACTGCGCGTGGACGTATCGGGGCTCAGGAGACGGCGCGTGGACCGATCGCGGCTCGGAGATAGCGCGTGAACCGACCGGGGCTTAGGAGGCTGCGCGTGGACCAATCGAGGCTCGGCGACGGCGCGTGGACCCATCGGGGCTCGGAGACGACGCGTGTACGGATCGGGGCTTGGTGACGGCGCGTTTACCGATCGCGGCTCTGAAACGGCCCATGGACAGATCGGGGCTTAGGAGACGGCGCGTGGGCCGAACGGGGCTCAGGAGACGGCGCGTGGACCGGTCGGGGCTTAGGAGACGGCGCGTGGAGCGATCGGGGCTCAGGAGACGGCGCGTGAACCAATCGGCGCTCCGAGACGGCGCGTGCACCAATCGGCGCTCGGAGACGGCGCGTGGAGCGATCGGGGCTCGGAGACGGCACCTGGAACGATCGGGGCTCAGGAGATGGTGCGTGGAGGCATGGGGGCTTAGAAGACGACGCATGGACCGAGCGAGGCTCAGGAGACGGCGCGAGGAGCGATCGGGGTTCAGGAGAAGTCGCGTCAATTGATCGGGGCTCAGGAGACGACGCGGCGACAGATCGGGGCTTAGGAGACAACGCGTGGCCCGATTGGGGCTTAGGAGACGGCGTGTGGACCGATCGGGGCTTAGGAGACGGCACGTGAATCGATCGGTGCACAGGAGATGGCGGGTGAACCGGTCGGGTCTTAGGAGACGACGCGTCGACCGATCGGGGCTCAGGGGAAGGGGTGTGGACCTCTCCGGGCTCAGAAGACGGCGCCTGGACCGATCGGGGCTTAGGAGCCGACGCGTGAACTGACGGGGGCTCAGGAGACTGCGCATGAACCGATCGGGGCTCGGCGACTGCGCGTTGACGGATCGGGGCTCAGGAGACGGCACGTGGACCGATCGGGGGTCGGAGACGGCGCGTTAACCGATCACGGCTTAGGAGACGACGCGTGGACCGATCGGGGCTTAGGAGACGACGCGTAGACCGATGGGGGCTCGGAGACGGCGCGTGGACCGATGGGGGCTCGGAGACGGCGCGTGGACCGATCGGGGCTCAGGAGACGGCGCGTGAACCAATCGGCGCTTCGATACGGCGCGTGGACCGATAGGGGCTTAGGAGACGGCGCGTGGACCGATCGGGGCTCAGGAGACGGCGCGTGGACCCATCAAGGCTCGGAGACGACGCGTGGAACGATCGGGGCTCAGGAGACGGCGCGTGGACCGATCGGGGCTCGGAGACGGCGCGTGGACCGATCGGAGCTTAGGAGACGACGCGTGGAACGATCGTGGCTCGGAGACGGTGCGAGGAGGCATCTGGGCTTAGAAGAAGACGCGTGGACCGATTGGGGCTCGTAGAGGACGCGTGGAGCGATCGGGGCTCAGGAGTTGGTTCGTGGAGCGAACGGTGCTTCGGAGACGGCGCGTGGACCGATCGGGGCTTAGGAGAAGGCGCGTGGACCGATCGGGGCTCAGGAAGCGGCGCACGGACCAATCGTGGCTCGGAGACGGCGCGTGGAGGCATCGGGGCTTTGAAGACGACGGGTGGACCGATCGGGGCTCGGAGACGACGCGTGGACCGATCGGGGCTCCGGAGACGACGCGTCGGCGGATCGGGGTTTAGGAGACGACGCGTGGACCGATCGGGGCTTAGGAGCCGACGCGTGAACCAATCCGAGCTTAGGAGATGACGCGTGGACCGATCGGGGTTTGGGAGAAGGCGCTTGGACCGATCGGGGCTCAGGAGACGGCGAGTGGACCGATCGGGGCTCGGAGACTCGCGTGAATTGATCGAGGCTCAGGAGGCGACGCGTGGACCCTTCGGGGCTTGGACATGGCGCGTGGACCGATCGGGGCTTAGGAGACGACGCGTGGAACGATCGGGGCTCAGGAGACTCGCGTGAATTGATCGGGGCTCAGGAGTCGACGCGTGGACCCTTCGGCGCTCGGAGACGGCGCGTCGACCGATCGGGGTTCGGAGACGGCGCGTGGACCGATCGGGGCTTAGGAGAAGGCGCGTGGACCGATCGGGGCTCAGGAAGCGGCGCACGGACCAATCGTGGCTCGGAGACGGCGCGTGGAGGCATCGGGGCTTTGAAGACGACGGGTGGACCGATCGGGGCTCGGAGACGACGCGTGGACCGATCGGGGCTCCGGAGACGACGCGTCGGCGGATCGGGGTTTAGGAGACGACGCGTGGACCGATCGGGGCTTAGGAGCCGACGCGTGAACCAATCCGAGCTTAGGAGATGACGCGTGGACCGATCGGGGTTTGGGAGAAGGCGCTTGGACCGATCGGGGCTCAGGAGACGGCGAGTGGACCGATCGGGGCTCGGAGACTCGCGTGAATTAATCGAGGCTCAGGAGGCGACGCGTGGACCCTTCGGGGCTTGGACATGGCGCGTGGACCGATCGGGGCTTAGGAGACGACGCGTGGAACGATCGGGGCTCAGGAGACTTGCGTGAATTGATCGGGGCTCAGGAGTCGACGCGTGGACCCTTCGGCGCTCGGAGACGGCGCGTCGACCGATCGGGGTTCGGAGACGGCGCGTGGACCGTCTGGGGCTTAGGAGACGATGCGTCGACCGATCGGGCTTCGGAGACAGCGCGTGGACCGTCTGGGGCTTAGGAGACGATGCGTGGACCGATCGGCGCTCGGAGACGGCGCGTCGACCGATCGGGGTTCGGGGACGGCATGTGGACCGTCTGGGGCTTAGGAGACGATGCGTGGACCGATCGGGGCTCAGGAGACTGCGCGTGGACGGATCGGGGCTCAGGAGACGGCGCGTGGATCGATCGGAGCTTAGAAGACGACGTCTAGACCGATTGGGGCTCAGGAGACAGCGCGTGGACTGATCGGGGCTCGGAGACGGCGCGTTAACCGATCGGCGCTCGGAGACAGCGTGTGGACCGATCGGGGCTCAGATGACGGTGCGCGGACCGACCGGGGCTCAGGAGACTCGCGTGGATCGATCGGGGCTCCGGAGACGCCTCGTGGAGCGATGGGGATCAGGAGACGGTGCGAGGACCGATCGGGGCTCGGAGACGGCGCGTGGACCGATCGGGGCTTAGGAGACGACGCGTGGACCGATCGGGGCGTAGGACGCGACGCGTGTACCTATCGGGGCTGACGAGACAGCGTGTGGACCGATTGGGGCTCAGGAGACGGCGCCTGGACCGATCGGGGCTCGGAGACGGCGCGTGGAACGATCAGGGCTCGGAGACGACGCGTGGACCGATCAGGGCTCGGAGACAGCGCGTGGACGGATTGGAGCTCGGATACGGCGCGTGAACCAATCGGGGCTCAGGAGGCCGCGCGTGGACCGATCGCGGCTCGGCGACGGCGCGTGGACCAATCGGGTCTCAGGAGGCCGCGCGTGGACAGATCATGACTCGGCGACGGCGCGTGGACCGATCGGGGCTTAGGAGACGGCGCGTGGACCGATCGGGGCTCGGAGACGGTGCGAGGAACGATTGGGGCTCAGGAGACGGCGCGTGGACCGATTGGGGCTCGGATACGGCGCGTGCGCCGACCGGGGCTCAGGAGGCCGCGCGTGGACCGATCGCGCCTCGGCGACGGCGGGTGGACCGATCGGGGCTGAGGAGGCCGCGCGTGGACCGATCATCGCTCGGCAACGGCGCGTGGACCGATCGGGGCTCGGAGACGACGCGTGGACCGATCGGTGCTCGGAGACAGCGCGTGGACCGACTGGGGGTCGGAGACGGCGCGTGGACCGATCGTGGCTTAGGAGAAGGCGCGTGGAATGATCGGGGCTCAGGAGACGGCGCGTTGACCGATCGTGGCTCGGAGACGGCGCGTGAAGGCATCGGGGCTAAGAAGACGACGCATCGACCGAGCCGGGTGCAGGAGCCGGTGCGAGGAGCGATCCGGGCTCAGGAGAAGACGCGTCAATTGATCGGGGCTCAGGAGACGACGCGGCGACGGATCGGGGCTCGGAGACGGCGCGTGGACATATCGGGGCTTAGGAGACGACGCGTGGACTGATCGGGGCTCAGGAGACGGCGCGTGGACCGATCATGGCTCGGCGACGGCGCGTGGACCGATCGGGGCTCGGAGACGACGCGTGGACCGATCGGGGCTTAGGAGCCGGCGCGTGAACCGACGGGGGCTCAGGAGACCGCGCATGAACCGATCGGGGCTCGGCGACTGTGGGTGGACGGATCGGGGCTCAGGAGACGGCGCGTGGACCGAACGGGGGTCGGAGACGGCGCGTTAACCCATCACGGCTTAGGAGACGACGCGTGGACCGATCGGGGCTTAGGAGACGACGCGTGGACCGATCGGGGCTCAGGAGCCGGCGCGTGAACCGACGGGGGCTCAGGAGACCGCGCATGAACCGATCGGGGCTCGGCGACTGTGCGTGGACGGATCGGGGCTCAGGAGACGGCGCGTCGACCGATCGGGGCTCGGAGACGGTACATGGACCGATCGGGGCTCGGAGACGGCGCGTGGACCGACCGGGGCTCAGGAGGCCGCGCGTGGACCGATCGGGGCTCGGCGACGGCGCGTGGACCGATCGAGGCTCGGAGACGACGCGTGTACGGATCGGGGCTTTGAAGACGACGCGTGGACCGATCGGAGCTCAGGAAACGGCGTGTGGAGCGATCGGGGCTCAGGAGACGACGCGTGGATCGATCGGGGCTCAGGAGACGACGCGTCGACCGATCGGGGCTTGGAGACGGCGCGTGGACCGATCGGGGCTTAGGAGACGACGCGTGGACCGATCGGGGCTCAGGAGACAGCGTGTGGACCGATTGGGGCTCAGGAGACGGCGCGTGGACCGAGCGGGGCTCAGGAGGCCGCGAGTGGACCGATCATGGCTCGGCAACGGCGCGTGGACCGATCGGGGCTCGGAGACGGCGCGTGGACCGATCGGTGCTCGGAGACAGCGCGTGGACCGACTGGGGCTCGGAGACGGCGCGTGGACCGATCGTGGCTTAGGAGAACGCGCGTGGAACGATCGGGGCTCAGGAGACGGCGCGTGGAACGATCGGGGCTCGGAGACGGCGCGTTCACCGGTCGGGGCTTAGGACACGACGTGTCGACCGATCGGGGCTCAGGAGAAGGGGCGTGGGCCGATCGGGGCTCGGAGACTGCGCGTGTACTGATCGGGGCGCAGGAGGCCGCGTGTGGAGCGATCATGGCTCGGAGACGGCGCGTGACCGATCGGGGCTCGGAGACGACGCGTGGACCGATCGGGGCTCAGGAGACGACGCGTCGGCGGATCGGGGCTTACGAGACGGCGCGTCGACCGATCGGGGCTTAGGAGACGACGCGTGGAACGATCGGGGCTTGGGAGACGGCGCGTGGACCGATCGAGGCTCGGAGACGACGCGTGTACGGATCGGGGCTTTGAAGACGACGCGTGGACCGATCGGAGCTCAGGAAACGGCGTGTGGAGCGATCGGGGCTCAGGAGACGACGCGTGGATCGATCGGGGCTCAGGAGACGACGCGTCGACCGATCGGGGCTTGGAGACGGCGCGTGGACCGATCGGGGTTCAGGAGACAGCGTGTGGACCGATTGGGGCTCAGGAGACGGCGCGTGGACCGATCGGGGCTCGGAGACGGCGCGTGGAACGATCGGGGCTCAGGAGGCCGCGAGTGGACCGATCATGGCTCGGCAACGGCGCGTGGACCGATCGGGGCTCGGAGACGGCGCGTGGACCGATCGGTGCTCGGAGACAGATCGGGGCTTAGGAGACGACGCGTGGACCGATCGGGGCTTGGGAGACGGCGCGTGGACCGATCGAGGCTCGGAGACGACGCGTGTACGGATCGGGGCCTGAGCCGACGCGTGGACCGATCGGTGCTCGGAGACAGCGCGTGGACCGACTGGGGCTCGGAGACGGCGCGTGGACCGATCGTGGCTTAGGAGAAGGCGCGTGGAACGATCGGGGCTCAGGAGACGGCGCGTGGACCGATTGGGGCTTGGATACGGCGCGTGACGCGGCCGGGGCTCAGGAGGCCGCGCGTGGAGCGATCATGGCTCGGCGACGGCGCGTGGACCGATCGGGGCTCAGAGACGGTGCGAGGACCGACCGGGGCTCAGGAGACGGCGCGTGGACCGATCGGGGCTTAGGAAACGACGCGTGGACCGATCGGGGCGTAGGAGACGACGCGTCTACCTATCGGGGCCCACGAGACGGCGTGTGGACCGATCGGGGCTCAGGAGGCCGCGAGTGGACCGATCATGGCTCGGCAACGGCGCATGGACCGATCGGGGCTCGGAGACGGCGCGTGGACCGATCGGTGCTCGGAGACAGCGCGTGGACCGACTGGGGCTCGGAGACGGCGCGTGGACCGATCGTGGCTTAGGAGAACGCGCGTGGAACGATCGGGGCTCGGAGACGACGCGTGGACCGATCAGGGCTCGGAGACAGCGCGTGGACGGATTGGAGCTCGGATACGGCGCGTGAACCAATCGGGGCTCAGGAGGCCGCGCGTGGACCGATCGCGGCTCGGCGACGGCGCGTGGACCAATCGGGTCTCAGGAGGCCGCGCGTGGACAGATCATGACTCGGCGACGGCGCGTGGACCGATCGGGGCTTAGGAGACGGCGCGTGGACCGATCGGGGCTCGGAGACGGTGCGAGGAACGATTGGGGCTCAGGAGACGGCGCGTGGACCGATTGGGGCTCGGATACGGCGCGTGCGCCGACCGGGGCTCAGGAGGCCGCCCGTGGACCGATCGCGCCTCGGCGACGGCGGGTGGACCGATCGGGGCTGAGGAGGCCGCGCGTGGACCGATCATCGCTCGGCAACGGCGCGTGGACCGATCGGGGCTCGGAGACGACGCGTGGACCGATCGGTGCTCGGAGACAGCGCGTGGACCGACTGGGGGTCGGAGACGGCGCGTGGACCGATCGTGGCTTAGGAGAAGGCGCGTGGAATGATCGGGGCTCAGGAGACGGCGCGTTGACCGATCGTGGCTCGGAGACGGCGCGTGAAGGCATCGGGGCTAAGAAGACGACGCATCGACCGAGCCGGGTGCAGGAGCCGGTGCGAGGAGCGATCCGGGCTCAGGAGAAGACGCGTCAATTGATCGGGGCTCAGGAGACGACGCGGCGACGGATCGGGGCTCGGAGACGGCGCGTGGACCTATCGGGGCTTAGGAGACGACGCGTGGACTGATCGGGGCTCAGGAGACGGCGCGTGGACCGATCATGGCTCGGCGACGGCGCGTGGACCGATCGGGGCTCGGAGACGACGCGTGGACCGATCGGGGCTTAGGAGCCGGCGCGTGAACCGACGGGGGCTCAGGAGACCGCGCATGAACCGATCGGGGCTCGGCGACTGTGGGTGGACGGATCGGGGCTCAGGAGACGGCGCGTGGACCGAACGGGGGTCGGAGACGGCGCGTTAACCCATCACGGCTTAGGAGACGACGCGTGGACCGATCGGGGCTTAGGAGACGACGCGTGGACCGATCGGGGCTTAGGAGCCGGCGCGTGAACCGACGGGGGCTCAGGAGACCGCGCATGAACCGATCGGGGCTCGGCGACTGTGCGTGGACGGATCGGGGCTCAGGAGACGGCGCGTCGACCGATCGGGGCTCGGAGACGGTACATGGACCGATCGGGGCTCGGAGACGGCGCGTGGACCGACCGGGGCTCAGGAGGCCGCGCGTGGACCGATCGGGGCTCGGCGACGGCGCGTGGACCGATCGAGGCTCGGAGACGACGCGTGTACGGATCGGGGCTTTGAAGACGACGCGTGGACCGATCGGAGCTCAGGAAACGGCGTGTGGAGCGATCGGGGCTCAGGAGACGACGCGTGGATCGATCGGGGCTCAGGAGACGACGCGTCGACCGATCGGGGCTTGGAGACGGCGCGTGGACCGATCGGGGCTTAGGAGACGACGCGTGGACCGATCGGGGCTCAGGAGACAGCGTGTGGACCGATTGGGGCTCAGGAGACGGCGCGTGGACCGATCGGGGCTCGGAGACGGCGCGTGGAACGATCGGGGCTCAGGAGGCCGCGAGTGGACCGATCATGGCTCGGCAACGGCGCGTGGACCGATCGGGGCTCGGAGACGGCGCGTGGACCGATCGGTGCTCGGAGACAGCGCGTGGACCGACTGGGGCTCGGAGACGGCGCGTGGACCGATCGTGGCTTAGGAGAACGCGCGTGGAACGATCGGGGCTCAGGAGACGGCGCGTGGAACGATCGGGGCTCGGAGACGGCGCGTTCACCGGTCGGGGCTTAGGACACGACGTGTCGACCGATCGGGGCTCAGGAGAAGGGGCGTGGGCCGATCGGGGCTCGGAGACTGCGCGTGTACTGATCGGGGCGCAGGAGGCCGCGTGTGGAGCGATCATGGCTCGGTGACGGCGCGTGACCGATCGGGGCTCGGAGACGACGCGTGGACCGATCGGGGCTCAGGAGACGACGCGTCGGCGGATCGGGGCTTACGAGACGGCGCGTCGACCGATCGGGGCTTAGGAGACGACGCGTGGAACGATCGGGGCTTGGGAGACGGCGCGTGGACCGATCGAGGCTCGGAGACGACGCGTGTACGGATCGGGGCTTTGAAGACGACGCGTGGACCGATCGGAGCTCAGGAAACGGCGTGTGGAGCGATCGGGGCTCAGGAGACGACGCGTGGATCGATCGGGGCTCAGGAGACGACGCGTCGACCGATCGGGGCTTGGAGACGGCGCGTGGACCGATCGGGGTTCAGGAGACAGCGTGTGGACCGATTGGGGCTCAGGAGACGGCGCGTGGACCGATCGGGGCTCGGAGACGGCGCGTGGAACGATCGGGGCTCAGGAGGCCGCGAGTGGACCGATCATGGGTCGGCAACGGCGCGTGGACCGATCGGGGCTCGGAGACGGCGCGTGGACCGATCGGTGCTCGGAGACAGATCGGGGCTTAGGAGACGACGCGTGGACCGATCGGGGCTTGGGAGACGGCGCGTGGACCGATCGAGGCTCGGAGACGACGCGTGTACGGATCGGGGCCTGAGCCGACGCGTGGACCGATCGGTGCTCGGAGACAGCGCGTGGACCGACTGGGGCTCGGAGACGGCGCGTGGACCGATCGTGGCTTAGGAGAAGGCGCGTGGAACGATCGGGGCTCAGGAGACGGCGCGTGGACCGATTGGGGCTTGGATACGGCGCGTGACGCGGCCGGGGCTCAGGAGGCCGCGCGTGGAGCGATCATGGCTCGGCGACGGCGCGTGGACCGATCGGGGCTCAGAGACGGTGCGAGGACCGACCGGGGCTCAGGAGACGGCGCGTGGACCGATCGGGGCTTAGGAAACGACGCGTGGACCGATCGGGGCGTAGGAGACGACGCGTCTACCTATCGGGGCCCACGAGACGGCGTGTGGACCGATCGGGGCTCAGGAGGCCGCGAGTGGACCGATCATGGCTCGGCAACGGCGCGTGGACCGATCGGGGCTCGGAGACGGCGCGTGGACCGATCGGTGCTCGGAGACAGCGCGTGGACCGACTGGGGCTCGGAGACGGCGCGTGGACCGATCGTGGCTTAGGAGAACGCGCGTGGAACGATCGGGGCTCAGGAGACGGCGCGTGGAACGATCGGGGCTCGGAGACGGCGCGTTCACCGGTCGGGGCTTAGGACACGACGTGTCGACCGATCGGGGCTCAGAAGAAGGGGCGTGGGCCGATCGGGGCTCGGAGACTGCGCGTGTACTGATCGGGGCGCAGGAGGCCGCGTGTGGAGCCATCATGGCTCGGCGACGGCGCGTGGACCGATCGGGGCTCGAAGACGACGCGTGGACCGATCGGGGCTCAGGAGACGACGCGTCGGCGGATCGGGGTTACGGAGACGATGCGTGTACCGATCGGGGCTTAGGAGCCGACGCGTGAACCGATCGGGGCTCTGGAGACGACGCTTGGACCGATTGGGGCTTAGGCGTCGATGCGTGGACCGATCGGGGCTCGGAGACGGCGCGTGGAACGATCGGGGCTCAGGTGATGCCGCGTGAACCGATCGGCGCTCAGAGACGGCGCGTGGACCGATCGGCGCTCAGAGACGGCGCGTGGACCGATCGGGGATTGGGAGAAGGAGCTTGGACCAATCGGGGCTTAGGAGACGGCGCGTGGACCGATCGGGGATCAGGAGATGACGCGTGGACCGATCGGGGCTCTGGAAGCGGCGCACGGACCGATCGTGGCTCGGAGACGGCGCGTGGAGCCATCGGGGCTTTGAAGACGGCGTGTGGACCGATCGGGGCTCGGAGACGGCGCGTGGACCGATCGGGGCTTAGGAGACGACGCGTGGACGGATCGGGGCTCAGGAGGCCGCGCGTGGACCGATCATGGCTCGGCAACGGCGCGTGGACCGATCGGGGCTCGGAGACGACGCGTGGACCGATCGCTGCTCGGAGACAGCGCGTGGACCGAATGGGGCGAGGAGACGGCGCGTGAAGGCATCGGGGCTAAGAAGACGACGCATCGAGCGAGCGGGGCTCAGGAGACGGGGCGAGGAGCGATCGGGGCTCAGGAGAAGACACGTCAATTGATCGTGGCTCAGGAGACGACGCGGCGACGGATCGGGGCTCGGAGCCGGCGTGTGGACCTATCGGGGCTTAGGAGACTACGCGTGGACCGATCGGGGCTCAGGAGCCGGCGCGTGGAACGATCGGGCCTCAGGGGACGGCGCGTGGACCGATTGGGGCTTGGATACGGCGCGTGACGCGACCGGGGCTCAGGAGGCCGCGCGCGGAGCGATCATGGCTCGGAGACGACGCGTGGACCGATCGGGGCTTAGGAGCCGACGCGTGAACCGATCGGGGCTCGGAGACGGCGTGTGGAACGATCGGGGCTCAGGAGACGACGCGTGGGCCGATCGTGGCTCAGGAGACGACGCGTCGACGAATCGGGGCTTAGGAGACGACGCGTGGACCGATCGGGGCTGAGGAGACGGCGCGTCGACCGACCGGAGCTCAGGAGATTCGCGTGGATCGATCGGGGCTCCGGAGGCGGCGCGTGGACCAATTGGGGCTTACGAGACGACGCGTGGACTGATCGGGACTCAGGAGACGGCGCGTGGACCGATCATGGCTCGGCGACGGCGCGTAGACCGATCGGGGCTCGGAGACGACGCGTGGACTGATCGGGGCTCGAAGACAGCGCGTGGACCGACTGGGGCTCAGGCGGTTGCGCGTGGACCAATTGGGGCTCCGGAGGCGGCGCGTGGACCGATTGTGGAGCAGAAGATGGTGCGTGGAGCGATCGGGGCTCGGAGACGGCGCGTGGACCGATCGGAGCTTAGAAGACGACGTCTAGACCGATTGGGGCTCAGGAGACAGCGCGTGGACTGATCGGGGCTCGGAGACGGCGCGTTAACCGATCGGCGCTCGGAGACAGCGTGTGGACCGATCGGGGCTCAGATGACGGTGCGCGGACCGACCGGGGCTCAGGAGACTCGCGTGGATCGATCGGGGCTCCGGAGACGCCTCGTGGAGCGATGGGGATCAGGAGACGGTGCGAGGACCGATCGGGGCTCGGAGACGGCGCGTGGAACGATCGGGGCTCGGAGACGACGCGTGGACCGATCAGGGCTCGGAGACAGCGCGTGGACGGATTGGAGCTCGGATACGGCGCGTGAACCAATCGGGGCTCAGGAGGCCGCGCGTGGACCGATCGCGGCTCGGCGACGGCGCGTGGACCAATCGGGTCTCAGGAGGCCGCGCGTGGACAGATCATGACTCGGCGACGGCGCGTGGACCGATCGGGGCTTAGGAGACGACGCGTGGACCGATCGGAGCTCGGAGACGGCGCGTCGAACGATCGGGGCTCAGGAGACGGCGCGTGAACCGATCGGCGCTCGGAGACGGCACGTGGACCGATCTGGGCTCGGAGACAGCGCGTGGACCGATTGGGGCACAGGCGGTGGCGCGTGGACCAATTGGGGTTCGGCGACGGCGCGTGCCCCGATCGGCGCTCAGGAGATGGCGCGTGGACCGATCGGGGCTAGGAGACGGCGCGTGGACCGGTCGGGGCTTAGGAGACTCGCGTGGAACTATCGGGGCGGCGGAGGCGGCGATTGGACCGATCGGGGATCAGGAGATGGTGCATGGACCGATCGGGTCTCGGAGACGGCACGTCGGCCGATCGGGGCTTAGGAGCCTAAGGTGGACCGATCGGGGCTCGGAGACGGTGCGTGGACGTATCGGAGCTCGGAGACGGCGCGTGGACCGATCGGGCCTCAGGAGACGGCGCGTGGACCGATCGGGGCTTAGGAGACGACGCGTGGACCGAACGGGGCTCAGGAGACGGCGCGTGGACCGAACGGCAGTTAGGAGACGACGCGTTGAACGATTGGGTCTCGCAGACGACGCGTGGACCGATCGGAGCTCAGGAGGCGGCGCGTGGACGCATCGGGGCTCGGCGACGGCGCGTCGACCGATCGGGGCTTAGGAGACGATGCGTGGACCGATCGAGACTCAGGAAGCGGCGCCTGGACCGATCGTGGCTCGGAGACGCCGCGTGGACCGATCGGGACGCGGAGACGGCGCGTGGACCGATCGGGGCTCGAGAGGTTGCGCGTGGACCAATTGGGGTTCGGCGATGGCTAGTGGACCGACTGGGGCTCAGGAGACCGCGCGTGGATCGATCGGGGCTCGGCGACTGCGCGTGGACGGATCGGGTTTCACGAAACGGCGCGTGGGCCGATCGGGGCTCGGAGACGGCGCGTGGACCGATCGGGCCTTAGGAGACGGCACGTGGACCGATCGGGGCTCAGGAGACGACGCGTGGACCCATCGGGGCACAGGAAGCGGCGCCTGGACCGATCGTGGCTCGGAGACGGCGCGTGGACCTATCGGGGCTGGGAGACGGCGCGTGGACCGATCGGGTCTCAGGAGACGGCGCGAGGACCGGTCGGGGCTTAGGAGACTCGCGTGGATCTATCGGGTCTCCGGAGACGTGGCTTGGACCGATCCGGGCTCAGGAGACAGCGCGTGAAATGATCGGCGCTTTGAGACGGCGCGTGGACCGATCGGTGCTCGGAGACGGCGCGTGGACGGACCGCGGCTTAGAATGCGGCACGCGGACTGATCGGGGATCGGACACGGCGTGTGGACCGATCGAGGCTCGGAGACGACGCGTTTACGGATCGGGGATCAGGAGACGACGCGTGGACCGATCCGGGCTCTGGAGACGGAGCGTGGACCGATCGGGGCTCGGAGACGGCGCGTGGAACGATCGGGGCTCACGAGACGGCACGTGAACCGATCGGGGCTCGGAGACGGCGCGTGAACCGATCGGGGCTTAGGAGACGGCGCGTGGACCGATCGGAGATAAGGAGATGACGCGTGGACCGATCGGGGCTCTGGAAGCGGCGCACGGACCGATCGTGGCTCGGAGACGGCGCGTGGACCGATCGGGGCTCAGGAGACGGCGCGTAGACCGATCGGGGCTTCGGAGACGGTACGTGGACCGATCGAGGCTCGGAGACGGCGCGTGGACCGACCGGTGCTCAGGAGGCCGCGCATGGACCGATCGGGACTCGGCGACGACGCGTGGACTGATCGAGGCTCGGCGATGACGCGTGTATGGATCGGGTATTAGGGGACGACGCGTGGAACGATTGGGGCTCAGGAGACGGCGCGTGCACCGACCGGCGCTCGGAGACGGCGCGTGGAGCGATCGGGGCTCAGGAGACGACGCGTGGATCGATCGGGGCTCAGGAGTCGACGCGTCGACCGATCGGGGCTTAGGAGGCCGCGCGTGGACCGATCGAGTCTCGGCGACGGCGCGTGGACCGATCGGGACTCGGAGACGGCGTGTGAACGTATCGGGGCTTAGGAGACGATGTGTTGACCGATCGGGGCTCATGAGACGGCGCGTAGACCGATCGGGGCTCCGGCGGCGACGCGTGGACCGATCGGGGCCCAGGAAACGGCGCGTGGTTCGATCGGTGCTCGAAGACGACGCGTGAACCGACCGGGGCTCAGGAGCCGATGCGTGGATCGATCGGGGCTCAGGAGGCGGCGCGTAGACCCATCGGGGCTCGGAGACGGCACGTGGACCGATCAGGGCTTAGGAGACGACGCGTGGACCGATCGGGGCTCAGGAGACGGCGCGTGCACCGATCGGGGCTCGAGGAAGGCGCGTGAAACGATTGGGGCTTAGGAGACGGCGCGTGGACCGATCGGGGCTCAGGAGACGGCGCGCGGACCGACCGGGGCTCAGGAGCCTCGCGTGGACCGATCATGGCTCGGCGACGGCGCGTGGACGGATCGGGGCTCGGAGACGACGCGTGGACCGATTGGGGCTCAGAGACGGCGCGTTAACCGATCGGGGCTTAGGAGACGGTACGTGGACCGATCGAGGCTCGGAGACGGCGCATGGACCGACCGGTGCTCAGGAGGCCGCGCGTGGACCGATCGGGACTCGGCGACGACGCGTGGACTGATCGAGGCTCGGCGATGACGCGTGTATGGATCGGGTATTAGGGGACGACGCGTGGAACGATTGGGGCTCAGGAGACGGCGCGTGCATCGACCGGCGCTCGGAGACGGCGCGTGGAGCGATCGGGGCTCAGGAGACGACGCGTGAATCGATCGGGGCTCAGGAGACGACGCGTCGACCGATCGGGGCTCAGGAGGCGGCGCGTGGACCGATTGGGAGTCACGAGACGGCGCGTGGACCGAGTGGGCTCGGATACGGCGCGTGAACCGATCGCAGCTCGGCGACGGCGCGTGGACCGATCGGGGCTCGGAGACGACGCGTGAACCGATCGGGGCTCAAGAGACGGCGCGTGGACTGATCGGTGCTCGGAGACGGCGCGTGGACGGACCGTGACTTAGAATGCGTCACGCGGATCGATTGGGGCTCGGAGACGGCGTGTGGACGTATCGGGGGTTAAGAGACGGTACGTGGACCGATCGAGGCTCGGAGACGGCGCGTGGACGGACCGGGGCTCAGGAGGCCGCGCGTGGACCGATCGGGGCTCGGAGACAGCGCGTGGACCGACTGGGGCTCAGGCGGTTTCGCGTGGACCAATTGGGGTTCGGCGACGGCGCGTGGACCGTTCGGGGCTCGGAGACGGTCCGCGGACCGTTCGGGGCTCAGGAAACGGCGCGTGGACCGATCGCGGCTCGGAGACGGCGCGTTAACCGATCGGGGCTTAGGAGACGATGCGTGAACCGATCGGGGCTCGAGGACGGCGCGTTAACCGATAGGGGCTTAGGAGACGATGCGTGGACCGATCGGGCTCGGAGACGGCGCGTGAACCGACCGGGGCTCAGGAGACGGCGCGTAGAACGATCGGGGCTCCGAGTCGGCGCGTTAACCGATCGGGGCTTAGGAGACGATGCGTGAACCGATCGGGGCTCGGAGACGGCGCGTGGACCGACCGGGGCTCAGGAGGATACGCCTGGGCCGATCGGGGCTCGGCGACGGCGCGTGGACCGATCGGGGCACAGGAGACGGCGCGTGGACCGATCGGGGCTCAGGAAACGGCGCGTGGACCGACTGGGGCTCAGGCGGTTGCGCGTGGACCAATTGGGGTTCCGCGACGGCGCGTGGACCGATCGGGGCTCGGAGACGGCGCGTTAACCGATCGCGGCTTAGGAGACGATGCGTGGACCGATCGGGCTCGGAGCCGGCGCGTGAACCGATCGGGGCTCAGGAGGCCGCGCGTGGACCGATCGAGGCTCGGCGACGGCGCGTGGACCGATCGGGGCTCGGAGACGACGCGTGTACGGATCAGGGCTTGGTGACGGCGCGTTTACCGATAGCAGCTCGGAGACGGCCCGTGGACGGATCGCGGCTTAGGAGACGGCGCGTGGAACGATCGGGGATCAGGAGACGGCGCGTGGACCGGTCGAGGCTCGGAGACGGCGCGTGGACCGATCGGGGCTCGGAGACGGCACGTTAACCGATCGGGGCTTAGGAGACGATGCGTGGACCGATCGGGCTCGGAGCCGGCGCGTGAACCGATCGGGGCTCAGGAGGCCGCGCGTGGACCGATCGAGGCTCGGCGACGGCGCGTGGACCGATCGGGGCTCGGAGACGGCGCGTGGACCGATCGAGGCTCGGCGACGGCGCGTGGACCGATCGGGGCTCGGAGACGACGCGTGTACGGATCAGGGCTTGGTGACGGCGCGTTTACCGATAGCAGCTCGGAGACGGCCCGTGGACGGATCGCGGCTTAGGAGACGGCGCGTGGAACGATCGGGGATCAGGAGACGGCGCGTGGACCGGTCGAGGCTCGGAGACGGCACGTGGACCGATCGGGGCTTAGGAGAAGGCGCGTGGACCGATCGGGGCTTAGGAGACGGCGCGTGGACCGATCGGGGCTTAGGAGACGATGCGTGAACAGATCGGGGCTCGGAGACGGCGCGTGGACCGACCGGGGCTCGGCGACGGCGCGTGGAACGATCGGGGCTCCGTAGGCGGCGCGTGGACCGATTGGGGCTTAGAAGACGACGCGTGGACCGATTGGGGCTCAGGAGGCCGCGCGTGAACCGATCATGGCTCGGCGACGGCGCGTAGACCGATCGGGGCTCGGAGACGACGCGTGGACCGATCGGGGCTCGGAGACAGCGCGTGGACCGACTGGGGCTCAGGCGGTTGCGCGTGGACCAATTGGGGCTCCGGAGGCGGCGCGCGGACCGATTGGGGAGCAGAAGATGGTGCGTGGACTGATCGGGGCTCGGAGACGGCGCGTGGACCGATCGGAGCTTAGAAGACGACGCGTAGACCGATTGGGGCTCAGGAGACAGCGCGTGGACTGATCGGGGCGCGGAGACGGCGCGTTAACCGATCGGCGCTCGGAGACAGCGCGTCGACCGACTGGGGCTCAGACGGTTGCGCGTGGACCGATCGGGGCTTAGGAGCCTCGCGTGGATCGATCGGGGCCCCGGAGGCGCCGCGTGGACCCATGGGGATCAGGAGACAGTGCGTGGACCGATCGGGGCTCGGAGACGGCGCGTCGACCGATCGGGGCTTAGGAGACGATGCGTGGACCGATCGGGGCTCGGAGACGGCGCACGGACCGATCGGGGCTTAGGAGACGACGCGTGGACCGATCGGGGTGTAGGCGATGACGCGTGTACCTATCGGGGCTCAGGAGACAGCGCGTGGACCGATCGCGGCTCGGCGACGGCGCGTGGACCGATCGGGGCCCAGGAGACATCGCGTGGACCGATCGGGGCTCGGGGACGGCGCGTTAACCGATTGGGGCTTAGGAGACCATGCGTGGACCGATCGGGGCTCGAAGACGGCGCGTCGACCGATCGGGTCTCAGGAGGCCGCGCGTGGACAGATCATGACTCGGCGACGGCGCGTGGACCGATCGGGGCTCGGAGTCGACGCGTGGACCGATCGGGGCTCGGAGACAGCGCGTGGACCGACTGGGGCTCAGGCGGTTTCGCGTGGACCAATTGGGGTTCGGCGACGGCGCGTTGACCGATCGGGGCTTAGGAGACGGCACGTGCACCGATCGGGGCCCGGAGACGGGTCGTGGACAGATTGGGGATTAGGAGACGGCGCGTGGACCGATCGGGGCTGGGAGACGGCACGTGGACCAATGGGGGCTTAGGAGACGACGCGTGGACCGATCGGGGCTCAGGAGACGGCGCGTGGACCGATCGGGGCTCAGGAGACGGCGCGTGGACCAATTGGGGCTCAGGAGGCCGCGCGTGGACCGATCATGGCTCGGCGACGGCGCGTGGACCGATCGGGGCTCGGAGACGGCGCATGAACCGACCGGGGCTCAGGAGGCGGCGCGTGGACTGATCGGGGCTCGGAGACGGCGCGTTAAACGATCGGGGCTTAGGAGACGATGCGTGGACCGATCGGGGCTCGGAGAAGGCGCGTGGACCGACCGGGGCTAAGGAGGCCGCGCGTGGACCGATCGAGGCTCGGTGACGCCGCGTGCACCGATCGGGACTCGGAGACGGCGTGTGAACGTATCGGGGCTTAGGAGACGATGCGTTGACCGATCGGGGCTCATGAGACGGCGCGTAGACCGATCGGGGCTCCGGCGGCGACGCGTGGACTGATCGGGGCCCAGGAAACGGCGCGTGGATCGATCGGTGGTCGAAGACGACGCGTGGACCGATCGGGGCTCAGGAGCCGATGCGTGGATCGATCGGGGCTCAGGAGCCTCGCGTGGATCGATCGGGGCTCCGGAGGCGCCGCGTTGACCCATGGGGATCAGAAGACAGTGCGTGGACCGATCGGGGCTCGGAGACGGCGCGTTAACCGATTGGGGCTTAGGAGACCATGCGTGGACCGATCGCGGCTCGGCGACGGCGCGTGGACCGATCGGGGCTCGGAGACGGCGTGTGAACGTATCGGGGCTTAGGAGACGATGCGTTGACCGATCGGGGCTCATGAGACGGCGCGTAGACCGATCGGGGCTCCGGCGGCGACGCGTGGACTGATCGGGGCCCAGGAAACGGCGCGTGGATCGATCGGTGCTCGAAGACGACGCGTGGACCGATCGGGGCTCAGGAGCCGATGCGTGGATCGATCGGGGCTCAAGAGGCGGCGCGTGGACCCATCGGGGCTCGGAGACGGCACGTGGACCGATCAGGGCTTAGGAGACGACGCGTGGACCGATCGGGGCTCAGGAGACGGCGCGTGGACCGATCGGTGCTCGGAGACGGCGCGTGGACGGACCGTGGCTTAGAATGCGTCACGCGGACCGATCGGGTCTCGGATACGGCGTGTGGACGTATCGGGGCTTAGGAGACGATGCGTGAACCGATCGGGGCTCAGGAGGCGCCGCGTCGACCGATCGGGGCTCGGAGACGGCGCGTGGAACGATCGGGGCTCAGGAGACGGCGCGTGAAATGATCGGCGCTCTGAGACGGCGCGTGGACCGATTGTGGCTTACGAGACGGCGCGTGGATCGATCGGGGCTCGAAGACGACGCGTGGACCGATCGGGGCTCAGGAGCCGATGCGTGGATAGATCGGGGCTCAGGAGGCGGCGCGTGGACCCATCGGGGCTCGGAGACGGCACGTGGACCGATCAGGGCTTAGGAGATGACGCGTGGACCGATCGGGGCTCGGAGACGGCGCGTTAACCGATCGGGGCTTAGGAGACGATGCGTGAACCGATCGGGGCTCGGAGAAGGCGCGTGGACCGATCGGGGCCTAGGAGACAACGCGTGGACCGATCGTGGCTCAGGAAGCGGCGCCTGGACCGATCGTGGCCCGGAGACGGCGCGAGAAGGCATCTGGGCTTACAAGATGACGCGTGGATCGAACGGGGCTCGGAGACGGCGCATGAACCGACCGGGGCTCAGGAGACGGCGCGTGGGCTGATCGGGGCTCGGAGACGGCGCGTTAACCGATCGGGGCTTAGGAGACGGCGTGTGAACGTATCGGGCTTAGGAGACCGATCCGGGCTTAGGAGAGGATGCGTTGACCGATCGGGGCTCATGAGACGGCGCGTAGACCGATCGGGGCTCAGGAGACGGCGCGTGGACCGATCGGTGCTCGGAGACGGCGCGTGGACGGACCGTGGCTTAGAATGCGTCACGCGGACCGATCGGGGCTGGGATACGGCGTGTTGACCGATCGGGGCTCGGAGACGCTGCGTGGACCGATCGGGGCTTAGGAGACGACGCGTGGACCGATTGAGATCAGGAGACGGTGCGTGAACCGTTCGGGGCTCGGAGACGGCGCGTGGACCGATCGGGGCTAAGGAGACGGCGCGTGGACCGATCGCGGCTCGGAGACGGCGCGTGGAACGATCGGGGCTCAGGAGACGACGCGTGGACCGATCGGGCGTAGGAGACGACGCGTGTACCTATCGGGGCTCACGACACAGCGTGTGGACCGATTGGGGCTCAGGAGACGCCGCGTGGAACGATCGGGGCTCGGAGACGGCGCGTGGAACAATCGGGGCTCAGGAGACGGCGCGTGGACCGATTGGGGCTCGGATACGGCGCGTGAACCGACCGGGGCTCAGGAGGCCGCGCGTGGACGGATCGCGGCTCGGCGACGGCGCGTGGACCGATCGGGGCTCAGGAGGCCGCGCGTGGACTGATCATGGCTCGGCGACGGCGCGTGGACGTATCGGGGCTCAGGAGACGGCGCGTGGACCGATCGGGGCTCGGAGACGACGCGTAGACCGATCGGGGCTCGGCGACTCCGCGTGGACGTATCGGGGCTCAGGAGACGGCGCGTGGACCGATCGGGGCTCGCAGACGGCACGTTAACCGATCGGGGCTTAGGAGACGATGCGTGGACCGATCGCGGCTCGGAGATGGCGCGTGAACCGACCGGAGCTCAGGAGACGGCGCGTGCACCGATCGGGGCCCAGAGACGGGTCGTGGACAGATTAGGGCTTAGGAGACGGCGCGTGGACCGATCGTGGCTGGGAGACGGCACATCTACCAATCGGGGCTCAGGAGACTGCGCGTGGATGGATCGGAGCTTAGGGAACGACGCGTGGACCGATCGGGGCTCAGGAAACGGCGCGTGAACCGACCATGGCTCAGGAGGCCGCGCGTGGACCGACTGGGGATCAGGAGGTTGCGCGTGGACCAATTGGGGTTCGGCGACGGGGCGTGGACCGATCGGGGCTCGGAGACAGCGCGTTAACCGATCGGGGGTCGGAGACAGCGCGTGGACCGACTGGGGCTCAGGGGGTTGCGCGTGGACCGATCGGGGCTCGGAGACGGCGCGTTAACCGACCGGGGCTCAGGAGACGACGCGTCCACCGGTCGGGGCTTAGGAGACGAAGCCTGGACCGATCGGGGCTTAGGAGGCGGCGCGTGGAAGGATCGGGGCTCAGAATGCGGCGCGTGAACCGATCGGCGCTCGGAGACGGCGCGTCAAACGATCGGAGTTCGGAGACGGCACGAGGACCGTCTGGGGCTTAGGAGACGATGCGTGGACCGATCGGGGCTCAGGAGACTGCGCGTGGATGGATCGGGGCTTAGGGAACGACGCGTGGACCGATCGGGGCTCAGGAGACGGCGCGTGGACCGATCGGGGCTCGGAAACGACGCGTTAACCGAGCGGGGCTTAGGAGACGATACGTGGACCGATCGGGGCTCGGAGACAGCGCGTGTACCGACTGGGGCTTAGGAGGTTGCGCGTGGACTAATTGGGGTTCGGCGACGGCGCGTGGACCGACGGGGGCTCAGGAGACGGCGCGTGGATGGACCGTGGCTTAGAATGCGGCACGCGGACCGATCGGGGCTCGGAGACGGCGTGTGGACCGATCGGGGATCAGGAAACGGCACGTGGAGCGATCGGGGCTCAGGAGGCGGCGCGTGCATCAATCGGGGCTCAGGAGGCGACGCGTCGACGGATCGGGGCTTAGGAGAAGACGCGTGGACCGATCGGGGCTCGGAGACGGCGCGTAGACCGATGGGTCTCCGAAACGACGCGTTAACCGAGCGGGGCTTACGAGACGATGCGTGGACCGATCGGGGCTCGGCGACAGGCGTGGACGGATCGGGGCTCGGAGACGGCGCGTAGAACGATCGGGGCTCAGGAGACGGCGCGTGAACCGATTGGGGCTTAGGAGACGTTGCGTGGACCGATCGGCGCTCGAAGACGGCGCGTGGACCGATCGGGGCTCAGGAGACTGCGCGTGGATGGATCGGAGCTTAGGGAACGGCGCGTTGACCGATCGGGGCTCAGGAGACGGCGCGTGGACCGAGCATGGCTCAGGAGGCCGCGCGTGGACCGACTGGAGCTCAGGCGATTGCGCGTGGACCAATTGGGGTTCCGCGACGGCGCGTGGACCGATCGGGGCTCGGAGACGGCGCGTTAACCGATCGCGGCTTAGAAGACGATGCGTGAACTGATCGGGGCTCGGAGACGGCGCGTTAACCGATAGGGGCTTAGGAGACGATGAGTGGACCGATCGGGCTCGGAGACGGCGCGTGGACCGACCGGGGCTCAGGAGGATACGCCTGGACCGATCGGGGCTCGGGGACGGCGCGTGGACCGATCGGGGCACAGGAGATGGCGCGTGGACCGATCGGGGCTCAGGAAACGGCGCGTGGACCGACTGGGGCTCAGGAGACCGCGCGTGGACCGATCGCGGCTCGGCGACGGCGCGTGGACCGATCGGGGCTCAGGAGGCCGCGCGTGAACCGATCGTGGCTCGGCGACGGCGCGTGGACCGATCGGGGCTCGGAGACGACGCGTGGACCGATCGGGGCTCGGAGACAGCGCGTGGACCGACGGGGGCTCAGGAGACGGCGCGTGGATGGACCGTGGCTTAGAATGCGGCACGCGGACCGATCGGGGCTCGGAGACGGCGTGTGGACCGATCGGGGATCAGGAAACGGCACGTGGAGCGATCGGGGCTCAGGAGGCGGCGCGTGCATCAATCGGGGCTCAGGAGGCGACGCGTCGACGGATCGGGGCTTAGGAGAAGACGCGTGGACCGATCGGGGCTCGGAGACGGCGCGTAGACCGATGGGTCTCCGAAACGACGCGTTAACCGAGCGGGGCTTACGAGACCATGCGTGGACCGATCGGGGCTCGGCGACAGGCGTGGACGGATCGGGGCTCGGAGACGGCGCGTAGAACGATCGGGGCTCAGGAGACGGCGCGTGAACCGATTGGGGCTTAGGAGACGTTGCGTGGACCGATCGGCGCTCGAAGACGGCGCGTGGACCGATCGGGGCTCAGGAGACTGCGCGTGGATGGATCGGAGCTTAGGGAACGGCGCGTTGACCGATCGGGGCTCAGGAGACGGCGCGTGGACCGAGCATGGCTCAGGAGGCCGCGCGTGGACCGACTGGAGCTCAGGCGATTGCGCGTGGACCAATTGGGGTTCCGCGACGGCGCGTGGACCGATCGGGGCTCGGAGACGGCGCGTTAACCGATCGCGGCTTAGAAGACGATGCGTGAACTGATCGGGGCTCGGAGACGGCGCGTTAACCGATAGGGGCTTAGGAGACGATGAGTGGACCGATCGGGCTCGGAGACGGCGCGTGGACCGACCGGGGCTCAGGAGGATACGCCTGGACCGATCGGGGCTCGGGGACGGCGCGTGGACCGATCGGGGCACAGGAGATGGCGCGTGGACCGATCGGGGCTCAGGAAACGGCGCGTGGACCGACTGGGGCTCAGGAGACCGCGCGTGGACCGATCGCGGCTCGGCGACGGCGCGTGGACCGATCGGGGCTCGAGGAAGGCGCGTGAAACAATCGGGGCTTAGGAGACGGCGCGTGGACCGATCGGGGCTCAGGAGACGGCGCGCGGACCGACCGGGGCTCAGGAGCCTCGCGTGGACCGATCATGGCTCGGGGACGGCGCGTGGACGGACAGTGGCTTAGAATGCGTCACGCGGACCGATCGGGGCTCGGATGCGGCGTGTGGACGTATCGGGGCTCAGGAGACGATGCGTGAACCGATCGGGGCTCAGGAGACGACGCGTGGACCGATCGGGGCTCGGAGACGGCGCGTGGAACGATCGGGGCTCAGGAGACGCCGCGTGAAATGATCGGCGTTCTGAGACGGCGCGTGGACCGATTGTGGCTTACGAGACGGCGCGTGGATCGATCGGGCCTCAGGAAGCGGCACCTGGACCTATCGTGGCTCGGAGACGGCGCGTGGAGGCATCGGGGCTAAGAACACGACGCATGGACCGAGCGGGGCTCAGGAGACGGCGCGAGGAGCGATCGGGGCTCAGGAGAAGACGCGTCAATTGATCGGGGCTCAGGAGACGACGCGTGGACCGATCGGGGCTCGGAGACGGTACGAGGACCGACCGGAGCTCAGGAGATTCGCGTGGATCGATCAGGGCTCCGGAGGCGGCGCATGGACCGATTGGGGAGCATGCGATGGTGTGTGGACCGATCGGGGCTCGGAGACGGCGCACGGACCGATCGGGGCTTAGGAGACGACGCGTGAACTGATCGGGGCTCGGAGACGGCGCGTTAACCGATAGGGGCTTAGGAGACGATGAGTGGACCGATCGGGCTCGGAGACGGCGCGTGGACCGACCGGGGCTCAGGAGGATACGCCTGGACCGATCGGGGCTCGGGGACGGCGCGTGGACCGATCGGGGCACAGGAGATGGCGCGTGGACCGATCGGGGCTCAGGAAACGGCGCGTGGACCGACTGGGGCTCAGGAGACCGCGCGTGGACCGATCGCGGCTCGGCGACGGCGCGTGGACCGATCGGGGCTCAGGAGGCCGCGCGTGAACCGATCGTGGCTCGGCGACGGCGCGTGGACCGATCGGGGCTCGGAGACGACGCGTGGACCGATCGGGGCTCGGAGACAGCGCGTGGACCGACGGGGGCTCAGGAGACGGCGCGTGGATGGACCGTGGCTTAGAATGCGGCACGCGGACCGATCGGGGCTCGGAGACGGCGTGTGGACCGATCGGGGATCAGGAAACGGCACGTGGAGCGATCGGGGCTCAGGAGGCGGCGCGTGCATCAATCGGGGCTCAGGAGGCGACGCGTCGACGGATCGGGGCTTAGGAGAAGACGCGTGGACCGATCGGGGCTCGGAGACGGCGCGTAGACCGATGGGTCTCCGAAACGACGCGTTAACCGAGCGGGGCTTACGAGACCATGCGTGGACCGATCGGGGCTCGGCGACAGGCGTGGACGGATCGGGGCTCGGAGACGGCGCGTAGAACGATCGGGGCTCAGGAGACGGCGCGTGAACCGATTGGGGCTTAGGAGACGTTGCGTGGACCGATCGGCGCTCGAAGACGGCGCGTGGACCGATCGGGGCTCAGGAGACTGCGCGTGGATGGATCGGAGCTTAGGGAACGGCGCGTTGACCGATCGGGGCTCAGGAGACGGCGCGTGGACCGAGCATGGCTCAGGAGGCCGCGCGTGGACCGACTGGAGCTCAGGCGATTGCGCGTGGACCAATTGGGGTTCCGCGACGGCGCGTGGACCGATCGGGGCTCGGAGACGGCGCGTTAACCGATCGCGGCTTAGAAGACGATGCGTGAACTGATCGGGGCTCGGAGACGGCGCGTTAACCGATAGGGGCTTAGGAGACGATGAGTGGACCGATCGGGCTCGGAGACGGCGCGTGGACCGACCGGGGCTCAGGAGGATACGCCTGGACCGATCGGGGCTCGGGGACGGCGCGTGGACCGATCGGGGCACAGGAGATGGCGCGTGGACCGATCGGGGCTCAGGAAACGGCGCGTGGACCGACTGGGGCTCAGGAGACCGCGCGTGGACCGATCGCGGCTCGGCGACGGCGCGTGGACCGATCGGGGTTCGGCGACCGCGGGTGAACCGACTGGGGCTCAGGCGGTTGCGCGTGCACCAATTGGGGTTCGGCGACGGCGCGTGGACCGTTCGGGGCTCGGAGACGGCGCGTTAACCGATCGGGGCTTAGGAGACGATGCGTGGACCGATCGGGGCTCAGAGACGGCGCGTGGACCGATCGGGGCTCGGCGACGGCGCGTGGACAGATCGAGGCTCGGAGACGACGCGTGTACGGATCGGGGCTTTGAAGACGACGCGTGGACCGATCGTGGCTCAAGAAACGGCGTGTGGAGCGATCGGGGCTCAGGAGACGACGCGGCGACCGATCAGGGCTCAGGTGATGGCGCGTGGACCGACCGGGGCTCAGGAGACAGCGCGTGAAATGATCGGCGCTCGGAGATGGCGCGTGGACCGATTGGGGCTCGGCGACGGCGCGTGGACAGATCGAGGCTCGGAGACGACGCGTGTACGGATCGGGGCTTTGAAGACGACGCGTGGACCGATCGTGGCTCAAGAAACGGCGTGTGGAGCGATCGGGGCACAGCAGACGGCGCGTTAACCGATCGGGGCTTAGGAGACGATGCGTGGACCGATCGGGGCTCAGAGACGGCGCGTGGACCGATCGGGGCTCGGCGACGGCGCGTGGACAGATCGAGGCTCGGAGACGACGCGTGTACGGATCGGGGCTTTGAAGACGACGCGTGGACCGATCGTGGCTCAAGAAACGGCGTGTGGAGCGATCGGGGCACAGCAGACGGCGCGTTAACCGATCGGGGCTTAGGAGACGATGCGTGAACCGATCGGGGCTCGGAGACGGCGCGTGGACAGATCGGGCACAGGAGACGGCGCGTGGACCGATCGGGGCTTATGATACGGCGCGTGGACAGATCGGAGCTCCGGAAGCGGCGCCTGGACCGTTCGTGGCTCGGAGACGACGCGTGGAGGCATCGGGGCTAAGAAGACGACGCATGGACCGATCGGGGTTCAGGAAACGGCGTGTGGACCGATCAGAGCTCGGAGACGACGCGTGGACCGATCGGGGCTTAGGAGATTACGCGTGTACCTATCGGGGCTCAGGAGACAGCGCGTGGACCGATCGGGGCTCAGGAGGCGGCGCGTGGATCGATCGGGGCTCGGAGACGGCGCGTGGACCGACTGGGGCTCAGGCGGTTGCGCGTGGACCAATTGGGGTTCAGCGACGGCGCGTGGACCGATCGGGGCTCAGGAGACGGCGCGTTAACCGATTGGGGCTTAGGAGACGTTGCGTGGACCGATCGGCGCTCGAAGACGGCGCGTGGACCGATCGGGGCTCGGACACAGTGCATGGACCGACTGGGGCTCAGGCGGTTGCGCGTGGATCGATCGGGGCTCGGAGACGGCGCGTGGAACGATCGGGTCTCAGGAGAAGGCGCGTGAAATCATCGGCGCCCGGAGACGCCGCGCGGACGAATCGGGGCTTAGGAGACGACGTGTGGACCGATCGGGGCTCCGGAGACGGCGCCTGGACCGATCGTGGCTCGGAGACGGCGCGTGGAGGTATCCGGGCTAAGAAGACGACGCATGGACCGAGCGGGGTTCAGGAGACGGCGCGAGGAGCGATCGGGGCACAGGAGAAGACACGTCAATTGATCGGGGCTCCGGAGACGACGCCTCGACGGATCGGGGCTCAGGAGGCGGCACGAGAAGCGATCGGGGCTCAGGAGAAGACGCGTCAATTGATCGGGGCTCAGGAGACGACGCGTCGACGAATCGGGGCTTAGGAGACGACGCGTGGACCGATCGGGGCTCCGGAGACGGCGCGTCGACCGACCGGAGCTCAGGAGATTCGCGTGGATCGATCGGGGCTCCGTAGGCGGCGCGTGGACCGATTGGGGCTTCGGAGACGACGCGTGGGCCGATCGGGGCTCAGGAGGCCGCGCGTGGACCGATCATGGCTCGGCGACGGCGCGTAGACCGATCGGGGCTCGGAGACGACGCGTGGACCGATCGGGGCTCGGAGACAGCGCGTGGACCGACTGGGGTTCAGGCGGTTGCGCGTGGACCAATTGGGGCTCGGGAGGCGGCGCGTGGACCGATTGGGGAGCAGAAGATGGTGCGTGGACCGATCGGGGCTCGGAGACGGCGCGTGGACGGATCGGAGCTTAGAAGACGACGCGTAGACCGATTGGGGCTCGGAGACAGTGCGTGGACCGACTGGGGCTCAGGCGGTTGCGCGTGGGCCAATTGGGGTTCGGCGACGGCGCGTTGACCGATCGGGGCTCGGAGATTGCGCGTTAACCGATTGGGGCTTAGGAGACGATGCGTGGTCCGATCGGGGCTCAGGAGCCTCGCGTGGATCGATCGGGGCTCCGGAGGCGCCGCGTTGACCCATGGGGATCAGGAGACAGTGCGGGGACCGATCGGGGCTCGGAGACGGCGCGTGGACCGATCGGGGCTTAGGAGACGACGCGTGGACCGATCGGGGTGTAGGCGACGACGCGTGTACCTATCGGGGTTCAGGAGACAGCGCGAGGACCGATCAGGGCTCGGCGACTGCGCGTGTACGGATCGAGGCTTGGAGGCGGCGCGTGGACCGATCGGAGCTCGGAAACGGCCCGTGGGCAGATCGGGGCTTAGGAGACGGCGCGTGGTGGCATCGGGGCTAAGAAGACGACGCATGGACCGAGCGGGGCTCAGGAGACGGCGCGGAACGATCGGGGCTCAGGAGAAGACGCGTCAATTGATCGGGGCTCAGGAGACGACGCGGCGACGGATCGGGGCTTAGGAGACGACGCGTGGACCGATTGGGGCTTAGGAGACGACGTGTGGACCGATCGGGGCTTAGGGGACGGCACGTGATTCGATCGGTGCACAGGAGACGGCGCGTGAACCGGTCGGGGCTTAGGAGACGACGCGTCGGCCGATCGGGGCTCAGGACAAGGGGTGAGGAACGTTCGGAGCTCAGGAGACGGCGCGTGGACCGATCGGGGTTCGGCGATGGCGCGTGGACCGATCGGGGATCGGAGACGACGCGTGTACGGATCGAGGCTTGGAGACGGCGCGTGGACCGTTCGGGGCTCGAAGACGGCGCGTTAACCGATCGGGGCTTAGGAGACGACGCGTGGACCGATCGGGGCTCAGGAGCCGATGCGTGGATCGATCGGGGCTCAGGAGGCGGCGCGTGGACCCATCGGGGCTGGGAGACGGCACGTGGACCGATCAGGGCTTAGGAGACGACGCGTGGACCGATCGGGGCTCGGAGACAGCGCGTTTACCGACTGGGGCTCGAGAGGTTGCGCGTGGACCAATTGGGGTTCGCCGCGGCGTGTGGACCGACCGGAGCTCAGTAGACCGCGCGTGGACCGATCGGGGCTCGGCGACTGCGCGTGGATGGATCGGGGCTCAGGAGACAGCGCGTGGACCGATCGAGGCTCAGGAAGCGGCGCCTGCACCTGGCTCGGAGACGGCGCGTGGAGACATCGGGGCTTCGAAGACGACGCATGGACCAATCGGGGCTCGGAAACGGCGCCTGGACCGATCGGAGCTCGGAGACGGCGCGTGGAGCGTTCGGGGCTCAGGAGAAGACGCGTGGATCGATCGGGGCTCAGGAGACGACGCGTCGACGGATCGGGGCTTAGGAGACGACGCGTGGACCGATCGGGACTTAGGAGCCGACGCGTGGACCGATCTGGGCTCAGGAGACGGCGCGTGGACCGATCGGGGCTCGAGGAAGGCGCGTGAAACAATCGGGGCTTAGGAGACGGCGCGTGGACCGATCGGGGCTCAGGAGACGGCGCGCGGACCGACCGGGGCTCAGGAGCCTCGCGTGGACCGATCATGGCTCGGGGACGGCGCGTGGACGGACAGTGGCTTAGAATGCGTCACGCGGACCGATCGGGGCTCGGATGCGGCGTGTGGACGTATCGGGGCTCAGGAGACGATGCGTGAACCGATCGGGGCTCAGGAGACGACGCGTGGACCGATCGGGGCTCGGAGACGGCGCGTGGAACGATCGGGGCTCAGGAGACGCCGCGTGAAATGATCGGCGTTCTGAGACGGCGCGTGGACCGATTGTGGCTTACGAGACGGCGCGTGGATCGATCGGGCCTCAGGAAGCGGCACCTGGACCTATCGTGGCTCGGAGACGGCGCGTGGAGGCATCGGGGCTAAGAACACGACGCATGGACCGAGCGGGGCTCAGGAGACGGCGCGAGGAGCGATCGGGGCTCAGGAGAAGACGCGTCAATTGATCGGGGCTCAGGAGACGACGCGTGGACCGATCGGGGCTCGGAGACGGTACGAGGACCGACCGGAGCTCAGGAGATTCGCGTGGATCGATCAGGGCTCCGGAGGCGGCGCATGGACCGATTGGGGAGCATGCGATGGTGTGTGGACCGATCGGGGCTCGGAGACGGCGCACGGACCGATCGGGGCTTAGGAGACGACGCGTGGACCGATTGGGGCTCAGGAGACGACGCGTAGACCGATCGGGGTTCAGGAGACGGCGCGTAGACCGATCGGGGCTCCGAAACGACGCGTTAACCGAGCGGGGCTTAGGAGACGATGCGTTGACCCATCGGGGCTCGGAGACAGCGCGTGTACCGACTGGGGCTCAGGAGACAGCGCGTGAAATGATCGGCGCTCGGAGATGGCGCGTGGACCGATTGGGGCTCGGCGACGGCGCGTGGACAGATCGAGGCTCGGAGACGACGCGTGTACGGATCGGGGCTTTGAAGACGACGCGTGGACCGATCGTGGCTCAAGAAACGGCGTGTGGAGCGATCGGGGCACAGCAGACGGCGCGTTAACCGATCGGGGCTTAGGAGACGATGCGTGGACCGATCGGGGCTCAGAGACGGCGCGTGGACCGATCGGGGCTCGGCGACGGCGCGTGGACAGATCGAGGCTCGGAGACGACGCGTGTACGGATCGGGGCTTTGAAGACGACGCGTGGACCGATCGTGGCTCAAGAAACGGCGTGTGGAGCGATCGGGGCACAGCAGACGGCGCGTTAACCGATCGGGGCTTAGGAGACGATGCGTGAACCGATCGGGGCTCGGAGACGGCGCGTGGACAGATCGGGCACAGGAGACGGCGCGTGGACCGATCGGGGCTTATGATACGGCGCGTGGACAGATCGGAGCTCCGGAAGCGGCGCCTGGACCGTTCGTGGCTCGGAGACGACGCGTGGAGGCATCGGGGCTAAGAAGACGACGCATGGACCGATCGGGGTTCAGGAAACGGCGTGTGGACCGATCAGAGCTCGGAGACGACGCGTGGACCGATCGGGGCTTAGGAGATTACGCGTGTACCTATCGGGGCTCAGGAGACAGCGCGTGGACCGATCGGGGCTCAGGAGGCGGCGCGTGGATCGATCGGGGCTCGGAGACGGCGCGTGGACCGACTGGGGCTCAGGCGGTTGCGCGTGGACCAATTGGGGTTCAGCGACGGCGCGTGGACCGATCGGGGCTCAGGAGACGGCGCGTTAACCGATTGGGGCTTAGGAGACGTTGCGTGGACCGATCGGCGCTCGAAGACGGCGCGTGGACCGATCGGGGCTCGGACACAGTGCATGGACCGACTGGGGCTCAGGCGGTTGCGCGTGGATCGATCGGGGCTCGGAGACGGCGCGTGGAACGATCGGGTCTCAGGAGAAGGCGCGTGAAATCATCGGCGCCCGGAGACGCCGCGCGGACGAATCGGGGCTTAGGAGACGACGTGTGGACCGATCGGGGCTCCGGAGACGGCGCCTGGACCGATCGTGGCTCGGAGACGGCGCGTGGAGGTATCCGGGCTAAGAAGACGACGCATGGACCGAGCGGGGTTCAGGAGACGGCGCGAGGAGCGATCGGGGCACAGGAGAAGACACGTCAATTGATCGGGGCTCCGGAGACGACGCCTCGACGGATCGGGGCTCAGGAGGCGGCACGAGAAGCGATCGGGGCTCAGGAGAAGACGCGTCAATTGATCGGGGCTCAGGAGACGACGCGTCGACGAATCGGGGCTTAGGAGACGACGCGTGGACCGATCGGGGCTCCGGAGACGGCGCGTCGACCGACCGGAGCTCAGGAGATTCGCGTGGATCGATCGGGGCTCCGTAGGCGGCGCGTGGACCGATTGGGGCTTCGGAGACGACGCGTGGGCCGATCGGGGCTCAGGAGGCCGCGCGTGGACCGATCATGGCTCGGCGACGGCGCGTAGACCGATCGGGGCTCGGAGACGACGCGTGGACCGATCGGGGCTCGGAGACAGCGCGTGGACCGACTGGGGTTCAGGCGGTTGCGCGTGGACCAATTGGGGCTCGGGAGGCGGCGCGTGGACCGATTGGGGAGCAGAAGATGGTGCGTGGACCGATCGGGGCTCGGAGACGGCGCGTGGACGGATCGGAGCTTAGAAGACGACGCGTAGACCGATTGGGGCTCGGAGACAGTGCGTGGACCGACTGGGGCTCAGGCGGTTGCGCGTGGGCCAATTGGGGTTCGGCGACGGCGCGTTGACCGATCGGGGCTCGGAGATTGCGCGTTAACCGATTGGGGCTTAGGAGACGATGCGTGGTCCGATCGGGGCTCAGGAGCCTCGCGTGGATCGATCGGGGCTCCGGAGGCGCCGCGTTGACCCATGGGGATCAGGAGACAGTGCGGGGACCGATCGGGGCTCGGAGACGGCGCGTGGACCGATCGGGGCTTAGGAGACGACGCGTGGACCGATCGGGGTGTAGGCGACGACGCGTGTACCTATCGGGGTTCAGGAGACAGCGCGAGGACCGATCAGGGCTCGGCGACTGCGCGTGTACGGATCGAGGCTTGGAGGCGGCGCGTGGACCGATCGGAGCTCGGAAACGGCCCGTGGGCAGATCGGGGCTTAGGAGACGGCGCGTGGTGGCATCGGGGCTAAGAAGACGACGCATGGACCGAGCGGGGCTCAGGAGACGGCGCGGAACGATCGGGGCTCAGGAGAAGACGCGTCAATTGATCGGGGCTCAGGAGACGACGCGGCGACGGATCGGGGCTTAGGAGACGACGCGTGGACCGATTGGGGCTTAGGAGACGACGTGTGGACCGATCGGGGCTTAGGGGACGGCACGTGATTCGATCGGTGCACAGGAGACGGCGCGTGAACCGGTCGGGGCTTAGGAGACGACGCGTCGGCCGATCGGGGCTCAGGACAAGGGGTGAGGAACGTTCGGAGCTCAGGAGACGGCGCGTGGACCGATCGGGGTTCGGCGATGGCGCGTGGACCGATCGGGGATCGGAGACGACGCGTGTACGGATCGAGGCTTGGAGACGGCGCGTGGACCGTTCGGGGCTCGAAGACGGCGCGTTAACCGATCGGGGCTTAGGAGACGACGCGTGGACCGATCGGGGCTCAGGAGCCGATGCGTGGATCGATCGGGGCTCAGGAGGCGGCGCGTGGACCCATCGGGGCTGGGAGACGGCACGTGGACCGATCAGGGCTTAGGAGACGACGCGTGGACCGATCGGGGCTCGGAGACAGCGCGTTTACCGACTGGGGCTCGAGAGGTTGCGCGTGGACCAATTGGGGTTCGCCGCGGCGTGTGGACCGACCGGAGCTCAGTAGACCGCGCGTGGACCGATCGGGGCTCGGCGACTGCGCGTGGATGGATCGGGGCTCAGGAGACAGCGCGTGGACCGATCGAGGCTCAGGAAGCGGCGCCTGCACCTGGCTCGGAGACGGCGCGTGGAGACATCGGGGCTTCGAAGACGACGCATGGACCAATCGGGGCTCGGAAACGGCGCCTGGACCGATCGGAGCTCGGAGACGGCGCGTGGAGCGTTCGGGGCTCAGGAGAAGACGCGTGGATCGATCGGGGCTCAGGAGACGACGCGTCGACGGATCGGGGCTTAGGAGACGACGCGTGGACCGATCGGGACTTAGGAGCCGACGCGTGGACCGATCTGGGCTCAGGAGACGGCGCGTGGACCGATCGGGGCTCGAGGAAGGCGCGTGAAACAATCGGGGCTTAGGAGACGGCGCGTGGACCGATCGGGGCTCAGGAGACGGCGCGCGGACCGACCGGGGCTCAGGAGCCTCGCGTGGACCGATCATGGCTCGGGGACGGCGCGTGGACGGACAGTGGCTTAGAATGCGTCACGCGGACCGATCGGGGCTCGGATGCGGCGTGTGGACGTATCGGGGCTCAGGAGACGATGCGTGAACCGATCGGGGCTCAGGAGACGACGCGTGGACCGATCGGGGCTCGGAGACGGCGCGTGGAACGATCGGGGCTCAGGAGACGCCGCGTGAAATGATCGGCGTTCTGAGACGGCGCGTGGACCGATTGTGGCTTACGAGACGGCGCGTGGATCGATCGGGCCTCAGGAAGCGGCACCTGGACCTATCGTGGCTCGGAGACGGCGCGTGGAGGCATCGGGGCTAAGAACACGACGCATGGACCGAGCGGGGCTCAGGAGACGGCGCGAGGAGCGATCGGGGCTCAGGAGAAGACGCGTCAATTGATCGGGGCTCAGGAGACGACGCGTGGACCGATCGGGGCTCGGAGACGGTACGAGGACCGACCGGAGCTCAGGAGATTCGCGTGGATCGATCAGGGCTCCGGAGGCGGCGCATGGACCGATTGGGGAGCATGCGATGGTGTGTGGACCGATCGGGGCTCGGAGACGGCGCACGGACCGATCGGGGCTTAGGAGACGACGCGTGGACCGATTGGGGCTCAGGAGACGACGCGTAGACCGATCGGGGTTCAGGAGACGGCGCGTAGACCGATCGGGGCTCCGAAACGACGCGTTAACCGAGCGGGGCTTAGGAGACGATGCGTTGACCCATCGGGGCTCGGAGACAGCGCGTGTACCGACTGGGGCTCAGGAGACCGTGCGTGAACCGATCGGGGCTCGGCGACTGCGCGTGGACGGATCGGGGCTCGGAGACGGCGCGTAGATCGATCGGGGCTCAGGAGACGGCGCGTTAACCGATTGGGGCTTAGGAGACGTTGCGTGGACCGATCGGGGCTCGAAGACGGCGCGTGGACCGATCGGGGCTCGGAGACAGTGCGTGGACCGACTGGGGCTCAGGCGGTTGCGCGTGGACCAATTGGGGTTCAGCGACGGCGCGTGAATCGATCGGGGCTTAGGAGACGGCGCGTGCATCGATCGGGGCCCGGAGACGGGTCGTAGACAGATGGGGGCTTAGGCGACGGCGCGTGGACCGATCGTGGCTGGGAGACGGCTCGTCCACCAATCGGGGCTTAGGAGACGACGCGTAGATCGATCGGGGCTCAGAGACGGCGCGTGGACCGATCGGGGATCAGGAAACGGCGCGTGGACCGACTGGGGCTCAGGCGGTTGCGCGTGGACCAATTGGGGTTCGGCGATGGCGCGTGGACCGATCGGGGCTCGGAGACGGCGAATCGACCGCTCGGGGTTCGGAGACGGCGCCTGGACCGTCCGGGGCTCAGGAGGCGATGCGTGGACCGATAGGGGCTCAGGAGACTGCGCGTGAATGGATCGGAGCTTAGGGAACGACGCGTGGACCGATCAGGGCTCAGGGGACGGCGCGTGAACCGATCGGCGCTCGGAGACGGTACGTGGACCGAACGGGGCTTAGGAGACGGCGCGTGGACCAATCGGGGCTCGGAAACGGCGCCTGGACCGATCGGAGCTCGAAGACGGCGCGTGAAGCGGTCGGGGCTCAGGAGAAGACGCGTGGATCGATCGGGGCTCAGGAGACGACGCGTCGACGGATCGGGGCTTAGGAGACGACGCGTGGACCGATCGGGACTTAGGAGCCGACGCGTGGACCGATCCGGGCTCAGGAGACGGCGCGTGGACCGATCGGGGCTCGAGGAAGGCGCGTGAAACGATCGGGGCTTAGGAGACGGCGCGTGGACCGATCGGGGCTCAGGAGACGGCGCGCGGACCGACCGCGGCTCAGGAGCCTCGCGTGGACCGATCATGGCTCGGCGACGGCGCGTGGACGGATCGGGGCTCGGAGACGACGCGTGGACCGATTGGGGCTCGGAGACGGCGCGTTAACCGATCGGGGCTTAGGAGACGACGCGTGGACCGATCGGGCCTCAGGAGACGGCGCGTGGACCGATCGGTGCTCGGAGACGGCGCGTGGACGGACCGTGGCTTAGAACGCGTCACGCGGACCGATCGGGGCTCAGATACCGCGTGTGGACTTATCGGGGCTCAGGAGACGATGCGTGAACCAATCGGGGCTCAGGAGACGCCGCGTGGACCGATCGGGGCTCGGAGACGGCGCGTGGAACGATCGGGGCTCAGGAGACGGCGCGTGAAATGATCGGCGCTCTGAGACGGCGCGTGGACCGATTGTGGCTTACGAGACGGCGCGTGGATCGATCGGGGCTCAGGAAGCGGCGCGTGGACCGATCGGTGCTCGGAGACGGCGCGTGGACGGACCGTGGCTTAGAATGCGTCACGCGGACCGATCGGGGCTCAGATACCGCGTGTGGACTTATCGGGGCTCAGGAGACGATGCGTGAACCGATCGGGGCTCAGGAAGCGGCGCGTGGACCGAACGGTGCTCGGAGACGACGCATGAACCGATCGGCGCTCAGGAGACGGCGCGTGGAGCGATCGGAGCGCAGGAGACGACGCGTTAACAGAGCGGGGTTCAGGAGACGATGCGTGGACCGATCGGTGCTTGGAGACGGCGCGTGGAACGATCGAGGCTCAGAGACGACGCGTGTGCGGACCGGGGATTCGAGGACTGTTCCGTCCTTAGACAACGTTTCATATTTTTTCTTTCTTTACATATTTCTATTCGAAAAACTATAGAAATCTGGTAAATCGAGCCATCGCCTTCAATTTTATTTACCTCACTACGCCTGTTCAGACTGGAACTCTCGCCCAGCTGACCGTCATAAAGTAAGAAACAAGGGTCTTGCCTGTCTTCGACGCGTGCTCGATGACTCACAAGACAATAAAACATTTGGCTACCAAATGTCTCGTCGTCGAGTACCTATCCCGTTGAAACCTTTCTATTTTTTATATATACAGCATTGTTTTTTGAATATTCATACACGTCACTTCTTTCTAATCGCGAGACTTACCAGACACATTTCCTGAGCTCTCGGAAAAAAAACTCCGTTCAGTTTTTAGTAACGTTTTTCATTTATCTCAACTTTTTTGGGATTGGTCACGACAAATCTCCGCCTTCCGCAGGCAGCCCTAGAGTGACCAATCAGCATTATGCATAAAATAAATTGTGAAAAGAAAAGACCGAAGGGATTGTTCGGAGAGCTCTAAGATTTCAGTCTACAACCAAACACCGTACGCATCAGTCGCTTAAATTCATTACGCGATCTGGTAGATTCATACTCGTTTGTAACATAAAAAATATATCTCAAGTTCAAGTTACCATCGAGTGAATTATTCAAAACAACCCGAGTTCGTAGGCGATTAATTTCACTTACGAACGTACCTGACGATTAGCGTCAATATCCAAATTGAGAACAGGCCTTACAACCCTGTTCGGTCATTATTTTCGACCGCGCCGGTCTCAGGTACGCTACAAGGACGACGGGTGGACCGATCCGGACTCAGGAGACGACGCGTCGTCCGATCGGGGCTCAGGATGCGGCGCGTGGACCCATCGGGGCTCGGAGACGGCCCGTGGACAGATCGGGGCTTAGGAAACGGCGCGTGGACCGATCGGGGCTCAGGAGACGGCGCGTGGACCGGTCGGGGCTTAGGAGACGACGCCTGGACCGATCGGGGCTTAGGAGGCGGCGTGTGGAACGATCGGGGCTCAGGAGACGGCGCGTGCACCGATCGGCGCTCGGAGACGGCGCGTGGAGCGATCGGGGCTGAGGAGACGACGCGTCGACCGATCGGGGCTGAGGAGACGACGCGTGGACCGATCGGGGCTTAGGAGAAAACGCGTTTACCGATCCGGGCTAAGGAAGCGGCGCCTGCACCGATCGTGGTTGGGAGACGGCGCAAGGAGGCATCTGGGCTTAGACGACGACGCGTGGACCGATCGGGGCTCAGGAAACGGCGCGTGGACCGACCGCGGCTCAAGAGGCCACGCCTGGACCGATCGGGGCTCGGCGACGGGGCGTGGACCTATCGAGTCTCGGAGACGACGCGTCGACCGATCGGGGCTCAGATGACGGTGCGCGGACCGACCGGGGCTCAGGAGACTCGCGTGGATCGATCGGGGCTCCGGAGACGGCTCGTGGAGCGATGGGGATCAGGAGACGGTGCGCGGACCGATCGGGGCCCGGAGATGGCGCGTGGACCGATCGGGGCTTAGGAGACGACGCGTGGACCGATTGGGGCTCAGGAGGCCGCGCGTGGACCGATCGCGGCTCGGCGCCGCGCGTGGACGGATCAGGGCTTAGGAGACGACGCGTGGATCGAGCGGGGCTCGGACATGGCGCCTGGATCGATCGGGGCTCAGGAGACGACGCGAGGAGCGATCGGGGGTCGGAGATGGCGCGTGGAGGCATCGGGGCTTTGAAGACGACGCGTGGACCGAACGGTGCGCAGAAAACGGCGCGTGGACCGATCGGTGCTCGGAGACGATGCGTGGAGCGATCGGGGTTGAGCAGACGACGCGTGGATCGATCGGGGCTCAGGAGACGACGCGTCGACCGATCGGGGCTGAGGAGACGACGCGTGGACAGATCGGGGCTTAGGAGGCGGCGCGTGGAGCGATCGGAGCGCAGGAGACGACGCGTTAACAGAGCGGGGTTTAGGAGACGATGCGTGGACCGATCGGTGCTCGGAGACGGCGCGTGGAACGATCGGAGCACAGGAGACGGCGCGTGAAGCGATCGGCGCTCGGAGACGGCGCGTGGATCAATCGGGGCTTAGGAGACGGCGCGTGGACCGATCGGGGCTCAGGAGGCGGCGCCTGGACCGGTCGGGGCTTAGGAGACGACGCCTGGACCAATCGGGGCTTAGGAGGCGGCGTGTGGAACGATCGGGGCTGAGGAGACGACGCGTGGATCGATCGGGGCTCAGGAGACGACGCGTCGACCGATCGGGGCTGAGGAGACGACGCGTGGACCGATCGGGGCTTAGGAGAAAACGCGTGGACCGATCGGGGCTCAGGAAGCGGCGCCTGCACCGATCGTGGTTGGGAGACGGCGCAAGGAGGCATCTGCGCTTAGAAGACGACGCGTGGACCGATCGGGGCTCAGGAAACGGCTCGTGGACTGACCGCGGCTCAGGAGGCCACGCCTGGACCGATCGGGGCTCGGCGACGGCGCGTGGACCGATCTAGTCTCGGAGACGACGCGTCGACCGATCGGGGCTCAGATGACGGCGCGCGGACCGACCGGGGCTCAGGAGACTCGCGTGGATCGATCGGGGCTTGGAGACGGCGCGTGGATGGACCGCTGCTCAGAATGCGGTACGCGGACCGATCGGGGATCGGACACGGCGTGTGGACCGATCGAGGCTCGGAGACGACGCGTTTACGGATCGAGGATCAGGAGACGACGCGTGGAACGATCCGGGCTCAGGAGAGGGAGCGTGGACCGATCGGGGCTCGGAGACGGCGTGTGGAACGATCGGGGCTCGGGTGACGGCGCGTGAACGGATCAGCGCTCGGAGACGGCGCGTGGACCGATCGGGGATCGGGGACGGCGCGTGGAACGATCGGAGATCAGGAGAGGACGCCTGGACTGATAGGGCTCTGGAAGCGGCGCACGGACCGATCGTGGCTCGGAGACGGCGCGTGGAGGCATCGGGGCTTTGAAGACGACGCGTGGACCGAACGGTGCTCAGAAAACGGCGCGTGGAGCGATCGGGGTTCAGGAAATGACGCGTCGATGGATCGGGGCTTACGAGACGATGCGTGAACCGACCGGGGCTCAGGAGGCCGCGCGTGGACCGATCGCGGCTCGGCGACGGCGCGTGGACCGATCGGGGCTCAGGAGGACGCGCGTGGACTGATCATGGCTCGGCGACGGCGCGTGGACCGATCGGGGCTCGGAGACGACGCGTAGACCGATCGGTGCTCGGAGACAGCGCGTGGACCGACTGGGGCTCGGAGATCGCGCATGAACCGATCGTGGCTTAGGAGAAGGCGCGTTGAATGATCGGGGCTCAGGAGACGGCGCGTGGACCGATCGTGGCTCGGAGACGGCGCGTGGAGGCATCGGGGCTAAGAACACGACGCATGTACCGAGCGGGGCTCAGGAGACGGCGCGAGGAGCGATCGGGGCTCAGGGGAAGACGCGTCAATTGATCGGGGCTCAGGAGACGGCGCGTGGACCGATCGGGGCTTCGGAGACAGTACGTGGACCGATCGGGGTTCGGAGACGGTACGAGGACCGACCGGAGCTCAGGAGATTCGCGTGGATCGATCAGGGCTCCGGAGGCGGCGCATGGACCGATTGGGGAGCATGCGATGGTGCGTGGAGCGATCGGGGCTCGGAGACGATGCGTGGACCAACCGGGGCTAAGGAGGCCGCGCGTGGACCTATCGAGGCTTAGGAGCCGACGCGTGGACCGATCGGGGCTTAGGAGACGACGCGTGGACCGATCGGGGCTCAGGAAGCGGCGCGTGGACCGAACGGTGCTCGGAGACGACGCATGAACCGATCGGCGCTCAGGAGACGGCGCGTGGAGCGATCGGAGCGCAGGAGACGACGCGTTAACAGAGCGGGGTTTAGGAGACGATGCGTGGACCGATCGGTGCTTGGAGACAGCGCGTGGACCGACTGGGGCTCAGGAGGTGGCGCGTGGACCAATTGGGGTTCGGCGACGGCGCGTGGACCGACCGGGGATTAGGAGACGACGCGTCGACCGATCGGGGCTTAGGAGACGACCCGTCGACCGATCGGGGCTTAGGAGACGACGCGTGGACAGATCGGGGCTTAGAAGGCGGCGCGTGGAGCGATCGGAGCGCAGGAGACGACGCGTTAACAGAGCGGGGTTTAGGAGACGATGCGTGGACCGATCGGTGCTCGGAGACGGCGCGTGGAACGATCGGAGCACAGGAGACGGCGCGTGAAGCGATCGGCGCTCGGAAACGGCGCGTGGATCAATCGGGGCTTAGGAGACGGCGCGTGGACCGATCGGGGCTCAGGAGGCGGCGCCTGGACCGGTCGGGGCTTAGGAGACGACGCCTGGACCAATCGGGGCTTAGGAGGCGGCGTGTGGAACTATCGGGGCTCAGGAGACGGCGCGTGCACCGATCGGCGCTCGGAGACGGCGCGTGGAGCGATCGGGGCTGAGGAGACGACGCGTGGATCGATCGGGGCTCAGGAGACGACGCGTCGACCGATCGGGGCTGAGGAGACGACGCGTCGACCGATCCGGGCTTAGGAGAAAACGCGTGGACCGATCGGGGCTCAGGCAGCGGCGCCTGCACCGATCGTGGTTGGGAGACGGCGCAAGGAGGCATCTGCGCTTAGAAGACGACGCGTGGACCGATCGGGGCTCAGGAAACGGCTCGTGGACCGACCGCGGCTCAGGAGGCCACGCCTGGACCGATCGGGGCTCGGCGACGGCGCGTGGACCGATCTAGTCTCGGAGACGACGCGTCGACCGATCGGGGCTCAGATGACGGCGCGCGGACCGACCGGGGCTCAGGAGACTCGCGTGGATCGATCGGGGCTCGGAGACGGCGCGTGGACGGACCGCGGCTCAGAATGCGGTACGCGGACCGATCGGGGATCGGACACGGCGTGTGGACCGATCGAGGCTCGGAGACGACGCGTTTACGGATCGAGGATCAGGAGACGACGCGTGGACCGATCGGGGCTCGGAGACGGCGCGTGGACCGACCGGGGCTAAGCAGGCCGCGCGTGGACCGATAGAGGCTTAGGAGCCGACGCGTGGACCGATCGGGGCTCGGAGACGGCGCGTGGACCGACCGGGGCTCAGGAGGCCGCGCGTGGACCGATGGGAGCTCGGCGACGGCGCGTGGACCGATCGAGGCTCGGAGACGACGCGTGTACGGATCGGGGCTTTGAAGACGACGCGTGGACCGATCGTGGCTCAGGAAACGGCGGGTGGAGCGATCGGGGCTCAGGAGACGACGCGTCGACCGATCAGGGCTCAGGAGACAGCGCGCGGACCGACCGGGGCTCAGGAGACTCGCGTGGATCGATCGGGGCTCCGGAGGCGCCGTGTGGACCGATGGGGCTCAGGAGACGGCGCGCGGACCGGCCGGGGCTCAGGAGCCTAGCGTGGATCGATCGGGGCTCCGGAGGCGGCGCGTGGACCGATCGGGGCTCAGGAGGCGGCGCGTGAACCGATCGGCGCTCGGAGACGGCGCGTGGACCGATCGGGGCTCGGAGACGGCGCGTAGACCGACCGGGGCTAAGGAGACGGCGCGTGGACCGATCGGGGCTCAGGAGACCCCGCGTGGACCGATCGGGGCCCGGCGACTGCGCGTGGACGCATCGGGGCTCAGGAGACGGCGCGTGGACCGATCGGGGCTCGGAGACGGCACGTTAACCGATCGGGGCTTAGGAGACGATGCGTGGACCGATCGCGGCTCGGAGACGGCGTGTGAACCGACCGGGGCTCAGGAGGCCGCGCGTGGACCGATCGAGGCTCGGCGACGGCGAGTGGACCCATCGGGGCTCGGAGACGACGCGTGGACCGATCAGGGCTTAGGACACGACGCGTTGACCGATCGGGATTCAGGAGGCGGCGCGTGGACCGACCGGGGATCAGGAACCGGTCCGTGGAGCGATCGGGGCTTAGGAGACGGCACGTGGACTGATCGGGGCTCGGGAAGCGGCGCCTGAACCGATCGTGGCTCGGAGACGGCGCGTGGAGGCATCGGGGCTTAGAAGACGACGCATGGACCGATCAGGTCTCAGGAAACGACGCGTGGACCGATTGGAGCTCGGAGAAGACGCGTGGACCGACTGGGGCTCAGGCGGTTGCGCGTGGACCAATTGGGGTTCGGCGACGGCGCGTGGACCGATCGCAAATCGGAGACGGCGCGTTAACCGATCGGGGCTTAGGAGACGATGCGTGAACCGATCGAGGCTCGGAGACGGCCCGTGGACAGATCGGGGCTTAGGAGACGGCGCGTGGACCGATCGGGGCTCAGGAGACGGCGCGTGGACCGGTCGGGGCTCAGGAGGCCGCGCGTGGACCGATCGGGGCTCGGCGACGGCGCGTGGACCGATCGAGGCTCGGAGACAACGCGTGTACGGATCGGGACATTGGAGACGACGCGTGGACCGATCGTGGCTCAGGAAACGGCGTGTGGAGCGATCGGGGCTCAGGAGACGACGCGTGGACCGATTAGGGGTCAGGAGACGGCGCGCGGACCGACCGGGGCTCAGGAGACTCGCGTGGATCGATCGGGGCTCCGGAGGCGCCGCGTGGACCGATGGGGATCAGGAGACGGTGCGTGGACCATTCGGGGCTCGGAGACAGCGCGTGGACCGATCGGGGCTTAGGAGACGACGCGTGGACCGATCGGGGCTTAGGAGACGACGCGTGGACCGATCGGGGCTTAGGAGACGACGCGTGGACCGATCGAGGCTCGGAGACGGCGCGTGGACCGACCGGTGCTCAGGAGGCCGCGCGTGGACCGATCGGGACTCGGCGACGACGCGTGGACTGATCGAGGCTCGGAGATGACGCGTGTATGGATCGGGTATTAGGGGATGACGCTTGGAACGATTGGGGCTCAGGAGACGGCGCGTGCACCGACCGGCGCTCGGAGACGGCGCGTGGAGCGATCGGGGCTCAGGAGACGACGCGTGGATCGATCGGGGCTCAGGAGACGACGCGTCGACCGATCGGGGCTCAGGAGGCGGCGCGTGGACCGATTGGGAGTCACAAGACGGCGCGTGGACCGAGTGGGGCGCGGATACGGCGCGTGAACCGACCGGGGCTCAGGAGGCCGCACGTGGACCTATCGGGACGCGGCGACGGCGCGTGGACCGACCGAGGCTCGGAGACGACGCGTGAACCGATCGGGGCTCAGGAGACGGCGCGTGGACTGATCGGTGCTCGGAGACGGCGCGTGGACGGACCGTAGCTTAGAATGCGTCACGCGGATCGATTGGGTCTCGGAGACGGCGTGTGGACGTATCGGGGGTTAAGAGACGATGCGTGGACCGATCTGGGCTCAGGAGATGGCGCGTGGACCGATCGGGGCTTCGGAGACGGTACGTGGACCGATCGAGGCTCGGAGACGGCGTGTGGACCGACCGGGGCTCAGGAGGCCGCACGTGGACCTATCGGGACGCGGCGACGGCGCGTGGACCGACCGAGGCTCGGAGACGACGCGTGTATGGATCGGGGATTAGGGGACGACGCGTGGAACGATCGGGGCTCAGGAGACGGCGCGTGCACCGACCGGCGCTCGGAGACGGCGCGTGAACCGATCGGGGCTCAGGAGACGGCGCGTGGACTGATCGGTGCTCGGAGACGGCGCGTGGACGGGCCGTGGCTTAGAATGCGTCACGCGGATCGATCGGGGCTGGGAGACGGCGCGTGGACCGACCGGGGCTAAGGAGGCCGCGCGTGGACCTATCGAGGCTTAGGAGCCGACGCGTGGACCGATCGGGGCTGAGGAGACGGCGCGTGGGACGAACGGGGCTCGGAGACGGCGCGTGGAACGATCGGAGCACAGTAGACGGCGCGTGAACCGATCGGCGCTCGGAGACGGCGCGTGGATCGATCGGGGCTTAGGAGAAGGCGCGTGGACCGATCGGGGCTTAGGAGACGATTCGTGGACCGATCGGGGCTTAGGAGACGATTCGTGGACCGATCGGGGCTCGGAGACGGCGCGTGGACCGATCGGGGCTCAGGTAACGGCGTGTGGAGCGGTTGGGGCTCAGGAGACGACGCGTGGATCGATCGAGGCTCAGAAGACGACGCGTCGACCGATCGGGGCTCACGAGACGGCGCGTGGATCGATCGGGGCTCGGAGACGCCGCGTGGAACGATCGGGGCTCAGGAGACGGCGCTTGAACTTATCGGCGCTCAGAGACGGCCCGTGGACCGATCGGGGCTTAGGAGACGGTGCGTGGATCGATCGGGGCTTAGGAGAAGGCGCGTGGACCGATCGGGGCTTAGGAGACGATTCGTAGACCGATCGGGGCTTAGGAGACGATTCGTGGACCGATCGGGGCTCGGAGACGGCGCGTAGACCGACCGGGGCTAAGCAGGCCGCGCGTGGACCGATAGAGGCTTAGGAGCCGACGCGTGGACCGATCGGGGCTGAGGAGACAGCGCGTGGACCGATCGGGGCTCGGAGACGGCGCGTGGAACGATCGGAGCACAGGAGACGGCGTGTGAACCGATCGGCGCTCGGAGACGGCGCGTGGATCGATCGGGGCTTAGGAGAAGGCGCGTGCACCGATCGGGGCTTAGGAGACGATTCGTGGACCGATCGGGGCTCGGAGACGGCGCGTGGACCGATCGGGGCTGAGGAGACGGCGCGTGGACCGAACGGGGCTCGGAGACGGCGCGTGGAACGATCGGAGCACAGGAGACGGCGCGTGAACCGATCGGCGCTCGGAGACGGCGCGTGGATCGATCGGGGCTTAGGAGAAGGCGCGTGGACCGATCGGGGCTTAGGAGACGATTCGTGGACCGATCGGGGCTTAGGAGACGATTCGTGGACCGATCGGGGCTCGGAGACGGCGCGTGGACCGACCGGGGCTCAGGAGACGGCACGTGGACCGATCGGGGCTCGGAGACGGCACGTTAACCGATCGGGGCTTAGGAGACGATGCGTGGACCGATCGGGCTCGGCGCCGGCGCGTGAACCGATCGGGGCTCAGGAGGCCGCGCGTGGACCGATCGAGGCTCGGCGACGGCGCGTGCACCGATCGGGGCCCGGAGGCGGGTCGTGGACAGATTGGGGCTCAGCAGACGGCGCGTGGACCGATCGTGCATGGGAGACGGCACGTCCACCAATCGGGGCTTAGGAGACGACGCGTAGACCTATCGGGGCCCAGGAAACGGCGCGTGGACCGATCGGGGCTCAGGAAACGGCGCGTGGACCGACTGGGGCTCAGGCGATTGCGCGTGGACGAATTGGGGTTCGGCGACGGCGCGTGGATCGATCGGGGCTTAGGAGACGGCGCGTGCACCAATCGGGGCCCGGAGACGGGTCGTGGACAGATTGGGGATTTGCAGACGGCGCGTGGACCGATCGTGGCTGGGAGACGGCAGGTCCACCAATCGGGGCTTAGGAGACGACGCGTAGACCGATCGGGGCCCAGGAGACGGCGCGTGGACCGATCGGGGCTCAGGAAACGGCGCGTGGACCGACTGGGGCTCAGGCGGTTGCGCGTGGACCAATTGGGGTTCCGCGACGGGGCGTGGACCGATCGGGGCTCGGAGACGGCGCGTTAACCGATCGCGGCTTAGGAGACGATGCGAGGAGGCATCTGGGTTTACAAGACGACGCGTGGATCGATCGGGGCTCGGAGACGGCGCGTGAACCGACCGGGGCTCAGGAGACGGCACGTGGACCGATCGGGGCTCGGAGACGGCACGTTAACCGATCGGGGCTTAGGAGACGATGCGTGGACCGATCGGGCTCGGAGCCGGCGCGTGAACCGATCGGGGCTCAGGAGGCCGCGCGTGGACCGATCGAGGCTCGGCGACGGCGCGTGGACCGATCGGGGCTCGGAGACGACGCGTGTACGGATCAGGGCTTGGTGACGGCGCGTTTACCGATAGCAGCTCGGAGAGGGCCCGTGGACGGATCGCGGCTTAGGAGACGGCGCGTGGAACGATCGGGGCTCAGGAGACGGCGCATGGACCGGTCGAGGCTCGGAGACGGCACGTGGACCGATCGGGGCTTAGGAGAAGGCGCGTGGACCGATCGGGACTTAGGAGACGGCGCGTGGACCGATCGGGGCTCGGAGATGGCGCGTGGAACGATCGAGGCTCAGGAGACGGCGCGTGAACCGATCAGCGCTCGGAGACGGCAGGTGGACCGATCGGGGCTTAGGAGACGGCGCGTGGACCGATTGGGGCTTAGGAGACGGCGCGTGGACCGATCGGGGCTCAGGAAGCGACGCCTAGACCGATCGTGGCTCGGATACGGCGCGTGGAGGCATCGGGGCTAAGAAGACGACGCAGGGACCGAGCGGGGCTCAGGTGACGGCGCGAGGAGCGATCGGGGCTCAGGAGAAGACGCGTCAATTGATCGGGGCTCAGAAATCGGCGCGTGGAGCGATCGGGGCTCAGGAGACGACGCGTGGATCGATCGGGGCTCAGGAAACGACGCGTCGACCGATCGGGGCTTAGGAGAAGGCGCGTGGACCGATCGGGGCTTAGGAGACGATTCGTGGACCGATCGGGGCTCGGAGACGGCGCGTGGACCGACCGGTGCTAAGCAGGCCGCGCGTGGACCGATAGAGGCTTAGGAGCCGACGCGTGGACCGATCGGGGCTCAGGTGACGGGGCGTGAAATGATCGGCGCTCTGAGACGGCGCGTCGACCGATCGGTGCTCGGAGACGGCGCGTGGACGGACCGCGGCTCAGAATGCGGTACGCGGACCGATCGGGGATCGGACACGGCGTGTGGACCGATCGAGGCTCGGAGACGACGCGTTTAAGGATCGGGAATCAGGAGACGACGCGTGGAACGATCGGGGCTCAGGAGACGGCGCGTGAACCTATCGGCGCTCGGAGACGGCGCGTTAACCGATCGGGGCTTAGGAGACGATGTGTGGACCGATCGGGGCTCGGAGACGGCGCGTGGACCGACCGGGGCACAGGAGGATACGCCTGGACCGATCGAGGCTCGGCGACGGCGCGTGCACCGATCGGGGCCCGGAGGCGGGTCGTGGACAGATTGGGGCTCAGCAGACGGCGCGTGGACCGATCGTGCATGGGAGACGGCACGTCCACCAATCGGGGCTTAGGAGACGACGCGTAGACCTATCGGGGCCCAGGAAACGGCGCGTGGACCGATCGGGGCTCAGGAAACGGCGCGTGGACCGACTGGGGCTCAGGCGATTGCGCGTGGACGAATTGGGGTTCGGCGACGGCGCGTGGATCGATCGGGGCTTAGGAGACGGCGCGTGCACCAATCGGGGCCCGGAGACGGGTCGTGGACAGATTGGGGATTTGCAGACGGCGCGTGGACCGATCGTGGCTGGGAGACGGCAGGTCCACCAATCGGGGCTTAGGAGACGACGCGTAGACCGATCGGGGCCCAGGAGACGGCGCGTGGACCGATCGGGGCTCAGGAAACGGCGCGTGGACCGACTGGGGCTCAGGCGGTTGCGCGTGGACCAATTGGGGTTCCGCGACGGGGCGTGGACCGATCGGGGCTCGGAGACGGCGCGTTAACCGATCGCGGCTTAGGAGACGATGCGAGGAGGCATCTGGGTTTACAAGACGACGCGTGGATCGATCGGGGCTCGGAGACGGCGCGTGAACCGACCGGGGCTCAGGAGACGGCACGTGGACCGATCGGGGCTCGGAGACGGCACGTTAACCGATCGGGGCTTAGGAGACGATGCGTGGACCGATCGGGCTCGGAGCCGGCGCGTGAACCGATCGGGGCTCAGGAGGCCGCGCGTGGACCGATCGAGGCTCGGCGACGGCGCGTGGACCGATCGGGGCTCGGAGACGACGCGTGTACGGATCAGGGCTTGGTGACGGCGCGTTTACCGATAGCAGCTCGGAGAGGGCCCGTGGACGGATCGCGGCTTAGGAGACGGCGCGTGGAACGATCGGGGCTCAGGAGACGGCGCATGGACCGGTCGAGGCTCGGAGACGGCACGTGGACCGATCGGGGCTTAGGAGAAGGCGCGTGGACCGATCGGGGCTTAGGAGACGGCGCGTGGACCGATCGGGGCTCGGAGATGGCGCGTGGAACGATCGAGGCTCAGGAGACGGCGCGTGAACCGATCAGCGCTCGGAGACGGCAGGTGGACCGATCGGGGCTTAGGAGACGGCGCGTGGACCGATTGGGGCTTAGGAGACGGCGCGTGGACCGATCGGGGCTCAGGAAGCGACGCCTAGACCGATCGTGGCTCGGATACGGCGCGTGGAGGCATCGGGGCTAAGAAGACGACGCAGGGACCGAGCGGGGCTCAGGTGACGGCGCGAGGAGCGATCGGGGCTCAGGAGAAGACGCGTCAATTGATCGGGGCTCAGAAATCGGCGCGTGGAGCGATCGGGGCTCAGGAGACGACGCGTGGATCGATCGGGGCTCAGGAAACGACGCGTCGACCGATCGGGGATCAGGAGACGGCGCGTGGGCCGATCGGGGTTCGGCGACAGCGCGTGAACCGACTGGGGCTCAGGCGGTTGCGCGTGGACCAATTCGGGTTCGGCGACGGCGCGTGGACCGTTCGGGGCTCGGAGACGGCGCGTTAACCGATCGGGGCTTAGGAGACGACGCGTGGACCGATCGGGGCTCAGGAGCCGATGCGTGGATCGATCGGGGCTCAGGAGGCGGCGCGTGGACCCATCGGGGCTCGGAGACAGCACGTGGACCGATCAGGGCTTAGGAGACGACGCGTGGACCGATCGGGGCTCGGAGACGGCGCGTGGACGGATCGGCGCTCGGAGACGGCGCCTGGACCGATCGGGGCTCAGGAGACGGCGCGTGGGCCGATCGACGCTCGGAGACGGCGCGTGGAACGGTCGGGGCTCAGGAGACGACGCGTAGACCGATCGGGGTTCGGTAGACGGCGCGTAGACCGATCGGGGCTCCGAAACGACGCGTTAACCGAGCGGGGCTTAGGAGACGATGCGTTGACCCATCGGGGCTCGGAGACAGCGCGTGTACCGACTGGGGCTCAGGAGACCGTGCGTGAACCGAGCGGGGCTCGGCGACTGCGCGTGGACGGATCGGGGCTCGGAGACGGCGCGTAGAACGATCGGGGCTCAGGAGACGGCGCGTTAACCGATTGGGGCTTAGGAGACGTTGCGTGGACCGATCGGGGCTCGAAGACGGCGCGTGGACCGATCGGGGCTTGGAGACAGTGCGTGGACCGACTGGGGCTCAGGCGGTTGCGCGTGGACCAATTGGGGTTCGGCGACGGCGCGTGGATCGATCGGGGCTTAGGAGACGGCGCGTGCATCGATCGGGGCCCGGAGACGGGTCGTAGACAGATGGGGGCTTAGGCGACGGCGCGTGGACCGATCGTGGCTGGGAGACGGCTCGTCCACCAATCGGGGCTTAGGAGACGACGCGTAGATCGATCGGGGCTCAGAGACGGCGCGTGGACCGATCGGGGATCAGGAAACGGCGCGTGGACCGACTGGGGCTCAGGCGGTTGCGCGTGGACCAATTGGGGTTCGGCGATGGCGCGTGGACCGATCGGGGCTCGGAGACGGCGCGTCGACCGCTCGGGGTTCGGAGACGGCGCCTGGACCGTCCGGGGCTCAGGAGGCGATGCGTGGACCGATAGGGGCTCAGGAGACTGCGCGTGAATGGATCGGAGCTTAGGGAACGACGCGTGGACCGATCAGGGCTCAGGAGACGGCGCGTGAACCGATCGGCGCTCGGAGACGGCACGTGGACCGAACGGGGCTTAGGAGACGGCGCGTGGACCAATCGGGGCTCGGAAACGGCGCCTGGACCGATCGGAGCTCGAAGACGGCGCGTGGAGCGGTCGGGGCTCAGGAGAAGACGCGTGGATCGATCGGGGCTCAGGAGACGACGCGTCGACGGATCGGGGCTTAGGAGACGACGCGTGGACCGATCGGGACTTAGGAGCCGACGCGTGGACCGATCCGGGCTCAGGAGACGGCGCGTGGACCGATCGGGGCTCGAGGAAGGCGCGTGAAACGATCGGGGCTTAGGAGACGGCGCGTGGACCGATCGGGGCTCAGGAGACGGCGCGCGGACCGACCGCGGCTCAGGAGCCTCGCGTGGACCGATCATGGCTCGGCGACGGCGCGTGGACGGATCGGGGCTCGGAGACGACGCGTGGACCGATTGGGGCTCGGAGACGGCGCGTTAACCGATCGGGGCTTAGGAGACGACGCGTGGACCGATCGGGCCTCAGGAGACGGCGCGTGGACCGATCGGTGCTCGGAGACGGCGCGTGGACGGACCGTGGCTTAGAACGCGTCACGCGGACCGATCGGGGCTCAGATACCGCGTGTGGACTTATCGGGGCTCAGGAGACGATGCGTGAACCGATCGGGGCTCAGGAGACGCCGCGTGGACCGATCGGGGCTCGGAGACGGCGCGTGGAACGATCGGGGCTCAGGAGACGGCGCGTGAAATGATCGGCGCTCTGAGACGGCGCGTGGACCGATTGTGGCTTACGAGACGGCGCGTGGATCGATCGGGGCTCAGGAAGCGGCGCGTGGACCGATCGGTGCTCGGAGACGGCGCGTGGACGGACCGTGGCTTAGAATGCGTCACGCGGACCGATCGGGGCTCAGATACCGCGTGTGGACTTATCGGGGCTCAGGAGACGATGCGTGAACCGATCGGGGCTCAGGAGACGCCGCGTGGACCGATCGGCGCTCGGAGACGGCGCGTGGAACGATCGGGGCTGAGGAGAAGGCGCGTGGTCCGATCGGGGCTTATGAGACGGCGCGTGGACCGATCGTGGCTCGTAGACGGCGCGTGGAGGCATCGGGGTTAAGAACACGACGCATGGACCGAGCGGGGCTCAGGAGACGGCGCGAGGAGCGATCGGGGCTCAGGAGAAGACGCATCAATTGATCGGGGCTCAGGAGACGACGCGGCGACGGATCGGGGCTTAGGAGACGACGCGTGGACCGATCGGGGCTCGGAGACGGCGCGTGGAACGATCGGAGGACAGGAGACGGCGCGTGAACCGATCGGCGCTCGAAGACGGCGCGTGGATCGATCGGGGCTTAGGAAAAGGCGCGTGGACCGATCGGGGCTTAGGAGACGATTCGTGGACCGATCGGGGCTCGGAGACGGCGCGTGGACCGACCGGTGCTAAGCAGGCCGCGCGTGGACCGATAGAGGCTTAGGAGCCGACGCGTGGACCGATCGGGGCTCAGGTGACGGGGCGTGAAATGATCGGCGCTCTGAGACGGCGCGTCGACCGATCGGTGCTCGGAGACGGCGCGTGGACGGACCGCGGCTCAGAATGCGGTACGCGGACCGATCGGGGATCGGACACGGCGTGTGGACCGATCGAGGCTCGGAGACGACGCGTTTAAGGATCGGGAATCAGGAGACGACGCGTGGAACGATCGGGGCTCAGGAGACGGCGCGTGAACCTATCGGCGCTCGGAGACGGCGCGTTAACCGATCGGGGCTTAGGAGACGATGTGTGGACCGATCGGGGCTCGGAGACGGCGCGTGGACCGACCGGGGCTCAGGAGGATACGCCTGGACCGATCGGGGCTCGGCGACGGCGCGTGGACCGATCGGGGCCCAGGAGACGGCGCGTGGACCGATCGGGGCTCAGGAAACGGCGCGTGGACCGACTGGGGCTCAGGCGGTTGCGCGTGGACCAATTGGGGTTCCGCGACGGCGCGTGGACCGATCGGGGCTCGGAGACGGCGCGTGGATCGATCGGGGCTCAGGAAGCGGCGCGTGGACCGATCGGTGCTCGGAGACGGCGCGTGGACGGACCGTGGCTTAGAATGCGTCACGCGGACCGATCGGGGCTCAGATACCGCGTGTGGACTTATCGGGGCTCAGGAGACGATGCGTGAACCGATCGGGGCTCAGGAGACGCCGCGTTAACCGATCGGGGCTTAGGAGACGATGCGTGAACCGATCGAGGCTCGGAGACGGCCCGTGGACAGATCGGGGCTTAGGAGACGGCGCGTGGACCGATCGGGGCTTAGGAGACATCGCGTGGACCGATGGGGGCTCGGAGACGGCGCGTGGACCGACTGGGGCTCAGGAGACTCGCGTGGATCGATCGGGGCTCCGGAGACGCCGCGTGGAGCGATGGGGATCAGGAGACGGTGCGCGGACCGATCGGGGCTCGGAGACGGCGCGTGGACCGATCGGGGCTTAGGAGACGACGCGTGGACCGATCGGGGCGTAGGACACGACGCGTGTACCTATCGGGGCTCACAAGACAGCGTGTAGACCGATTGGGGCTCAGGAGACGGCGCGTGGACCGATCGGGGCTCGGAGACGGCGCGTGGAACGATCGGGGCTTAGGAGGCCGCGCGTGGACCGATCGGGACTCAGGAGCCGGCGTGTGGACCGATCGGGGCTCAGGAAGCGGCGCGTGGACCGATTGGGGCTTAGGAGACGGCGCGTGGGTCGATCGGGGTTCAGGAAACGGCGCCTGGACCGATCGTGGCTCGGAGACGGCGCGTGGAGGCATCGGGGCTAAAAAGACGACATATGGACCGAGCGGGGCTCAGGACACGGCGCGAGGAGCGATCGGGGCTCAGGAGAAGACGCGTCAATTGATCGGGGCTCAGGAGACGACGCGTCGACGGATCGGGGCTTAGGAGACGACGCGTGAACCGATCGGGGCTTAGGAGACGACGCGTGGAACGATCGGGGCTCACGAGACAGCGCGCGGACCGACCGGGGCTCAGGAGACTCGCGTGGATCGATCGGGGCTCAGGAGGCGACGCGTGGACCCATCGCGGCTCGGAGACGGCGTGGGGACGTTATCGGGGCTTAGGAGACGACGCGTGGACTGATCGGAGCTCAGGAGAAGACGCGTGGACCGATCAGGGCTTAGGAGAGGACCCGTCGACCGATCGGGGCTCAGGAGACGACGCGTGGACCGATCGAGGTTTAGCAGAGGACGCGGCGACCGATCGGGGCTCAGGAGACAGTGAGTGGACGGATCGGGACTCAGGAGACGGCGCGTGAACCGATCGGCGCTCGGAGACGGGGCGTGGACCGATTGGGGTTTAGCAGAGGACGCGTCGACCGATCGGAGCTCAGGAGACAGCGCGTGGACGGATCGAGTCTCAGGAGACGGCGCGTGAACCAATCGGTGCTCGGAGACGGGGCGTGGACTGATCGGGGCTTAGAATGCGTCACGCGGACCGATCGGGGCTCGGATACGGCGTGTGGACGTATCGGGGCTTAGGAGACGATGCGTGGACCGATCGGGGCTCAGCAGACGGCGCGTGGACCGATAGGGGCTTCGGAGACGGTACGTGGATCGATCGAGGCTCGGAGACGGCGCGTGGACCGACCGGGGCTCAGGAGACGGCGGGTGAACCGGTCGGGTCTTAGGAGACGATCCGTGAACCGATCGGGGCTCGGAGACTGTGCGTGGACAGATCGGGGCTCGGCGACTGCGCGTGGACGTATCGGGGCTCAGGAGACGGCGCGTGGACCGATGGGGTCTCGGAGACGGCACGTTAAGCGATCGGGGCTTAGGAGACGATGCGTGGGCCGATCGCGGCTCGGAGATGGCGCGTGAACAGACCGGGGCGCAGGAGGTCGCGCGTGGACCGATCGAGGCTCGGCGACGGCGTGTGGACCCATCGGGGCTCGGAGACGACGCGTGTACGCATCGGGGCTTGGTGACGGCGCGTTTACCGATCGGGGCTCGAAAACGGCGGGTGGATCGTCCGGGGCTAAGGAGACGATGCGTGGACCGATCGGGGCTCAGAAGACGGCGCGTGGACGGATCGGCGCTCGGAGACGGGGCGTGGACCAATCGGGGCTCAGGAGAGGGCGCGTGGACCGATCGACGCTGAGGAGACGGCGCGTGAACCAATCGGGGCTTAGGAGACGACGCGTGGAACGATCGGGGCTCAGGAGACGGCGCGCGGACCGACCGGGGCTCAGGAGACTCGCGTGGATCGATCGGGGCTCAGGAGGCGACGCGTGGACCCATCGCGGCTCGGAGACGATGTGTGGATGTATCGGGGCTTAGGAGACGACGCGTGGACTGATCGGGGCTCAGGAGAAGACGCGTGGACCGATCGGGGCTTAGGGGAGGACCCGTCGACCGATCGGGGCTCAGGAGACGGCGCGTGGACGGATCGGTCTCAGGAGACGGCGCGTGAACCGATCGGCACTCGGAGACGGGGCGTGGACCGATCGGGGGTTAGGAGACGGCGCGTGCACCGATCGGGGCCCGGAGACGTGTCGTGGACAGATTGGGGCTTAGGAGACGGCGCGTGGACCGATCGGGGCTCACGAGACGGCGCGTGGACCGATTGGGGCTCAGGAGACAGCGCGTGGACCGATCGGGGCTTAGGAGACGGCGCACGGACCGATCGTGGATCGGCGACGGCGCGTGGACCGATCGGGGCTCAGGAGACCGCGCGTGGACCGACCGGGGCTCAGGAAACGGCGCGTGGACCGACCGCGGCTCAGGAGGCCACGCCTGGACCGATCGGGGCTCGGCGACGGCGAGTGGGCCGATCTAGTCTCGGAGACGGCACGTGGACCGATCAGGGCTTCGGACACGACGCGTTGACCGATCGGGACTCAGGAGGCGGCGCGTGGACCGATCGTGGCTCGGAGACGGCGCGTGGAGGCATCGGGGCTTAGAAGACGACGCATGGACCGATCAGGTCTCAGGAAACGGCGCGTGGACCGATTGGAGCTCGGAGACGACGCGTGGACCGATCGCGGATCGGAGACGGCGCGTTAACCGATCGGGGCTTAGGAGACGATGCGTGAACCGATCGAGGCTCGGAGACGGCCCGTGGACCGGTCGGTGCTCAGGAAGCGGCGCCTGGACCGATCGGGGCTCCGAGACGACGCGTTAACCGAGCGGGGCTTAGGAGACTATGTGGGAACCGATCGGCGCTCGGAGACGGCGCGTGGACCGATCGGGGCTTAGCAGAAGGCGCTTGGACCGATCGGGGCTTAGCAGAAGGCGCTTGGACCGATCCGGGCTCGGAGACGGCGCGTGGAATGATCGGGGCTCAGGAGACGGCGCGTGAACCGATCGGCGCTCGGAGACAGCGCGTGGACCGATCGGGGCTTAGGAGACGGCGCACGGACCGATCGTGGATCGGCGACGGCGCGTGGACCGATCGGGGCTCAGGAGACCGCGCGTGGACCGACCGGGGCTCAGGAAACGGCGCGTGGACCGACCGCGGCTCAGGAGGCCACGCCTGGACCGATCGGGGCTCGGCGACGGCGCGTGGATCGATCTAGTCTCGCAGACGACGCGTCGACCGATCGGGGCTCAGGAGACCGCGCGTGGACCGACCGGGGCTCAGGAAACGGCGCGTGGACCGACCGCGGCTCAGGAGGCCACGCCTGGACCGATCGGGGCTCGGAGACGGCGCGTGGAGGCATCGGGGCTTAGAAGACGACGCATGGACCGATCAGGTCTCAGGAAACGGCGCGTGGACCGATTGGAGCTCGGAGACGACGCGTGGACCGATCGCGGATCGGAGACGGCGCGTTAACCGATCGGGGCTTAGGAGACGATGCGTGAACCGATCGAGGCTCGGAGACGGTGCGTGGACAGATCGGGGCTCGGCGACTGCGCGTGGACGTATCGGGGCTCAGGAGACGGCGCGTGGACCGATCGGGGCTCGGAGACGGCACGTTAAGCGATCGGGGCTTAGGAGACGATGCGTGGGCCGATCGCGGCTCGGAGATGGCGCGTGAACCGACCGGGGCGCAGGAGGTCGCGCGTGGACCGATCGAGGCTCGGCGACGGCGTGTGGACCCATCGGGGCTCGGAGACGACGCGTGTACGCATCGGGGCTTGGTGACGGCGCGTTTACCGATCGGGGCTCGAAAACGGCGGGTGGATCGTCCGGGGCTAAGGAGACGATGCGTGGACCGATCGGGGCTCAGAAGACGGCGCGTGGACGGATCGGCGCTCGGAGACGGGGCGTGGACCAATCGGGGCTCAGGAGAGGGCGCGTAGACCGATCGACGCTCGGAGACGGAGCGTGGAACGATCGGGGCTCAGGAGACGACGCGTGGACCGATCGGGGCTCAGGAGACGGCGTGTAGACCGATGGGTCTCCGAAACGACGCGTTAACCGAGCGGGGCTTACGAGACGATGCGTGCACCGATCGGGGCTCGGAGACAGAGCGTGTACCGACTGGGGCTCAGGAGACCGCGGGTGAACCGATCGGGGCTCGGCGACTGCGCGTGGACGGATCGGGGCTCGGAGACGGCGCGTAGAACGATCGGGGCTCAGGAGACGGCGCGTGAACCAATCGGGGCTTAGGAGACGACGCGTGGAACGATCGGGGCTCAGGAGACGGCGCGCGGACCGACCGGGGCTCAGGAGACTCGCGTGGATCGATCGGGGCTCAGGAGGCGACGCGTGGACCCATCGCGGCTCGGAGACGATGTGTGGATGTATCGGGGCTTAGGAGACGACGCGTGGACTGATCGGGGCTCAGGAGAAGACGCGTGGACCGATCGGGGCTTAGGAGAGGACCCGTCGACCGATCGGGGCTCAGGAGACGGCTCGTGGACGGATCGGTCTCAGGAGACGGCGCGTGAACCGATCGGCACTCGGAGACGGGGCGTGGACCGATCGGGGGTTAGGAGACGGCGCGTGCACCGATCGGGGCCCGGAGACGTGTCGTGGACAGATTGGGGCTTAGGAGACGGCGCGTGGACCGATCGGGGCTCACGAGACGGCGCGTGGACCGATTGGGGCTCAGGAGACGGCGCGCAGACCGATCGGGGCGCAGGAGGCGGTGCGTGGACCGATTGGGGCTTAGAAGACGGCGCGTGGACCGATCGGGGCTCAGGAAGCTGCGCCTGAACCGGTCGTGGATCGGAGACGGCGCGTAGACTCATCGGAACTAAGAAGACGACACATGGACCGAGCGGGGCTCAGGAGACGGCGCGAGGAGCGATCGGGGCTCAGGAGAAGACGCGTCAATTGATCGGGGCTTAGGAGACGATACGTGGACCGATCGGGGCTTAGGAGACGACGCGTGGAACGACCGGGGCTCAGGAGACGGCGCGTGGACCGACCGGGGCTCGGAGACGACGCGTGTGCGGATCGGGGATTCGAGGACGACGGGTGGACCGATCCGAGCTCAGGAGACGACGCGTCGTCCGATCGGGGCTCAGGATGCGGCGCGTGGACCCATCGGGGCTCGGAGACGGCACGTGGACCGATCAAGGCTTAGGACACGATGCGTTGACCGATCGGGACTCAGGAGGCGGCGCGTGGACCGATCGGGGATCAGGAATCGGTCCGTGGAGCGATCGGGGGTTAGGAGATGGCACGTGGACTGATCGGGGCTCGGGAAGCGGCGCCTGAACCGATCGTGGCTCGGAGACGGCGCGTGGAGGCATCGGGGCTGAGGAGACGACGCGTGGACCGATCGGGGCTTAGGAGGCGGCGTGTGGAACGATCGGGGCTCAGGAGACGGCGCGTGCACCGATCGGCGCTCGGAGACGGCGCGTGGAGCGGTCGGGGCTGAGGAGACGACGCGTGGATCGATCGGGGCTCAGGAGACGACGCGTCGACCGATCGGGGCTGAGGAGACGACGCGTGGACCGATCGGGGCTCGGAGACGGCGCGAGGAGGCATCTGGGCTTCGAAGACGACGCGTGGATCGATCGGGGCTCGGAGACGGCGCGTGAACCGACCGGGGCTCAGGAGACCGCGCGCGGACCGACCGAGGCTCCGCGACGGCGCGTGGACCGATCGAGGCTCGGAGACGACGCGTGTACGGATCGGTGCTTAGGAGACGATGCGTGAACCGATCGGGGCTCAGGAGACGCCGCGTGGACCGATCGGGGCTCGGAGACGGCGCGTGGAACGATCGGGGCTCAGGAGACGGCGCGTGAAATGATCGGCGCTCTGAGACGGCGCGTGGACCGATTGTGGCTTACGAGATGGCGCGTGGATCGATCGGGGCTCGAAGACGACGCGAGGACCGATCGGGGCTCGGAGACAGTGCGTGGACCGACTGAGGCTCAGGCGGTTGCGCGTGGACCAATTGGGGTTCGGCGACGGCGCGTTGACCGATCGGGGCTCGGAGACGGCGCCTTAACCGATTGGGGCTTAGGAGACGATGCGTGGTCCGATCGGGGCTCAGGAGCCTCGCGTGGATCGATCGGGGCTCCGGAGGCGCCGCGTTGACCCATGGGGATCAGGAGACAGTGCGTGGACCGATCGGGGCTCGGAGACGGCGCGTGGACCGATCGGGGCTTAGGAGACGACGCGTGGACCGATCGGGGTGTAGGCGACGACGCGTGTACCTATCGGGGCTCAGGAGACAGCGCGTGGATCGATCAGCGCTCGGCGTCTGCGCGTGGACGTATCGGGGCTCAGGAGACGGCGCGTGGACCGATCGGGGCTCGGGGACGGCGCGTTAACCGATTGGGGCTTAGGAGACCATGCGTGGACCGATCGCGGCTCGGCGACGGCGCGTGGACCGATCGGGGCTCAGGAGGCCGCGCGTGGACCGATCATGGCTCGGCGACGGCGCGTGGACCGATCGGGGCTCGGAGACGATGCGTGGACCGATCGAGGTTCGGCGACAGCGCGTGAACCGACTGGGTCTCAGGCGGTTGCGCGTGGACCAATTGGGGTTCGGCGACGGCGCGTGGACCGATCCGGGCTCAGGAGACGGCGCGTGAACCGATCGGGGCTCGGAGACGGCGCGTGGAGCGATCGGGCCTCAGGAGACGGCGCGTGAACCGATCGGCGCACGGAGACGGCGCGTGGACCGATCGGGGCTCAGGAGGATACGCCTGGACCGATCGGGGTTCGGCGACGGCGCGTGGACCGATCGGGGCTCGTGCGACGGCGCGTGCACCGATCGGCGCTCGGAGACGGCGCGTGGACGTATCGGGGCTCAGGAGACGGCGCGTGGACCGATCGGGGCTCGGGCACGGCGCGTTAACCGATTGGGGCTTAGGAGACCATGCGTGGACCGATCGGGGCTCGAAGACGGCGCGTGGACCGATCGGGTCTCAGGAGGCCGCGCGTGGACAGATCATGACTCGGCGACGGCGCGTGGACCGATCGGGGCTCGGAGACGACGCGTGGACCGATCGGGGCTCGGAGACAGCGCGTGGACCGACTGGGGCTCAGGCAGTTTCGCGTGGACCAATTGGGGTTCGGCGACGGCGCGTGGACCGATCGGGGCTTAGGAGACGGCGCGTGCACCGATCGGGGCCCGGAGACGGGTCGTGGACAGATTGGGGATTAGGAGACGGCGCGTGGACCGATCGGGGCTAGGAGACGGCACGTGGACCAATGGGGGCTTAGGAGACGACGCGTGGACCGATCGGGGTGTAGGCGACGACGCGTGTACCTATCGGGGCTCAGGAGACAGCGCGTGGACCGACTGGGGCTAAGGCGGTTTCGCGTGGACCAATTGGGGTTCGGCGACGGCGCGTGGACCGATTGGGGCTTAGGAGACGGCGCGTGCACCGATCGGGGCGCGGAGACGGGTCGTGGACCGATCGGGGCTAAGGCGGTTTCGCGTGGACCAATTGGGGTTCGGCGACGGCGCGTGGACCGATCGGGGCTAAGGAGACGGCGCGTGCACCGATTGGGGCTCGGATACGGCGCGTGAACCAATCGGGGCTCAGGAGGCCGCGCGTGGACCGATCGCGGCTCGGCGACGGCGCGTGGACCGATCGGGGCTCAGGAGGCCGCGCGTGGACCGATCATGGCTCGGCGACGGCGCGTGGACCGATCGGGGCTCGGAGACGATGCGTGGACCGATCGAGGTTCGGCGACAGCGCGTGAACCGACTGGGTCTCAGGCGGTTGCGCGTGGACCAATTGGGGTTCGGCGACGTCGCGTGGACCGATCCGGGCTCAGGAGACGGCGCGTGTACCGATCGGGGCTCGGAGACGGCGCGTGGAGCGATCGGGGCTCAGGAGACGGCGCGTGAACCGATCGGCGCACGGAGACGGCGCGTGGACCGATCGGGGCTCAGGAGGATACGCCTGGACCGATCGGGGTTCGGCGAAGGCGCGTGGACCGATCGGGGCTCAGGAGACGGGGCGTGGACCGATTGGGGCTCGGATACGGCGCTGACCGATCGTGGCTTAGAAGAAGGCGCGTGGAACGATCGGGGCTCGGAGACGGCGCGTGGAACGATCGGGGCTCCGAGTCGGCGCGTTAACCGATCGGGGCTTAGGAGACGATGCGTGGACCGATCGGGGCTCGGAGACGGCGCGTGGACCGACCGGGACTCAGGAGGATACGCCTGGACCGATCGGGGCTCGGCGACGGCGCGTGGACCGATCGAGGCTCGGAGACGACGCGTGGAGGCACCGGGGCTTTGAAGACGACGCGTGGACCGAACGGTGCTCAGAAAACGCCGCGTGGACCGATGGGGGCTCGGAGACGCCGCTTGGACCGATCGGGGCTTAGGAGACGGCGCGTGGACCGATTGGGGCTTAGGAGACGGCGCATGGACCGATCGGGGCTCAGGAAGCGGCGTCTGGACCGATCGGGGCTCAGGAAGCGGCGGCTAGACCGATCGTGGCTCGGAGGCGGCGCGTGGAGGCATCGGGGCTAAGAAGACGACGCATGGACCGAGCGTGGCTCAGGAGACGGCGCGAGGAGCGATCGGGGCTCAGGAGAAGACGCGTCAATTGATCGGGGCTCAGAAATCGGCGCGTGGAGCGATAGGGGCTCAGGGGACGACGCGTGGATCGATCGGGGCTCAGGAAACGACTCGTCGACCGATCGGGTCTCAGGAGACGGCGCGCGTACCGACCGGGACTCAGGAGTCTCGCGTGGACCGATCACTGCTCGGCGACGGCGCGTGGACGGATCGGGGCTCGGAGACGACGCGTGGACCGATGGGGGCTCGGATACGGCGCGTGAACCAACCGGGGCTCAGGAGGTCGCGCGTGGACCGATCGTGGCTCGGAGACGGCGCGTGGAGGCATCGGGGCTAAGGAGACGACGCATGGACCGATCGGCGCTCAGGAAACGGCGTATGGACCGATCGGGGCTCCGCGACGGCGCGTGGACCGATCGAGGCTCGGAGACGACGCGTGAACCGACCGGGGCTCAGGAGGCCGCGCGTGGACCGGTCGGGGCTCGGCGACTGCGTGTGTACGGATCAGGGATTCCGGGACGACGCGTGGACCGATCCGGGCTCAGGAGACGGCGCGTAGACCGATCGCGGCTCGGCGACCGCGCGTGGACCGATCGGGGCTCAGGAGGCTGCGCGTGGATCGATTGGGGCTCAGGAGACGGCGCGTGGAACGCTCGGGGCTCGAAGACGGCGCGTGGAACGATCAGGGCTCAGGAGACGTCACGTGAAATGATCGGCGCTCGGAGACGGCGCGTGGACCGATCGGGGTTCAGGATAAGGCGCGTGGACCGATCGGGGCTTAGGAGGGGACCCGTCGACCGATCGGGGCTCAGGAGACGACGCGTGGACCGGTCGGTGCTCAGGAAGCGGCGCCTGGACCGATCGGGGCTCCGAGACGACGCGTTAACCGAGCGGGGCTTAGGAGACTATGCGGGAACCGATCGGCGCTCGGAGACGGCGCGTGGACCGATCGGGGCTTAGCAGAAGGCGCTTGGACCGATCGGGGCTTAGCAGAAGGCGCTTGGACCGATCCGGGCTCGGAGACGGCGCGTGGAATGATCAGGGCTCAGGAGACGGCGCGTGAACCGATCGGCGCTCGGAGACAGCGCGTGGACCGATCGGGGCTTAGGAGACGGCGCACGGACCGATCGTGGATCGGCGACGGCGCGTGGACCGATCGGGGCTCAGGAGACCGCGCGTGGACCGACCGGGGCTCAGGAAACGGCGCGTGGACCGACCGCGGCTCAGGAGGCCACGCCTGGACCGATCGGGGCTCGGCGACGGCGCGTGGATCGATCTAGTCTCGCAGACGACGCGTCGACCGATCGGGGCTCAGGAGACCGCGCGTGGACCGACCGGGGCTCAGGAAACGGCGCGTGGACCGACCGCGGCTCAGGAGGCCACGCCTGGACCGATCGGGGCTCGGCGACGGCGAGTGGGCCGATCTAGTCTCGGAGACGGCACGTGGACCGATCAGGGCTTAGGACACGACGCGTTGACCGATCGGGACTCAGGAGGCGGCGCGTGGACCGATCGTGGCTCGGAGACGGCGCGTGGAGGCATCGGGGCTTAGAAGACGACGCATGGACCGATCAGGTCTCAGGAAACGGCGCGTGGACCGATTGGAGCTCGGAGACGACGCGTGGACCGATCGCGGATCGGAGACGGCGCGTTAACCGATCGGGGCTTAGGAGACGATGCGTGAACCGATCGAGGCTCGGAGACGGCCCGTGGACAGATCGGGGCTTAGGAGACGGCGCGTGGACCGATCGGGGCTTAGGAGACATCGCGTGGACCGATGGGGGCTCGGAGACGGCGCGTGGACCGACTGGGGCTCAGGAGACTCGCGTGGATCGATCGGGGCTCCGGAGACGCCGCGTGGAGCGATGGGGATCAGGAGACGGTGCGCGGACCGATCGGGGCTCGGAGACGGCGCGTGGACCGATCGGGGCTTAGGAGACGACGCGTGGACCGATCGGGGCGTAGGACACGACGCGTGTACCTATCGGGGCTCACGAGACAGCGTGTAGACCGATTGGGGCTCAGGAGACGGCGCGTGGACCGATCGGGGCTCGGAGACGGCGCGTGGAACGATCGGGGCTTAGGAGGCCGCGCGTGGACCGATCGGGACTCAGGAGCCGGCGTGTGGACCGATCGGGGCTCAGGAAGCGGCGCGTGGACCGATTGGGGCTTAGGAGACGACGCGTGAACCGATCGGGGCTTAGGAGACGACGCGTGGAACGATCGGGGCTCACGAGACGGCGCGCGGACCGACCGGGGCTCAGGAGACTCGCGTGGATCGATCGGGGCTCAGGAGGCGACGCGTGGACCCATCGCGGCTCGGAGACGGTGTGTGGATGTATCGGGGCTTAGGAGACGACGCGTGGACTGATCGGGGCTCAGGAGAAGACGCGTGGACCGATCGGGGCTTAGGAGAGGACCCGTCGACCGATCGGGGTTCAGGAGACGGCGCGTGGACGGATCGGTCTCAGGAGACGGCGCGTGAACCGATCGGCACTCGGAGACGGGGCGTGGACCGATCGGGGGTTAGGAGACGGCGCGTGCACCGATCGGGGCCCGGAGACGTGTCGTGGACAGATTGGGGCTTAGGAGACGGCGCGTGGACCGATCGGGGCTCACGAGACGGCGCGTGGACCGATTGGGGCTCAGGAGACGGCGCGCAGACCGATCGGGGCGCAGGAGGCGGCGCGTGGACCGATTGGGGCGCAGGAGGCGGTGCGTGGACCGATTGGGGCTTAGAAGACGGCGCGTGGACCGATCGGGGCTCAGGAAGCTGCGCCTGAACCGGTCGTGGATCGGAGACGGCGCGTAGACTCATCGGAACTAAGAAGACGACACATGGACCGAGCGGGGCTCAGGAGACGGCGCGAGGAGCGATCGGGGCTCAGGAGAAGACGCGTCAATTGATCGGGGCTCAGGAGACGACGCGTCGATGGATCGGGGCTTAGGAGACGATACGTGGACCGATCGGGGCTTAGGAGACGACGCGTGGAACGACCGGGGCTCAGGAGACGGCGCGTGGACCGACCGGGGCTCAGGAGACTCGCGTGGATCGATCGGGGTTCAGGAGGCAACGCGGGGACCCATCGGGGCTCGGAGACGGCGTGTGGACGTTATCGGGGCTTAGGAGACGATGCGTGGACCGATCGGGGCTCGAAGACGGCGGGTGGACCGATCGGGGCTCGGAGACAGCGCGTGGAGCGACTGGGGCTCAGGCGATTGCGCCTGGACCAATTGGGGTTCGGCGACGGCGCGTGGATCGATCGGGGCTTAGGAGACGGCGCGTGCACCGATCGGGGCCCGGAGACGGGTCGTGGACAGATTGGGGCTTAGCAGACGGCGCGTGGACCGATCGTGGATGGGAGACGGCACGTCCACCAATCGGGGCTTAGGAGACGACGCGTAGACCGATCGGGGCCCAGGAGACGGCGCGTGGACCGATCGGGGCTCAGGAAACGGCGCGTGGACCGACTGGGGCTCAGGCGATTGCGCGTGGACGAATTGGGGTTCGGCGACGGCGCGTGGATCGATCGGGGCTTAGGAGACGGCGCGTGGACAGATCGGGGCTCAGGAAGCGGCGCCTGGACCGATCGTGGCTCGGAGATGGCGCGTGGAGGCATCGGGGCTAAAAAGACGACGCATGGACCGATCGGGACTCAGGAAACGGCGTATGGACGGATCGGAGCTCGGACACGACGTGTGGACCGATCGGGGCTCAGGGGACGACGCGTGGACCGATCCGGGCTCAGGAGACGGCGCGTAGACCGATCATGGCTCGGAGACGGTGCGTGGGACGGTCGGGGCTCGGAGCCGGTGCGTTAACCGATCGGGGCTTAGGAGACGATGCGTCGACCGATCGGGGCTCGGAGACGGCGCGTGGAACGACCAGGGCTCAGGAGACGTCACGTGAAATGATCGGCGCTCGGAGACGGCGCGTGGACCGATCGGGGCTCAGGAGAAGGCGCGTGGACCGATCGGGGCTTAGGAGGGGACCCGTCGACCGATCGGGGCTCAGGAGACGACGCGTGGACCGGTCGGTGCTCAGGAAACGGCGCCTGGACCGATCGGGGCTCCGAGACGACGCGTTAACCGAGCGGGGCTTAGGAGACTATGCGGGGACCGATCGGCGCTCGGAGACGGCGCGTGGACCGATCGGCGCTCCGAGACGGCGCGTGGACCGATCGGGGATGAGGATAAGGCGTGTGGACCGATTGGGGCTCAGGAGACGGCGCGTGGACCGATCGGGGCTCGGAGACGGCGCGTGGAACGATCGGAGCTCAGGTGACGGAGCGTGAAATGATCGGCGCTCTGAGACGGCGCGTCGACCGATCGGTGTTCGGAGACGGCGCGTGGAACGATCGGGGCTCGGAGACGCCGTGTGGAACGATCGGGGCTCGGGTGACGGCGCGTGAACCGATCGGCGCTCGGAGACGGCGCGTGGATCGATCGGGGATCGGGGACGGCGCGTGGAACGATCGCGGCTCGGAGTCGACGCGTTAGCCGATCGTGGCCTAGGAGACGATGCGTGGACCGATCGGGGCTCGTAGACGGCGCGTGGACCGACCGGGGTTTAGGAGAAGGCGCTTGGACCGAACGGGGCTTAGGAGACGGCGCGTGGACCGATCGGGGCTCGGAGACGGCGCGTGGAACGATCGGGGCTTCGGAGACGGTACGTGGACCGATCGGGGCTCGGAGACGGTACGAGGACCGACCGGAGCTCAGGAGATTCGCGTGGATCGATCAGGGCTCCGGAGACGGCGCGTGGATCGATCGGGGCTTAGGAGACGGCGCGTGGACCGATCGGGGCTTAGGAGACGACGCGTGGACCGATCGGTGTTCGGAGACGGCGCGTGGGCGGACCGCGGCTCCGAATGCGGTACGCGGACCGATCGGGGATCGGTCACGGCGTGTGGACCGATCGAGGCTCGGAGACGGCGCGTTAACCGTTCGGGGCTTAGGAGACGGCACGTGATTCGATCGGTGCACAGGAGACGGCGCGTGAACCGGTCGGGCCTTAGGAGACGACGCGTCGGCCGATCGGGGCTCAGGACAAGGGGTGTGGACCGTTCGGAGCTCAGGAGACGGCGCGTGGACGGATCGGGGCTCGGAGACGGCGCGTGGATCGAGCGGGGCTCGGAGACGGCGCGTGGATGGACCGTGGCTTAGAATGCGGCACGCGGACCGATCGGGGCTCGGAGACGGCGCGTGGAATGATCGGGTCTCAGGAGACGGCGCGTTAAATGATCGGCGCTCGGAGACGCCGCGTGGACCAATTGGGGCTTAGGAGACGGCGCGTGGACCGATCGGGGCTCGGAGACGGCGCGTGGAACGATCGGAGCACAGGAGACGGCGCGTGAACCGATCGGCGCTCGGAGACGGCGCGTGGATCGATCGGGGCTTAGGAGAAGGCGCGTGGACCGATCGGGGCTTAGGAGACGATTCGTGGACCGATCGGGGCTCGGAGACGGCGCGTGGACCGACCGGGGCTAAGCAGGCCGCGCGTGGACCGATAGAGGCTTAGGAGCCGACGCGTGGACCGATCGGGGCTCGGAGACGGCGCGTGGACCGACCGGGGCTCAGGAGGCCGCGCGTGGACCGATGGGGGCTCGGCGACGGCGCGTGGACCGATCGAGGCTCGGAGACGACGCGTGTACGGATCGGGGCTTTGAAGACGACGCGTGGACCGATCGTGGCTCAGGAAACGGCGTGTGGAGCGATCGGGGCTCAGGAGACGACGCGTCGACCGATCAGGGCTCAGGAGACAGCGCGCGGACCGACCGGGGCTCAGGAGACTCGCGTGGATCGATCGGGGCTCCGGAGGCGCCGTGTGGACCGATGGGGCTCAGGAGACGGCGCGCGGACCGGCCGGGGCTCAGGAGCCTAGCGTGGATCGATCGGGGCTCCGGAGGCGGCGCGTGGACCGATCGGGGCTCAGGAGACGGCGCGTGGACCGATCGGGGCTTAGGAGACGGTGCGTGGACCGACCGGGGCTCAGGAGACTCGCGTGGATCGATCGGGGCTCCGGAGGCGCCGTGTGGACCGATCAGGGCTCAGGAGACGGCGCGCGGACCGGCCGGGGCTCAGGAGCCTAGCGTGGACCGATCGGGGCTCGGAGACGGCGCGTGGACCGACCGGGGCTAAGCAGGCCGCGCGTGGACCGATAGAGGCTTAGGAGCCGACGCGTGGACCGATCGGGGCTGAGGAGACAGCGCGTGGACCGATCGGGGCTCGGAGACGGCGCGTAGACCGACCGGGGCTAAGGAGACGGCGCGTGGACCGATCGGGGCTCAGGAGACCCCGCGTGGACCGATCGGGGCCCGGCGACTCCGCGTGGACGCATCGGGGCTCAGGAGACGGCGCGTGGACCGATCGGGGCTCGGAGACGGCACGTTAACCGATCGGGGCTTAGGAGACGATGCGTGGACCGATCGCGGCTCGGAGACGGCGTGTGAACCGACCGGGGCTCAGGAGGCCGCGCGTGGACCGATCGAGGCTCGGCGACGGCGAGTGGACCCATCGGGGCTCGGAGACGACGCGTGGACCGATCAGGGCTTAGGACACGACGCGTTGACCGATCGGGATTCAGGAGGCGGCGCGTGGACCGACCGGGGATCAGGAACCGGTCCGTGGAGCGATCGGGGCTTAGGAGACGGCACGTGGACTGATCGGGGCTCGGGAAGCGGCGCCTGAACCGATCGTGGCTCGGAGACGGCGCGTGGAGGCATCGGGGCTTAGAAGACGACGCATGGACCGATCAGGTCTCAGGAAACGACGCGTGGACCGATTGGAGCTCGGAGAAGACGCGTGGACCAACTGGGGCTCAGGCGGTTGCGCGTGGACCAATTGGGGTTCGACGACGGCGCGTGGACCGATCGCAGATCGGAGACGGCGCGTTAACCGATCGGGGCTTAGGAGACGATGCGTGAACCGATCGAGGCTCGGAGACGGCCCGTGGACAGATCGGGGCTTAGGAGACGGCGCGTGGACCGATCGGGGCTCAGGAGACGGCGCGTGGACCGGTCGGGGCTCAGGAGGCCGCGCGTGGACCGATCGGGGCTCGGCGACGGCGCGTGGACCGATCGAGGCTCGGAGACGACGCGTGTACGGATCGGGACATTGAAGACGACGCGTGGACCGATCGTGGCTCAGGAAACGGCGTGTGGAGCGATCGGGGCTCTGGAGACGACGCGTGGACCGATTAGGGGTCAGGAGACGGCGCGCGGACCGACCGGGGCTCAGGAGACTCGCGTGGATCGATCGGGGCTCCGGAGGCGCCGCGTGGACCGATGGGGATCAGGAGACGGTGCGTGGACCATTCGGGGCTCGGAGACAGCGCGTGGACCGATCGGGGCTTAGGAGACGACGCGAGGACCGATCGGGGCTTAGGAGACGACGCGTGGACCGATCGGGGCTTAGGAGACGACGCGTGGACCGATCGAGGCTCGGAGACGGCGTGTGGACCGACCGGGGCTCAGGAGGCCGCGCGTGGACCTATCGGGACGCGGCGACGGCGCGTGGACCGACCGAGGCTCGGAGACGACGCGTGTATGGATCGGGGATTAGGGGACGACGCGTGGAACGATCGGGGCTCAGGAGACGGCGCGTGCACCGACCGGCGCTCGGAGACGGCGCGTGAACCGATCGGGGCTCAGGAGACGGCGCGTGGACTGATCGGTGCTCGGAGACGGCGCGTGGACGGGCCGTGGCTTAGAATGCGTCACGCGGATCGATCGGGGCTCGGAGACGGCGCGTGGACCGACCGGGGCTAAGGAGGCCGCGCGTGGACCTATCGAGGCTTAGGAGCCGACGCGTGGACCGATCGGGGCTGAGGAGATGGCGCGTGGACCGAACGGGGCTCGGAGACGACGCGTGGAACGATCGGAGCACAGGAGACGGCGCGTGAACCGATCGGCGCTCGACGGCGCGTGGATCGATCGGGGCTTAGGAGAAGGCGCGTGGACCAATCGGGGCTTAGGAGACGATTCGTGGACCGATCGGGGCTTAGGAGACGATTCGTGGACCGATCGGGGCTCGGAGACGGCGCGTGGACCGACCGGGGCTAAGCAGGCCGCGCGTGGACCGATAGAGGCTTAGGAGCCGACGCGTGGACCGATCGGGGCTGAGGAGACAGCGCGTGGACCGATCGGGGCTCGGAGACGGCGCGTGGAACGATCGGAGCACAGGAGACGGCGCGTGAACCGATCGGCGCTCGGAGACGGCGCGTGGATCGATCGGGGCTTAGGAGAAGGCGCGTGGACCGATCGGGGCTTAGGAGACGATTCGTGGACCGATCGGGGCTCGGAGACGGCGCGTGGACCGACCGGGGCTAAGCAGGCCGCGCGTGGACCGATAGAGGCTTAGGAGCCGACGCGTGGACCGATCGGGGCTCGGAGACGGCGCGTGGACCGACCGGGGCTCAGGAGGCCGCGCGTGGACCGATGGGGGCTCGGCGACGGCGCGTGGACCGATCGAGGCTCGGAGACGACGCGTGTACGGATCGGGGCTTTGAAGACGACGCGTGGACCGATCGTGGCTCAGGAAACGGCGTGTGGAGCGATCGGGGCTCAGGAGACGACGCGTCGACCGATCAGGGCTCAGGAGACAGCGCGCGGACCGACCGGGGCTCAGGAGACTCGCGTGGATCGATCGGGGCTCCGGAGGCGCCGTGTGGACCGATGGGGCTCAGGAGACGGCGCGCGGACCGGCCGGGGCTCAGGAGCCTAGCGTGGATCGATCGGGGCTCCGGAGGCGGCGCGTGGACCGATCGGGGCTCAGGAGACGGCGCGTGGACCGATCGGGGCTTAGGAGACGGTGCGTGGACCGACCGGGGCTCAGGAGACTCGCGTGGATCGATCGGGGCTCCGGAGGCGCCGTGTGGACCGATCAGGGCTCAGGAGACGGCGCGCGGACCGGCCGGGGCTCAGGAGCCTAGCGTGGACCGATCGGGGCTCGGAGACGGCGCGTGGACCGACCGGGGCTAAGCAGGCCGCGCGTGGACCGATAGAGGCTTAGGAGCCGACGCGTGGACCGATCGGGGCTGAGGAGACAGCGCGTGGACCGATCGGGGCTCGGAGACGGCGCGTAGACCGACCGGGGCTAAGGAGACGGCGCGTGGACCGATCGGGGCTCAGGAGACCCCGCGTGGACCGATCGGGGCCCGGCGACTCCGCGTGGACGCATCGGGGCTCAGGAGACGGCGCGTGGACCGATCGGGGCTCGGAGACGGCACGTTAACCGATCGGGGCTTAGGAGACGATGCGTGGACCGATCGCGGCTCGGAGACGGCGTGTGAACCGACCGGGGCTCAGGAGGCCGCGCGTGGACCGATCGAGGCTCGGCGACGGCGAGTGGACCCATCGGGGCTCGGAGACGACGCGTGGACCGATCAGGGCTTAGGACACGACGCGTTGACCGATCGGGATTCAGGAGGCGGCGCGTGGACCGACCGGGGATCAGGAACCGGTCCGTGGAGCGATCGGGGCTTAGGAGACGGCACGTGGACTGATCGGGGCTCGGGAAGCGGCGCCTGAACCGATCGTGGCTCGGAGACGGCGCGTGGAGGCATCGGGGCTTAGAAGACGACGCATGGACCGATCAGGTCTCAGGAAACGACGCGTGGACCGATTGGAGCTCGGAGAAGACGCGTGGACCAACTGGGGCTCAGGCGGTTGCGCGTGGACCAATTGGGGTTCGACGACGGCGCGTGGACCGATCGCAGATCGGAGACGGCGCGTTAACCGATCGGGGCTTAGGAGACGATGCGTGAACCGATCGAGGCTCGGAGACGGCCCGTGGACAGATCGGGGCTTAGGAGACGGCGCGTGGACCGATCGGGGCTCAGGAGACGGCGCGTGGACCGGTCGGGGCTCAGGAGGCCGCGCGTGGACCGATCGGGGCTCGGCGACGGCGCGTGGACCGATCGAGGCTCGGAGACGACGCGTGTACGGATCGGGACATTGAAGACGACGCGTGGACCGATCGTGGCTCAGGAAACGGCGTGTGGAGCGATCGGGGCTCTGGAGACGACGCGTGGACCGATTAGGGGTCAGGAGACGGCGCGCGGACCGACCGGGGCTCAGGAGACTCGCGTGGATCGATCGGGGCTCCGGAGGCGCCGCGTGGACCGATGGGGATCAGGAGACGGTGCGTGGACCATTCGGGGCTCGGAGACAGCGCGTGGACCGATCGGGGCTTAGGAGACGACGCGAGGACCGATCGGGGCTTAGGAGACGACGCGTGGACCGATCGGGGCTTAGGAGACGACGCGTGGACCGATCGAGGCTCGGAGACGGCGTGTGGACCGACCGGGGCTCAGGAGGCCGCGCGTGGACCTATCGGGACGCGGCGACGGCGCGTGGACCGACCGAGGCTCGGAGACGACGCGTGTATGGATCGGGGATTAGGGGACGACGCGTGGAACGATCGGGGCTCAGGAGACGGCGCGTGCACCGACCGGCGCTCGGAGACGGCGCGTGAACCGATCGGGGCTCAGGAGACGGCGCGTGGACTGATCGGTGCTCGGAGACGGCGCGTGGACGGGCCGTGGCTTAGAATGCGTCACGCGGATCGATCGGGGCTCGGAGACGGCGCGTGGACCGACCGGGGCTAAGGAGGCCGCGCGTGGACCTATCGAGGCTTAGGAGCCGACGCGTGGACCGATCGGGGCTGAGGAGATGGCGCGTGGACCGAACGGGGCTCGGAGACGACGCGTGGAACGATCGGAGCACAGGAGACGGCGCGTGAACCGATCGGCGCTCGACGGCGCGTGGATCGATCGGGGCTTAGGAGAAGGCGCGTGGACCAATCGGGGCTTAGGAGACGATTCGTGGACCGATCGGGGCTTAGGAGACGATTCGTGGACCGATCGGGGCTCGGAGACGGCGCGTGGACCGACCGGGGCTAAGCAGGCCGCGCGTGGACCGATAGAGGCTTAGGAGCCGACGCGTGGACCGATCGGGGCTGAGGAGACAGCGCGTGGACCGATCGGGGCTCGGAGACGGCGCGTGGAACGATCGGAGCACAGGAGACGGCGCGTGAACCGATCGGCGCTCGGAGACGGCGCGTGGATCGATCGGGGCTTAGGAGAAGGCGCGTGGACCGATCGGGGCTTAGGAGACGATTCGTGGACCGATCGGGGCTCGGAGACGGCGCGTGGACCGACCGGGGCTAAGCAGGCCGCGCGTGGACCGATAGAGGCTTAGGAGCCGACGCGTGGACCGATCGGGGCTCGGAGACGGCGCGTGGACCGACCGGGGCTCAGGAGGCCGCGCGTGGACCGATGGGGGCTCGGCGACGGCGCGTGGACCGATCGAGGCTCGGAGACGACGCGTGTACGGATCGGGGCTTTGAAGACGACGCGTGGACCGATCGTGGCTCAGGAAACGGCGTGTGGAGCGATCGGGGCTCAGGAGACGACGCGTCGACCGATCAGGGCTCAGGAGACAGCGCGCGGACCGACCGGGGCTCAGGAGACTCGCGTGGATCGATCGGGGCTCCGGAGGCGCCGTGTGGACCGATGGGGCTCAGGAGACGGCGCGCGGACCGGCCGGGGCTCAGGAGCCTAGCGTGGATCGATCGGGGCTCCGGAGGCGGCGCGTGGACCGATCGGGGCTCAGGAGACGGCGCGTGGACCGATCGGGGCTTAGGAGACGGTGCGTGGACCGACCGGGGCTCAGGAGACTCGCGTGGATCGATCGGGGCTCCGGAGGCGCCGTGTGGACCGATCAGGGCTCAGGAGACGGCGCGCGGACCGGCCGGGGCTCAGGAGCCTAGCGTGGACCGATCGGGGCTCGGAGACGGCGCGTGGACCGACCGGGGCTAAGCAGGCCGCGCGTGGACCGATAGAGGCTTAGGAGCCGACGCGTGGACCGATCGGGGCTGAGGAGACAGCGCGTGGACCGATCGGGGCTCGGAGACGGCGCGTAGACCGACCGGGGCTAAGGAGACGGCGCGTGGACCGATCGGGGCTCAGGAGACCCCGCGTGGACCGATCGGGGCCCGGCGACTCCGCGTGGACGCATCGGGGCTCAGGAGACGGCGCGTGGACCGATCGGGGCTCGGAGACGGCACGTTAACCGATCGGGGCTTAGGAGACGATGCGTGGACCGATCGCGGCTCGGAGACGGCGTGTGAACCGACCGGGGCTCAGGAGGCCGCGCGTGGACCGATCGAGGCTCGGCGACGGCGAGTGGACCCATCGGGGCTCGGAGACGACGCGTGGACCGATCAGGGCTTAGGACACGACGCGTTGACCGATCGGGATTCAGGAGGCGGCGCGTGGACCGACCGGGGATCAGGAACCGGTCCGTGGAGCGATCGGGGCTTAGGAGACGGCACGTGGACTGATCGGGGCTCGGGAAGCGGCGCCTGAACCGATCGTGGCTCGGAGACGGCGCGTGGAGGCATCGGGGCTTAGAAGACGACGCATGGACCTATCAGGTCTCAGGAAACGACGCGTGGACCGATTGGAGCTCGGAGAAGACGCGTGGACCAACTGGGGCTCAGGCGGTTGCGCGTGGACCAATTGGGGTTCGGCGACGGCGCGTGGACCGATCGCAGATCGGAGACGGCGCGTTAACCGATCGGGGCTTAGGAGACGATGCGTGAACCGATCGAGGCTCGGAGACGGCCCGTGGACAGATCGGGGCTTAGGAGACGGCGCGTGGACCGATCGGGGCTCAGGAGACGGCGCGTGGACCGGTCGGGGCTCAGGAGGCCGCGCGTGGACCGATCGGGGCTCGGCGACGGCGCGTGGACCGATCGAGGCTCGGAGACGACGCGTGTACGGATCGGGACATTGAAGACGACGCGTGGACCGATCGTGGCTCAGGAAACGGCGTGTGGAGCGATCGGGGCTCTCGAGACGACGCGTGGACCGATTAGGGGTCAGGAGATGGCGCGCGGACCGACCGGGGCTCAGGAGACTCGCGTGGATCGATCGGGGCTCCGGAGGCGCCGCGTGGACCGATGGGGATCAGGAGACGGTGCGTGGACCATTCGGGGCTCGGAGACAGCGCGTGGACCGATCGGGGCTTAGGAGACGACGCGTGGACCGACCGGGGCTAAGGAGGCCGCGCGTGGACCGATCGGGGCTCAGGTAACGGCGTGTGGAGCGGTTGGGGCTCAGGAGACGACGCGTGGATCGATCGAGGCTCAGAAGACGACGCGTCGACCGATCGGGGCTCAGGAGACGGCGCGTGAACCGACCGGGGCTCAGGAGACCGCGCGTGGACCGATCGCGGCTCGGCGACGGCGCGTGGACCGATCGGGGCTCAGGAGGCCGCGCGTGAACCGATCGTGGCTCGGCGACGGCGCGTGGACCGATCGGGGCTCGGAGACGACGCGTGGACTGATCGGGGCTCGGAGACAGCGCGTCGACCGACTGGGGCTCAGGCGGTTGCGCGTGGACCGATCGGGGCTTAGGAGCCTCGCGTGGATCGATCGGGGCCCCGGAGGCGCCGCGTGGACCCATGGGGATCAGGAGACAGTGCGTGGACCGATCGGGGCTCGGAGACGGCGCGTGGACCGATCGGGGCTTAGGAGACGACGCGTGGACCGATCGGGGTGTAGGCGATGACGCGTGTACCTATCGGGGCTCAGGAGACAGCGCGTGGACCGATCAGGGCTCGGCGACTGCGCGTGGACGTATCGGGGCTCAGGAGACATCGCGTGGACCGATCGGGGCTCGGGGACGGCGCGTTAACCGATTGGGGCTTAGGAGACCATGCGTGGACCGATCGGGGCTCGAAGACGGCGCGTCGACCGATCGGGTCACAGGAGGCTGCGCGTGGACAGATCATGACTCGGCGACGGCGCGTGGACCGATCGGGGCTCGGAGACGACGCGTGGACCGATCGGGGCTCGGAGACAGCGCGTGGACCGAATGGGGCTCAGGCGGTTTCGCGTGGACCAATTGGGGTTCGGCGACGGCGCATGGATCGATCGGGGGTTAGGAGACGGCACGTGCACCGATCGGGGCCTGGAGACGGGGCGTGGACAGATTGGGGATTAGGAGACGGCGCGTGGTCCGATCGGGGCTGGGAGACGGCACGTGGACCAATGGGGGCTTAGGAGACGACGCGTGGACCGATCGGGGCTCAGGAGACGGCGCGTGGACCAACCGGGGCTCAGGCGGTTACGCGTGGACCAATTGGGGTTCGGCGACGGCGCGTGGACCGATCCGGGCTCAGGAGACGGCGCGTGGACCGATCGGGGCTCGGAGAAGGCGCGTGGAGCGATCGGGGCTCAGGAAACGGCGCGTGAACCGATCGGCGCACGGAGACGGCGCGTGGACCGATCGGGGCTCAGGAGGATACGCCTGGACCGATCGGGGCTCGGCGACGGCGCGTGGACCGATCGGGGCTCAGGAGACGGTGCGCGGACCGATTGGGGCTCGGATACGGCGCGTGAAACAACCGGGGCTCAGGAGGCCGCGCGTGGACCGATCGCGGCTCGTGCGACGGCGCGTGCACCGATCGGCGCTCGGAGTCGACGCGTGTACGGATCGAGGATTCGAGGACGACGCGTGGAACGATCCGGGCTCAGGAGACGGCGCGTGGACCGATCGGGGCTCGGAGACGGTGCGTGGACCGATCGGGGCTCAGGAGACGGCGCGTGGACCGATCGCGGCTCGGAGACGGCGCGTGGAACGATCGGGGCTCAGGAGACGACGCGTGAACCGATCGGGCGTAGGAGACGACGCGTGTACCTATCGGGGCTCACGACACAGCGTGTGGACCGATTGGGGCTCAGGAGACGCCGCGTGGAACGATCGGGGCTCGGAGACGGCGCGTGGAACAATCGGGGCTAAGGAGACGGCGCGTGGACCGATCGGGGCTCGGAGTCGACGCGTGGACCGATCGGGGCTCGGAGACAGCGCGTGGACCGACCGGGGCTCAGGAGGATACGCGTGGACCGATCGGGGCTCGGAGACGACGCGTGGACCGATCGGGGCTCGGCGACTGCGCGTGGACGTATCGGGGCTCAGGAGACGGCGCGTGGACCGATCGGGGCTCGTAGACGGCACGTCAACCGATCGGGGCTTAGGAGACGATGCGTGGGCCGATCGCGGCTCGGAGATGGCACGAGAACCGACCGGGGCGCAGGAGGTCGCGCGTGAACCGATCGAGGCTCGGCGACGGCGTGTGGGCCCATCGGGGCTCGGAGACGACGCGTGTACGCATCGGGGCTTGGTGACGGCGCGTTTACCGATCGGGGCTCGAAAACGGCGTGTGGACCGTCCGGGGCTTAGGAGACGATGCGTGGACCGATCGAGGCTCAGAAGACGCCGCGTGGACGGATCGGCGCTCGGAGACGGGGCGTGGACCGATCGGGGCTCAGGAGAGGGCGTGTGGACCGATCGACGCTCGGAGACGGCGCGTGGAACGATCGGGGCTCAGGAGACGACGCGTGGACCGATCGGGGCTCAGGAGACGGCGCGTAGACCGATGGGTCTCCGAAACGACGCGTTAACCGAGCGGGGCTTACGAGACGATGCGTGGACCGATCGGGGCTCGGAGACAGAGCGTGTACCGACTGGGGCTCAGGAGACCGCGCGTGAACCGATCGGGGCTCGGCGACAGGCGTGGACGGATCGGGGCTCGGAGACGGTGCGTAGAACGATCGGGGCTCAGGAGACGGCGCGTGAACCGATTGGGGCTTAGGAGACGTTGCGTGGACCGATCGGCGCTCGAAGACGGCGCGTGGACCGATCGGGGCTCAGGAGACTGCGCGTGGATGGATCGGAGCTTAGGGAACGGCGCGTTGACCGATCGGGGCTCAGGAGACGGCGCGTGGACCGAGCATGACTCAGGAGGCCGCGCGTGGACCGACTGGAGCTCAGGCGATTGCGCGTGGACCAATTGGGGTTCCGCGACGGCGCGTGGACCGATCGGGGCTCGGAGACGGCGCGTTAACCGATCGCGGCTTAGAAGACGATGCGTGAACTGATCGGGGCTCGGAGACGGCGCGTTAACCGATAGGGGCTTAGGAGACGATGAGTGGACCGATCGGGCTCGGAGACGGCGCGTGGACCGACCGGGGCTCAGGAGGATACGCGTGGACCGATCGGGGCTCGGGGACGGCGCGTGGACCGATCGGGGCACAGGAGACGGCGCGTGGACCGATCGGGGCTCAGGAAACGGCGCGTGGACCGACTGGGCCTCAGGCGGTTGCACGTGGACCAATTGGGGTTCCGCGACGGCGCGTGGACCGATCGGGGCTCGGAGACGGCGCGTTAACCGATCGCGGCTTAGAAGACGATGCGAGGAGGCATCTGGGTTTACAAGACGACGCGTGGATCGATCGGGGCTCGGAGACGGCGCGTGAACCGACCGGGGCTCAGGAGACGGCACGTGGACCGATCGGGGCTCGGAGACGGCACGTTAACCGATCGGGGCTTAGGAGACGACGCGTTGACCGATCGGGGCTCAGGAGAAGGGGTGTGGACCGATCGGGGCTCAGGAGACGGCGCGTGGACCGATCGGGGCTCGGCGATGGCGCGTGGATCGATCGGGGCTCGGAGACGACGCGTGTACGGATCGAGGCTTGGAGACGGCGCGTGGACCGACCGGAGCTCGGACACGGCCCGTGGACGGATCGGGGCTTAGGAGACGGCGCGAGGACTAATTGAGGCTCAGGAGACGACGCGTGGATCGATCGGGGCTCGGAAACGACGCGTTAGCCGAGCGGGGCTTAGGAGACGACGCGTGGACCGATCGGGGCTCAGGAGACGGCGCGTGAAGTTATCAGCGCTCAGAGACGGCGCGTGGACCGATCAGGGCTTAGGATACGGCGCGTGGACCGATCGGTGCTCAGGAAGCGGCGCCTGGACCGATCGTGGCTCGGAGACGACGCGTGGAGGCATCGGGGCTAAGAAGACGACGCATGGACCGATCGGGGCTCAGGAAACGGCGTGTGGACCGATCAGAGCTCGGAGACGACGCGTGGACCGATCGGGGCTTAGGAGACTACGCGTGTACCTATCGGGGCTCAGGAGACAGCGCGTGGACCGATGGGGGCTCAGGAGGCGGCGCGTGGATCGATCGGGGCTCGGAGACGGCGCGTGGAACGATCGGGTCTCAGGAGACGGCGCGTGAAATGTTCGGCGCTCGGAGACGCCGCGTGGACCGATCGGTGCTCGGAGATGGCGTGTGGACGTATCGGGGCTCAGGAGACGATGCGTGAACCGATCGGGGCTCAGGAGACGCCGCATGGACCGATCGGGGCTCGGAGACGGCGCGTGGAACGATCGGGGCTCAGGAGACGGCGCGTGAAATGATCGGCGCTCTGAGACGGCGCGTGGACCGATTGTGGCTTACGAGACGGCGCGTGGATCGATCGGGGCTCAGGAAGCGGCGCCTGGACCTATCGTGGCTCGGAGACGGCGCGTGGAGGCATCGGGGCTACGAACACGACGCATGTACCGAGCGGGGCTCAAGAGACGGCGCGAGGAGCGATCGGGGCTCAGGAGAAGACGCGTCAATTGATCGGGGCTCAGGAGACGACGCGGCGACGTATCGGGGCTTAGGAGACGACGCGTGGACCGATCGGGGCTCGGAGACGGTACGAGGACCGACCGGAGCTCAGGAGATTCGCGTGGATCGATCAGGGCTCCGGAGGCGGCGCATGGACCGATTGGGGAGCATGCGATGGTGCGTGGACCGATCGGGGCTCGGAGACTGCGCGTCGACGTATCGGGGCTCAGGAGACGGCGCGTGGACCGATTGGAGCTTAGGAGACGGCGCGTGGACCGATTGGCGCTCGGATACGGCGCGTGAACCGATCGGGGCTTAGGAGACGACGCGTGGACCGATCGGGGCTCAGGAGACGGCGCGTGGACCGATCGGGGCTTCGGAGACGGTACGTGGACCGATCGGGGTTCGGAGACGGTACGAGGACCGACCGGAGCTCAGGAGATTCGCGTGGATCGATCAGGGCTCCGGAGGCGGCGCATGGACCGATTGGGGAGCATGCGATGGTGCGTGGACCGATCGGGGCTCGGAGACGATGCGTGGACCGATCGGGGCTCGGAGACGGCGCGTGGACCGACCGGGGCTAAGGAGGCCGCGCGTGGACCTATCGAGTCTTAGGAGCCGACGCGTGGACCGATCGGGGCTGAGGAGACGGCGCGTGGACCGAACGGGGCTCGGAGACGGCGCGTGGAACGATCGGAGCACACGAGACGGCGCGTGAACCGATCGGCGCTAGGAGACGGCGCGTGGATCGATCGGGGCTTAGGAGAAGGCGCGTGGACCGATCGGGGCTTAGGAGACGATTCGTGGACCGATCGGGTCAAGGAGACGGCGCGTGGACCGACCGGGGCTAAGCAGGCCGCGCGTGGACCGATCGGGGCTCAGGAGACTGCGCGTGGATGGATCGGAGCTTAGGGAACGGCGCGTTGACCGATCGGGGCTCAGGAGACGGCGCGTGGACCGAGCATGACTCAGGAGGCCGCGCGTGGACCGACTGGAGCTCAGGCGATTGCGCGTGGACCAATTGGGGTTCCGCGACGGCGCGTGGACCGATCGGGGCTCGGAGACGGCGCGTTAACCGATCGCGGCTTAGAAGACGATGCGTGAACTGATCGGGGCTCGGAGACGGCGCGTTAACCGATAGGGGCTTAGGAGACGATGAGTGGACCGATCGGGCTCGGAGACGGCGCGTGGACCGACCGGGGCTCAGGAGGATACGCGTGGACCGATCGGGGCTCGGGGACGGCGCGTGGACCGATCGGGGCACAGGAGACGGCGCGTGGACCGATCGGGGCTCAGGAAACGGCGCGTGGACCGACTGGGCCTCAGGCGGTTACACGTGGACCAATTGGGGTTCCGCGACGGCGCGTGGACCGATCGGGGCTCGGAGACGGCGCGTTAACCGATCGCGGCTTAGAAGACGATGCGAGGAGGCATCTGGGTTTACAAGACGACGCGTGGATCGATCGGGGCTCGGAGACGGCGCGTGAACCGACCGGGGCTCAGGAGACGGCACGTGGACCGATCGGGGCTCGGAGACGGCACGTTAACCGATCGGGGCTTAGGAGACGACGCGTTGACCGATCGGGGCTCAGGAGAAGGGGTGTGGACCGATCGGGGCTCAGGAGACGGCGCGTGGACCGATCGGGGCTCGGCGATGGCGCGTGGATCGATCGGGGCTCGGAGACGACGCGTGTACGGATCGAGGCTTGGAGACGGCGCGTGGACCGACCGGAGCTCGGACACGGCCCGTGGACGGATCGGGGCTTAGGAGACGGCGCGAGGACTAATTGAGGCTCAGGAGACGACGCGTGGATCGATCGGGGCTCGGAAACGACGCGTTAGCCGAGCGGGGCTTAGGAGACGACGCGTGGACCGATCGGGGCTCAGGAGACGGCGCGTGAAGTTATCAGCGCTCAGAGACGGCGCGTGGACCGATCAGGGCTTAGGATACGGCGCGTGGACCGATCGGTGCTCAGGAAGCGGCGCCTGGACCGATCGTGGCTCGGAGACGACGCGTGGAGGCATCGGGGCTAAGAAGACGACGCATGGACCGATCGGGGCTCAGGAAACGGCGTGTGGACCGATCAGAGCTCGGAGACGACGCGTGGACCGATCGGGGCTTAGGAGACTACGCGTGTACCTATCGGGGCTCAGGAGACAGCGCGTGGACCGATGGGGGCTCAGGAGGCGGCGCGTGGATCGATCGGGGCTCGGAGACGGCGCGTGGAACGATCGGGTCTCAGGAGACGGCGCGTGAAATGTTCGGCGCTCGGAGACGCCGCGTGGACCGATCGGTGCTCGGAGATGGCGTGTGGACGTATCGGGGCTCAGGAGACGATGCGTGAACCGATCGGGGCTCAGGAGACGCCGCATGGACCGATCGGGGCTCGGAGACGGCGCGTGGAACGATCGGGGCTCAGGAGACGGCGCGTGAAATGATCGGCGCTCTGAGACGGCGCGTGGACCGATTGTGGCTTACGAGACGGCGCGTGGATCGATCGGGGCTCAGGAAGCGGCGCCTGGACCTATCGTGGCTCGGAGACGGCGCGTGGAGGCATCGGGGCTACGAACACGACGCATGTACCGAGCGGGGCTCAAGAGACGGCGCGAGGAGCGATCGGGGCTCAGGAGAAGACGCGTCAATTGATCGGGGCTCAGGAGACGACGCGGCGACGTATCGGGGCTTAGGAGACGACGCGTGGACCGATCGGGGCTCGGAGACGGTACGAGGACCGACCGGAGCTCAGGAGATTCGCGTGGATCGATCAGGGCTCCGGAGGCGGCGCATGGACCGATTGGGGAGCATGCGATGGTGCGTGGACCGATCGGGGCTCGGAGACTGCGCGTCGACGTATCGGGGCTCAGGAGACGGCGCGTGGACCGATTGGAGCTTAGGAGACGGCGCGTGGACCGATTGGCGCTCGGATACGGCGCGTGAACCGATCGGGGCTTAGGAGACGACGCGTGGACCGATCGGGGCTCAGGAGACGGCGCGTGGACCGATCGGGGCTTCGGAGACGGTACGTGGACCGATCGGGGTTCGGAGACGGTACGAGGACCGACCGGAGCTCAGGAGATTCGCGTGGATCGATCAGGGCTCCGGAGGCGGCGCATGGACCGATTGGGGAGCATGCGATGGTGCGTGGACCGATCGGGGCTCGGAGACGATGCGTGGACCGATCGGGGCTCGGAGACGGCGCGTGGACCGACCGGGGCTAAGGAGGCCGCGCGTGGACCTATCGAGTCTTAGGAGCCGACGCGTGGACCGATCGGGGCTGAGGAGACGGCGCGTGGACCGAACGGGGCTCGGAGACGGCGCGTGGAACGATCGGAGCACACGAGACGGCGCGTGAACCGATCGGCGCTAGGAGACGGCGCGTGGATCGATCGGGGCTTAGGAGAAGGCGCGTGGACCGATCGGGGCTTAGGAGACGATTCGTGGACCGATCGGGTCAAGGAGACGGCGCGTGGACCGACCGGGGCTAAGCAGGCCGCGCGTGGACCGATAGAGGCTTAGGAGCCGACGCGTGGACCGATCGGGGCTGAGGAGACGGCGCGTGGACCGATCGGGGCTCGGAGACGGCGCGTGGAACGATCGGAGCACAGGAGACGGCGCGTGAACCGATCGGCGCTCGGAGACGGCGCGTGGATCGATCGGGGCTCAGGAGACGGCGCGAGGAGCGATCGGGGCTCAGGAGAAGACGCGTCAATTGATCGGGGCTCAGAAATCGGCGCATGGAGCGATCGGGGCTCAGGGGACGACGCGTGGATCGATCGGGGCTCAGGAAACGACTCGTCGGCCGATCGGGTCTCAGGAGACGGCGCGCGTACCGACCGGGACTCAGGAGTCTCGCGTGGACCGATCACTGCTCGGCGACGGCGCGTGGACGGATCGGGGCTCGGAGACGACGCGTGGACCGATGGGGGCTCGGATACGGCGCGTGAACCAACCGGGGCTCAGGAGGTCGCGCGTGGACCGATCGGGGCTCAGGAGGCCGCGCGTGGACCGATCATGGCTCGGCGACGGCGCGTGGACCGATCGGTGCTCGGAGACGACGCGTGGACCGATGGGGGCTCGGATACGGCGCGTGCACCAACCGGGGCTCAGGAGGTCGCGCGTGGACCGATCGCGGCTCGGTGACGGCGCGTGGACCAATCGGGGCTCAGGAGGCCGCGCGTGGACCGATCGCGGCTCGGCGACGGCGCGTGAACCGACCGGGGCTCAGGAGACGACGCGTCGACCGGTCGGGGCTTAGGAGACGAAGCCTGGACCGATCGGTGTTTAGGAGGCGGCGCGTGGAACGATCGGGGCTCAGAAGACGGCGCGTGAGCCGATCGGCGCTCGGAGACGGCGCGTGGACCGATCGAGGCTTAGGAGACGACGCGTGGATCGAGCGGGGCTTGGAGATGGCGAGTGGATGGACCGTGGCTTAGAATGCGGCACGCGGACCGATCGGGGCTCGGAGAAGGCGTGTGGACCGATCGGGGATCAGGAAACGGCACGTGGAGCGATCGGGGCTGAGGAGGCGGCGCGTGGATCGATCGGGGCTCAGGAGGCGACGCGTCGACGGATCGGGGCTTAGGAGACGACGCGTGGACCGATCGAGTATTAGGGGACGACGCGTGGACCGATCGGTGCTCGGAGACGGCGCGAGGATCGATCGGGGCTTAGGAGGCGGCGCGTGGACCGATTCGGGCTTAGGAGACGGCGCGATGACCGATCGGGGCTCAGGAAGCGACGCCTAGACCGATCGTGGCTCGGAGACGGCGCGTGGAGGCATCGTGGCTAAGAAGACGACGCAGGGACCGATCGGGGCTCGGAGACAGCGCGTGGACCGACTGGGGCTCACGCGGTTGCGCGTGGACCAATTGGGGTTCGGCGACGGCGCGTGGACCGATCGGGGCTCGGAAACGGCGCGTTAACCGATTGGGGCTTAGGAGCCTCGCGTGGATCGATCGGGGTGTAGGCGACGACGCGTGTACCTATCGGGGCTCAGGAGACAGCGCGTGGACCGATCAGAGCTCGGCGACTGCGCGTGGACGGATCGGGGCTCAGGAGAAGGCGCGTGGACCGATCGGGGCTCGGGGACGGCGCGTTAACCGATTGGGGCTTAGGACACTATGCGTAGACCGATCGGGGCTCAGGAGACGGCGCGTGGACCGATCGGGGCTCAGGAGACGGCGCGTGGACCGATTGGGGCTCGGATACGGCGCGTGAACGAATCGGGGCTCAGGAGGCCGCGCGTGCACCGACCACGGCTCGGCGACGGCGCGTGGACCGATCGGGGCTTAGGAGACTCGCGTGGACCGATTGGGACTCAGGCGGTTGCGCGTGGATCAATTGGGGTTCGGCGACGGCGCGTGGACCGATCGCGGCGCGGAGACGGCGCGTTAACCGATCGGGGCATAGGAGACGATGCGTGGACCGATCGGGGCTCGGAGACGGCGAGTGGACCCATCGGGGCTCGGAGACGACGCGTGTACGGATCGGGGCTTGATGACGGCGGCTTTACCGATCGCGGCTCGAAGACGGCCCGTGGACAGATCGGGGCTTAGGAGACGGCGCGTGGACCGATCGGGGCTCAGGAGACGGCGCGTGGACCGGTCGGGGCTGAGGAGACGGCGCGTGGACCGATCGGGGCTCGGAGACGGCGCGTGGAACGATCGGAGCACAGGAGACGGCGCGTGAACCGATCGGCGCTCGGAGACGGCGCGTGGATCGATCGGGGCTCAGGAGACGGCGCGAGGAGCGATCGGGGCTCAGGAGAAGACGCGTCAATTGATCGGGGCTCAGAAATCGGCGCATGGAGCGATCGGGGCTCAGGGGACGACGCGTGGATCGATCGGGGCTCAGGAAACGACTCGTCGGCCGATCGGGTCTCAGGAGACGGCGCGCGTACCGACCGGGACTCAGGAGTCTCGCGTGGACCGATCACTGCTCGGCGACGGCGCGTGGACGGATCGGGGCTCGGAGACGACGCGTGGACCGATGGGGGCTCGGATACGGCGCGTGAACCAACCGGGGCTCAGGAGGTCGCGCGTGGACCGATCGGGGCTCAGGAGGCCGCGCGTGGACCGATCATGGCTCGGCGACGGCGCGTGGACCGATCGGTGCTCGGAGACGACGCGTGGACCGATGGGGGCTCGGATACGGCGCGTGCACCAACCGGGGCTCAGGAGGTCGCGCGTGGACCGATCGCGGCTCGGTGACGGCGCGTGGACCAATCGGGGCTCAGGAGGCCGCGCGTGGACCGATCGCGGCTCGGCGACGGCGCGTGAACCGACCGGGGCTCAGGAGACGACGCGTCGACCGGTCGGGGCTTAGGAGACGAAGCCTGGACCGATCGGTGTTTAGGAGGCGGCGCGTGGAACGATCGGGGCTCAGAAGACGGCGCGTGAGCCGATCGGCGCTCGGAGACGGCGCGTGGACCGATCGAGGCTTAGGAGACGACGCGTGGATCGAGCGGGGCTTGGAGATGGCGAGTGGATGGACCGTGGCTTAGAATGCGGCACGCGGACCGATCGGGGCTCGGAGAAGGCGTGTGGACCGATCGGGGATCAGGAAACGGCACGTGGAGCGATCGGGGCTGAGGAGGCGGCGCGTGGATCGATCGGGGCTCAGGAGGCGACGCGTCGACGGATCGGGGCTTAGGAGACGACGCGTGGACCGATCGAGTATTAGGGGACGACGCGTGGACCGATCGGTGCTCGGAGACGGCGCGAGGATCGATCGGGGCTTAGGAGGCGGCGCGTGGACCGATTCGGGCTTAGGAGACGGCGCGATGACCGATCGGGGCTCAGGAAGCGACGCCTAGACCGATCGTGGCTCGGAGACGGCGCGTGGAGGCATCGTGGCTAAGAAGACGACGCAGGGACCGATCGGGGCTCGGAGACAGCGCGTGGACCGACTGGGGCTCACGCGGTTGCGCGTGGACCAATTGGGGTTCGGCGACGGCGCGTGGACCGATCGGGGCTCGGAAACGGCGCGTTAACCGATTGGGGCTTAGGAGCCTCGCGTGGATCGATCGGGGTGTAGGCGACGACGCGTGTACCTATCGGGGCTCAGGAGACAGCGCGTGGACCGATCAGAGCTCGGCGACTGCGCGTGGACGGATCGGGGCTCAGGAGAAGGCGCGTGGACCGATCGGGGCTCGGGGACGGCGCGTTAACCGATTGGGGCTTAGGACACTATGCGTAGACCGATCGGGGCTCAGGAGACGGCGCGTGGACCGATCGGGGCTCAGGAGACGGCGCGTGGACCGATTGGGGCTCGGATACGGCGCGTGAACGAATCGGGGCTCAGGAGGCCGCGCGTGCACCGACCACGGCTCGGCGACGGCGCGTGGACCGATCGGGGCTTAGGAGACTCGCGTGGACCGATTGGGACTCAGGCGGTTGCGCGTGGATCAATTGGGGTTCGGCGACGGCGCGTGGACCGATCGCGGCGCGGAGACGGCGCGTTAACCGATCGGGGCATAGGAGACGATGCGTGGACCGATCGGGGCTCGGAGACGGCGAGTGGACCCATCGGGGCTCGGAGACGACGCGTGTACGGATCGGGGCTTGATGACGGCGGCTTTACCGATCGCGGCTCGAAGACGGCCCGTGGACAGATCGGGGCTTAGGAGACGGCGCGTGGACCGATCGGGGCTCAGGAGACGGCGCGTGGACCGGTCGGGGCTTAGGAGACCATGCGGGGACCGATCGGGGCTCGAAGACGGCGCGTGGACCGATCGGGGCTCGGAGACGACGCGTGGACCGATCGGGGCTCAGGAGACGGCGCGTGGACCGATCGGGGCTCAGGAGGCCGCGCGTGGACCGATCATAGCTCGGCGACGGCGCGTGGACCGATGGGGCTCAGGAGCCGCGCGTGGACCGATCATGGCTCGGTGACGGCGCGTGGACCGATGGGGCTCACGAGCCGCGCGTGGACCGATCATGGCTCGGTGACGGCGCGTGGAGCGATCGGGGCTTAGGTGACGATGCGTGGACCGATTGGGGCTCAGGAAGCAGCGCCTGGACCGATTGTGGCTCGGAGACGGCGCGTGGACCGATCGGGCCTCGGAGACGACGCGTGGACCGATCGGGGCTCAGGAGACGGCGCGTGGACCGATCGGGGCTCAGGAGGCCGCGCGTGGACCGATCATAGCTCGGCGACGGCGCGTGGACCGATGGGGCTCAGGAGCCGCGCGTGGACCGATCATGGCTCGGTGACGGCGCGTGGACCGATCGGGGCTTAGGTGACGATGCGTGGACCGATTGGGGCTCAGGAAGCAGCGCCTGGACCGATGGTGGCTCGGAGACGGCGCGAGGAGGCATCTGGGCTTCGAAGACGACGCGTGGATCGATCGGGGCTCGGAGACGGCGCGTGGACCGATCGGGGCTTAGGAGACATCGCGTGGACCGATGGGGGCTCGGAGACGGCGCGTGGACCGACTGGGGCTCAGGAGACTCGCGTGGATCGATCGGGGCTCCGGAGACGCCGCGTGGAGCGATGGGGATCAGGAGACGGTGCGCGGACCGATCGGGGCTCGGAGACGGCGCGTGGACCGATCGGGGCTTAGGAGACGACGCGTGGACCGATCGGGGCGTAGGACACGACGAGTGTACCTATCGGGGCTCACGAGACAGCGTGTAGACCGATTGGGGCTCAGGAGACGGCGCGTGGACCGATCGGGGCTCGGAGACGGCGCGTGGAACGATCGGGGCTTAGGAGGCCGCGCGTGGACCGATCGGGACTCAGGAGACGTCGTGTGGACCGATCGGGGCTCGGAGACGGCGCGTGGAGGCATCGGGGCTAAAAAGACGACATATGGACCGAGCGGGGCTCAGGAGACGGCGCGAGGAGCGATCGGGGCTCAGGAGAAGACGCGTCGACGGATCGGGGCTTAGGAGACGACGCGTGGACCGATCGGCGCGCGGAGACGGCACGTGGAGCGATCGGGGCTGAGGAGGCGGCGCGTGGATCGATCGGGGCTCAGGAGGCGACGCGTCGACGGATCGGGGCTTAGGAGACCACGCGTGGACCGATCGGGTATTAGGGGACGACGCGTGGACCGATCGGTGCTCGGAGACGGCGCGAGGATGGACCGTGGCTTAGAATGCGGCATGCGGACCGATCGGGACTCGGAGACGGCACGTTAACCGATCGGGGCTTAGGAGACGATGCGTGGACTGATCGCGGCTCGGAGATGGCGCGTGAACCGACCGGAGCTCAGGAGACGGCGCGTGCACCGATCGGGGCCCAGAGACGGGTCGTGGACAGATTAGGGCTTAGGAGACGGCGCGTGGACCGATCGTGGCTGGGAGACGGCACGTCCACCAATCGGGGCTCAGGAGACTGCGCGTGGATGGATCGGAGCTTAGGGAACGACGCGTGGACCGATCGGGGCTCAGGAAACGGCGCGTGAACCGACCATGGCTCAGGAGGCCGCGCGTGGACCGACTGGGGCTCAGGAGGTTGCGCGTGGACCAATTGGGGTTCGGCGACGGGGCGTGGACCGATCGGGGCTCGGAGACGGCGCGTTAACCGATCGGGGGTCGGAGACAGCGCGTGGACCGACTGGGGCTCAGGGGGTTGCGCGTGGACCGATCGGGGCTCGGAGACGGCGCGTTAACCGACCGGGGCTCAGGAGACGACGCGTCCACCGGTCGGGGCTTAGGAGACGAAGCCTGGACCGATCGGGGCTTAGGAGGCGGCGCGTGGAAGGATCGGGGCTCAGAATACGGCGCGTGAACCGATCTGCGCTCGGAGACGGCGCGTCGAACGATCGGGGTTCGGAGACGGCACGAGGACCGTCTGGGGCTTAGGAGACGATGCGTGGACCGATCGGAGCTCAGGAGACTGCGCGTGGATGGATCGGGGCTTAGGGAACGACGCGTGGACCGATCGGGGCTCAGGAGACGGCGCGTGGACCGATCGGGGCTCGGAAACGACGCGTTAACCGAGCGGGGCTTAGGAGACGATACGTGGACCGATCGGGGCTCGGAGACAGCGCGTGTACCGACTGGGGCTTAGGAGGTTGCGCCCGGACCAATTGGGGTTCGGCGACGGCGCGTGGACCGACCGGGGCTCAGGAGACGGCGCGTGGATGGACCGTGGCTTAGAATGCGGCACGCGGACCGATCGGGGCTCGGAGACGGCGTGTGGACCGATCGGGGATCAGGAAACGGCACGTGGAGCGATCGGGGCTCAGGAGGCGGCGCGTGCATCAATCGGGGCTCAGGAGGCGACGCGTCGACGGATCGGGGCTTAGGAGAAGACGCGTGGACCGATCGGGGCTCGGAGACGGCGCGTGGAACGATCGGGGCTCAGGAGACGGCGCGTCAACCGATCGGCGCTCGGAGACGGCGCGTGGACCGATCGGGGCTTAGGAGACGGCGCGTGGACCGATCGGAGATCAGGAGTTGACGCGTGGACCGATCGGGGTTGTGGAAGCGGCGCACGGACCGATCGTGGCTCGGAGACGGCGCGTGGAGGCATCGGGGCTTTGAAGACGACGCGTGAACCGATCGGGGCTCAGGAAACGGCGTGTGGCGCGATCGGGGCTCAGGAGACGACGCGTCGAACAATCGGGGCTCAGGAGACGGCGCGCGGACCGACTGGGGCTCAGGAGACTCGCGTGGATCGTTCGGGGCTCCGGAGGCGCCGCGTGGACCGCTTGGGATCAGGAGACGGTGCGTGAACCGTTCGGGGCTCGGAGACGGCGCGTGGACCGATCGGGGCTCAGGAGACGGCGCGTGGACCGATCGGGGCTCGGAGTCGACGCGTGGACCGATCGGGGCTCGGAGACAGCGCGTGGACCGACTCGGGCTCAGGCGGTTTCGCGTGGACCAATTGGGGTTCGGCGACGGCGCGTGGACCGATCGGGGCTTAGGAGACGGCACGTGCACCGATCGGGGCCCGGAGACGGGTCGTGGACCGATCGGGGCTCAGGAGACGGCGCGTGGACCGATTGGGGCTCGGATACGGCGCGTGAACCAATCGGGGCTCAGGAGGCCGCGCGTGGACCGATCGCGGCTCGGCGACGGCGCGTGGACCGATCGGGGCTCAGGAGGCCGCGCGTGGACCGATCATGGCTCGGCGACGGCGCGTGGACCGACCGGGGCTCGGAGACGATGCGTGGACCGATCGAGGTTCGGCGACAGCGCGTGAATCGACTGGGTCTCAGGCGGTTGCGCGTGGACCAATTGGGGTTCGGCGACGGCGCGTGGACCGATCCGGGCTCAGGAGACGGCCCGTGAACCGATCGGGGCTCGGAGACGGCGCGTGGAGCAATCGGGGCTCAGGAGACGGCGCGTGAACGGATCGGCGCACGGAGACGGCGCGTGGACCGATCGGGGCTCGAAGACGGCGCGTGGAGCGGTCGGGGCTCAGGAGAAAACGCGTGGATCGATCGGGGCTCAGGAGACGACGCGTCGACGGATCGGGGCTTAGGAGACGACGCGTGGACCGATCGGGACTTAGGAGCCGACGCGTGGACCGATCCGGGCTCAGGAGACGGCGCGTGGACCGATCGGGGCTCGAGGAAGGCGCGTGAAACGATCGGGGCTTAGGAGACGGCGCGTGGACCGATCGGGTCTCAGGAGACGGCGCGCGGACCGATCGGGGCTTCGGAGACGGTACGTGGACCGATCGGGGCTCGGAGACGGCGCGTGGAACGATCGGAGGACAGGAGACGGTGCGTGAACCGATCGGCGATCGGAGACGGCGCGTGGATCGATCGGGGCTTAGGAGAAGGCGCGTGGACCGATCGGGGCTAAGGAGATGGCGCGTCGACCGACCGGAGCTCAGGAGATTCGCGTGGATTGATCGGGGCTCCGGAGGCGGGCGTGGACCGATTGGGGCTTAGGAAACGACGCGTGGACCGATCGGGGCTCAGGAGAAGACGCGTCAATTGATCGGGGCTCAGGAGACGACGCGTCGACTAATCGGGGCTTAGGAGACGACGCGTGGACCGATCGGGGCTAAGGAGATGGCGCGTCGACCGACCGGAGCTCAGGAGATTCGCGTGGATTGATCGGGGCTCCGGAGGCGGGCGTGGACCGATTGGGGCTTAGGAGACGACGCGTGGACTGATCGGGACTCAGGCGACGGCGCGTGGCCCGATTGGGGCTCGGATACGGCGCGTGAACCGACCGGGGCTCAGGAGGCCGCGCGGGAACCGATCGCGGCTCGGCGACGGCGCGTGGACCGATCGGCGCTCAGGAGGCCGCGCGTGGAGCGATCATGGCTCGGCGACAGCGCGTAGACCGATCGGGGCTCGGAGACGACGCGTGGACTGATCGGGGCTCGAAGACAGCGCGTGGACCGACTGGGGCTCAGGCCGTTGCGCGTGGACCAATTGGGGCTCCGGAGGCGGTGCGTGGACCGATTGTGGAGCAGAAGATGGTGCGTGGACCGATCGGGGCTCGGAGACGGTGCGTGAACCGTTCGGGGCTCGGAGACGGCGCGTGGACCGATCGGGGCTCAGGAGACGGCGCGTGGACCGATCGGGGCTCGGAGTCGACGCGTGGACCGATCGGGGCTCGGAGACAGCGCGTGGACCGACTCGGGCTCAGGCGGTTTCGCGTGGACCAATTGGGGTTCGGCGACGGCGCGTGGACCGATCGGGGCTTAGGAGACGGCACGTGCACCGATCGGGGCCCGGAGACGGGTCGTGGACCGATCGGGGCTCAGGAGACGGCGCGTGGACCGATTGGGGCTCGGATACGGCGCGTGAACCAATCGGGGCTCAGGAGGCCGCGCGTGGACCGATCGCGGCTCGGCGACGGCGCGTGGACCGATCGGGGCTCAGGAGGCCGCGCGTGGACCGATCATGGCTCGGCGACGGCGCGTGGACCGATCGGGGCTCGGAGACGATGCGTGGACCGATCGAGGTTCGGCGACAGCGCGTGAATCGACTGGGTCTCAGGCGGTTGCGCGTGGACCAATTGGGGTTCGGCGACGGCGCGTGGACCGATCCGGGCTCAGGAGACGGCCCGTGAACCGATCGGGGCTCGGAGACGGCGCGTGGAGCGATCGGGGCTCAGGAGACGGCGCGTGAACCGATCGGCGCACGGAGACGGCGCGTGGACCGATCGGGGCTCGGCGACTGCGAGTGGATGGATCGGGGCTCAGGAGACAGCGCGTGGACCGATCGAGGCTCAGGAAGCGGCGCCTGCACCGATCGTGGCTCGGAGACGGCGCGTGGAGGCATCGGGGCTTCGAAGACGACGCATGGACCAATCGGGGCTCGGAAACGGCGCCTGGACCGTTCGGAGCTCGAAGACGGCGCGTGGAGCGGTGGGGGCTCAGGAGAAAACGCGTGGATCGATCGGGGCTCAGGAGACGACGCGTCGACGGATCGGGGCTTAGGAGACGACGCGTGGACCGATCGGGACTTAGGAGCCGACGCGTGGACCGATCCGGGCTCAGGAGACGGCGCGTGGACCGATCGGGGCTCGAGGAAGGCGCGTGAAACGATCGGGGCTTAGGAGACGGCGCGTGGACCGATCGGGTCTCAGGAGACGGCGCGCGGACCGATCGGGGCTTCGGAGACGGTACGTGGACCGATCGGGGCTCGGAGACGGCGCGTGGAACGATCGGAGGACAGGAGACGGCGCGTGAACCGATCGGCGCTCGGAGACGGCGCGTGGATCGATCGGGGCTTAGGAGAAGGCGCGTGGACCGATCGGGGCTAAGGAGATGGCGCGTCGACCGACCGGAGCTCAGGAGATTCGCGTGGATTGATCGGGGCTCCGGAGGCGGGCGTGGACCGATTGGGGCTTAGGAAACGACGCGTGGACTGATCGGGGCTCAGGAGAAGACGCGTCAATTGATCGGGGCTCAGGAGACGACGCGTCGACTAATCGGGGCTTAGGAGACGACGCGTGGACCGATCGGGGCTAAGGAGATGGCGCGTCGACCGACCGGAGCTCAGGAGATTCGCGTGGATTGATCGGGGCTCCGGAGGCGGGCGTGGACCGATTGGGGCTTAGGAGACGACGCGTGGACTGATCGGGACTCAGGCGACGGCGCGTGGCCCGATTGGGGCTCGGATACGGCGCGTGAACCGACCGGGGCTCAGGAGGCCGCGCGGGAACCGATCGCGGCTCGGCGACGGCGCGTGGACCGATCGGCGCTCAGGAGGCCGCGCGTGGAGCGATCATGGCTCGGCGACAGCGCGTAGACCGATCGGGGCTCGGAGACGACGCGTGGACTGATCGGGGCTCGAAGACAGCGCGTGGACCGACTGGGGCTCAGGCCGTCGCGCGTGGACCAATTGGGGCTCCGGAGGCGGTGCGTGGACCGATTGTGGAGCAGAAGATGGTGCGTGGACCGATCGGGGCTCGGAGACGGCGCGTGGACCGATCGGAGCTTAGAAGACGACGCCTAGACCGATTGGGGCTCAGGAGACAGCGCGTGGCCCGATCGGGGCTCAGGAGGCGGCGCGTGGATCGATCGGGGCTCGGAGACGGCGCGTGGAACGATCGGGTCTCAGGAGACGGCGCGTGAAATGATCGGCGCTCGGAGACGCCGCGTGGACCGATTGGGGCTTAGGAGACGGCGCGTGGTCCGATCGGGGCGCAGGAAGCGGCGCCTGGACCGATCGCGGCTCGGCGACGGCGCGTGGACCGATCGGCGCTCAGGAGGCCGCGCGTGGACCGATCGTGGCTCGACGACGGCGCGTGGACCGATCGGGGCTCGGAGACGACGCGTGGACCGATCGGGGCTCGGAGACAGCGCGTCGACCGACTGGGGCTCAGGCGGTTGCGCGTGGACCGATCGGGGCTTAGGAGCCTCGCATGGATCGATCGGGGCCCCGGAGGCGCCGCGTGGACCCATGGGGAACAGGAGACAGTGCGTGGACCGATCGGGGCTCGGAGACGGCGCGTGGACCGATCGGGGCTTAGGAGACGACGCGTGGACCAATCGGGGTGTAGGCGATGACGCGTGTACCTATCGGGGCTCAGGAGACAGCGCGTGGACCGATCAGGGCTCGGCGACTGCGTGTGGACGTATCGGGGCTCAGGAGACATCGCGTGGACCGATCGGGGCTCGGGGACGGCGCGTTAACCGATCGGAGGACAGGAGACGGCGCGTGAACCGATCGGCGCTCGGAGACGGCGCGTGGATCGATCGGGGCTTAGGAGAAGGCGCGTGGACCGATCGGGGCTAAGGAGATGGCGCGTCGACCGACCGGAGCTCAGGAGATTCGCGTGGATTGATCGGGGCTCCGGAGGCGGGCGTGGACCGATTGGGGCTTAGGAAACGACGCGTGGACTGATCGGGGCTCAGGAGGCCGCGCGTGGAGCGATCATGGCTCGGCGACCGCGCGTAGACCGATCGGGGCTCGGAGACGACGCGTGGACTGATCGGGGCTCGAAGACAGCGCGTGGACCGACTGGGGCTCAGGCCGTTGCGCGTGGACCAATTGGGGCTCCGGAGGCGGTGCGTGGACCGATTGTGGAGCAGAAGATGGTGCGTGGACCGATCGGGGCTCGGAGACGGCGCGTGGACCGATCGGAGCTTAGAAGACGACGCCTAGACCGATTGGGGCTCAGGAGACAGCGCGTGGCCCGATCGGGGCTCAGGAGGCGGCGCGTGGATCGATCGGGGCTCGGAGACGGCGCGTGGAACGATCGGGTCTCAGGAGACGGCGCGTGAAATGATCGGCGCTCGGCGACTGCGCGTGGACGTATCGGGGCTCAGGAGACGGCGCGTGGACCGATCGGGGCTCGTAGACGGCACGTCAACCGATCGGGGCTTAGGAGACGATGCGTGGGCCGATCGCGGCTCGGAGATGGCGCGAGAACCGACCGGGGCGCAGGAGGTCGCGCGTGGACCGATCGAGGCTCGGCGACGGCGTGTGGGCCCATCGGGGCTCGGAGACGACGCGTGGACCGATCGGGGCTCAGGAGACGGCGCGTAGACCGATGGGTCTCCGAAACGACGCGTTAACCGAGCGGGGCTTACGAGACGATGCGTGGACCGATCGGGGCTCGGAGACAGAGCGTGTACCGACTGGGGCTCAGGAGACCGCGCGTGAACCGATCGGGGCTCGGCGACAGGCGTGGACGGATCGGGGCTCGGAGACGGCGCGTAGAACGATCGGGGCTCAGGAGACGGCGCGTGAACCGATTGGGGCTTAGGAGACGTTGCGTGGACCGATCGGCGCTCGAAGACGGCGCGTGGACCGATCGGGGCTCAGGAGACTGCGCGTGGATGGATCGGAGCTTAGGGAAAGGCGCGTTGACCGATCGGGGCTCAGGAGACGGCGCGTGGACCGAGCATGGCTCAGGAGGCCGCGCGTGGACCGACTGGAGCTCAGGCGATTGCGCGTGGACCAATTGGGGTTCCGCGACGGCACGTGGACCGATCGGGGCTCGGAGACGGCGCGTTAACCGATCGCGGCTTAGAAGACGATGCGTGAACTGATCGGGGCTCGGAGACGGCGCGTTAACCGATAGGGGCTTAGGAGACGATGAGTGGACCGATCGGGCTCGGAGACGGCGAGTGGACCGACCGGGGCTCAGGAGGATACGCGTGGACCGATCGGGGCTCGGGGACGGCGCGTGGACCGATCGGGGCACAGGAGACGGCGCGTGGACCGATCGGGGCTCAGGAAACGGCGCGTGGACCGACTGGGCCTCAGGCGGTTGCGCGTGGACCAATTGGGGTTCCGCGACGGCGCGTGGACCGATCGGGGCTCGGAGACGGCGCGTTAACCGTTCGCGGCTTAGAAGACGATGCGAGGAGGCATCTGGGTTTACAAGACGACGCGTGGATCGATCGGGGCTCGGAGACGGCGCGTGAACCGACCGGGGCTCAGGAGACGGCACGTGGACCGATCGGGGCTCGGAGACGGCACGTTAACCGATCGGGGCTTAGGAGACGACGCGTTGACCGATCGGGGCTCAGGAGAAGGGGTGTGGACCGATCGGGGCTCAGGAGACGGCGCGTGGACCGATCGGGGCTCGGCGATGGCGCGTGGATCGATCGGGGCTCGGAGACGACGCGTGTACGGATCGAGGCTTGGAGACGGCGCGTGGACCGACCGGAGCTCGGACACGGCCCGTGGACGGATCGGGGCTTAGGAGACGGCGCGAGGACTAATTGAGGCTCAGGAGACGACGCGTGGATCGATCGGGGATCGGAAACGACGCGTTAGCCGAGCGGGGCTTAGGAGTCGACGCGTGGACCGATCGGGGCTCAAGAGACGGCGCGTGAAGTTATCAGCGCTCAGAGACGGCGCGTGGACCGATCAGGGCTTAGGATACGGCGCGTGGATCGATCGGTGCTCAGGAAGCGGCGCCTGGACCGATCGTGGCTCGGAGACGACGCGTGGAGGCATCGGGGCTAAGAAGACGACGCATGGACCGATCGGGGCTCAGGAAACGGCGTGTGGACCGATCAGAGCTCGGAGACGACGCGTGGACCGATCGGGGCTTAGGAGACTAGGCGTGTACCTATCGGGGCTCAGGAGACAGCGCGTGGACCGATGGGGGCTCAGGAGGCGGCGCGTGGATCGATCGGGGCTCGGAGACGGCGCGTGGAACGATCGGGTCTCAGGAGACGGCGCGTGAAATGTTCGGCGCTCGGAGACGCCGCGTGGACCGATCGGTGCTCGGAGACGGCGTGTGGACGTATCGGGGCTCAGGAGACGATGCGTGAACCGATCGGGGCTCAGGAGACGCCGCATGGACCGATCGGGGCTCGGAGACGGCGCGTGGAACGATCGGGGCTCAGGAGACGGCGCGTGAAATGATCGGCGCTCTGAGACGGCGCGTGGACCGATTGTGGCTTACGAGACGGCGCGTGGACCGATCGGGGCTCGTAGACGGCACGTCAACCGATCGGGGCTTAGGAGACGATGCGTGGGCCGATCGCGGCTCGGAGATGGCGCGAGAACCGACCGGGGCGCAGGAGGTCGCGCGTGGACCGATCGAGGCTCGGCGACGGCGTGTGGGCCCATCGGGGCTCGGAGACGACGCGTGTACGCATCGGGGCTTGGTGACGGCGCGTTTACCGATCGGGGCTCGAAAACGGCTTGTGGACCGTCCGGGGCTTAGGAGACGATGCGTGGACCGATCGAGGCTCAGAAGACGGCGCGTGGACGGATCGGCGCTCGGAGAGGGGGCGTGGACCGATCGGGGCTCAGGAGACGAGGCGTGAACCGATCGGGGCTCAGGAGACGCCGCATGGACCGATTGGGGAGCATGCGATGGTGCGTGGACCGATCGGGGCTCGGAGACTGCGCGTCGACGTATCGGGGCTCAGGAGACGGCGCGTGGACCGATTGGAGCTTAGGAGACGGCGCGTGGACCGATTGGCGCTCGGATACGGCGCGTGAACCGATCGGGGCTTAGGAGACGACGCGTGGACCGATCGGGGCTCAGGAGACGGCGCGTGGACCGATCGGGGCTTCGGAGACGGTACGTGGACCGATCGGGGTTCGGAGACGGTACGAGGACCGACCGGAGCTCAGGAGATTCGCGTGGATCGATCAGGGCTCCGGAGGCGGCGCATGGACCGATTGGGGAGCATGCGATGGTGCGTGGACCGATCGGGGCTCGGAGACGATGCGTGGACCGATCGGGGCTCGGAGACGGCGCGTGGACCGACCGGAGCTAAGGAGGCCGCGCGTGGACCTATCGAGTCTTAGGAGCCGACGCGTGGACCGATCGGGGCTGAGGAGACGGCGCGTGGACCGAACGGGGCTCGGAGACGGCGCGTGGAACGATCGGAGCACAGGAGACGGCGCGTGAACCGATCGGCGCTAGGAGACGGCGCGTGGATCGATCGGGGCTTAGGAGAAGGCGCGTGGACCGATCGGGGCTTAGGAGACGATTCGTGGACCGATCGGGTCAAGGAGACGGCGCGTGGACCGACCGGGGCTAAGCAGGCCGCGCGTGGACCGATAGAGGCTTAGGAGCCGACGCGTGGACCGATCGGGGCTGAGGAGACGGCGCGTGGACCGATCGGGGCTCGGAGACGGCGCGTGGAACGATCGGAGCACAGGAGACGGCGCGTGAACCGATCGGCGCTCGGAGACGGCGCGTGGATCGATCGGGGCTCAGGAGACGGCGCGAGGAGCGATCGGGGCTCAGGAGAAGACGCGTCAATTGATCGGGGCTCAGAAATCGGCGCGTGGAGCGATCGGGGCTCAGGGGACGACGCGTGGATCGATCGGGGCTCAGGAAACGACTCGTCGACCGATCGGGTCTCAGGAGACGGCGCGCGTACCGACCGGGACTCAGGATTCTCGCGTGGACCGATCACTGCTCGGCGACGGCGCGTGGACGGATCGGGGCTCGGAGACGACGCGTGGACCGATGGGGGCTCGGATACGGCGCGTGAACCAACCGGGGCTCAGGAGGTCGCGCGTGGACCGATCGCGGCTCGGCGACGCCGCTTGGACCGATCGGGGCTCAGGAAACGACTCGTCGACCGATCGGGGCTCAGGAGACGGCGCGCGTACCGACCGGGACTCAGGATTCTCGCGTGGACCGATCACTGCTCGGCGACGGCGCGTGGACGGATCGGGGCTCGGAGACGACGCGTGGACCGATGGGGGCTCGGATACGGCGCGTGAACCAACCGGGGCTCAGGAGGTCGCGCGTGGACCGATCGCGGCTCGGTGACGGCGCGTGGACCAATCGGGGCTCAGGAGGCCGCGCGTGGACCGATCGCGGCTCGGCGACGGCGCGTGAACCGACCGGGGCTCAGGAGGTCGCGCGTGGATCGATCGGGGCTCAGGAGGCCGCGCGTGGACCGATCATGGCTCGGCGACGGCGCGTGGACCGATCGGTGCTCGGAGACGACGCGTGGACCGATGGGGGCTCGGATACGGCGCGTAAACCAACCGGGGCTCAGGAGGTCGCGCGTGGACCGATCGCGGCTCGGTGACGGCGCGTGGACCAATCGGGGCTCAGGAGGCCGCGCGTGGACCGATCGCGGCTCGGCGACGGCGCGTGAACCGACCGGGGCTCAGGAGACGACGCGTCGACCGGTCGGGGCTTCGGAGACGAAGCCTGGACCGATCGGTGTTTAGGAGGCGGCGCGTGGAACGATCGGGGCTCAGAAGACGGCGCGTGAGCCGATCGGCGCTCGGAGACGGCGCGTGGACCGATCGAGGCTTAGGAGACGACGCGTGGATCGAGCGGGGCTTGGAGATGGCGAGTGGATGGACCGTGGCTTAGAATGCGGCACGCGGACCGATCGGGGCTCGGAGAAGGCGTGTGGACCGATCGGGGATCAGGAAACGGCACGTGGAGCGATCGGGGCTGAGGAGGCGGCGCGTGGATCGATCGGGGCTCAGGAGGCGACGCGTCGACGGATCGGGGCTTAGGAGACGACGCGTGGACCGATCGAGTATTAGGGGACGACGCGTGGACCGATCGGTGCTCGGAGACGGCGCGAGGATCGATCGGGGCTTAGGAGGCGGCGCGTGGACCGATTCGGGCTTAGGAGACGGCGCGATGACCGATCGGGGCTCAGGAAGCGACGCCTAGACCGATCGTGGCTCGGAGACGGCGCGTGGAGGCATCGTGGCTAAGAAGACGACGCAGGGACCGATCGGGGCTCGGAGACAGCGCGTGGACCGACTGGGGCTTAGGCGGTTGCGCGTGGACCAATTGGGGTTCGGCGACGGAGCGTGGACCGATCGGGGCTCGGAGACGGCGCGTTAACCGATTGGCGCTTAGGAGACGATGCGTGGTCCGATCGGGGCTCGGAGACGGCGCGTGGAACGATCGGGGCTCAGGAGACGGCGCGTGAAATGATCGGCGCTCTGAGACGGCGCGTGGACCGATTGTGGCTTACGAGACGGCACGTCCAACGATCGGGGCTCAGGAAGCGGCGCCTGGACCTATCGTGGCTCGGAGACAGCGCGTGGAGGCATCGGGGCTAAGAACACGACGTATGGACCGAGCGGGGCTCAGGAGACGGCGCGAGGAGCGATCGGGGCTCAGGAGAAGACGCATCAATTGATCGGGGCTCAGGAGACGGCGCGGCGACGGATCGGGGCTTAGGAGACGACGCGTGGACCGATCGGGGCTCGGAGACGGTACGAGGACCGACCGGAGCTCAGGAGATTCGCGTGGATCGATCAGGACTCCGGAGGCGGCGCATGGACCGATTGGGGAGCATGCGATGGTGCGTGGACCGATCGGGGCTCGGAGACGGCGCACGGACCGATCGGGGCTCGTAGACGGCACGTCAACCGATCGGGGCTTAGGAGACGATGCGTGGGCCGATCGCGGCTCGGAGATGGCGCGAGAACCGACCGGGGCGCAGGAGGTCGCGCGTGGACCGATCGAGGCTCGGCGACGGCGTGTGGGCCCATCGGGGCTCGGAGACGACGCGTGTACGCATCGGGGCTTGGTGACGGCGCGTTTACCGATCGGGGCTCGAAAACGGCGTGTGGACCGTCCGGGGCTTAGGAGACGATGCCTGGACCGATCGAGGCTCAGAAGACGGCGCGTGGACGGATCGGCGCTCGGAGACGGGGCGTGGACCGATCGGGGCTCAGGAGACGAGGCGTGAACCGATCGGGGCTCAGGAGACGCCGCATGGACCGATTGGGGAGCATGCGATGGTGCGTGGACCGATCGGGGCTCGGAGACTGCGCGTCGACGTATCGGGGCTCAGGAGACGGCGCGTGGACCGATTGGAGCTTAGGAGACGGCGCGTGGACCGATTGGCGCTCGGATACGGCGCGTGAACCGATCGGGGCTTAGGAGACGACGCGTGGACCGATCGGGGCTCAGGAGACGGCGCGTGGACCGATCGGGGCTTCGGAGACGGTACGTGGACCGATCGGGGTTCGGAGACGGTACGAGGACCGACCGGAGCTCAGGAGATTCGCGTGGATCGATCAGGGCTCCGGAGGCGGCGCATGGACCGATTGGGGAGCATGCGATGGTGCGTGGACCGATCGGGGCTCGGAGACGATGCGTGGACCGATCGGGGCTCGGAGACGGCGCGTGGACCGACCGGAGCTAAGGAGGCCGCGCGTGGACCTATCGAGTCTTAGGAGCCGACGCGTGGACCGATCGGGGCTGAGGAGACGGCGCGTGGACCGAACGGGGCTCGGAGACGGCGCGTGGAACGATCGGAGCACAGGAGACGGCGCGTGAACCGATCGGCGCTAGGAGACGGCGCGTGGATCGATCGGGGCTTAGGAGAAGGCGCGTGGACCGATCGGGGCTTAGGAGACGATTCGTGGACCGATCGGGTCAAGGAGACGGCGCGTGGACCGACCGGGGCTAAGCAGGCCGCGCGTGGACCGATAGAGGCTTAGGAGCCGACGCGTGGACCGATCGGGGCTGAGGAGACGGCGCGTGAACCGATCGGCGCTCGGAGACGGCGCGTGGATCGATCGGGGCTCAGGAGACGGCGCGAGGAGCGATCGGGGCTCAGGAGAAGACGCGTCAATTGATCGGGGCTCAGAAATCGGCGCGTGGAGCGATCGGGGCTCAGGGGACGACGCGTGGATCGATCGGGGCTCAGGAAACGACTCGTCGACCGATCGGGTCTCAGGAGACGGCGCGCGTACCGACCGGGACTCAGGATTCTCGCGTGGACCGATCACTGCTCGGCGACGGCGCGTGGACGGATCGGGGCTCGGAGACGACGCGTGGACCGATGGGGGCTCGGATACGGCGCGTGAACCAACCGGGGCTCAGGAGGTCGCGCGTGGACCGATCGCGGCTCGGTGACGGCGCGTGGACCAATCGGGGCTCAGGAGGCCGCGCGTGGACCGATCGCGGCTCGGCGACGGCGCGTGAACCGACCGGGGCTCAGGAGGTCGCGCGTGGACCGATCGGGGCTCAGGAGGCCGCGCGTGGACCGATCATGGCTCGGCGACGGCGCGTTGACCAATCGGGGCTCAGGAGGCCGCGCGTGGACCGATCGCGGCTCGGCGACGCCGCTTGGACCGATCGGGGCTCAGGAAACGACTCGTCGACCGATCGGGGCTCAGGAGACGGCGCGCGTACCGACCGGGACTCAGGATTCTCGCGTGGACCGATCACTGCTCGGCGACGGCGCGTGGACGGATCGGGGCTCGGAGACGACGCGTGGACCGATGGGGGCTCGGATACGGCGCGTGAACCAACCGGGGCTCAGGAGGTCGCGCGTGGACCGATCGCGGCTCGGTGACGGCGCGTGGACCAATCGGGGCTCAGGAGGCCGCGCGTGGACCGATCGCGGCTCGGCGACGGCGCGTGAACCGACCGGGGCTCAGGAGGTCGCGCGTGGATCGATCGGGGCTCAGGAGGCCGCGCGTGGACCGATCATGGCTCGGCGACGGCGCGTGGACCGATCGGTGCTCGGAGACGACGCGTGGACCGATGGGGGCTCGGATACGGCGCGTAAACCAACCGGGGCTCAGGAGGTCGCGCGTGGACCGATCGCGGCTCGGTGACGGCGCGTGGACCAATCGGGGCTCAGGAGGCCGCGCGTGGACCGATCGCGGCTCGGCGACGGCGCGTGAACCGACCGGGGCTCAGGAGACGACGCGTCGACCGATCGAGGCTTAGGAGACGACGCGTGGATCGAGCGGGGCTTGGAGATGGCGAGTGGATGGACCGTGGCTTAGAATGCGGCACGCGGACCGATCGGGGCTCGGAGAAGGCGTGTGGACCGATCGGGGATCAGGAAACGGCACGTGGAGCGATCGGGGCTGAGGAGGCGGCGCGTGGATCGATCGGGGCTCAGGAGGCGACGCGTCGACGGATCGGGGCTTAGGAGACGACGCGTGGACCGATCGAGTATTAGGGGACGACGCGTGGACCGATCGGTGCTCGGAGACGGCGCGAGGATCGATCGGGGCTTAGGAGGCGGCGCGTGGACCGATTCGGGCTTAGGAGACGGCGCGATGACCGATCGGGGCTCAGGAAGCGACGCCTAGACCGATCGTGGCTCGGAGACGGCGCGTGGAGACATCGTGGCTAAGAAGACGACGCAGGGACCGATCGGGGCTCGGAGACAGCGCGTGGACCGACTGGGGCTTAGGCGGTTGCGCGTGGACCAATTGGGGTTCGGCGACGGCGCGTGGACCGATCGGGGCTCGGAGACGGCGCGTTAACCGATTGGCGCTTAGGAGACGATGCGTGGTCCGATCGGGGCTCGGAGACGGCGCGTGGAACGATCGGGGCTCAGGAGACGGCGCGTGAAATGATCGGCGCTCTGAGACGGCGCGTGGACCGATTGTGGCTTACGAGACGGCACGTCCATCGATCGGGGCTCAGGAAGCGGCGCCTGGACCTATCGTGGCTCGGAGACAGCGCGTGGAGGCATCGGGGCTAAGAACACGACGTATGGACCGAGCGGGGCTCAGGAGACGGCGCGAGGAGCGATCGGGGCTCAGGAGAAGACGCATCAATTGATCGGGGCTCAGGAGACGGCGCGGCGACGGATCGGGGCTTAGGAGACGACGCGTGGACCGATCGGGGCTCGGAGACGGTACGAGGACCGACCGGAGCTCAGGAGATTCGCGTGGATCGATCAGGACTCCGGAGGCGGCGCATGGACCGATTGGGGAGCATGCGATGGTGCGTGGACCGATCGGGGCTCGGAGACGGCGCACGGACCGATCGGGGCTTAGGAGACGATGCGTGGACCGATTGGGGCTCAGGAGGCCGCGCGTGGACCGATCAGGGTGTAGGAGACGACGCGTGTACCTATCGGGGCTCAGGAGACAGCGCGTGGACCGATCGGGGCTCGGCGACTGCGCGTCGACGTATCGGGGCTCAGGAGACGGCGCGTGGACCGATTGGAGCTTATGAGACGGCGAGTGGACCGATTGGGGCTCGGATACGGCGCGTGAACCGATCGGGGCTTAGGAGACTACGCGTGGACCGATCGGGGCTCAGGTGACAGCGCGTGGACCGATGGGGGCTCAGGAGGCGGCGCGTGGATCGATCGGGGCTCGGAGACGGCGCGTGGAACGATCGGGTCTCAGGAGACGGCGCGTGAAATGTTCGGCGCTCGGAGACGCCGCGTGGACCGATCGGTGCTCGGAGACGGCGTGTGGACGTATCGGGGCTCAGGAGACGATGCGTGAGCCGATCGGGGCTCAGGAGACGCCGCATGGACCGATCGGGGCTCGGAGACGGCGCGTGGAACGATCGGGGCTCAGGAGACGGCGCGTGAAATGATCGGCGCTCTGAGACGGCGCGTGGACCGATTGTGGCTTACGAGACGGCGCGTGGACCGATCGGGGCTCGTAGACGGCACGTCAACCGATCGGGGCTTAGGAGACGATGCGTGGGCCGATCGCGGCTCGGAGATGGCGCGAGAACCGACCGGGGCGCAGGAGGTCGCGCGTGGACCGATCGAGGCTCGGCGACGGCGTGTGGGCCCATCGGGGCTCGGAGACGACGCGTGTACGCATCGGGGCTTGGTGACGGCGCGTTTACCGATCGGGGCTCGAAAACGGCGTGTGGACCGTCCGGGGCTTAGGAGACGATGCGTGGACCGATCGAGGCTCAGAAGACGGCGCGTGGACGGATCGGCGCTCGGAGACGGGGCGTGGACCGATCGGGGCTCAGGAGACGATGCGTTAACCGATCGGGGCTCAGGAGACGCCGCATGGACCGATCGGGGCTCGGAGACGGCGCGTGGAACGATCGGGGCTCAGGAGACGGCGCGTGAAATGATCGGCGCTCTGAGACGGCGCGTGGACCGATTGTGGCTTACGAGACGGCGCGTGGATCGATCGGGGCTCAGGAAGCGGCGCCTGGACCTATCGTGGCTCGGAGACGGCGCGTGGAGGCATCGGGGCTACGAACACGACGCATGTACCGAGCGGGGCTCAAGAGACGGCGCGAGGAGCGATCGGGGCTCAGGAGAAGACGCGTCAATTGATCGGGGCTCAGGAGACGACGCGGCGACGGATCGGGGCTTAGGAGACGACGCGTGGACCGATCGGGGCTCGGAGACGGTACGAGGACCGACCGGAGCTCAGGAGATTCGCGTGGATCGATCAGGACTCCGGAGGCGGCGCATGGACCGATTGGGGAGCATGCGATGGTGCGTGGACCGATCGGGGCTCGGAGACGGCGCACGGACCGATCGGGGCTTAGGAGACGACGCGTGGACCGATCGGGGCTCAGGTGACGGCGCGTGGACCGATCGGGGCTTCGGAGACGGTACGTGGACCGATCGGGGCTCGGAGACGGCGCGTGGAACGATCGGAGGACAGGAGACGGCGCGTGAACCGATCGGCGCTCGGAGACGGCGCGTGGATCGATCGGGGCTTAGGAGAAGGCGCGTGGACCGATCGGGGCTAAGGAGATGGCGCGTCGACCGACCGGAGCTCAGGAGATTCGCGTGGATTGATCGGGGCTCCGGAGGCGGGCGTGGACCGATTGGGGCTTAGGAGACGACGCGTGGACTGATCGGGACTCAGGAGACGGCGCGTGGCCCGATTGGGGCTCGGATACGGCGCGTGAACCGACCGGGGCTCAGGAGGCCGCGCGGGAACCGATCGCGGCTCGGCGACGGCGCGTGGACCGATCGGCGCTCAGGAGGCCGCGCGTGGAGCGATCATGGCTCGGCGACAGCGCGTAGACCGATCGGGGCTCGGAGACGACGCGTGGACTGATCGGGGCTCGAAGACAGCGCGTGGACCGACTGGGGCTCAGGCCGTTGCGCGTGGCCCAATTGGGGCTCCGGAGGCGGTGCGTGGACCGATTGTGGAGCAGAAGATGGTGCGTGGACCGATCGGGGCTCGGAGACGGCGCGTGGACCGATCGGGGCTCAGGAGGCGGCGCGTGGATCGATCGGGGCTCGGAGACGACGCGTGGAACGATCGGGTCTCAGGAGACGGCGCGTGAAATGATCGGCGCTCGGAGACGCCGCGTGGACCGATTGGGGCTTAGGAGACGGCGCGTGGTCCGATCGGGGCGCAGGAAGCGGCGCCTGGACCGATCGTGGCTCGGAGACGGCGCGTGGACCGATCGGAGCTAGGAGGCCGCGCGTGGACCGATCGTGGCTCGGCGACGGCGCGTGGACCGATCGGGGCTCGGAGACGACGCGTGGACCGATCGGGGCTCGGAGACAGCGCGTCGACCGACTGGGGCTCAGGCGGTTGCGCGTGGACCGATCGGGGCTTAGGAGCCTCGCATGGATCGATCGGGGCCCCGGAGGCGCCGCGTGGACCCATGGGGAACAGGAGACAGTGCGTGGACCGATCGGGGCTCGGAGACGGCGCGTGGACCGATCGGGGCTTAGGAGACGACGCGTGGACCGATCGGGGTGTAGGCGATGACGCGTGTACCTATCGGGGCTCAGGAGACAGCGCGTGGACCGATCAGGGCTCGGCGACTGCGTGTGGACGTATCGGGGATCAGGAGACATCGCGTGGACCGATCGGGGCTCGGGGACGGCGCGTTAACCGATTGGGGCTTAGGAGACCATGCGTGGACCGATCGGGGCTCGAAGACGGCGCGTCGACCGATCGGGTCTCAGGAGGCCGCGCGTGGACAGATCATGACTCGGCGACGGCGCGTGGACCGATCGGGGCTCGAAGACGGCGCGTGGACCGATCGGGGCTCAGGAGACTGCGCGTGGATGGATCGGAGCTTAGGGAACGGCGCGTTGACCGATCGGGGCTCAGGAGACGGCGCGTGGACCGAGCATGGCTCAGGAGGCCGCGCGTGGACCGATCGAGGCTCGGCGACGGCGTGTGGGCCCATCGGGGCTCGGAGACGACGGGTGTACGCATCGGGGCTTGGTGACGGCGCGTTTACCAATCGGGGCTCGAAAACGGCGTGTGGACCGTCCGGGGCTTAGGAGACGATGCGTGGACCGATCGAGGCTCAGAAGACGGCGCGTGGACGGATCGGCGCTCGGAGACGGGGCGTGGATCGATCGGGGCTCAGGAGAGGGCGTGTGGACCGATCGACGCTCGGAGACGGCGCGTGGAACGATCGGGGCTCAGGAGACGACGCGTGGACCGATCGGGGCTCAGGAGACGGCGCGTAGACCGATGGGTCTCCGAAACGACGCGTTAACCGAGCGGGGCTTACGAGACGATGCGTGGACCGATCGGGGCTCGGAGACAGAGCGTGTACCGACTGGGGCTCAGGAGACCGCGCGTGAACCGATCGGGGCTCGGCGACAGGCGTGGACGGATCGGGGCTCGGAGACGGCGCGTAGAACGATCGGGGCTCAGGAGTCGGCGCGTGAACCGATTGGGACTTAGGAGACGTTGCGTGGACCGATCGGCGCTCGAAGACGGCGCGTGGACCGATCGGGGCTCAGGAGACTGCGCGTGGATGGATCGGAGCTTAGGGAACGGCGCGTTGACCGATCGGGGCTCAGGAGACGGCGCGTGGACCGAGCCTGGCTCAGGAGGCCGCGCGTGGACCGACTGGAGCTCAGGCGATTGCGCGTGGACCAATTGGGGTTCCGCGACGGCGCGTGGACCGATCGGGGCTCGGAGACGGCGCGTTAACCGATCGCGGCTTAGAAGACGATGCGTGAACTGATCGGGGCTCGGAGACGGCGCGTTAACCGATAGGGGCTTAGGAGACGATGAGTGGACCGATCGGGCTCGGAGACGGCGCGTGGACCGACCGGGGCTCAGGAGGATACGCGTGGACCGATCGGGGCTCGGGGACGGCGCGTGGACCGATCGGGGCACAGGAGACGGCGCGTGGACCGATCGGGGCTCAGGAAACGGCGCATGGACCGACTGGGCCTCAGGCGGTTGCGCGTGGACCAATTGGGGTTCCGCGACGGCGCGTGGACCGATCGGGGCTCAGAGACGGCGCGTTAACCGATCGCGGCTTAGAAGACGATGCGAGGAGGCATCTGGGTTTACAAGACGACGCGTGGATCGATCGGGGCTCGGAGACGGCGCGTGAACCGACCGGGGCTCAGGAGACGGCACGTGGACCGATCGGGGCTCGGAGACGGCACGTTAACCGATCGGGGCTTAGGAGACGACGCGTTGACCGATCGGGGCTCAGGAGAAGGGGTGTGGACCGATCGGGGCTCAGGAGACGGCGCGTGGACCGATCGGGGCTCGGCGATGGCGCGTGGATCGATCGGGGCTCGGAGACGACGCGTGTACGGATCGAGGCTTGGAGACGGCGCGTGGATCGACCGGAGCTCGGACACGGCCCGTGGACGGATCGGGGCTTAGGAGACGGCGCGAGGACTAATTGAGGCTCAGGAGACGACGCGTGGATCGATCGCGGCTCGGAAACGACGCGTTAGCCGAGCGGGGCTTAGGAGACGACGCGTGGACCGATCGGGGCTCAGGAGACGGCGCGTGAAGTTATCAGCGCTCAGAGACGGCGCGTGGACCGATCGGGGCTCAGGAAACGGCGCGTGGACCGACCGCGGCTCAGGAGGCCACGCCTGGACCGATCGGGGCTCGGCGACGGCGAGTGGGCCGATCTAGTCTCGGAGACGGCACGTGGACCGATCAGGGTTTAGGACACGACGCGTTGACCGATCGGGACTCAGGAGGCGGCGCGTGGACCGATCGTGGCTCGGAGACGGCGCGTGGAGGCATCGGGGCTTAGAAGACGACGCATGGACCGATCAGGTCTCAGGAAACGGCGCGTGGACCGATTGGAGCTCGGGGACGACGCGTGGACCGACTGGGGCTCAGGCGGTTGCGCGTGGACCAATTGGGGTTCGGCGACGGCGCGTGGACCGATCACGGATCGGAGACGGCGCGTTAACCGATCGGGGCTTAGGAGACGATGCGTGAACCGATCGAGGCTCGGAGACGGCCCGTGGACAGATCGGGGCTTAGGAGACGGCGCGTGGACCGATCGGGGCTCAGGAGACGGCGCGTGGATCGGTCGGGGCTTAGGAGACGACGCCTGGACCGATCGGGGCTCGGAGACGGCGCGTGGACCGATCGGGGCTTAGGAGACATCGCGTGGACCGATGGGGGCTCGGAGACGGCGCCTGGACCGACTGGGGCTCAGGAGACTCGCGTGGATCGATCGGGGCTCCGGAGACGCCGCGTGGAGCGATGGGGATCAGGAGACGGTGCGCGGACCGATCGGGGCTCGGAGACGGCGCGTGGACCGATCGGGGCTTAGGAGACGACGCGTGGACCGATCGGGGCGTAGGACACGACGAGTGTACCTATCGGGGCTCACGAGACAGCGTGTAGACCGATTGGGGCTCAGGAGACGGCGCGTGGACCGATCGGGGCTCGGAGACGGCGCGTGGAACGATCGGGGCTTAGGAGGCCGCGCGTGGACCGATCGGGACTCAGGAGACGGCGTGTGGACCGATCGGGGCTCAGGAAGCGGCGCGTGGACCGATTGGGGCTTAGGAGACGGCGCGTGGGTCGATCGGGGTTCAGGAAGCGGCGCCTGGACCGATCGTGGCTCGGAGACGGCGCGTGGAGGCATCGGGGCTAAAAAGACGACATATGGACCGAGCGGGGCTCAGGAGACGGCGCGAGGAGCGATCGGGGCTCAGGAGAAGACGCGTCGACAGATCGGGGCTTAGGAGACGACGCGTGGACCGATCGGCGCGCGGAGACGGCACGTGGAGCGATCGGGGCTGAGGAGGCGGCGCGTGGATCGATCGGGGCTCAGGAGGCGACGCGTCGACGGATCGGGGCTTAGGAGACGACGCGTGGACCGATCGGGTATTAGGGGACGACGCGTGGACCGATCGGTGCTCGGAGACGGCGCGAGGATGGACCGTGGCTTAGAATGCGGCATGCGGACCGATCGGGACTCGGAGACGGCGTGTGGACCAATCGGAGCTCGGAGACGACGCGTTAACCGATCGGGGCGTAGGAGACGGTGCGTGGACCGATCGGGGCTCAGGAGACGGCTCGTGAATCGATCGGCGCGCGGAGACGGCACGTGGAACGATCGGGGCTTAGGAGACGGCGCGTGGACTAATAGGAGATCAGGAGAGGACGCGTGGACCGATAGGGCTGTGGAAGCGGCGCACGGACCGATCGTGGCTCGGAGACGGCGCGTGAACCGACCGGGGCTTAGGAGACGGCGCGTGGACCGATCGGGGCTCGGAGACGGCACGTTAACCGATCGGGACTTAGGAGACGATGCGTGGACCGATCGGGCTCGGAGCCGGCGCGTGAACCGATCGGGGCTCAGGAGGCGGCGCGTGGACCGAACGAGGCTCGGCGACGGCGCGTGGACCGATCGGCGCTCGGAGACGGCGCGTGGAGCGGTCGGGGCTGAGGAGACGACGCGTGGATCGATCGGGGCTCAGGAGACGACGCGTCGACCGATCGGGGCTGAGGAGACGACGCGTGGACCGATCGAGGCTCGGAGACGACGCGTGTGCGGATCGGGGATTCGAGGACGACGGGTGGACCGATCCGAGCTCAGGATACGACGCGTCGTCCGATCGGGGCTCAGGATGCGGCGCGTGGACCCATCGGGGCTCGGAGACGGCACGTGGACCGATCAAGGCTTAGGACACGATGCGTTGACCGATCGGGACTCAGGAGGCGGCGCGTGGACCGATCGGGGATCAGGAATCGGTCCGTGGAGCGATCGGGGGTTAGGAGATGGCACGTGGACTGATCGGGGCTCGGGAAGCGGCGCCTGAACCGAGCGTGGCTCGGAGACGGCGCGTGGAGGCATCGGGGCTGAGGAGACGACGCGTGGACCGATCGGGGCTTAGGAGGCGGCGTGTCGAACGATCGGGGCTCAGGAGACGGCGCGTGCACCGATCGGCGCTCGGAGACGGCGCGTGGAGCGGTCGGGGCTGAGGAGACGACGCGTGGATCGATCGGGGCTCAGGAGACGACACGTCGACCGATCGGGGCTGAGGAGACGACGCGTGGACCGATCGGGGCTCGGAGACGGCGCGAGGAGGCATCTGGGCTTCGAAGACGACGCGTGGATCGATCGGGGCTCGGAGACGGCGCGTGAACCGACCGGGGCTCAGGAGGCCGCGCGCGGACCGACCGAGGCTCCGCGACGGCGCGTGGACCGATCGAGGCTCGGAGACGACGCGTGTACGGATCGGTGCTTAGGAGACGATGCGTGAACCGATCGGGGCTCGGAGACGGCGCGTGGACCGATCGGGGCTCAGGAGACGGCGCGTCAACCGATCGGGGCTCGGAGACGGCGCGTGGAACGATCGGGGCTCAGGAGACGGCGCGTGAAATGATCGGCGCTCTGAGACGGCGCGTGGACCGATTGTGGCTTACGAGATGGCGCGTGGATCGATCGGGGCTCGAAGACGACGCGAGGACCGACCGGGGCTAAGGAGGCCGCGCGTGGACCTATCGAGGCTTAGGACACGACGCGTTGACCGATCGGGACTCAGGAGGCGGCGCGTGGACCGATCGTGGCTCGGAGACGGCGCGTGGAGGCATCGGGGCTTAGAAGACGACGCATGGACCGATCAGGTCTCAGGAAACGGCGCGTGGACCGATTGGAGCTCGGAGACGACGCGTGGACCGACTGGGGCTCAGGCGGTTGCGCGTGGACCAATTGGGGTTCGGCGACGGCGCGTGGACCGATCGCGGATCGGAGACGGCGCGTTAACCGATCGGGGCTTAGGAGACGATGCGTGAACCGATCGAGGCTCGGAGACGGCCCGTGGACAGATCGGGGCTTAGGAGACGGCGCGTGGACCGATCGGGGCTCAGGAGACGGCGCGTGGACCGGTCGGGGCTTAGGAGACGACGCCTGGACCGATCGGGGCTCGGAGACGGCGCGTGGACCGATCGGGGCTTAGGAGACATCGCGTGGACCGATGGGGGCTCGGAGACGGTGCGTGGACCGACTGGGGCTCAGGAGACTCGCGTGGATCGATCGGGGCTCCGGAGACGCCGCGTGGAGCGATGGGGATCAGGAGACGGTGCGCGGACCGATCGGGGCTCGGAGACGGCGCGTGGACCGATCGGGGCTTAGGAGACGACGCGTGGACCGATCGGGGCGTAGGACACGACGCGTGTACCTATCGGGGCTCACGAGACAGCGTGTAGACCGATTGGGGCTCAGGAGACGGCGCGTGGACCGATCGGGGCTCGGAGACGGCGCGTGGAACGATCGGGGCTTAGGAGGCCGCGCGTGGACCGATCGGGACTCAGGAGCCGGCGTGTGGACCGATCGGGGCTCAGGAAGCGGCGCGTGAACCGATTGGGGCTTAGGAGACGGCGCGTGGGTCGATCGGGGTTCAGGAAGCGGCGCCTGGACCGATCGTGGCTCGGAGACGGCGCGTGGAGGCATCGGGGCTAAAAAGACGACATATGGACCGAGCGGGGCTCAGGACACGGCGCGAGGAGCGATCGGGGCTCAGGAGAAGACGCGTCAATTGATCGGGGCTCAGGAGACGACGCGTCGACGGATCGGGGCTTAGGAGATTCGCGTGGATTGATCGGGGCTCCGGAGGCGGGCGTGGACCGATTGGGGCTTAGGAGACGACGCGTGGACTGATCGGGACTCAGGAGACGGCGCGTGGCCCGATTGGGGCTCGGATACGGCGCGTGAACCGACCGGGGCTCAGGAGGCCGCGCGGGAACCGATCGCGGCTCGGCGACGGCGCGTGGACCGATCGGCGCTCAGGAGGCCGCGCGTGGAGCGATCATGGCTCGGCGACAGCGCGTAGACCGATCGGGGCTCGGAGACGACGCGTGGACTGATCGGGGCTCGAAGACAGCGCGTGGACCGACTGGGGCTCAGGCCGTTGCGCGTGGCCCAATTGGGGCTCCGGAGGCGGTGCGTGGACCGATTGTGGAGCAGAAGATGGTGCGTGGACCGATCGGGGCTCGGAGACGGCGCGTGGACCGATCGGGGCTCAGGAGGCGGCGCGTGGATCGATCGGGGCTCGGAGACGACGCGTGGAACGATCGGGTCTCAGGAGACGGCGCGTGAAATGATCGGCGCTCGGAGACGCCGCGTGGACCGATTGGGGCTTAGGAGACGGCGCGTGGTCCGATCGGGGCGCAGGAAGCGGCGCCTGGACCGATCGTGGCTCGGAGACGGCGCGTGGACCGATCGGAGCTAGGAGGCCGCGCGTGGACCGATCGTGGCTCGGCGACGGCGCGTGGACCGATCGGGGCTCGGAGACGACGCGTGGACCGATCGGGGCTCGGAGACAGCGCGTCGACCGACTGGGGCTCAGGCGGTTGCGCGTGGACCGATCGGGGCTTAGGAGCCTCGCATGGATCGATCGGGGCCCCGGAGGCGCCGCGTGGACCCATGGGGAACAGGAGACAGTGCGTGGACCGATCGGGGCTCGGAGACGGCGCGTGGACCGATCGGGGCTTAGGAGACGACGCGTGGACCGATCGGGGTGTAGGCGATGACGCGTGTACCTATCGGGGCTCAGGAGACAGCGCGTGGACCGATCAGGGCTCGGCGACTGCGTGTGGACGTATCGGGGATCAGGAGACATCGCGTGGACCGATCGGGGCTCGGGGACGGCGCGTTAACCGATTGGGGCTTAGGAGACCATGCGTGGACCGATCGGGGCTCGAAGACGGCGCGTCGACCGATCGGGTCTCAGGAGGCCGCGCGTGGACAGATCATGACTCGGCGACGGCGCGTGGACCGATCGGGGCTCGAAGACGGCGCGTGGACCGATCGGGGCTCAGGAGACTGCGCGTGGATGGATCGGAGCTTAGGGAACGGCGCGTTGACCGATCGGGGCTCAGGAGACGGCGCGTGGACCGAGCATGGCTCAGGAGGCCGCGCGTGGACCGATCGAGGCTCGGCGACGGCGTGTGGGCCCATCGGGGCTCGGAGACGACGGGTGTACGCATCGGGGCTTGGTGACGGCGCGTTTACCAATCGGGGCTCGAAAACGGCGTGTGGACCGTCCGGGGCTTAGGAGACGATGCGTGGACCGATCGAGGCTCAGAAGACGGCGCGTGGACGGATCGGCGCTCGGAGACGGGGCGTGGATCGATCGGGGCTCAGGAGAGGGCGTGTGGACCGATCGACGCTCGGAGACGGCGCGTGGAACGATCGGGGCTCAGGAGACGACGCGTGGACCGATCGGGGCTCAGGAGACGGCGCGTAGACCGATGGGTCTCCGAAACGACGCGTTAACCGAGCGGGGCTTACGAGACGATGCGTGGACCGATCGGGGCTCGGAGACAGAGCGTGTACCGACTGGGGCTCAGGAGACCGCGCGTGAACCGATCGGGGCTCGGCGACAGGCGTGGACGGATCGGGGCTCGGAGACGGCGCGTAGAACGATCGGGGCTCAGGAGTCGGCGCGTGAACCGATTGGGACTTAGGAGACGTTGCGTGGACCGATCGGCGCTCGAAGACGGCGCGTGGACCGATCGGGGCTCAGGAGACTGCGCGTGGATGGATCGGAGCTTAGGGAACGGCGCGTTGACCGATCGGGGCTCAGGAGACGGCGCGTGGACCGAGCCTGGCTCAGGAGGCCGCGCGTGGACCGACTGGAGCTCAGGCGATTGCGCGTGGACCAATTGGGGTTCCGCGACGGCGCGTGGACCGATCGGGGCTCGGAGACGGCGCGTTAACCGATCGCGGCTTAGAAGACGATGCGTGAACTGATCGGGGCTCGGAGACGGCGCGTTAACCGATAGGGGCTTAGGAGACGATGAGTGGATCGATCGGGCTCGGAGACGGCGCGTGGACCGACCGGGGCTCAGGAGGATACGCGTGGACCGATCGGGGCTCGGGGACGGCGCGTGGACCGATCGGGGCACAGGAGACGGCGCGTGGACCGATCGGGGCTCAGGAAACGGCGCATGGACCGACTGGGCCTCAGGCGGTTGCGCGTGGACCAATTGGGGTTCCACGACGGCGCGTGGACCGATCGGGGCTCAGAGACGGCGCGTTAACCGATCGCGGCTTAGAAGACGATGCGAGGAGGCATCTGGGTTTACAAGACGACGCGTGGATCGATCGGGGCTCGGAGACGGCGCGTGAACCGACCGGGGCTCAGGAGACGGCACGTGGACCGATCGGGGCTCGGAGACGGCACGTTAACCGATCGGGGCTTAGGAGACGACGCGTTGACCGATCGGGGCTCAGGAGAAGGGGTGTGGACCGATCGGGGCTCAGGAGACGGCGCGTGGACCGATCGGGGCTCGGCGATGGCGCGTGGATCGATCGCGGCTCGGAAACGACGCGTTAGCCGAGCGGGGCTTAGGAGACGACGCGTGGACCGATCGGGGCTCAGGAGACGGCGCGTGAAGTTATCAGCGCTCAGAGACGGCGCGTGGACCGATCGGGGCTCAGGAAACGGCGCGTGGACCGACCGCGGCTCAGGAGGCCACGCCTGGACCGATCGGGGCTCGGCGACGGCGAGTGGGCCGATCTAGTCTCGGAGACGGCACGTGGACCGATCAGGGTTTAGGACACGACGCGTTGACCGATCGGGACTCAGGAGGCGGCGCGTGGACCGATCGTGGCTCGGAGACGGCGCGTGGAGGCATCGGGGCTTAGAAGACGACGCATGGACCGATCAGGTCTCAGGAAACGGCGCGTGGACCGATTGGAGCTCGGGGACGACGCGTGGACCGACTGGGGCTCAGGCGGTTGCGCGTGGACCAATTGGGGTTCGGCGACGGCGCGTGGACCGATCACGGATCGGAGACGGCGCGTTAACCGATCGGGGCTTAGGAGACGATGCGTGAACCGATCGAGGCTCGGAGACGGCCCGTGGACAGATCGGGGCTTAGGAGACGGCGCGTGGACCGATCGGGGCTCAGGAGACGGCGCGTGGATCGGTCGGGGCTTAGGAGACGACGCCTGGACCGATCGGGGCTCGGAGACGGCGCGTGGACCGATCGGGGCTTAGGAGACATCGCGTGGACCGATGGGGGCTCGGAGACGGCGCCTGGACCGACTGGGGCTCAGGAGACTCGCGTGGATCGATCGGGGCTCCGGAGACGCCGCGTGGAGCGATGGGGATCAGGAGACGGTGCGCGGACCGATCGGGGCTCGGAGACGGCGCGTGGACCGATCGGGGCTTAGGAGACGACGCGTGGACCGATCGGGGCGTAGGACACGACGAGTGTACCTATCGGGGCTCACGAGACAGCGTGTAGACCGATTGGGGCTCAGGAGACGGCGCGTGGACCGATCGGGGCTCGGAGACGGCGCGTGGAACGATCGGGGCTTAGGAGGCCGCGCGTGGACCGATCGGGACTCAGGAGACGGCGTGTGGACCGATCGGGGCTCAGGAATCGGCGCGTGGACCGATTGGGGCTTAGGAGACGGCGCGTGGGTCGATCGGGGTTCAGGAAGCGGCGCCTGGACCGATCGTGGCTCGGAGACGGCGCGTGGAGGCATCGGGGCTAAAAAGACGACATGTGGACCGAGCGGGGCTCAGGAGACGGCGCGAGGAGCGATCGGGGCTCAGGAGAAGACGCGTCGACAGATCGGGGCTTAGGAGACGACGCGTGGACCGATCGGCGCGCGGAGACGGCACGTGGAGCGATCGGGGCTGAGGAGGCGGCGCGTGGATCGATCGGGGCTCAGGAGGCGACGCGTCGACGGATCGGGGCTTAGGAGACGACGCGTGGACCGATCGGGTATTAGGGGACGACGCGTGGACCGATCGGTGCTCGGAGACGGCGCGAGGATGGACCGTGGCTTAGAATGCGGCATGCGGACCGATCGGGACTCGGAGACGGCGTGTGGACCAATCGGAGCTCGGAGACGACGCGTTAACCGATCGGGGCGTAGGAGACGGTGCGTGGACCGATCGGGGCTCAGGAGACGGCTCGTGAATCGATCGGCGCGCGGAGACGGCACGTGGAACGATCGGGGCTTAGGAGACGGCGCGTGGACTAATAGGAGATCAGGAGAGGACGCGTGGACCGATAGGGCTGTGGAAGCGGCGCACGGACCGATCGTGGCTCGGAGACGGCGCGTGAACCGACCGGGGCTTAGGAGACGGCGCGTGGACCGATCGGGGCTCGGAGACGGCACGTTAACCGATCGGGACTTAGGAGACGATGCGTGGACCGATCGGGCTCGGAGCCGGCGCGTGAACCGATCGGGGCTCAGGAGGCGGC